>CM060413.1:13105245-13822269 GCA_030545235.1 Helianthus tuberosus | reverse complement strand
AATGATACATGTGTACATCACGTTTCCAATCTGATCCTTGTCCCATAGTCGACAAGACATTGCCAATATTCGCCACCTTTTCTTCAAAACACCGAATGCTCGCTCGACGTCTTTACGTGCAGCCATCTGGACCCTGTTAAACTTTAATCTCTTGGATCTGTGGTACCGTGTTTTGTGAACGATTTTACGAAAACCCCCCACTCTGGGTAAATCCCATCAACTAGGTAGTACCCATACACGTACTCAGCCCCGTTTACAAAGAAAGTTCCTTTGGGTCCTAAACCATTTACCCGATCATTGAAAAGGGGCGAGTGGTTTATGATGGTAATATCATTATGTGAACCTGGCATACCGAAGAACGCATGCCATATCCAAAGATCTTGGGACGCAACCGCTTCAAGCATGATGGCTGACTCCCGTGAAATCCACTCGTGTGAGCGCCTTCCATTGGGTAGGACAAAGTTCCCAGCCCATTTCATACAATCTAAACTACCTAGCATCCCGGGTAGCCCATGATAATCTGCGTGATGTTCCAATAATTGTTGCATGTCACTGAACGAGGGCTTTTTCAAATATCTTTCCTATAAAGTTCTAGAATACAGCAACAAAAGTTGTGAAGACTTCTCTAGCTAAACGTGCAGACATTTTTAAATAGTCCATCCAAATGTCCGAACCTATTGCCGTACGCTAATTGCCTAAGTGCGGCCGTGACCTTTTGCCACGTACTAAATCCTAATTGCCCGACTACATCGGGTTTTTGTTGGAAATAAACATACTTCTCCTCAAGATAAGATCTCTAGATATCCTTAAAAATAAGTTTTCTACTCATACGAAAACGACGCCTAAACATTTTTTCATCATACTTTGGTTCCGCTGAGAAGTAATCGCTTACCAACAAATCGTTAGCGGTGAGCCGTTCACGAGCGATGTACCTTCTCCTGCGTTTAGGCTGTTGAGTCTCTTCCTCCTCCTCTTCGTTTTCCACGATAGCTTTCACCACCGTCGCGATCGTTTGTAGAAATATTTCCGCACCATCGTCAGATGATGATGACGATTCAGTATAACTTGAAGAACTCATGGCAAGATTGTGTTTTATGTGTTTGATATTGTGTGAGAAAAATGATAAATATGGTAAGGTATTTATAAAGGATTTTTTTTTTAAAATAGCACCCAACGGCTAGTTTGGTTTGGCCATTCACAGCCCGCCATGTCACCTTGCTAGACCCGCCCCACGCCCGGCTTGAAACCCAAGCCCCAAGGGCCACGCCCCAACCCAAGCCCACCCGGGATGGTGGCTTGGGCGTTTTCCCCCAACCCACGCCCAAACCCCCGCCCATACCCCACGGTCTTAATAGTGTTAGTGTTATTATGATTTAAAAAAAAATTAGTAAATCGCATGCACATTATATCCTTTGTATATTAATAATTAGATATTTGTATTGAGATTTAAACTAATATTAGAAGAATTGTCGTATTTGTGATGTTTGAAATAAAGAAGTCATTAATAAAAAAAAATTATTAAGATTTAAATTATTTTTAGTTATGCTTATGTTATTATTATTATTATTATTATTATTATTATTATTATTTAAAAGTGATATTTTTTTAACCTATTTTAACAATATAAACTAATTAGTTAAGAGTCGTTGCCGGACAATCAACGAGTCAACAAAAACATATAGTCGAATTAATGTCACTAAATCTAATAATGGGAAAATTAGGTTGCCTAATTGTCGAAGACAACTTGTTTTGCTTGCTAACTAAACGCTTGCGTAGACGATTTATCAACCTCAGCTAATGTTATATGATCACCAGCTAGCTATATCCAGGTGAGTACATAGTTTCTTTTTTTTTTTTTTTTTTTACTATTTTTACACTTTTTGGGGTGTTTCATGTGTCCATTATCAAAACTATCTTACACAACTACTTGCATAATTCAATTCCATGGTTGCTTGCTATCTTATTTGCTATTGTTGTACTTGTTGCCAAATATTTTATAAACCAATGTACATTCATTAACTCCGTACAAGCCGAACGGGAGTATATGATAGATCTATTGGCCTAACAACCCATTCCCACTCCTTGGCCTTTTTAGGGGGAGAACCTTTTGGGAATGATAGAAACCGACCATACCATAGGTTAACCCTTTGGGTTCCTACAACTAGTCAACTAAGTTTGAATGTACAACTTATTTGTTAACTAAGTTATACAATTGCTATTTGGTACATGCTACACCATGAATTGTAAACTTTTATCTATCTATTATACTTACTAACCCTATGTGCTTATCGGCTTTTTAGTTGACCTTTATTTTACACATCTTACAGGAAATAATCCATGAAGATGCTTACAAGATACCTGATCACATAGGATGCCGTTTTGACTTTAGTTTAAAATTTGAATTTGGTGTTATGTGAACAATTTGTATATTTCTTTTTTATTGGATAATTTAAATTTCAATTTAAAATTTAAACTTTAGTTCCTTGTGTTTTTGAACTATCTACCAAAGTAATGCCCCGATGCTTCCGCCTTCAGTTGGGGTGTTACAAGTTCAATGTTTGCAGTAAAGGATCTTGGCTCTCTACATTATTTCTTAGGCATTGAAGTTGTTCGTAATGGTCTTGATCTTATTTTGTCTCAAAGAAATACATATGGTATATTTTACAACGGTCCCGCTTGTTTGACTGTAATCCGGTCAGTTCTCCTATGAGCACATTTCAGATTCTTATGTCTGATGATAGTCCTTAGTTACCGGATCGACTAAGTACCGCAGGTTGTTGGTGGAGTACAATATGCTACTTTATCACGTCCATATATTGCCTTTTTAGTTAAAAGGTATGCCAGTTCATGCATGCTCCTACAGAAAATCATTGGATCGCGGTCAAGCGTATACTTCGTTACTTAAATGACACTACTGATTTGGGTCTACGTATTCGCCATAACTCGGTTCTCTCCTTCACGCGTTTACTAATGTTCACTGGATAACTCGGTACAGGCCTATTCGGATTCTGACTGGGCTGGCTGTCTATCTTGGATCGAATCTTGTATCATGGACAACACGAATACAACGAATTGTGTCTCGCTCTTCTACCGAATCAGAGTTTAAAACGCTTGCCGATACAGTAGCAGAACTAATTTGGCTAAAGGCCCTTCTTCGTGAATTGGTGTTGCTACAAACTCTTCACCCACTCTTTGGTGTGATAATTTGGGGGCTACTTATCTTTCAGCTAATCTGGTATTTCATGCTCGTACGAAATATGTTGAAGTGGATTTTCACTTTGTTCGTGAACAGGTGGCTCAGGGTGATCTAAATGTCAAGTTTACATCTACGAGTGATCAAATTGTTGATGTGTTTACTATGCCGTTATCTTCACAACGTTTTCTATTTTTACGGTCTAAGTTGCAGGTCGTTCCCCGCCCCTCAACTTGCGGGGGAATGTTAGAACATATTAATTAAGTTAGGATCGTTATTTATTCTAGTCATTATATAAGGTATTGAATTGTAATATCCTATTATGTATATAGTGTCTTGTAATCAGTCCAGATTAATAATAACATTTATCTTTTACGGCTCAATAAACTCTTCGTTTTTATTATGAAATATACCAAAATGTTGAGAAAAAAAATGATTAAACACCATTGCGTTTACAACATATTTTTAAAAAAAAGTTAACGAAAGATAGTTAGCTAAAACTTAATAAAAAACTCATTTACCGTCAATGCAGATCGACATGTGATTTTAATAATATATAATTCAGTTTTGAAATTGAAAAGGTGAAGAAACAATTTTCTTCTGAAGCAAAAATCAAATTTTCTTTTGCCTACTATCAAAAATCAATCTTTCTTAAATGACACAAGGCCAAACAGAAGTCACATGATAGAATTGCTGTATACCATATATGACATTTGCTACCATTTTGTTCAAATGTGTCATTTAAAGTTATATTTTTAATCATATCTAAAGAAGCTGGTGACACGTTCACTCCATGTGTATTACCTACGTATACAATTCTCATGGCGGGAATAGGGCTTCACAGCCATTGGCTGAAATGGGTGGTCGGTCCTTTTCTATTGGACCAACCAGTTTATTATTTTATACACGTTTTAAAATTACGATTTTGTCCCGGAATAGTGTTTCCCTATCATTGGTTCAAATGGGCGGCGAGCAATACCCATTGGACCAACCAGTTTACTATTTTATACCCACTTTAAATTTACGGTTTTGCCCCCCGTTAAAAATGCGTTTTTGCCCCAACTTCAAAATACATTTACCCTTTTGCCCCGAACTAAAAAATACGATTTCGCCCTCCGTAAAAAATACGCTTTTACCCTCATCCAAAATTACGTTTTCGCCCCAGTTCAAAATAAAAATTTGTTTTTCCCCCCGGCTCAAAATTACGATTTTATACCAGTTTATTATTTTATACCAACTTTAAAATTAGGGTTTTGACCCCAGTTTAAAATTACGTCTTTGCCCCCAGTTCAAAATATAATTATGCTTTTGCCCCCAGCTAAAATTTACGATTTTCCCCTCGGTTGAAAATCACGATATCACCCTCAATTCAAAACGACGTTTTTGCCCCTAGTGCAAAATAAAAATATTGTTTTCCCCTAGCTAAAAAGTACGATTTTACTAAAAAAATATATGACTTTGCCCTCAGCTAAAAATCGTGTCAAGGAGCTGCCTAACACTCGCTCATTAGTCCTTACAAATTACTGTTTTGCCCTGAGCTCAAAATTGCGATCTTGTCATCGTTTTACTTTTTCTTTCTAGCAAAACTATAGTACTGTTTTTTTATTAGTTGAGAATTATTCGGTAATCGCCCCGCAACGCGGGTGGGGCATCACCTATATATACAAAATAAATGATTACTATTTTCAGTTTACAAGTATGTGATACTTATTTGTTTTAACAGACACTCTTTGAAATATGCAGTAACTAAGCAGTTGTAACAAACTGATATTAAGTTTTGGACTTGCACATTATATTATTTCAATTTCCATTTATATAAAGCTGGTTATTTTTAAGGTTCTAATTGAGGGTTGTCTCTCCAGTGAAATTTCTATGCATACCATATATTGATCCAAGTATGACTTAGATTAGAGTAATCTCTATGATCATTACTATAATGACTTGTTAAATAACACATACAACAGAAAACTCCAAGCAGGGCGGATTTTGGAATCGACTTGTAGCCAAATGTCCATATGCATGTGTTGTTTGATTCACAATATCACATGACCTATGGTATGTGCAAAGGAGGTCACATGATACATGATACGATACAAAGAGTTATACTTTTTTCGAACCGTATCAATCTAAAGAGGAATTCATGTATTTTTCCTAGTTTGACATAATGAGTAGAAATATTCATATCTATTTGCTTAGACATGAAAGTTAAATACTTGAAGTGGTTCAGTAATTTTCTAAATGAACTTCTATTAGTAGCTCGTAGGGGGTGTTCAGAATTCGTTTCGAATTTAAAAAATTGAATTTCGATTAAATTCATTTCGATTATAAGAATTTGAATTCGATTCAATTCGAGTCAAGTAAATCGAATACAAATTTATTATTTCACATTCGCTTCGATTCGAAATTCGAATAAAAAATTATACATTTTTATTTATTATTTTTATATATAAAACATATATAACTTTTATTGGGCTATACTATAAATTATTTTTAAAATTTATTCCACGTATTAAAATTACCCATAACCAAACCCACTACATGGTACATAACTAAAACCTAAGTAACTAATCTATCAATAGATTTCTAACCCAAAAATATTAAGTTGTAATGTGGAGTGGTTATTCCCAACTTCTCGTTTTAAATTTAGACTTATTGTACTTTATTTAGAACTTTTTAATGTGATATCATTTTTGATGGCTGCTTTAAAATTTATGCTCAATTTTAATAGTTTTTTTTACATGTTTTAAAAGAGTCTGAATCAAATCGAATTCGAGAATTCGAAATTTTTAATTGAATACGAATCGAATATGAATAGGGTTTTTTATTCGAATACAAATTCGAATCGAATTTGATAGGTTTTAATCGAAATCGAATTCAAGAGAAAATAAAAATTATTCAAATAATTCGATTCGAATAATTCGAAAATTCGATACTCGATTCGATGAACACCCCTTAGCTCGAGTAATTTATGAAAGCATTTTGAATTATCAATTTCATGGTCATGACAATCATCTGAAATCTAGTTTAAGATTAATCATTTTATTCTTAGGAGGATTGAATCATAGATGCTAATATATGCATATTTAATTAGTATGCAACAACCGAACAAACTAATGAGATAACATAAGAATTTTATGTAATAAACTAATAGGAATGAGTTCCAGGATTATCTCACATAATTATAAAGCTTACATGGGATGTTAGCCTTCATGCAAACCATTATTTAGACTAATAATGCATTTTTAAAGACCTATATATTGAAGAGGTTATCTCTATAGTCCCACAAATAATATTCATAAACTTGTAGTATATATATAGGGTAAGGTTCATGCGAGAACCGCGAGAACTAATATGAATACAACCAAAAAACTCTAAAAAAACCTAACCCCCCCCCCCCCCCACCCCCCAAACCAAAACACCCCCCCCCCCCCCTCCAAAAAAAAACCTACCCCCCAAGCTAAATGCTAAAAACTAACCCCCCTCCCCCCAAAGCTAAAATGCTAAAAACTAACCCCCTCCACCCAAAAGCTAAAATGCTAAAAACTAAACCCCCAAAAAACCTAAAAAAAAAAAAAACAGACACAAATTTTTTTTTTTATAATATTTTTTACATTAAAAGTATCGATTTTTCTATAAAAAATATTAAAACAAATTGTGTGTTTTTTAGCTATTTTTAGGTATTTTTTATTGTGTTCACATTGGTTCTTGCGGTTCTCGTAATAAAGGTGGTTCCTAACGGATCCTTCTCCTATATATATATATATATATATAGGATTAGGTTCAAGAATGAACACTAGTGTAGTTTGCGAACTGAGCGAACTAATCCTGGCCATACATGAATTTAGATCAATGGCTATGATTTGATGATGAAATACACTAGTGTATTTTACGATTTGATGATGAAATCCTAGTTATCCACGTGTGTAAATCAATGGCTAAGATTTGTTCACTCAGTTCGCAAATACATTAGTGTTCACTCTAGAACCCCACCCTATATAGGATTATATATATATATATATATATATATATATGAGTTAAATGTCTGGTTGGTCCCTGTGGTTTGCAAGTATTGCAGACTTGGTCCTAGTGGTTCAATAATTACAAAGTTTGTCCCAATAGTTGTAATTTTTGTATTCGGGTGATCCTTATCACTAACCTAAGTTAAATTTTTCAGTTAAGTGTATGTGAAATGACATATTTGCCCCTCAACAATTAAGAAAAATAAAAATACATAAATTCCATACATAAATAAGCAAACTTTTTGTGCATAACCACTTGTAACATGTGCTTTGAGAGTTTTTCAAAAAAAAAAACTTGATTTTTTAATTTTAACCCAAAGGTTTTTAACTTTTGCAATTTTAACCCTACATAATTTGTTTTTTTAACTTTAACCCAAATTTTTCATTACTTTTAACCCAAAGGTTTTTACCTTTTGCAATTTTAACCCTACATAATTTGTTTTTTTTAACTTTAACCCAAAACTTTTCATTATTTGCAATTTAACTTCACAACTTTTGTCACTTATACTTTTCATCTTTGGCAAATTTTCGGTTTACGTATGGTTCTTAATTTTTCAAGTTAATACGACGCAACGTACAAGCGTGGTCAACTTTTTTATGTTTTGTTTCAAATTTTTCAAGTTAATACGACGCAACGTACATGTGTGTTTCAACGTTTTTACCTCTATTTTTTCATGTTTGACGGGTTCGTCGCAACACGCAGACCCTAGGTCGAGTCAGTGTTGGTGATCGATAACGATTGTGTGATATTAGTACTATTTGACACCGTTTTACGCATCGCCGCAACGCGGTGTGTGATTTGGGGGTTTTCCAAAGAAAAAATCGTTGTGCATATGGTTGTCGTAACCTTGGCTTTGGGGGTTTCCAACAAAATTGATTTTTTTTACTTTTAACCTAAAAGTATTTCATAAATACTTTAACCTGAAACTATTTGTTTTTTTACTTTTAACCCAAAACTTTTTATTTTTTTGCAATCTATTCTCACAACTTTTTTTACTTTCAACTTTGGTCCTTTACAGTTTTCATTTTCCACAAATTTTTCGTTTTATGCTTGGTTCTAAATTTTGTGACTTAACACATCGCAACGTGCATTTTTAGTTTAACTTTTTTACGTTTCATTCTAAATTTTGCGAGTTAACATGACGCAACGTGCGTGTGTGGGTGAACGTTGACAGGTTTAACATAACGTGCGAGTCCTAGATTGACTTAGTCATAATTAAAAATTCGCCGCCGCATTGCGGCGGGTCTCAATTCTAGTTATATTATAATTATTAATAAATTCAAATAGGTCCTTTTTTATTTAATATTATAATTATAACCTAGCCCTTACCCCTACCCCTCCCCACGCCCACCACCACCACCATCACAACCCCATTTTCAGTTGACAATAAAACCTCCACCACCACCACTCTCTTATAATAAAACTCGCCAGAGAAAAACGAAACCACCACCACCTTAATTGTCATCTTCTCCATGGTAAACACACCCACACATAATGACTTGAATACTTCATATGCTTACACAATCACAGCAGTATGTTGCTTGATATATTCTGTTATATATTACTTCTGTATATTAGTGTTTGATTTAATGAAACATTTGTTCGGTTATGGAGCTCGTTAATTCTTAGGGTTTTACTGCTGTCATTTTTCTGTTTGGATTTGAAAAATCATCGTAGATATTTTGTGACCTTTGTATTAAATTGATGCCTAATTATTTCGATTTAGGGAGAGAGTTCTTAGAGCATTCACATCCATTTCACCAAATTGTGTGAGTGGAGTTTTTATAATATGAAGAGTGTAAAAAGTGGTTGTGAGTGGAGGAGAGAGAAAATGTTACTATTTATCTGTATATTTGAAAAGACATTGTTCACCCCCTATAAATTTTTAATATATTTTGAAGGTGGTTGTGAGTGAAGGAGAGAGAAAAGATAATGATAAAGGTATAAAAATATATTATTTAATTGAAAATGAGAGAGAAAATGTAATGTATTTTAGTGTAATTTAGGGTGAAAAATGGTGGAATAGATGTGAATGCTCTTAGAACTATTTTGTATTTTATCTCTGACATTGGGAGGCAATGTGTAATGTTTAAATTTTGAAAGTCATTTTGGTGGTTGGGTATTAGGAGGTGTTGTGGTGGTTTGGTGGAGGTGTGCTGGTGGGTTGAAGGTGGTGGTGGTTTCGTTTTTCTCTGGCGAGTTTCTCCGGTGAAGGCGGCGGTGTGGTGGTGGGCTCATTTTTCCGACAACAATGGCGGTGGTGAGTGGGAGTTCAGTGGTGGTGGGTATTTGGTGGAGGAGATAAGATGGTGGTGGTGGTTTAGGGAAGAAGAAGAAGGGGGTGGGTAGGACCCACAAAGTTTTATTGTTTTAATTAAAGATTTTTTATTTTCTTAATAAATGAGGGTTCTTTAGTCATTTAACAAAACTTAACTGAGAAATTTAACATGGTTTAGTAATAAGGATCACCCGAGTTCAAAAATTGTAACCACCGGGATCAAGTCTGTAATTAGTGAATCCTTATGACCAAGTCTGTAATTTTCGCAAACCACAGGGACCAACCAGGTTTTTAATGTAACACCCATACTAATTTAATATTAATATATATAATTAAAGTAAGCATTTTATAAGAAAATGCCACTTATTAAAATCTTTTACATTACGAGTGTTTAAACATGTTTACAACATCCAAAACATAGTTAAAAGTGTTTACATAATTCACTTATAACAAAACAAATCAAGATTTGACGCGGAAGCTTCATTTAACGTGTGTTCGGTTCTTGCTTGTCGCTTGATCTTCATCCGAGACTGTCGACATTCACCTATAATCAAAACCAACTTAAAAGTTAGTTTTGATAGTTAAATAACAAGCACAACAAGGTAAATGGGTCAAACAAACAAAATAAACAAAAATTGAAGGTTTTTACCTCGTCGCCGCACGCGACGGTATTTCCCTTTGGGCGTCACGCAACGCCACGCCCCCATTTCGACAGAATGTTCCTTAGCTGGTGCTGCACATTCCCAGCTATACTTTTTCAACTTGTTATGCACAAAAACGTGCATAACTTTCAATTTACAAATCCGTTTTACACGATTTTTTTTCCTATGCGTCCGTAATTTAATTCTCCATCACATGGAGTTAAAATCTGACATCCGGATTACAAATTTTCTAGATTTTAAGCCCTCGACCTTATTTTAACTATTAAACCTTTAGCAAAGCTTTTGACCCGTTTGTATTTAAAACCACCAACTTGTTTCTTAAACAACCAAAATATATACATCAAAGTATTTAACTCAAAATCCTGAGCTCGGGTTCGAAATATTTTTTTTTATGAATTATACGACTAGTACACAAACTATACACATAATCCGTTTTGACCCGTTTAGTCGATTTAACCAAATTTTAGTCTAAAACTAGTTCTTTTCTTTTTATACATCGTAATTCCATATTTATACTGTTTGCTTATGTTCCACCACAAATTTTATGGTGGATCTAGCATATCTAACCTATTAACCCAAATCTACCCTCGGTTGGTCGTTTTACGCAAATGACCATTTTTATACATTTGACCCACGAATGTGCATGTCAATAACTTTTATTCATATATATTGATTCCACAACCATAATGCAAGTTCCTAAACGACCCGTAGCCCATCAAGGGCGTTTTGGTCAACTCTAGTCCTTCATTTTACGACGAAGGACTTTCGCTGAATATTTGACCAACAATCGTATGTATAACTAAAAGCTTAAATATGCGTACCTGGCTCGAGTCAACATATAGACCCGTTTTATACCTCGCTTTAATTAACCGATATTCTATGGTGTCGAAATTATCCAAATTGCGATTCGCTCCTGTTAACATATGACTTGGCAACAATCATTAGTCAATATTGTCAAATGGTGTTATCACCACCATTTGACCCGTTTGGACTATATAACCAAACATTTACTTAGATTAAAAACATGGTTTTTAATTTCCAATTCACACATCCGACCCATTTCGGATTTTACCACAAGATCCCTTTTTCTTATAAATTATTTTCTTACACGCTCAACCTATTTCGGCTTACGCCATAGTTATCCTTTTAAGTTCAATTTACATTAGTCGACACTTGACTAAATTTCCATTTTTATCCTTTTTCTAATTATTAGTTACACTGAAAAGTAATCTTATCGAAAACACATAATTTCTTAGTCATTACATGACTAAATTACCGTTTTGCCTCTTTTTACCACAAACCATGGTTTTTATCGTTTATATTTGTTCCGGTCCGTATCATTACGCGTCGGAAACCATATTTCGAATATTATCTCTATCGTATGTATATCTTATAGAATATATACGTATTCTACAAAGAAGTGTAAGTTTCACTTACCACGCATCCCAGCCACACTTTTCTTTTCGTACTTGATCCGTTTGACCCGCTTCCTCCACAAGTTTCCACCTAGCTTGTCTAGCGTCAAACTATTATCATAATCCGTAAGACGATTAGATTAGTCATCATTTCTTATGACTATTTCATTTTACTGATTTCATGCCGAAACTACTACTCGACTTCATCATGGGTTAGTTTGACTTTTAGAAGTCAACTAACTTTAATCACACAATAGGCACAATTAAGTTAAATCAACATTATGATTAGAACCCGTTTTAACTCATATTTCACGTAATTAGTCAAATTAGCTAATTACGCATTTCTTTCATAATTTCTTCTTATCAATTTTCATTCGGGCATTTTAACAAACATCTGGTAGGCGAGATTTTATACGCATATTTTATCTAATTATGGTTATCGTTTTAACCAAGTTTTAATATCAAAATCATGCCTCTATATCTAGTGTACATGAACTACACCTAGAACTAGCACCACAACATCAATG
The DNA here is from genome assembly GCA_030545235.1 of Helianthus tuberosus. Lineage (NCBI taxonomy): Eukaryota > Viridiplantae > Streptophyta > Magnoliopsida > Asterales > Asteraceae > Helianthus > Helianthus tuberosus. The sequence goes on along the minus strand of CM060413.1, from coordinate 13,810,174 downwards.
TTCATCCATTTAACACCCTAATTCAAGTGTTCATCTTTTTATCATAAGACCCACTTAGAACACATATGGGTAATCATCAAATCCCTAGTTTTTAACACCAATTTATCAAGTTTTCAACTAGGGTTTGTTTCTAAACATGAATTTCATCACAACAACGCTTATAGATTCATCATTCATTCCAGAATTTCGATTATGATTGTTCATCATAATTTCAAAGTATCACCAAATAACAAAATTCAACATACCTTGTGATCCTCATGACTAGGTGATCATTTTTATGTGTTCATGCGTTGATTTGGGTCTTGATTTGAGCTTCAATTTGATGAATTGGGGAGAGCTAGGGTTTGAGCTCTTGCTCCTGCTCCTGATCGATTACACGCACACACCTAGTGTGTGTGTGTGGTGTTTTAATTTTAATAAAATTAAGTTTCTAATCTTCCCCTTTTGGCCCCTCTAGTTTGTAACTTTAATCATAAAAGGCTATAACTTGTTGTTTCAATATCATTTCCTTTAATTAGTTAGGTTAAACATCCCTAATTAACTTTAGTGGATTCGGGGAAATTACAACTAAGTTTATTTTAAGTCATGTTAAACCGGGCCTCTTAGAGCATTCTCATCCAATCCATCAAATTATACATACATTCCACTAAAAAACAACTCATGTATCAATATATTTTCACTAAAAACAAATACTTTTTCTCTCTCCTTTTCAATTAAATAATATTATCATTACATTTTTCTCTCTTCTTCACTCATAACCACTTTCAATATATATTAAAAAAAATTATACTGGGTGAACAGTGTCCCCCCAAATATACAGATGAACAGTAACATTTTCTCTCTCCTCCACTCACAACCATTTTTATATCCTTTATAATATAAAAACTACCCCTCACGTATTTTGATGGTTTGAATGAGAATGCTCTTATAAACTTTATTTCCTCAAAAGCATTCGTTCACATTTTATTTAATATTAGCTTTATTTACTTAGTCCTAATATTCACCAGGTTAATTTTTACTACTAACGGTACTTTACCCGTTCATACATATTAATGTGGTTTGATTACCAACCCATTTTCGGGGTGATACATTTAACTATATATATATATATAGGGAGCCGCTAAAATAAGAACCACCCCCAGTTGTAAGAACCGTGAGAACCACTCTCCACCAATCATATTCAGCCAACAAAAATGGTATATTAGTCATTTACCCTAAATGTCAAATCCTACCATCTCTCTTCATTTATAATTGTCAGAACTCTCTCAAACCACCTTTTTGAAAACCTATATCCTCTCTCCTCTCACCTCTGGTTATTTTGTTTATAAAGTTTTTGTTCCTCATTTTTGTGTTCCACCACCATGTTCATCTTCAAAAGAGAGAGAAGGGGACCCGGCGATTCTTTACCTGCAACCAACCCCCCCCCCATCCGTCTTTGCAGTAACCTACCACTGTCTTCATCTCTTCCGATCTACCTCAAACACCCCCTCCCCTCCGGTGAATGTCTGCCAACAACCTGAAACAAATCCGACCACCACCACCGTCTTCATCTCTTCCGATCTACCTCAACCACCGCCCAATCCTGGATCTGAGAAAGATGACGGTGGCGGTGAGATACCGGCGGCGGGGGTGGCCTTTGAAGGGTGTTTCTTTCTCTAGTAAGATATGCTCTCTCTCTCTCATCTCTCTCTCACCGAGAAGAGAGAAAGAGGACGGCGGTGGGGAGGTGTTGGTGGGGAAGACGTTGGTGGGAGGTGGTGGGGAAGACGGAGATGGGGGTGGGGTGTTCGGAAGTCGGTGCTGGTGCAGGTGGTTGATGGGGGTCCAAAGGTTCGATCTTGTTTCTGTTGTTTTTGCAATCACACAATGTGTTTTTTGAATAAGTATTGATTTGATTATGTTTGTTTGGTGGTGGATCTGTACAGCTTGTTTGTTTTGTTTGATGGGGGTTCTTGATTTTTTGCCTGATGAACTATGTGGGTTTGTTCTTGTTTGATTTTTTTATCAGTGATTTTTGTTTGAATCAGTGAACTATGATTATGTGTTCTTGATGTTTCTGGTGATTTTTGATCAGTGGACTATGTGGGTTTAATATGTTGGAATGGGTGGCGATGATGGAAAAAAAAACCCGTAGATTTTGATGACGATGGCGCGGCAAGGACGGCGGAGGGTAGGTTTTTTGAACTTGCAACCCCACTTTTGCAGCCTTTTGATTATCGGATAATCTGAGCCAAACCCCGTTTTTTCCGAGATACACTTTGTTTTGATGTTGTGGGTTTTTTATTTTTTTTTCACCCTAGTCGACGACGATAACAATCTATCTGAGACACCTACCTAGTTTGCGTTTTCTGGGTGCGTTCGTGTTGCGTCAAAAAGTTTTTGTAAAAAAAATGTTAAACCGTAAACTTTTTAACGTAAAGCGTAAAACGTAAAAACGTAAACTTTGTTAACGTAAAAACGTAAAACGTAAAACGAAAAAACGTAAAAAGTTTAACGTAAATCGTAAAACGTAAAAAGTTTAACGTAAAACGTAAAAAGTAAAACGTAAAACGTAAAAAGTTTAACGTAAATCGTAAAACGTAAAAAGTTTAACGTAAAACGTAAAACGTAAAAAGTTTAACGTAAATCGTAAAACGTAAAAATTTTAACGTAAAACGTAAAAAGTTTAACGTAAATCGTAAAACGTAAAAAGTTTAACGTAAAACGTAAAAAGTTTAACGTAAAAAGTAAAAAGTTAACGTAAAAAGTTTGCGTTTTCTGGGGTGCGTTCGTGTTGCGTAAAATGTTTTTGTAAAAAAACTGTTAAACCGTAAACTTTTTAACGTAAAAACGTAAACTTTTTAAACGTAAAACGAAAAAACGTAAAACGAAAAAAAACGACGCTTGAAAAATCCCGGCGTAAAAATCGGCGCGTTAAAAAAACGACGATTGAAACATAAAAACAGCGTGTAAACCGTAAAAAACGGCCCCTAAAACGTTAAAAAAACGGCGCGTGAAGTTTTTAACGTAAATGTCGGCGCGTTAAAAAAATCTGATTTCAAAAAAGTTTTTAAACCAAAAAATCAGTTTCTTAATAAAAAATTATTAAGACCCAAAAGTAATAAATGGATCGGACAAAAAAGACATTTAAAAATAAGAGTAAACTGCAATTTTACACCCTGAGGTTAGGGGTGATTGGCACTCCTACCCCCCCTAAGGAAATAATTGCAAAATTACACCCCACTGTTTGACCTTATGTCGCACTTTTACCCCCCGCCGTCTAAATGAGTAACCAGTCAACATAATAACCTAACGGTCAAAGGGTATAAATGTCATTTTGCTCTTATGTGAAGCTTATTTGATACAACACCCCCTATAAGAATCATACCACCGCATAATTACCCCCCAACCTTCCCACCATCGACCAAACCTTCTTCTCCGGCGATCCGTGTCCCTCCGGCGACGGCGACAGCTCCTCTTCCGATCATTCTGCACCTCGTCTGATCGTTCTTCTCCTCGTCGGATCACAACAACCACAGCCGCTAGCTTCATTCTCAGTGGAAATGCCGGTCTTTTGGATAATCCGCTATATCATCCGCCACACCAAAGGTATAATCGGCCAATGTTAGTTAATCAGTGTCAGATTTAGTCATTATCATGTTATAAAACAGGGTTTAGGGTCTGATTTGGTTCACTGTTGGTTTTTCTACAGTTGACCTGACGATGAGCTTATCAAGCTCATCTTTGGTGCTCCACCTGGTGGTCTCCGTGTTTGGGAGGCCTGTCCTCAACTTCCATCTACCACCGGAGAGTTGAGCGGATGGATGTTATTTAGCTTATGTGTAATATGTAGGTTAACTTAACTTAATCGAACCTTTTGTGTAATATGTAGGTTAACCTAACTTAACTTATTTAGCTTGTTTGATTGTATGCATTTGCAGCCTGTTTTGATTGTATGATTGTATGCATTTGCAGTTGAACAGAGTTTGGGCATAAGTTGATTGTATGCATTTGCAGGGTGTGCTTAATCATTTGCAGCTTGTTTGATTGTATGCATTTGCAGCCTGTTTTGATTGTATGATTGTATACATTTGCAGTTGAACAGCTTCTGTTAGCAAGGCCTTGTTCTGTTGATTGTATGATTGTATGCATTTGTACCAAACCAGGTCTGCATTAGCACATCAGCTTCTGTTAAACCCATGGATGCATTAGCACATCAGCTTATGTGTAATATGCATTTGCAGTTGAACAGAGTTTGGTACAATTTTTATACATGATCAACCAGAGTTTGGGCATAAGTTGATTGTATGTGTATAGTCCCAACTGTTTATGAGCTTGATGAACGCATAAGTTGATTGTATGTGTATAGTCCCAACTGTTTATGAGCTTGATGAACGCCCAGATGGTCAGCAAATTGAGCAGGAACTCATAGCCTTAGGGTGTAAGCCAAGTGTCCCAGCTGTTTTTATAGGACAGGAGCTCGTTGGTGGATCCAATGAGATCATGAGTCTGCATCTCAAAGGAATGCTGGTCCTTCAGTTGTATGCAATGAGTCCTTCAGTTTGGTCATAATCATGTATACACTCATTAAAATGACATGGTTGATCATGTATACACTCATGTGCATACACTTATGGTCACAGTTTGGGCTTAATCAGATTCTGGATACACTCATGTGCATACACTTATGATCATGTATACACTTAACAGTGGCTTAATCAGATTCTGGATGTATACACTTATGTACTGCAATTATGATTCTGGATGTATACACTTATGTTGACATTGCAGGTATGATTGTATACGTTTCAGGTATGATTGTTACGTTTCAGGTATTTGCTTGTTAGGTTTTAGATCAAAGAACAGCTATTTGATTTTGGCAGGAAGGGTTTTGTAAATTTCAGGGGGTAATGTTGTGTGTTATCACAAAGTACAGGGGGTAATAGAAAAGGACAAATTAGTAATTTACCAGTGGGGGGTAATTGTGCGACTTAACAGAAATGTTGGGGGGTAAAATGGAAGGGTAATATAGTCATTTCAACTTAGACTTAACAGTTCTGTTACTCATTTAGACGGCGGGGGGTAGAAGTGCGACATAAGGGTTAACAGTGGGGTGTATTTTTGCAATTATTTCCTTAGGGGGGGTAGGAGTGCCAATCACCCCTAACCTCAGGGTGTAAAATTGCAGTTTACTCTAAAAATAATATATATACAAAGACAAAAGAAAAGCAATTTTATCTAAATACCCTTTAACAATAAAATATTAAAAACATAATAAGACAAAAAGCTTTTAATATTAATATTAACTACTTTTAATCTCATCCATCCATCTAGTTGATCTAAGGGCTATAAAGTGGTTCCCATGGTTTTTACAACTAGTGGTGGTTTTCATTTTAACGGTCCCCTATATATATATATATATTGGGTAAGGTTCATGCGAGAACCACATTTATTGCGAGAACCACGAGAACCAATGTGAACATAACCTAAAATAGCTAAAAAAACCTAACCCCCCCCCCCCCAAAAAAAAAAACCTAAACCCCCCTCCCCCACCCTCCCAAAAACCTAAACCCCCCATCCCCCAAGCTAAAATGCTAAAAACTAAATCCCAAAAAATCCTAAAAAAAACACACAATTTTTTTTAAATATTTTTTACATTAAAATCGCTACTTTTAGTAGCCAAATTTTTTTTAAGATATTAAAAAAAAGTTTTTTTTGTGTGTTTTTAGCTATATTTAGGTATTTTTGGTTGTGTTCACATTGGTTCTCGCAATAAATGGTGGTTCCTAACGGATCCTTGTCCTATATATATATATATAGGATTAGGTTCAAGAGTGAACAACTTCTTGAGAGTGAACTGTGTGAACTAATTTTGACCATTGATCATTTTTTAGATTAAAATGGTAAGATTGACATTAGGCAAGTATGTTTAATTAAAATCCCTTAATTTTCTCCTCTCTTAACTCTCTCTCTCTCTCTCATTTTTTTTATTTCTCTATCATTTCTTTATCCATGGATTTTGTTTTAATTTTAACATTAATATTGTTTTTCTTTTATTATCCATATATATAGATATCATAATATGGGTGGAGATACAATAGGAAGTTTATTTGGCTAGGAAGACTAGGAAGTGATCTTGACCATCCATTTAGTTAATCAAGGGCTAAGATTAAATCAGGGAAATTGAAGAGAAGAAAAGAGGCGCGTGTGTTTGTTTAGGGGCATTCTAGTCAATCCAAGCCAATATTTTCTCTCTCTTCCAATTCCCCCCATTTTTTAAACGTTAATAACTCTTTCATACGACATTATTTTTTTATAAAAATTGCACCAAAAAAACGAGCGTTTTTTTATCTTTAAAACGAGTATACTATTGCTACATTTTTAAAAAAAATTTAAAACCCAGTTGCGTAAAACGCAATAGAAAAACCCCCTGTTACGTAAAACGCAATGAAAAAAAAACTAAAAAATGACATTTTTCTAAAACGCAATGCACAAAAAACACAAATAAATGTCTTATTTGTAAAACGCAATGGCCAGAAAACACAAAGAAAATGTCTTATTTCTAAAACGCAATAGCCTAAAAACTCAAAAGAAAATGTACTTTCTAAAACGCAATAGACTAAAAACACATAAAAATGTGTTTTACCTAAAACGCAATGCACCAAAAATACATACAAATGTCTTATTTCTAAAACGCAATGGCCAGAAAACACTTAAAATGTCTGTTTTCTAAAACGCAATGGACTGAAAACACATAAAAAAGTGTTTTACCTAAAACTCAATGCACCAAAAACACAAAAAATGTCTTATTTGTAAAACACAATGGCCAGAAAACACTTAAAAATGACTCATTCTAAAACGCAATTGCCTAAAAAACAAAAGAAAGTGTTCTCTGTAAAACGCAATGGACTGAAAACACTTAAAAAGTGTTTTACCTAAAACGCAATGCACCAAAAACACTTCAAGAATGTGTTTTTCTAAAACGCAATGGCCAGAAAACAATAGTTTTGTCTGTGCTGTGAACTGTCTGAACCAATGCAGTTTACGAATGCAATTTCCAGAGGCAATTTACAGAAAATTAATTTTTCTGATGCATTTTTATTACAGCAATTTAATCGAAACCCCAGCCAGGGGCTCTGCCCCTTGGACCCCGCCAGGGGCTGCCGCCCCTGGGACCCCGCTACCAGGGGCGCTGCCCCCGGACCCCCGCCTAGATCGTAAAACGCAATGACTAAATCAAAAACCCATATCGTAAAAATGAAATTAAAGAATTTCTTACATGGATCGAAGTGATTTCTTCAACAATTGACGAATTTTGAATGATTGAAACACTTATCAGCGCTCGAATCGAACGGATCGAGTGATTATCTTCAAAATCACCCGAAAAAAGAGATTTTGTATGAAATTAAACTGGGTTTTCTTCAAAAAAGCTGAAGAACACGTTGATCGGTGTTTGAATCATTGATTGGTGATGAAAATCGCACTATAATGTAGTGATTATTGAGATAGAAAGTGAAGAAATGGTTGAAGATGGTGGGTTTTGAAAATGGTGGGTTTTGAAGTTACTGGGTTTTGAAAAGAAAGAAGAAATGGTTGGATTGACTAAAATACCCTTTTTCTTTATTTTAAATGTTGCCACATGTCCTAATTCTATTGCTTCCTACACTTCCTAGCCAAAATAAACTTCCTATTTGATCTTTTCCCATCATAATATATTGTTTTTAACTTTTTATAATTTTTAATAAATATTGAAAATTTTCTCTGAGATTGAAATTGTAATTATTTTTGGGCATTAACTTTTTGTTTGAATATGTGATGAAGTTATTTATTTTTGCATACATGTGATATGTTTCGTTTTCATTAATTTCATAATTTTTATATGAATCTACTCGTGCGCATGCATAATATACTATATGTTGTTAATATACACATATGTAACCATTTTTTAATATAATACACAGATGTATAAAAGACTGTACACATGTGTATAAACTAACAGCTGTGTATCTTATATAACCTGATAGTTAGCGAGACTGTATACATGTGTATAAACTAAAATATGTGTATCTTGTATAAACTAATACTAGCGAGACTGTATACATGTGTATACACTAACAACTGTGTATCTTGTATATACGGAAACTAGCAAGATTTTAGGGATTTTGATTATATTGTTTAATAAATGCAATTTACAAAAGACGCAAATACCCTTATGTCAATTAATTTAAAGGGAGGTTACAACATTATAATTACAATCTTGCCATTGTTTAAAAATCTTTAGATGATTTAATCCAATGGCCTAGATTAGTTCACATAGTTCACTCTCAACCTAGTGTTCACTCTAGAACCCTACCCTATATATATATAGGGTAAGGTTATTGTAAAAAAAAGGTTAAAAGTGTGAGAAATGTGAGAAATATTGTGGAGATAACATGTGTCCTTAATCTAAATCAATTCAAAAGGGTAAACAAGTAATTTTATCATTAATTCAATTAATTCAAAACTTTCCATAACCGCCACCTTAATTATAGAAACAAGATTTTTTTTTAAAATATCTCTAAAAAAACACTACGAATAACACTGCAACCACCATTCAGCACGTATATAACACCATTCAATAATTATATAACACCATTCAATAAGTATATAACACCATTTTAAAGATCTATATAAAAACACTACGAATAACACTGCAAAACCACCATTCAGCACATATATAACACCATTCAATAATTATATAACACAATTCAATAAGTATATAACACCATTCAATAAGTATATATAACACCATTTTAAAGATCTATATAAAAACACTACGAATAACACTGCAAAATCACCATTCAGCACATATATAACACCATTCAATAATTATATAACACCATGGTGTTTTAAAACCTACATTAAAGTAGATAAAAAAACACCACGCTTTTCAGTATGTATTTAAAATACCACGCTTTGAATCACAATACAATTAAAACACCACTGTATGAACATAGACAAAACATCATGGACTAAACATCTGATCGAAACATATTTTTTTCTCTATATAAATATAGCAATATGGTACTCATACTCATATTAAAGATAAAAAACGCTTGTTATTATGGTGTAATTCTTTTTTTAAAAGTTACGTATAAAAAGTTATTGACGTTTAAAAAAGACGGGGGGAAGTTGCATGTGCATTAATGTTAGTTTCTTAATTTAAAAATGTTAAATTTACCTGTATACCCTTAATCTAGAAAATTAATATGTTTAATAGTAAACATTATTTACAATTTTGCCATTATGATCTTAACCATTAGATCAAATATCTAATGGTGTAGATTCTTTCTTACCTTTCTCACAAAAAACCCCTTTTTGCAGGAACCTCTACATATATATATATATATATATATATATATATATATATATATATATATATATATAGGATTAGGTTCAAATGTGAACAAAATCCCAAGAGTGAACTGATCTGGGCCCTTGATTTTTATGATCTTGAGATTAAAATGAGTGGCATGATGGTATTTATGTGGTTATTTTTTTTCATTTAATTAAATACAAAAGGGTATATGTGTAATTTCCATTTTAAATAGATTGCATAAATCCCGTAATCATTGGATCGATTTGTTAACTAGACAAGATTTCTTTAAATTTTAACATTCAAAAACCACTTTTCTTCAATCATATGGATAAAATTCAAAATAGATATACTCCACGTTGAGGATCCAACTGGATTCCACTCACCATCCAAATCTATCCCCAAATTAGATATCCTCCAAATTATATTCCATTCAAAATAGATATCCTCACCAATTGATCCCCAAATTCAATCAATACATCACACACAATCTATTATTGCAGAACCCTCACACCGGAGAAGAATATACAACAATGCAAAAGTGAAAACGACAATATGATGAACGCCGGAATTTCTCTCTCACATTCACAGCCGGATCGTTTTCAGATCCGAATCGAAGAAACAAGAAACCCCGTAAAAACCTAACTTTCTCTCTCACATTCACCGCCAGAATCGAAGAAAAAATAGGGGTTGTTCGTCGTTTTATCGCCGGAATCGAACAAATCAGGCTTTGACGGTGGTCCAAATCTTTGCCGGATCGTTGCTGAGTTTTTCCGATCTTCGCCGCCGATGATGAAGTTGAAGAACAAATCCAGATTTGAATCGTTTGCTGAGTTTTTAAGATCTTCGCCGCCGATGCTGAGTTTTTCGGATCGTTTTCAGATCTTCGCCGAATCATTTTTCAGATCCGAATTGAAAATTAGTTGCTGAGTTTTTTTGGTCTCTCCCGCATTGATCCGACGAAATTAGTTACTGAGTTTTTTTGTTCAATTTTTTGATTTTGCTCTGTTTTTTAATGCGATGTACACATGTGTATTCTGATTTTGATCTTTTTAAATGCGATGTACACATGTGTATTCTGATTTTGCCCTGTTTTTAATGCGATGTACACATGTGTATATCGTTTGTTTTTGTGATATCTCAATTTTTTTTTGTATTGAATGTTGATGTACACTTGTGAATTACTGTACACATACGTACGATGCTGATTACACATGTGTACTATTCTATTTATATCCAAGTACACATGTGTATACCGTTGAAATATGAAGGTTACTTGGATCTTAAAAATCAAAATTTGAATTCTTGTGATGAAATCTGAAATAAAAATTAAAATTGAAATCTGGTGATTTGTTGTTTGTTTTGATAATTATCTTATTAATAAATAAAACATAATGTGGATAATGAATTTAAAATAGGAAAGATGTAACTTAATTCAGTTATTAAAATAATGATTTAAATATAATTTTTTATATAATTACAATCCTACCCTTAACAACTAAAAAGGAAATCAAGGGTCCAGATCTGTTCACGCAGTTCACTCTTGGGTGGTTGTTCACGCTGGAACCTCACCCTATATATATATATATATACAGGGGCGAACCTGGCTTATATCCAGGTGTAGCCCGGGCTACGGCTCAGCTTTTTACCAGTAGTGTAATTTTTTTTTCGATTTTTATACAAATGACACCCCTAAACAACTACGAGGACACCCCTCAATTTTTTTTTTACAAACCAATAATATGTCCAACTGGTGATAATGATACAAACCAATAATAAGCCTAATTAGAAATAAAACAATAAGCCCAAATAACTAAATAATAGCCTAGCCTTTGAAGATTGAATGGGCGGCACATTAGATTAGCAGCAGGGATATCAAACGTCGACGTCCAATTTGGCAGCAGGGGACGGTCCAAAGGTAGTCACAACAGAAGAACAATTGGCAGCAGCACATCGAACCGAGTCACTCTCGCTGCTTGCTGATATCAAACGTAGGTTTAATGTGTTGAATTGTTCATCAGTGTTTAATTGTTTATACATACATGATCAGATCGTAGGTTTAATGTGTTCAATAATCTTTACCTTTTGTTTTTTTTTTCAGTTAAAGAACAGGTCCAGGTGTCCAACAACAATCATTTAACAGGTTGATTATTGGCTGTGAGTATTCTTTATTTCTTTTCTTGTTTGATTAGTTGTATATGTTTATACTTTTTTTTTGTTAAACTAGGGATTGTTGTTGAATCTTGAATTCTTTGAAGTGATGACGAAACCACAATCCAAAAAACAATCTTTAACTGGGAACATTTTCAAAAGAAAAACATAATTCTTGTCCTTAAGTTTATCGGATAGTTAAGCTAGCTTTGCTTTTACCGGTTGCAATCGCAACCGTTGAAAGATGTTTTTCGAAATTGAAGCTTCTCAAGACGGATTTACGCAACCGAATGGGCCCGGAATTTTTGAACAATGTTATGGTTTGTGTGGTCGAAAAAGATTTTTTATGTGAAGTAAAAGACGACGACGTGATGGAACAATTTCAAGCTATGAAATATATATATATATATGTTGGGGTGGGATCAACATTTCGGTTGTATTAGAGTGGAGGGAGTTGTCTTAGACTCCCCAGATTTCCCCGTGTGCCAAAACAACGCTGAATCAGTCTTTTCTCACTTTTTTTGAAATACACGGTGTCGTTTCAGTTTTCCCTAGAATTCCCCAAAACAAATTTACTTTAATATAAATTAAATATTAAAAAAATATACTTAAAAAGTTTTTATGTATTGAAAAGCTTTACTTTAGGTAAAAATATATTTTAAAGCATTATTATATTAATTTGAAATGGTTTCCAATTTTCCCTAGAAATCGGTGAGAGCTCCCAATGTTCTGGTGAGTTGTAGGTGTGTGTGTGGGGGAAGGGGGGGGGGATATTCCCACCCGGTGTTGAGCAATCATGTGATCCCCCCCCCCCCACCCCCATATGTTGGTGCTCCTTAACACCATAATCCTTTTACGTATGAACAAGAATCTGTATTTTCCAACAAAACCACATGGCTTCTCATAATCTACGTGGATACAAGTCGTATATCCCTTGTATGTTTCCAGCCTGACTGTCGTCACTCAAAAATGTTAGTCATCGATTTAATTATTATTAACTAAAGGGTTTGTTGTTTAGCGGTATCAATAAGTGCTAGTTCTATGATGAACGTTAGTGTAGATTTAGTAAGTATGTGCATTAGTCTCAACATTAAATTATATAATTTATACACATTCTAAATATTTTGTTGGACTAATAGTAGTGTAGTGGAGGGTTCAAATGAGAAGAATTTTTTTGTAAGAATAAAAAAGAACAAACTTCAACCAATAATAATGCTTCATTTTACTTCATTTAATTTTTGTATTTAATATGGGTGTAAGGGTATATTGGTAAAATTAGATAGATCATTAATTCTTAGTCTTCCTTTTTAATAGCTCACTAAATTAAATTTGTAACTTATTTAAAAAAATATATATATTTTCAAAGAAGAAAAAAATTAATTTAAAGTGTAGGATAAATTATGAGGTGTGTAGGATGAATTACGAGTTGTGTAGGATAAATTTCAGTATGTGTAGGATATATTTCAAAAACGTGTAGGATAAATTTTGATGTGTCAAGGCAAAAATTTTAGTGTGTAGGATGATACTCTTTATGACTAATTAATTAGTCAAAAATAATAATAAATGAGATGAGAGAAAAATTATTTAATGTTTTACAATTGTACCCTTTATTCTTTTTCTTCTCAATTTAATTTTCTTCTCAAATGAACCTCCCCCTAGTAGTGTACTACAACAGTATAGTATACTAAATGACCATAATGAAACATATAAAAAAACGTACTTACATATGGTTTGATAAAGAAATTAGACAATAGAATAATCCAAATCCATTCAGGCTACTTAGAGTGAGAGTCGGGAAAGGTGCGACCCCGATCAGGAACACCACCCCCTATTCCTAAGTTCTTTTTCACCACTCACCAATGATCCATGATTTAAACAAACACATATACATACTTATATATACACACACATAACATACACACTCATATATATACCCACAACAATATCTCACACAACACTCACACATGCGCACACACACATGCGCACACACACATATCTATCTACTATAATAAAAAAACCAACTTTTGGACACATGTCATTCATTATAAGTATCCTCAAATCTATATTTATCTTATATTAAGTAAATAAATAATAAATTAATATTAAATCTTATAATACTTTAATAAAATATTATCCTCAAATCTAAATTGTTAATTTAATATAATTTTAAAACAAATACCTCTTTTCCTACTTATCTTATCTTATATTAAATATATAAATAATAAATTAATATTAAATGTTATCCTAATTTATTAAAAATATAACTTTTTTATTATTTGGTATACAAAATTATATTTATTCAAAGGGTTTTTAAAAATATAATTTTTTTTATTATTTACTATACAAAGTTACATTTATATAACCCGTATAATACACGAAGTTTTTTTAGATATAACTTTTTTATCATTTGCTATGTAAAATTAGATTTATTCAACACGTGTAATACACGTGGTTTTGAAGTATATAATTTTTTATTATTTAATATATAAAATTACATTTATTCAACCCGTGTAATATACGGGGTTCTAACCTAGTATATATATATATTGAACGGCTAATGTTACTTATTTACACCAATAATTCTAAACTATTCCTCATGTCTCAGATTTGAACCTGTGACTTCCTATCTAAAAAGCATGTACCTCTACCAAGGGGCGCAAACGAACATGTAGCTTAATGAATTGGCTGCTTAGAGTGAGAGTCGGGAAAGGTGCGGCCCCGATCAGGAACACCACCCCCTATTCCTAAGTTCTTTTTCACCAGAAACTCATGAATACTCACCAATGATCCATAACTTAAACAAACACATATAAATACTTATATATATACTGTAGGTCCCTCTCGAGGATGAAATAAAACCTTTTCCTTGTTATATCAAACACACTAGCGAGTGCGGAATCCAAGCTAGCATGCAACCAAGAATGTATACGAGAACAAGCACAAACACAACACACAAGATTCACCGATTAACACCACATGTATTAATACGAATGAAGGGTCCGGTTACAAGCTCAATGTTTACAGATATGTTCTATAAACTCTCAAAGTGTGTGTGTGCTTTCAACAGAAAGCTCTCTCTGTTTCTCTTGTGTCCACTCCCTTTTCTGTCTAACTATCGAACTGAACACAACACATGGGTATATATACCCGAACACAGCAGGTCTGGTCGAAGGATCATGCAGACTGATCGAAAGATCATCTGTCGACCACAAACAGCTCGAAGGATACACATATACCTCGAAGGATGATATCCTTCGAGGTCCATCTATCGAATGCTGTCTTTCGAGCTCATCATCGAAGGATATAAACTATCCTTCGATGATCTATCCTTCGACACACACAACTAACAACCAATGTGCTAACTGTTTGGCCAAGTCAAACCAGGAGGATGGTTGACTTGGTCAAACTTACATCGAACGCACATTGTAACAAACTAAGACGTAACCCAGACTAACATAAGACATCGTTTTGTATCATGACGAAATACAGACAAAGTACAGACACAAGTGCACCAACAAACTCCCCCTTGGCTGTAGCTTTGTCTCGATCTTCGTGTCTTCAAGGCCGAGTCGAACCGAGCCGAGTCGCGTCCACACAAAGTGCATCAACAAACTCCCCCTTGGACGCTACTCGTGATGGTTCGTCTTCTATGTCTTTCATGTCGGAGGATCTTCAAAGTCTTCACGTCTTGAAAGTAGAAAGTGTATCAACAAACTCCCCGTTTCATGTAGAAAGTGTGTTGACAAACTCCCCCTTAGATTGAACTCTCCATTGAGTCATGCTCGTGAATCTTTTGACTTGTCAATTCTTCAGATCCTTGTGGTGTTGATGAAGGGACAGCGGCAACTCGATCATTTTATCCTTTGAGTGCCTCCACTTCGTGTCTTCATTCCAAAGCTTTTCATCGAACATGTTCTCCTCGCCTTTAGCATCTGCACATGCAAGAAAGCTAAACGCATAATGAGAACAACCGCTTGGAATATAGTTAACATTTAAACTAACGACACATATGAGATCAAATCTCAATCAAACACCAACCGACAGCAGTTTGAAAGTTTAGAAAAATATTCATTTTAATCCTTTAACTTTCAAAACTCGTTAACTTCGACTGTTTATGAAGATGCAATTGTTTTCCAGCTTACGATCAGGATTTTGGGTAGGATAGACTCGAGTTCCAACATCAGTCAATCAAAAAATAAACTAGAAGAAAAATCTTTTTGGATTTTATAAAGCTTATATTAAAACACACCTAAAATCTTTTTGAAATTTTCATTTTTCAAATGTAAAGATGGAAAGCAATAAATAAATATATACAAAGATGCATTAAATAAATATTTACAGACATTCTTTTTGCGAGTTTCGAGGGTAAGAGAATCATATCAGTGTACGGTCATGCCAAAACGCTCTTGTTGTTCTTTTAGTTAACATTAAGATAAGCATCCTATAACGATTATCGGTATTGTTGTCCACTTAAGCTCAGCTTATCATTTGTAATCATGGCGAGGGGATACGTTAAGGTATAATTTATACTTACCGACCGGTGTTCATCCACATCACGACACATTCCCGTATCAAGGTATGCACGAGGATTCATCTTACCGGTGAGTATACCGATTATCATCTGTTTGACCGTATATGATGTGAGATTCTCACTTATTTTGAATTTGAAAACAAGCCCTATGTGATAGAATCACTTATTGATGAGGAACTTGATTTTCAGATGCATGAAGGCACAGGAGCAAGTCCGTGAACAGGTCAGTACTTTCGTACAGCAGAGAGACGAACTTGACTCCCGGATGAATGTGATATATTATCACTTATTTGTTTGGACATGTGATTGTTGATCACTTATTGAGGTCGTATGCAATATGTACACGTATGTATAGTATCATGGAAGATCTAGACTTGCGTCCCCGTTATTTTTTGGTAAAAGATACAACCATGATACCCAGATGATAAGCAGCATAAAGACCGAATATCTCAGAACCTCGGCAATCTCTCAAACGAAATTTCGGTACTAAGACCATATGCCAATGAATGGTTCCCACCCAGTCTTCAGTCGATTTAAGTTTATATCACCCTGCACACTTTAAAATGATTGTGAGCCTACCGATACATCTTATATAGAGCTGCTTATCGTTTTTCATTTAAGGTTTAAAGAGGTTTAGACAGACCACTGATGTACTATCATTTTCTCTTTTTCTCGCCAGGAAACTCATTTTTGTTTTTCTATTGTTTTTGTGTTTTTGAAATTTTTCAATGTTTTTGGATTTTCAAATTTTGGATTTACTCCCCCTAAAATCAACAAACTAAAATAAATTTAAAAAACAAAGGTATTTACAAAAATGATTTTCCGATGTTGGTTAACTCATGTTTTACCTCAATGCCGTTTACCAAAATTAAGTTTTAATCAGAAATGATTTAGCGAATTTTGGAAAAATCAGTTGGCATGTCGGTAAGCGGTGCGGACCATGACAACATTGTCTGGCCAAAGAGTGCTGTGCGAGATAGTAATTCACAAAGCAGCTTAATAATCGACAAGTAAAAGAGAGATTAGAAATTTAAAACCGTATCCTTCAACTGCTTCATGCATTGACAGGAAACTGAGTGCTCTCCCAAACTGGATATCCACCCGGTGTGAATTTCAAAGTCGATTTTGTAGCTACTGAAATCTCTTGACAGCAACAAGATCAGAAACCTTTGGGTCCGGCTGGTCGTCCACATTGCACCAGCGAAGGTCTTTGTCTTTCTCTTTTAGAAGTAGTGTGCGGTTGTTCAACCCATGCCAAGGCGTCCGCACACCTGGTTGGTTTGTTCAACAAACACATTTTCTTCAATCACACCGCGAAGAAATGTACACTGCACGTTTATCTTGTAGATTGTGAACTTCAGACGTGCTGCAGGTGCGTACATTTTGATTTGAATCCATCCCTGGGACCCGATCAAAGCTTTGAACATTCACATTTTTGAAATGATTTTCATTTTGTCGAAGCTTCCAATTACTTTCATCAGACATTTCTTTTTCCTTTTTCTCTTCCTCTCCATCAAAGGCAACAATTTCTTCTGTCGCCTATCTTGTGCAAGGATGCTCCACTATCAACAATCTTACGACTATCGAAAGTTCCTCCTGGAATATCCTACACACTCACTCAAAAATTAGTTGGAGAGTGGGACCCAAGCCTTTGTGGACTTGGGTCGTCCTTGATCATCAAGAAAAGTGATTTCAATCACTTGATGATTAGGAAAAAGAACCTGTGGTGCTCCCCCTGACTGAATTACCTGTTTTTGTTTCCAAGCAGTTTGTTCTTTACCAGTATTTGCATTAATTGTTTTAGCATTTACTGGTTTTACAGTTTTAGGTTTTGCTTGTACAGGTTTTTCTTCTTTGACCTCTGACTTTAAGGCCTTTTCAATTACCTTTTGATTCTTTTGTTTTAACTTCTTTTCCCTTTCTTTCAAGACACGAGGGTCTTGTTTCGGGGAAAATGATCGTTTTTGGTAATTGGTTTCTTGGGGAGCACTTGTTTTTGCCTTCAACTTTTGCAGGTATGGGCAGTATCTTACAATATGCCCAATTGTGCCACACTCAAAGCACATTCTCCGCTCTACAAACCTCGGAGAAACACGTTGATGACCAGACTGAGAACCAGACAATGAACTTTGTGATCTAGATGTGCTTGGACCTAAATCACATCCGTTGGTGTGTTGGGTGTAATTATTCTGATCATTTCGTTTTAAAATTCTAACTTGTTTTATAAAATCAAGGTTAGATTTATCCTGAAATGTTTCAAGTTTGTCTGAACCCATGGATCCAACAAAGTTCACTTTCGGTTCTCTTTTCTTAACAGGAGCTCTTTTGTTTTGCACCCATTGTTGTTGAGCCTTAGGTGCTTGAACATTCTTGTTCTGAGCCTTCTTTCCCTGTACCTTACCCTTTCCGGAGTTGACTTGTTGTTTTCGCTCAACTTGTAGTTTTTGGTTTCCGTACTGTTTTCTAATTTGTTCACACGGAATTGGATCACATTGAGTGACAGTAACTTTGCCACCTTTGTTCCCCAAAAACTTATCAGTACATCCTTCAAAAATTTGCTCAATTAAATCTTGATTTACATTTTTAATTGGAAAATCTTTGTTAGAGTAAATTTTGTCATCTCCTTTGAGCGTGTACAACAAGTTACTTCCTTCAAAACTTGATGCAATCGACTCCATTTCTTTTGTCATTTCAGTCTTACTCGGTTTCACTGGTGGATCACACAGGATGTGATTCTCGATTGGAATATCTGTTGTAATCGAGTTAGACTGTTGGTTCACAATCACTTCAGATTCATCATCCGAAGAATCAGGATCCTCAACAATGGGAGGACTCTGTTCCTTAACACATGATGAATCTGTCACATTCTCAGATTCAGATTCAGTTTCAGATTGACTCGAGGATGATGTACCAGTTGTGAACCCGAGGCCTGCTGCAAAATCATCTAGATTGAGTGGCACAGTAGGTTCAAAACGGGGCATATCCTCGTTATCAGGCAATTTGGAGTAATTGTGATTCATTGGGGGAGGACATGATTTGAATCCCATACACTTCTTATCCCCCTTTTTCTTTTGAACATCAATAATGTGATCCAATACATAGCGGGAATTGGAATAACTTTCCAATTTCTGCTTGATTGTTTCACATTCACATCGAGCGGTTGCCAATTCTACCATCTGCTTTTCAATTGTGTCTATAAGATCATTGTTAGCATGTTGTTTTCGCAAAACAGCTTTTTGTAATTCTGAAACATCATGTCTTAATGACGCAATTGTTGTTTTAAATTCCTTTTCATTTCTGGTTAAAAACACGTTAGCTTCAGCTGCTTTAGAAAGATCTACAATCAATTCTTGATTGTGTTTGGATAGGATTTCAATCTGACTTTCCTGTTCAGCATATTTAACATTTAAACTATCACAATTTTCACAGCTAACTACAGTGGGTTCATCGACACATACCTGACCTGATGAACTGTCGACATTAGCCATAAAGGCTGAATGGAGAGAAGACGAAGAGTAAGCAGCTTGATCCGTCAAATTAGATCTTCTTTCAGCTCCTGCTGCAGCTTCTTCCAAAAGCTCATCAAAATCTGCATCGACTGACGTTGATGCACTAGATGTCTCATCCACATGATCATTTCCTGAAGTGGAGGACTCTTCATCTGAGCTTCCACTATAACCAGAACTGTCTTCATCTCCAGAAGATGCAACACCATTGGTGGAAGATTCTCCACCACTGGCGTGCTTTAAATCCTTTACGACTTCAGCAAAACATGCTGTTCCACCATTTCCTCCTTCTCCAAGCTGAAGCGACCAATCACAACCCTCATCTATTTGAACCACCAGCCCCCGGTTGGCATTGATGACCCTGCTTGGCCTTGGTTGTTGACTGGTATCAACGTTCGAACATTGTTCCCGTTCTGGTTCTGCTGGTTGCCTTGATTTCTGAACGGATTTTGATTTCCATGCTGAGCTGGTCTTGTGCATTCCCTTTTGAAATGACCCCGTTCACCACAGTTAAAGCACGTTACAGCTTGCTTGTCGAACCCATACTTGGTGTCTTTCTTGCTATCCAAGTTGGTTCTCCCCGTCCTTTCCATAAACTCCTTTGCTCTTCGAATTGCACTAGCAAGAGCCCATTTGATATCCATCATCT
The DNA here is from genome assembly GCA_030545235.1 of Helianthus tuberosus. Classification (NCBI taxonomy): domain Eukaryota; kingdom Viridiplantae; phylum Streptophyta; class Magnoliopsida; order Asterales; family Asteraceae; genus Helianthus; species Helianthus tuberosus. The sequence goes on along the minus strand of CM060413.1, from coordinate 13,790,003 downwards.
CAAACTCTTCTTTATCCACTTGCTGATAATCTTCATTGGTTAGATTGATATTCCCAATCTGACCTGCAACTAATCCACTATAAGCACTAACCAAGGTATTCAACATCTCCATATGCTCCTTGGCTACTTCGACACTGACTTTGGAAAAGTTGGAAGTGTCTAATCTGACTGAGTTAGGATTGGAAGTGGCTTGAAAGTTTGAAGAGCTTCCATAAAACCCTTGCTGTTGCGGTTGTTGCTGCTGAGCTGTCGGTTGCACATTCGGTCTTGAAAACATCGTGTAGGCTGAAGGATCAAACTGATCTGTTGTTGAAGGTCCGGTATTAGAAACAAAAGCTGTTTGAAGCTTCGCGTGTTGAGAAGCTGGTCTTTCTCCACTGATACCTCCTGCAATCCCAAAGTACATTTCTGGATTTTGAGGAGTTTGTGTTCTTTTTGCCTTCAGCTTTTCTTCAACATCCTTATTCTCCAATCTTTGAATTAATTCATAAACGGTGATTGTTTCTAAAACACCATTTTCCTTAAGAATTTCAAGATAACTGCTCCACTTTGCTGGCAAGCTATCAGCGAATCTCTTCACCAATTCTTGTGGAGTGGCAGTGACTTTAAAAGCAAACATCTCGCTCAACAAGTGATGGAATCTTGTAGATAACTCTCCTAAAGTCTCATTCTCCAAACACGTAAATCCTTCAAACTCCTTCTTCAGTAATTCTTGCTTGATCTTTCTTGATTGAGCATTTCCTTCACAACGTAACGTGAGCATATCCCACAAGCTTTTAGTAGTCGTGCAGTAAACAAACTGGTGGTAAATGTCTTTATGAAGGGCTTGTGTGAGAATCATGAATGCTTTCTTTTCTAACTCAAACTTCTTTTTATCTTCTTCAGATAAAGTGCTGTAAGTTTGTGGATTAGATCCTGCAATTTCCAACTCATTTTCAAAGGCTGTGAAGAAGCACATCCATAGATCTTGACCTTGTCCCTGAACATAAGTTCTCAGCCTTTCTTTCCACCATCCCCAATCATTGATGTGATTTAACTTTGGCGGTTTTGTGCTTGTACCAGTTTCACTGTCGTTCTGCATCATAGATTGAATGCTGCTGTTTTGATTTGTGACCAGTGCCCATTGATTTGCAGTGATCATTGCAGCTTGAGGTGGGACAATAGCTCGCATCCATGCCGTTTTGTCGAAATCTGACGTAGATTGCGTAGATTGCATAGCTGATGATTGTGGAGTCGAAGTTATTTGAGTCCACGCGGTTGGATCCCACTGACCGTTTGTTCCCATTTTATGAAAATTAATATATTAAGTGAAAATTGATTTAAAAATGAAAACAAGTTTTCTGTTTAAAAAGAAATTTTCACAAACTATGTTAATTTCAAATGATAACACCAGCCGAAAGATCCTTGATCGAAAGACCTGAAAACACAAACTGTTAAACTAAAACAAACAAGGATCGAAAGATCAAACTTTGTTCGAAGGATCAACAGTGTTCGAAAGATCACTGTTGAGTTTCGAGCATTGACTTCGAAAGACTCTCCAATCGAAGGATCCTTGTCTTTCGAATAAGACCTATAGACCGAAGGATGAACACGAAAGATGACTTCGAAAGACTCCCCAATCGAAGGATCCTAGTCTTTCGAAAATGAGCAGAAGACCGAAAGATGTATGTTTCGAAAATATTCCTTGGACCGAAAGATAAGTCTCACACTTCGAAGGATGCTCGAAGGATGACTATCTGTCGAACCTCCTTTGGTCGAAAGATGATCTTTCGACTTCGAAGGATATCTTTCGAACAGCTCTGACACGGTTGACAAAGGGTGACAGGTTGGTGAAAAAGGTGATGGGTTGGTAAATCTTTCGGCAGAAAGTATGGTCAGACCATGCTTTTCTGCAAAAACAGATTTTGTATGATTATTTTAATCAGTTCCCCCTATCCAATACACCAACAACTTTCGAAAATAACTAAACAAGATCAAAAGATGTAAACTTTGAAGAACACTTGAAGATATTATGAACACAAAGGGTTTTCCGGTAAAACTACAAACTACCGAACAAGATTTAAACCGGATAAATAAAGTTTTTCAGAAAAATACAACTTTTCAAAACCCGAAAAACACCCAAGAACACCTCGGTTTTAACAAGGAGAAGAGCCAAAGCTCTGATACCACTTGTAGGTCCCTCTCGAGGATGAAATAAAACCTTTTCCTTGTTATATCAAACACACTAGCGAGTGCGGAATCCAAGCTAGCATGCAACCGAGAATGTATACGAGAACAAGCACAAACACAACACACAAGATTCACCGATTAACACCACATGTATTAATACGAATGAAGGGTCCGGTTACAAGCTCAATGTTTACAGATATGTTCTATAAACTCTCAAAGTGTGTGTGTGCTTTCAACAGAAAGCTCTCTCTGTTTCTCTTGTGTCCACTCCCTTTTCTGTCTAACTATCGAACTGAACACAACACATGGGTATATATACCCGAACACAGCAGGTCTGGTCGAAGGATCATGCAGACTGATCGAAAGATCATCTGTCGACCACAAACAGCTCGAAGGATACACATATACCTCGAAGGATGATATCCTTCGAGGTCCATCTATCGAATGCTGTCTTTCGAGCTCATCATCGAAGGATATAAACTATCCTTCGATGATCTATCCTTCGACACACACAACTAACAACCAATGTGCTAACTGTTTGGCCAAGTCAAACCAGGAGGATGGTTGACTTGGTCAAACTTACATCGAACGCACATTGTAACAAATTAAGACGTAACCCAGACTAACATAAGACATCGTTTTGTATCATGACGAAATACAGACAAAGTACAGACACAAGTGCACCAACAAACTCCCCCTTGGCTGTAGCTTTGTCTCGATCTTCGTGTCTTCAAGTCTTCAAGGCCGAGTCGAACCGAGCCGAGTCGCGTCCACACAAAGTGCATCAACATATACACACTCATATATATACCCACAACAATCACACACACATAACATACACACTCATATATATACCCACAACAATCACACACACATAACATACACACTCATATATATACCCACAACAATCACACACACATATATATATTTTTTGAACGGCTAATGTTACTTATTTACATCAATAATTCTAAACTATCCTCATGTCTCAGATTTTGAACCTGAGACTTCCTATCTAAAAAGCATGTAACTCTACCAAGGGGCGTGGACGAACCTGTAGCTTAATGAAATTCGGTCATTGCCTAGGGTCCATAGAAAACTTGAGGCCTCCAAATTCTAACAAATATTTGCAAATCATCCAACCCACTCACAACCTTCATATGATTTAATTTTGAAGAAGAGCTAATTATAATTTTCGTCCCTGTGGTTTGTCAAAAATCACTATTTCAGTCCATTAATTTAAAAATTATGATTTCAGTCCCTGTGGTTTCAATTTCGTAACCATTTCAGTCCCTGTACATACAGAATAAATGGATTGAAATAGTTACGAAAGTGAAACCACATGGACTAAAATGGTTACGAAAGTGAAACCTCAAGGACTGAAATTGCAATTTTTAAACTAATGGACTGAAATAGTGATTTTTGACAAACCACATGGACGAAAACAGTAATTAACTCTTTGAAGAATCTTCGCCATCTTAAAAAGCCAGGCTTTAATATCATCAAGTTTATGAAAAACATTAACAACTAACCAATTAAAAGAAAATCATGGTGCCAATTCTGTACACAATGAATATATATTGAATTTCACATCTTAGAATTCCGTTTATTTTTTTTAAGAGTAAAATGCACGGATAGTCCCTGTGGTTTTGCAAAGTTTCAGCTATAGTCCCCAGATTTTGGAAATTACACTCATAGTCCCTGTGGTTTGACAGTTTGTTACGCTGATAGTCCCTGGAGTGGATGTGGGTTAGTTTTCTCAGTTAAGTCCATGTGAAATTACAAAATTACCCTTGTTTTTATTATATTCATCAACATCATCATCATTCAACACTCATTCATCAGTTCTACTCTCTCTCTCTCTCTCTCACTAAAAACCACCACCACCGTCACCTCCCCTGCCGCCATCACCACTCCCCACCAGCGCAGATGTAGTCGGGATCGAACGTGAATTCCTATCTAATGGTTCTACTCTAGGAAGCTTATAAGAGACATCAGGGCCCATGTATTCTAAAGCAATTGAGTAATCACTTTCTTCAGGTAGTTCAGTTCCAGGAGGAAGCATCTTCTTCACAGCTGCTCTCCAATCTTTCTCCCCATTTTCCTCCATACAAAATCTTCAATAAAAACAAGAAACAATTTTGAAATCGAATATCACCAAATTCAAACTACCCAAATCAGATAATGATAGATAGAATTGACCGATTTGCAAAACACCAAATCAAATTATAGAAGAAAAGTAGTTCAATTGGGATCTTTGAAGAATTAGGTCAAAATTTGAACCAGCCGAATCAGATTAAAGAAGAAAAATACCTGAATTAGCAGAAAGAAAGAAAGAGATTCAAGTGGGTTGGGTGCAGTCAATATCGCCTCCTCATATTCAACAGCAAGAAAGACCCCACCAAACACAGCATAAGGAATCAACCAGTTTGGGGACACATTAAAGTCAAAGTATTCATCATAGCAGTCAAAATCCAACTTTTTCTTGATCTTTTCAAAAGCCTTCAGATTTGAACAACAGAGGAATCCCGACTGCAACTTTGAACTCACAAGATTGAAATCTAGAAGAACGGAAATGGCAGATTACAACTATTAACAAGGAGGATCAACAGGACAAAGATTTTGTCAGCAATAAAAAAAAGGAATAAAAAGACTTACTTTGGATAGTGGAGGGGGGTATGGGTTTAGGAGGTAGAGGTGTGGTGGTGGAAGGGGATGGCGGTGGTGGGGAGTGGTGATGGCGGCAGGGGAGGTGACGGTGGTGGTGGTTTTTAGTGAGAGAGAGAGAGAGTAGAACTGATGAATGAGTGTTGAATGATGATGATGTTGATGAATATAATAAAAGCAAGGGTAATTTTGTAATTTCACATGGACTTAACTGAGAAAACTAACCCACATCCACTCCAGGGACTATCAGCGTAACAAACTGTCAAACCACAGGGACTATGAGTGTAATTTCCAAAATCTGGGGACTATAGCTGAAACTTTGCAAAACCACAGGGACTATCCGTGCATTTTACTCTTTTTTTAAATATAATATTAATAACATGTTGAAAAGGGCCCTAGTTTTTCTTTTCGCCTAGGATCTCCAAAATGATTGAGTCGGCCCTGCCAAGTGGGTCATCCTCACATTGGTGACGCACGCGCGCACGCACACACATACACATACACACACGCACACACACACAACGCTATAGGGGGTCCGACAAGGGGACCCTCTATCTCTGTTCATTTTTATTATAGCTATGGAAGCATTATCCGGGTTCATGACTAAGGCGATAACAATGGGCTGCACTAAAGGGATAAGTTTACCGAACAACGGGCCGACTTTAACTCATTTACTGCACGCAGACGATGTGGTATTTATGGGGGAGTGGGGCGAGAATATATGGTTCAATAGCATCAAGTTACTCTTGTATTAGATATATAATTTGACAATTTGTGGTGGTGGTCTATTCGAAAATGCAAATCCTTTAAAACACCTAGATTGGGAATGGAAAGATCTTGGGTTCAAGTCCCACAGACGATAGGGGATTAAAAAAATTAGCCGTTCAAAAAAGAGTATAACTTGACAATTTGTTATGATTAAAATAAATAAATAAATAAATGTCGAGCTCATTATCATTCTGTCTATAAATAGACGTAGTCCAAACACAACCGATATACTGGTAGTGTGTGTTTTGTTGTAGTGTATGTGAGAGAGATATGGACGTCATTGAGGTGCTTCGTATGAATGGTGGTGATGGAGATAATAGCTATTCAAACAATTCTCTTATACAGGTACCATCCATATATTTTTGTATATAAACTCAAATTGGTATTGACACACACGTATATATAAGTAATATTTATTCATGAAAAATGTACCTGATTTCCATAATACTACCCTTGCCCCGACCAATCAACCGGCGTCATGTCAAATTCTTTACAAAGTACCCATGCGCTACAAAATACTGGCGACACTCTACCCTTGGATTACAAAGTACTCTTAAACCATAGACTCCACTATGATACCCCACCCACCAATCACAAACTCATACCATTCAAGAGATGGACTCCACTTACCCTTTTGGGAGATGACAACAGTGTTCTAGCAAGGGTTGGAACCCTTGCACCTCTATTCGTGAGGTGCCCGGCCTCCCTTATTATTAATTAAATTTACTACCGTACACATTTCATTTTACCAACTTTTAGTAATTTGAGTTTCATAGGCCCATACTTTTTTTCAGAACAAGAAATTTGGATCACTGACATGACAGATAATTGATTGGAATCATTCGATTATATCCATCTCCACTAGGCAATAATTAGAAGGGCAAGGGGAGGGGTCCGGTGACTCTGGCGGACCAAGTTTCTGATTAACTTTTCAAAAACAAGTGACTTGATTTTTTTGTTTCACCCCTCATTATCACCCTTTGAGTTGTTAAAGGAAGCGATAGGTAGTGTTGGGTATTTGTCGGAGGCTACGCCATATAAAAGTGGAATTTTAGGTATCTATTTTAGTTAGGTTAGGCTATTTTAGTTAGGTCGGGTATGGTGTAATCTCTTTGGTCTTTTCTTTTGTTATTGGCAAGTTGTGGTTTTGTTGGTCGTTCAAAAAAAGTTAGGTTGGGCTTTTTAAAAATGAAGCTGGTTTTTAAAAAAGTCTAATACATAATAATTTATTTCTCTTTTCAAACTTTTATGGAATGTGTAGGACTACTATTTGCAGCCTTCTTTGATCAAATAAGTAAGAGTTGTAGGCAAAATAAACCCATTGATTTTAAAATATTCATGCTTCTGTTATTTGATGTGGTAGAGGATCATGTAAAAAGTGCTCAAAGTGTGAGAAGTGTATTATAACACTATATATAATACTATATAACACCATATAAACACAGTATAACAATATATAACACCATATAATACCATATAACACTATGTAACACTATATATCATTATATAACAAATATAACACTATAGGTTGTCTGATAGCATGTCTATAATAGATGTATAGTGTTATATTTGTTATATAATGTTATATAGTGTTACATAGTGTTATATGGTATTATATGGTGTTACATATTGTTATACGGTGTTTATATTGTGTTATATAGTATTATATATAGTGTTATAATACACTTCTCACACTTTAGGCCCTTTTTACACTATCCTTACCCTATTTGATGTAGTATAAAATAAGGTTTATGTTTTTTTTTTCTTTTTGCTTTATTACTATATTCGATATACAAATATATATTTTTTTTAAAGTATTTCGTATTAAAGTTTAAATACAAGTATACATAACAAAATAAATTATGCATTTGAATACTATACAATTTTACAACTATTACAGGACATGTAAACTAAAGGTTATAGCAATTATCTTATAATCATTCTCAACCTTTAAAAAAATATATTACGACTTCGTGTAAAAAAAGGTTCTGGTTCCGTCACTCGGTCAAGTGTGACCTATTCATAAATTTATGCATGCATACACCCATATAAAGAAATGGTTGCTAATTCTTGTTCACAACATATTGATATGTGACAGAGAAAGGTGATATCAATGACGAAACCTATAATCGAAGACGCCTTGGCTAATCTGTATTGTGCTATGAATTTCCCCAAAACTATAGTCATGGCAGATCTTGGATGTTCATCTGGACCCAACACTTTACTAGTGGCATCAGAGGTCATCAAGTCAATTGACAAGATCAGACTCAAGTTAGGTCATGATGAATCACCAGAAATCCAGTTCTACTTGAATGATCTTCCACATAATGATTTCAACACCATTTTTCGTTTGGTGTCGAAATTTCAAAAGAACCTTACACAACCGATGGAGCCCAACTCGTCTTTACCACCATGTTACTTTTCTGGAGTCCCAGGATCATTTCATACCCGACTTTTTCTTAACAAAAGCCTTCATTTCGTGCACTCTTCGTATAGTCTCATGTGGCTCTCGCAGGTTACTTCTCTCTCCCCTCTCTATCTATACACATTTGAAATTAGAAGAAGGGAATGATTACAAGTGAGACATGTTCTTAGGGTGGAAGGAAATCTGTTTTAAGACAACCATGTTAAACATTGGCCTAAGTATTTTTTCCTTCTACATGTGTTTCACCATTTGTTTATGTCAATGTAATTGTATCTCATATTGTGCGCTTGCGCACAGGAATACTCATTCCAAAACCAAATATATATCTAAAACTATGAGAACCGTCGTGTACATGATACATACAAGATACTTGAAGCACCATGTATCATATTTAAAGCACTATTACAAATGTATTATGTAGTTTTCGTAGTTCTCAACACCTTATGTATCATATTTAAAGCACTACTACAAATGTATTATTGTAGCTGAAGTTTCTAGTAATAAGATATTTGTAATTACGGTATCCGTATTATGATTCCAAAACAAACGTGAGATAGATTAGAGTTATTTCTTTATCTTTTATCTAATTTATTGAAGTCCAGGTTCCTGAAATGGAGAATACAAACAAAGGAAACATATACATCTCAAAAACAAGCCCTCCGAGCGTAATAAAAGCATACCACGAGCAATTTCAAATAGATTTTTTGATGTTTCTCAAGTGCCGTCACTACTAGAAAAGTGGTCATTTTGCTACGGAAATTTCCTACGCAAAAAAATGCGTCACAAATTCTGACACATTTACTACGCATTTCCTACGGAAAGAAGACCTTGATTTTTTTGGGTAATTTGTGACACAATAGTGACAAATATACTAATTCTAAGTATTGTGTCAGAAATGCCTAGCAACTTGCTACGCATTTCCGACGGAACCATTATTTATTTGTTGGAATTAGATTTATATGTTAAATTCATTTAAATATTAATTGTTGCGTCAGAAATGCGTAGCAACTTGCTACGCATTTATGACGAATTATTTATTATTATACTTAGATTATATTTTAATGTTTAATCAGCATTATTATTAATTATTGCGTAGGAAATGTGTAGCAACTTGTTACGCATTTGTGATGGAAAATTTATTGTGTAGGAAATGTGTAGCAACTTGCTACGCATTTGTGATGTAAAATTTATTACCATATTGTGTAGGAAATGTGTAGCAACTTGTTACGCATTTGTGATGTAAAATTTATTGTGTAGGAAATGTGTAGCAACTAACTACGCATTTGTGATGGAAAATTTATTGTGTAGGAAATGTGTAGCAACTTGCTACACATTTGTGATGGAAAATTATTTGTTTAAATTACACTTCATGATGGTTCCGGTTTTGTTTCGGCTCGGGTCACGGTTCGGTTCATGTCAGATTTAACGCGGGTCAATCTGTGTATACCCGTGTTATACATATGTATTGTTAACCTGGTCAATATCAAGCTTCTTCAACTCAGCCGGTCAAAGACGACATCGAATTATATATATTATTATTTCACATCTACTTTTAACATAAAAAATTAAAATCCATCATACATTGGTACGTCATTACATTAAAACGAGTAAAAATACTAATTCGATATCATTGAAATCTTATTCCATACCAAATACTAATTCGACATCATCGCACGTAACATTGGTACGTCATTACATTAAAACGAGTAAAAATTTAATTTACATAAAACTATATAGCTAGTAGATTTTATCTAAAAAATCTATTTAAAAAAATACTGGTGTAACTAGTAGATTTTATGTTAAATAAAATTATTAATATTAACCCGTACAATGCACGGGATTCTTAAAGATATTAACTTTTTTATTATTTAATATATAAAATTACATTTATTCAACCCATGTAATAAACGAGATTTTTAAAGATAGATTATTTACTCAACTCGTACAATGCACGGGATTCTTAAAGATATTAACTTTTTTATTATTTATTATATAAAATTACATTTATTCAACCCATGTAATAAACGAGATTTTTAAAGATAGATTATTTATTCAACCCGTGTATTACACGGGGTTCTAACCTAGTATATTTTATAAAAAAACTAAACAGAATTGAGGCATGTGGTAAATAAATATAAACATTCAAAATTTATGAAAATCAATTAGCAAATAATCAAATAAGTAAATACTTTTAAAAAGTAAAAAACAAAGTGATCCAATCAAAACCTTACTTTCCCATCACACGGATCATGATCGTACGGTATTCTATGCTCTTAGCCTCTTCATCCAATGGATGAAAATACACCTCTAGAAACACACAATCTTATACCCCATGTATACAAACATCACTAAGTTAAAATTCAAAATCAATTTTAGCCATGGAAAGGGGAGCAAGGGAGAAGAAACACACAACCTTCAATCTCATGTTTTTTTTTGTAGTAGTGCTTGTTGGCAAACTAGTCAATCGAACATGATGTGTATCATCTACTGAAGAAGATGTAGAAGCCATCCTTTTCTTACGCTTTTGTCAGTTAGCTCAAACAATTTTTGATGTTAGTTGTAGATCCAGTGGCTTGTATGTTAATGTATTCAGGGAATTTTGAATTTTTGACGATTTTTGGCTCCACGTCATCTAGATCATTCATTCTTCTATTGATCATACAGTTCAAAAGTGGTAATTCTAAAAAAACGCCAAGTTCATATATTTTTTTTTATTTCTTAAATATAGTTCCATGTAGAATTTTAAAGCGTTTAAAATCCTTGTCCAAAACCCCCAATTTGTTTAAGATGAACTTGAGAAGTAAAGTATATAAGACAAGCCAATAAGTAATGGCATCAAATTGTAAAGAGGAACTGCTTTATCCATTTCAGATGTTTTATTATGATGAACATAACTAATTATTGCAAGTGCGTACTTCCATTACAAAAATCTTAAGCAAGACTGCTCTTAGGAAGGATATGTTGTAAAAAGTCATATAATTACATGGCTACAAGCCGACCAAGAGTAGATAAGAGACTAGCTAGTTCATGATGAACTTGAGAAGTAAATAAAAGTAATGACATAAACTTAATTCACTACTAGAAAAATTAAAATTTCTGACACCATTTTCCGTAGGAAATGCGTCACAACTTGCGATTTTCTACGAATTTGTGACGAAATGCGTATGTAGGAAAACCACTCGTAGGAAACTGGTTTTTTACGCATTTTCTACGCATTTTCCTACCCATTTCTGACAGAAAAAGGGATGTCACAAATTGCTACACATTTTCTACGCATTTTCCTACACATTTTCTTCCGTTAAATGGGTAGGAAAATGCGTAGAAAATGTGTAGCAATTTGTGACAGCCCTTTTTTTGTCAGAAATGGGTAGGAAAATGCGTAGAAAATGCGTAGAAAATGCGTAAGAAACCAGTTTCCTACGAGTGGTTTTCCTACATACGCATTTCGTCACAAATTCGTAGAAAATCGCAAGTTGTGACGCATTTCCTACGGAAAATGGTGTCAGAAATTTTAATTTTTCTAGTAGTGCGTGCAGAAGAGATAGTAAGCGGAGGTCGTATGGTTTTGACAACACTAGGGAGACGAAGTGACGATCCTTGTAGCAAAGAATGTTGTTACCTTTGGGACCTCTTAGCCGAAACCCTAAATAATATGGTTGTTGAGGTAACATTTATATTTGCAACATATTCTTTCGTTTTGTTTTGTTTTGTTTTGTTTTGTTTTTTGCTTTGTTTGTTCCGGTCTTTGAGAAACAGAAAGAAACATTTTAATTTAATTGTGCTCTTGAAAATAGGGACTTATAAAAGAAGAGAAAATGGATTCATTCAACATTCCACAATATCTTCCTAGCCATAAGGAAGTCAGTAATGAAGTGAATAAAGAAGGGTCGTTTTTGATTGATTGCGTTGAAGTTTTTGAAGTGAAGTTATCCGAAGAGGATGCACAAGGAACGAATATGGGAAAAACTATGAGAGCTGTCGCAGAGCCTCTACTCTTGAGTCACTTTGGCGAGTCAATCATCGAGGAGGTGTTCACACGGTACACGAATGTACTTAAGAATCACTTGTCCTTAAAGGATAGCAAGCTCGTCAATGTCTGTGTCACTGTTTCGATGACTCGAAAAGGGTGAACTCTATGGTTTTATATCAGTGATGATTTATTTAATAAAAATGTAACTGTTTTGTTGTAAGATTCAAATAAATGTTTGGTCTTTTTAACACCATACTTTGTGTTTCATTGCATAGTAAACTTCTCTTTGAAAAGGAAATCATCAATTCTTGTTGGATAAAAGCTTACCAAACAATGGATATTACATATGCATTTCACTATTTCTAACCGTACGCCGTTCAAAAAAAAGTCATCAGCACCATCTGTAGTCCGTCCGGTTCGAACGTGGAACGAACATATCACCTCTAGATAAATTTGAATAATTGACTAGATACTCAAACGATGACAAATCAACTACGTTAACATATCTTGGGCCAAAATGAATATGACACTCTTTCATGACTCTGAGTACAAAAAATTAGTTTCCTACTCTGGTCAAATAATTATAAAAACCCAAAAAGTCTAAAAAAGTAGTTTATATAAAATCTGAGTGAATTTTATGAGTATTTTTCAAATCAATACAATGTCAAATAATATTGGTTTATATAAATTGGGTATTGATTAATTAATGAGGGAAAATACAAAATTCAAAATCATTACCATTTTGTGTAAGCCTTGTTCAAAAGGTTAAATTCAGTTTTAGGCACACTGCAACATAAAGTTCAAATTTTGATTGAAACCCATCTCAACTCAAGATTTGCAAAATTATATGGGTCATTACATGGGCCTGGTCGGTGTCTGTGAGGCACAAAATGGGCTAGAGTATAAATGTGTAACAGGGTTATGTTATTGGGCCTAAAATTGTGGTTAGAAGGAAATGAATTAAAATTATCATCATAAGATGGTTTTCTTCACTCCACCACAAGCGGTTTTTTTGCATATTAAATGGATGCATATACTAAATATATAATTTAGTGTGTGTATATATATAGGGTGGGGTTCTAAAGTGAACAATAGTATATTTGTGAATTGAGTGAGCAAATCCTAGCCATTGATTTACATCATCAAATCGTAAAATACACTAGTGTATTTTCATCATCAAATCATGGCCATTGATTTACATTTGTGTATTGATAATCAAAGGTTAGAATTACTTTACTAGTGTTCACTATCAAGAGGGTTATTCACAAATAAACCTAACTTTATGTGTGTGTATGGGTTTGTTCACTTGAGATACCTCTAGGTAAGCCCTTTGCTTGAAGAAATTAGTTTGATTGTTCATATTATAACCAACATATGCATATTTTATATCGTACATATTTATATTGTAGGTAAGGTATACAAAACTAAAAAGATATGAACAAATAGGTTTGATTGCTTTCAATACACATAAATACATAATCCACACATATGGAAGTATAAAAATTAGAAAATATAAATGATTTATCAAAAAGTTTAAACCGTCAAAATTTGATCTTTTGTTTTTTTTTTTTTTTTATAATAATATAGTGTTATCTGATTATTATCATACTCATAGATATATAGCCTTACACACATTAAGCTGAGAAGAATGGTTATCCTTACTTCCTATATTCTCTTCTACTTTCTTTCAAACTTTGCACATCGACAAAGACAATATATCATCATCATCATCATCATCATCGTACTCAGTATATCCCACCTATAGTAAAGCTAAGGTAGGGTCTGAGGAGGGTGGGATGTAGACAGCCTTACCTCTACCCCGTAGGAATAGAGAGGCTGCTTCCAATGAGACCCCCGGCTCGATTGTGGTTTTGCATCAAGCCTTGGACATAAGGCACATAACACTCAGCAATTGAGACAAACGCCAATTGGTGCATGTACCCCCTTGTCTTTCGGCTATCAACGCCACCACATGATGCCTGATTAACGATCCCCTCTTTTTAACGTTATTTTCACGAAATTAGTAAAATAACGTTAAAAATTAGTGCACTTTTGCTTTTGCCCCCCGGAGCGCCCACACATATATTACATTATATGAGCAGACCGCAAGCGGGGCTCAATATATAAGATTCTTTTTAAGCTCTAGAGTACAAATTTTGCCTCATGGACAACTTCTATCTTGTTTTTTTAATGATGTGCTTGTTTACTTTTAAGAATAACAAAAAAACATACATGATTAATTATGCCAAACATAAATCGGGACAAATGCCTGATTAACTGTCCCCCGTTTTTAATGTTATTTTCACGAAATTAGTAAAATAACGTTAAAGTTAGTGCCCTTTCACTTTTGCCACCGAGGACTCACACATATATACTTTATATGCGCATACCGCAAGCGGGTCAAACATCACAAATAAAACATTCTTCTAAAAAGAAGCCTTACAACACTTAACTAAATTGTTCCTTTTGGTTAATTTTATACCATATTATCCAAACAACCATTCCTTTTATTCTAATTGAGTGGATTTGGGAAGTCTTGGCATATATTCTACCTTTTAAAGAATGTATCGTGGACGTCAAATTAACTTATATTCCACCATAAATTTTGTAACTTATAAAGTTGAACATACTTATTATGATAGTATACTCTGAATCTCTTATATAACTCGTTGTCCGATTGATCGAAACGACATGCGAATATATGCTTCGATTATTATTAACATAGAATATATGCCTTTGGTCGCTAAAGCGTCTACGATATCACAAAATCGCGATTTGTTTTAGTTTGTGTCTATCCTTGATCTCAAATAATATTTGTTTCAAAGTTAGAAACAAGTCAGCAACAAGTAGTACTATATGATTATTCTTTTCTCTTGAATGAAAAAGTTGTTTCAAATAAAGATATAGTGGTAGGGTTCCCTTTCAATATACAAATAAATACATAAAAGCACTTTTGCAAGTATTAATGGATCACAAATAACAAGCATTCAGAAAACATTGAACAACATATATTCTCATGGAAAACCCTAATCATGATGTTTAATTGGTGCCCACCACTTCTTGCGCGCATTCTATATAACACTATTTCTTCATTTGAAGTTGGGAGCATGAGACTTCTCATTGCATATTAATTTTTAAGAACGAGGAAAATCATATAAAATCTACTTCTAAAATCCATCTAATATTCATTTTTTTATGGAGATAAACAGCTATACCACTAGGGCAAGAAGCCATTGCCCATTGCATATTAGTTATCCAATAACTATTTATTTTAACAAAAGCTAGAGGAATTGAGATTTGAATACAGGGCCGGCCCTGAGAATTCGTGTACCCTGTTTGAGCTCGAAAAAATGTGTCCTTAGGCCTTAACGAAATTGAGTATTTGGCTCACTAAAGGTCTAAACCTAATGCCAAAGGGGTTAATAACTAATCTAAACCATAAGAATAGTTTTGTAAGGGGGCTATGTTGGTGTTTGTATGGATGTACCCGATTAAAAAAATATTTTACATATACATATCGGGTTTTTTTGATAAAAAACATGCCCCTCGAAATATCGGGCCCTGGCCGGTGGTCCTCCCCGCCCACCCCAGGGCCGGCCATGTTTGAATACTAGTTGTTTAGCACTAAAATTGAATGGATGAATTTGAATGTCATCAAACTAAGCTCCATAAACCCTAAGATTATAAAAGATGACCGTTAGGGAAAACTTGGAAGATTATACCATATTAGCAGAATAACTATTATTTCATGTTCTTAATAATTATGTGTTTTAATCATGTATGTATAGTGATGTAATGGATGAGAAGGTGGAAGATGGATCATGACTCGTTTCCAAACAAAATTTACCTCAAAACGTAAAACAACTAAAAATGTATATAAAAATAGACACGAAAACGTATATATTTGACCTTACTCATTTCCAAAAAAAAAAAAAAAAAAAAAAAAAAAAAAAAAAAACCAACACGTTGAAACGTAAACCAACTTTAGTTTATACAGACATGTACATAATAATAGTGGGCGCCCCTTCCACCCTAACTTGCTTAACTCTAGTTTGTAAAAACAAAACAAGGCAAAACGCTAGATACTATTTTTTTTAACACGAACACATACACCCTCTTAAATTCATTTATAAAATCCACTTATTGCCCAATTTATCATGTTTGAGAATCTAGATGTAACACATCTACCATCTTTATTATATACAACAAAAGCAATGAAATTAGATATACGACATTGTGACCTTCAAAATGTGATGTTGTCTTTGTAATAACTCGTTAGGGAAAGAATGTAATTTCCCTCACAAGTTTACGACATCAAATTTTGAAGCACCTGACCGTCTACATAAACAAGGTGGTTGATATATCGTATTTATTCCCAAACGTGATGATTGCATAAATATTTATGACAGAAAATCTTGCAAGGGTGTTGATTGTATAGTTACTTAAGTTTTAAATTTATATACAAGAGTGCTACTAGATTTATTATTACCAATAAATATCATAACCTTTTCTATTAGGTAGAAAACAAAGCGATGAGCATGTGGAAGACAAAAGAACACAAAAGGAATGAAAATAGAAGAAACGGGCCATTGTGTTTGATATATACATTGTGGAATATGGAAAAATGATGTGTTAGGGTCACTTTTAGCCTCCAATGACATAACTAATTTACTTTAAAACTCCCTTTTATTTTACATTGTGGAATTATTAACCAAAGACATTTTCATCAATTAAAATATTAATAGTAAAAGTTAATGAAGGAAACATAAACTTAAAAAATAATAGAAAAGTAAATTTGACTATTCATCTATAGAGAGATATTGAGGTTAGGGAAACATGAGATGGGGATTCATAATTACCCTATAATTTATCCTTATTATGTGTAGTTACCTTCTATTGTTTTGGAATATTTTTCTTCAATTTGATTTGTTAAACTCTATTGTGGTTACCTCTTCTTATTGTTTTGGTATATTTTTTCTTCATTTTGATTTGTTAAACTCCTAATGTATTTTAGTTTATGTTTCGTATATTAAACATACCCACTACAAGAAACGGGCACCTTCAGCGACGCTAGGTGTTGCCGCTACAAGCCCTGTTTGTTGCCGCTATTTGTTTTAGCGGCAACATGTCGCCGCTGTATAGTCTTTATTCGGATTAGGCATTACCGGCGACAAGGTGTCGCTGCTATTGGTCTTAACGTCGCCGGTATTGAGTTGCTCCCCCCAGCCGTTAGATCGTGATAAGATTTGAGTGGCTGGGGCTTAATGAGGGACACGGAGTTTTAGGGGAGACAAGGCGTCGCCGCTAATGCCCTAAAGTTGTCGCCGCTATTGGTTCTTAAATCCCCAACTGTTGGATCAGGGTAAGGATCAATGGCTGGGGTTTGGTCTTAGACACCGGGACGCGGATCGACCAATAGCGGCGACATTTGGCCTGTCGCCGCTAATGGTATATATTTCTTGTAGTGAACGTCGTAACAATGAGCATCACGAGTATGTAAAAAGGTGATCATATGTTGATCATCCTAAACATTGTCCACTAAGTCAGGTGTTTAATACTGTAAGTCATAAGAACTTCTACTAACCCTTTAAAACAACTTTAAAGTTCAAGTTGTTAGTGGAACTCACCAAGCAAAAAGATGCAAAGATAAAAAGTGAGTTGTTTAGAAGAACTTGTGAGTTAGTAGAACATTTGTTGACCAAGTAATTGTTTATAATGGCTTTATACATATTTTTTTGGCAATGGTACATGACCAAAACCTTAGTTATAATAACAAATGTCCATTTGGTGAATGTCAAGACAACCAAAAACACATATTAATTATAACTAAAATACTGAAAATGCAACAAATCTAAAGGTGGATACATGGTAGCTATCTTATTGTGATAATGTTTTTAACCATATCCTATGTGAGAAAGAACATATGCCCTTGAAAGTTAACATGTCATATGTCTTTGTAACAAGATTTGATATATGATATGACATGACCAACTTCAAGGGTTGAGATTTATCACCTGTCACTTATTTTTAGAGCATCATAACAACTTAGGATATAATGGATATAAAAAGATGCTCAAAATAGTTACTTCATAATCATAAATCCAACTTAAACTACATAAAATATTAGACAGATTTATCCCTTTTCAGTCAATCTCTAAGACGTACTATATTATATATTCAACAAAATAAACAGTGTGAATAATGATGATGTTGATAAAACAAAACATTTTTTTGTCGAATTCTAAACGTATTGTCCATGATCAATTGTTAGTGTTTTTCACATCACAAAGCCGAAAGGAAACAAAACTCCTCCATCCCGACATCTTAGACCGAATATCACATGTAGAATTAGTACCGAAGATAGTGTGGAATAAACATAGAACAACTTGAAAGTTAAATATCTGGAAGGCATTTATGCAAAATGATGAAGTGTAATCGATTAGGTTTGTAGTGGTTTAAAGTGTAACTATGAACAAGTTCCTTTAGGCATATTCTTGTGTAAACCATGCCCATCATCATCATATGGACATGTTCACCACTTGTTTCAGGAATCTTGAACACATTCCTCTTGTTTCACCCATCCATTTTTCCTAAATGTGTCGAGCGGTTTGGTTTTGACTAAACCTAGTTTTTAGATTTTCGTAACTAATTGATTTTGAGTAAGAAAGATTTTTTTTTTCCTTACGATTTAAGCTTCGGTTATTTCAATCTCGTTTAAGTTAATAAACCCAATCAGATTTTGTGCTGAACCAAACATTTATTTGTTAATTTATAAACGAGAAAGATGTGACACATGATTCGGTTATATTAGTTTCATATACACGTAACTTAGTCGAACCACAAAACACAGTTATAAAGGAATATGCCTTTAGAGTCTTGTGAGACAACATGCATCATTCTCCTACCCTTTTCACAAGCAAATGCTAGACAAAATGTCCTTTTAATCCATACTCCTAATGGAGGTGTTTCTAAAAAAATTCATGTGGAAATGTAATTATTAAATGTCTAATCCATATTCCTAATGGAAATGCTTCTAAAAAAATTCATGTGCACATGTAATTATGGTGTTTATAATTTCGTTTGTTATACAAAAAAGTTATGATGTTAAAGAAACATCTGTGAATGTATTAATTTATAAATATTAAACATGTCACTTCCAATGGAAATATGATATCAATGTATTCAAGAAGAAATAAGTTATAAGAAGATGACAATGATGATAACTATTTGTGACAAAAGATGTGAAAGATTAGAAGGGATTTTTTTTTTTTTTTGAAATCAATCTTTGGTCACCATGTAAACTTAATTAGATACCAAATTTTATGTCCAGTTTTTGTTCTTAGTTATGATTTATGAATTAGAGGTTCTCAGTTCAAACTGATGAGATGTACGTATAGTTAGGTGTAAAGTCAATCCCACATCTAATAAACAAATTTTGTAGTATAGACATATAAGTTTGAAAGACTAGAATCACATATCACCAATTGGTTTATATTTCCTAGTGGCATCTTTGGGTGTGATAAAACTTAGGAATCATTAGCTTCTAGGTTCGATTCCAACAAGGAGGATTTTTCCAGATTTATTGGGTTTTCTTTTGAATTGGTGTATAGGCATTATTGCCTAGTGAAGATGGATATGATCGGGTGGTGGTTTCCTCCTGGCATTATTGCCTGAGGGAGATCGGGTGGTGGTTTCCTCCTGAATTGGTGTATATGCATCATTGCCTAGTGGAGATGGATATGATCGGGTGGTTCCACTGGTGACACGATAATACTCCAGTGATCAATTAGTGATTCAAAATTGCTATTAAAAAAAAGATAGTATACCCCATATATGCTTATATATATGTTAGGATGTAGCCTCTTAACCCAGTAGTAACAAATGTTCATCCTCATTAAAGTGGTGTAGGCTCAATTAGTGCGGGTGTGTATTTGCCATTCATGTTCGAGACATGGAAACAAATATATAAATATATCTTACTTCTCATATTTTTCTTTGATTTTGTTATTTGATATTTATTAGACATATCCAGGTATCACACAACCCTTTCTGGCAATGAAAGGTAACTCGTTAATATTAATTTAATATACATACATTATAAAGCTTTAAAAGTTTTCTCCATGGTTAGTTTATATAATTTAGTTAGGACATAAACTACTTTAGATGGTTTTCCAATTCACGAACCAGGCGAATGCCACATGTAAATAGAGTAAGAATTTCACATGTTTTCAAAATAAAAAAGAGAGAGAAAATTTACGTGAGACTTGTGTTTTGTTTTTTTCGAATTAGATAAAGGTGTCACGTCGGACAAGGGTGACGTGAACACGACCGTTTCTGAGAATCTCTAAAAACACAATGGCCCAGAGCGAGTATAAATATGGATCCCTAAAATATAGCTTTTAGCTTAAAAGACAATAACCCTGAAAATCCCCGCACCTTCTCACAGTCACAGCCGACCATGAACGTTAACGAATTCTTAATTAACTTGCTCCCTCGCGGATGCATTTACACACGAGTTGACATAGCCAGTCTTATGTCTCTCTGTTATAAATTTGAATCATATAATACGATACGATACAATACATTATACCATACAGGCATATTCAATTCAATATAAAATCAATTTTAAATAACCAAGTTATGAGAATATAAACTTTGTTATTCAATAGAGACACCCTATGTTATATAACACAAATACATACATGTTGGGGAATTTCGGTTTGCCGGATGATCAGAGAGACGTGTAATCACTCTCAGATCAAATTATTTCGGTGGTTCACCCGAAAAATTTAATCGGATACAACTCTGATTTGAGAAATGAACCAGTGTATGTTGCTGCAAAATCGTCTGAACAGAAAAATGTGACCAAAAACTGTATCCGAAAATTGGGGTTAGGGATGGATTAACTGCCTAATGGCAGTTAATTTAATTTTAAGACAAATTGCCCTTCGAAAACTGCCAATTTTTATGTTTCGAAAATTGTTGCATTTTCCAGAAAAATAATGTTTCGAAAATAGCTCGACCCCAGCCAGGGGCTCTGCCTCTTGGACCCCGCCAGGGGCTGCCGCCCCTTGGACCCTGCTCCCAGGGGCGCTGCCCCCTTGGAACCCCCGTATAGTACGGGCTCCGCCCGTACACTTCGAATAATAATAACTCAAACAAACGTGCACTCCCGCACCTCCTAACTTGTTTGATGTGTATTATTATTCGCTTTGATCACCAAGTGAATCCCCGATTACACTAAAATATCTAACAATACACATGTGAGAGATAAAATAGGAATCCATGCATAAACGAGAAAAGACCATACGATACGTAGTTCAAAGCTCGAAAGTAAAATCGGAATCCATGCATTCTCGAAAAAGTAAAAAACAAAAATAAAAAAACAAAATCTTGCAAAGTAACTTTTGTAAAATTTGAAATCTACATATTACTAAAACCACTGTACATCAATTCAACCATAATCTGAGATCTCTCATTTCTCTTATCACATTTTCTTCCCAAAAATTGTACGGACCAATCACATTCATTTATCAATAACGTTGCGCTGGCAATTCCTGACCTGTTAAACACGATAATACCTGTTTTACCAAACCTAGAATTATGACTTATGAGCAACAATTGCAAATAACGCTAGCAATTCCTGAGCTGTTAAACACGATAATACCTGTTTTACCAAAAGCCTAGAGTTACGACTTATGACTTATGCGCAACAATTGCGAGTTTTTCTTTTTGATGAAATTTAATCTGTCTAGCGATAAACCGTTCGATCCGTTTCTGAAACTCCTCGTTGCTCAGCTCCTCAACGACGTCGTCGTTCGCAACATTCTCCGTCACCGGAGTTTCAACTGTTCGCCGTCCGATCTCCGTCTCCGATCGCTTCAGTTTTTCCGGTACCGGAAAACACTCGTTCTTCGTCAGATTCTCCGACTGACTCCTCCGGTAAACTTTCATATATTCCAGATCTGAATCTGAAACCGGTTTAGGCTTCAAATTTTTGTTCGTAGCTTGACGAACTTTAATTTTGTTATCATTAATCGGTTTATTATTCACTTCAGATACGACTCGTTTATCCTGATAAACAATTTGTTCCGCTTCAATAACCGGTTGAACATCATGAACATGAACATCATCTTCCTGAACATTATTAGCAATTTTTTCATACAAATCACTTCCGGAATCATCTAATTCACTAGAATTTTCAGAAATTTGACCGGATTTAACTACGAGAAATACGATAATCACGTTACCGATCAGGAATATGAAGATCGGACTGACGATGATTGAAAAAAGCTGCCGGAAGTAGTCGGAAAGTGTTCCGATGATGAACGGCAAGCGAATTGAGGTCCACGAGAACAAAATCACGGCGAAAAACAGCTCAACGAGCCGGAACAGCTTCGCGATTTTACGAAACCTCCGGTATTGTAGCATCGCATTCGCTTTCTCCACTTTTACGTTATGAATATCGAAAATATCCATCTCGTTTCGTTTTTTTAGCTCCGATGTGAAGATTTTGAGGTCTGATGTGAAAGGTTTGAATCTCCGGTGACGGTTTTAGGTTTCCGGTGACGGAGTTAGAAACCGGAAAGTGAGAAGTGGTTATTTTTCCGAACGGTGGAAATGTTAGCGGGTATTTATAGACGGTGAAGCAAGCACTGAAGCACGGATGAGTGGGTCCCACGAGGTCTTTAAAAAGGTGGGAAATAATAAAACTGGAATATATTCAAATGTATTTTATTTTTATTTTTTTAGAAATAAGTTTCTTTTATTTGATAAATATATGGCGTTAAGTTATTGTACAAATGTGTGTTAATATACAAAATATTCTTAACGTAAGAAGTGAAAATTTTTCTAATCTTATTAAGCACGTATTTTAGTCCTATAATTAAAAAAAAAGTTGTGATTTTACATAATTACTCTACTATTGTAAAATCAATCATGAAATTTTTTTTACATTTTTCAGTTAAATATTATTCTTAAGCAGTAGAGAACAAATTTTCAAAAAGAGTTAACTGTCATTTTCGTCTATGTGGTTTGTTCACTTTTGCCATTTCAGGCCAATTTTTAAAAATGTATCAGTTTCCTCACTGACATACTCGAAATGTGCCACTTCAATTCAAAAATTAAAACCCAGTTAAGTTAGACAGGTTAAATGAAGGGTATTATTGTTAATTCATATATCTTTTATTTTCACCTTATTTTATGAATTGACAATAATATATTTCATTTAACTTGTATGACTTAACTGATTTTTTATTTTTGGACTGAAGTGACACGTTTCCAGTATGTCAGGGAGGAAACTAGTGCATTTTTGAAAATTGACCTGAATGGGCAAAACTAACCACAGGAACGAACATGAAAATTAACTCTTTTAAAAAGGAAAATCTCTCATATACTTGTTATGTTAAGGATATTTATATATTAAGACTTATTTGTATTTTATCTTTACGCTAAATATATAAATGATTGATGTGGAGAGAGTTTTGTTAAACTACGATATCTGAAAACATTCTGTATACGTAGCTTTTAAAATAACCTTTTGTCATTTGAGGAATATAAAAGTAGACCCAAAAGAACATTTTTTGAATGTATCGCTTACTTCTCATATATTTTGTTACATGTGGATTACAGATAATATATAATTACAATTATAAATAAAAATATAAAACAAGTCAACTCAAAAGTAAATGTATGTTAAAATATTTTTAAGAACTTTTCTGTTCAAGTAAAAGTAAAAAGTAATTTACCCATGTTCTTTTATTTTTTATTCCATGTTTTTTCTTTGTAATTTGTTTTGCTTTAAAATATAATGTTTGTAATATATTGTATAGCCTTTAACAAATTAGAATAGACGAGAGAAGTAAATCTATGATTTTAATTGTACGAGTTATTCTTTTAAGATACCATCATGAACTTGTTAGATAACGCTATCAAAACATTGCTTACAAAATAACAACTATGATAAGATGTCACTCTCTATAAAGTATTGAGGAAAAAGTGTGCATAATACACATTCAAAACACGAAGAATTCTCTGAATGTTTGTTTTTTCTGTTACGTTTTGTTGTTAACACTTAACACTGACTATTAATAAAAAGCTAACATCAATTTTTTTTAATTCTAGACTACCTATGATTTCACATCCCAGTTGGATTCTATGTGATATGGTTAGGCCAGAGGGTATAGGGCGTCATCACTCATCCACCTCAGCAACTTTTTGATCAAAAGTGCCCCCCACACCATACCATATTACCATGCTATCTATTTAGACTGAGGGGGCTAATCAATGCTAGCGATAGGAATAACAAGCATTAGCGGATGATAAGTGGGCCCCACTTCAAGTTTAAACATAAAAAAATGAATAATAGGGGCGCTATTGGGGGCTTTAACCCATACCTTGGTTGTTAGGGGGCTCCTTTGCTTATGTGGCACTGGTGTGCTTACGTGGAGCTGAGGTGTCGTTGACATGACACAATTGAGCCTCTCTCGGTACCCTGCAGCCTTAGAGATTTGTAACGACCCTCATTAAAAAGTTCTATTTATATTATTATTTTATTCAATAGGAAATCCTAATTGAGACACCCAAGTAATTCTACGCAAACCCTAAAAATTTCAGAACAATCAGAATCAGGATCAGGGCCCCTAAAACTCAGGGGGGGCATTCCCTACTCAACGATTATCCATATAAATCGTTATATAATTCGAATTTATTAAATCTATCGACTCAGCAGGCCTAGTCCCACGCGTGGCAAACCTATAGTGCTTAGGTGTTCCTTACGCACCGTAAGGAAATAATTGTTACGGTGCGCAAGGGTGGTTACGGACCATAAGGAAAGAATTGTTACGGTGCGCAAGGGATGTCAATTTCTGGCTATAAATAGCAGGCTTCGGGACTTGCCTCTGGGCGTTCGTTCGACGAAGAAATTCTCTTCTGGCACCGAGAAATTGTCCAATTACTCTTCCAAACACACACAAAACACTAATTAGTAGGGGGTGCTGCTACGAAACAGGGTATTAGCACAATCGCTGCTACGATTCATTTTCCGACGATCAATATATCCAATGGATGTTTAAGTGCCGCCCACATTAGGGTTATACTTTGTCGTTCGTCGTTAATTCGATGGATGAAGTATCGCACTTTGTCGTTCATTGTGAGAATTTGATCTCGTGAGTTATCGTAAATGCTGGATTGATTACTAACCCAGTTTTGTGTGCATTGTATTTAAATTAGGTTAACAAGGCTGATTCATAGACTAGACTCTGTCCGTATTAAATCAGCAATGTGAGTCATTCTCTCTTTTTATCAAAATTGTTTATAAAAAACATGTTATTTTCAAAGTTATAATTACGGGGATTAAGTCTTTGTAATCACCAAGTTACAGCCGGTATGTGGGGTTTTGTATACATTACTTGATAATCGTCACCATTGGGGCAGCCAATTGGGGGATATGACCATAGTCACAGATTCGGTCGAGTGACAAATACTGTGGGTAGTTGGTTTGATATCAGAAACATTGTAATCGCTCTTAATACTGTAAATTATAACAAATGTGTCATTTTAGTAAATAGAATGATTCACTCAGTATTTCCCGCTGACAAAACCTTTTTAAAATACTTTTCAGGTAATTACAGTAGATTGAAGTAAGCATTGGATACGGCATTGAAATGCATCAAGAAGTGGCTTATTTATTAATTAAATCAAAATAAGAAATATTGTTTTATGTAATAAAATTTATCTTTATTAAAGCTACCATTATAAAACATGGGTTTATCCCATTTATTAAATAAAATCCGGTGTTTTCTAAACTCTGATATTTTTCCTAACTCACGGTCCTGATGAAATTTCCGCTGCAACGTTTTCAAAATAATCACCAGTACCACTGGGCTGTTCGCGACTCCCGATTCCGTCCAGGGTGGGTCGGGGGCCGTGACAGAAGGTGGTATCAGAGCCAACTCAAAGAGCCACTGCTTTACGCCTTTAGGTGTTGTAACAATAATACCTAAATTTATATAAAAGAGTTAGGAGATTGTCATTAACTGGTAGCACACATGATAGCAGTTAGACTTGAACTTAAGAAAAGATGCTTTAGTATTAGCTTCACGATAAGATAAGTATTTGTATAAATAAATATGATGGAATTTTGGTGTGCCATAAGTAATTGATGAAGTAATGTCACGGGACAACTAAGTCCAGAGTCACTAGTTGAGAGAATGATCAACAGTGACATGACCGAAAGCACTAGTTGAGAGAATGATCAACAGTGTTATGATTAGAATTACTAGTTGAAAGAATGATCAACAGTAATATGACCTGAGTCACTAGTTGAAAGAATGATCAAATTGACACTGTCACAGGAATCGTTTAGTGATCAATATAATAATAAGATATGTTATGGAAATACAAATTTCCTTAATTCTGAATAAAAGCCTTAATAAGATAGGCACTTTTTGAAAAGATATTAATTATGGGAAATGGAAAATTTTCTCCGGCAAGACTGGGTATGATGTAGCAGACTCTCCAGTTTGTCCGGATATACTGAAATTACCTCTCCGGCAAGAACCGGGTAAGAAGGTATATAATATGTCAGCAAGTGACAAGATTTCCCTAAATAGTATCATGATCTGATATCTGACTGATTTTTTGAAATATGAAATTGTTAAAAACATTGACCTGATAGATGGTATGTTTATTTCAGCATGTGAAATATGTGATTATATAGATATGTATATCTATAAGGAATTCCAAAAGTCAATTAAGAATAAAGCACCAGTATCTGTGTCTAGATTTCTTATTCAGGAATCTCTTTTCCAATATTAAACATTATTTCGTTTAATCATCTGTCTCGTAGCTCGTGTGATAAAATAAACAAAGGAAACCCATTAAGTTGGGATACTATCGAAAGTGCAAAGAATTTCTAACACATTACCATAAACTATTAACGCAAGTAAAAAGTATGTAAAGTTGTGATAAGGTACAAGAAAACACATGAAAATTTAAATTATAAATCCACAGAAGTTGAAGTATATTACACATAACTTTCGAGGCAATACCTTTTGAAAATATAAATTGGGCACGATGACACCAATGTTAAAATTCCGTCAATAAGAAGAACTACTAATAAAAAAGAGGCACTTTGCCACAAGATCCTACAAAATAAATATCTCTAAAGTACGCTAGAACAGGATTTCATAAACATCCGTGCACAGTCTAATTAGAGTCATAAATATTATCACTGCAAAAAGGAGTCATATACTTTTGCAAATTCCCTATTTTATTTTATTTGACAATCCCTAGTAATGTCATTTAATAAACAGTTATCACACAAAATTCCGGATAGAAGTTCCTATATTTCTTTCATGTTTCTACTTCCCCTAATGATCATCATACCAGGAGGATTTTTTTTCATAGTAGCAAATATTGATTCATTTCATTTCTTGGTAAATCCTCACATGCACCATTTGTTGTACATGTGGTTCGTTTAATTTCTGAATTCCACTGGAGGGCTTCATTCTAATTTTTCGTTTTATCCAAACTCAAATATCCTTTAATTAGACTTGATTTTGGCACGGTGGACCGCATTATTACTAAACAATGACTCTTAATATCGAGTCAATAAATTTTTGAAAAACTCAATTTTCTTTGGCATCCAGGGTTTCTGTTATGACCATATCCGAATTTTTTCTTATTTAAACTCGTTTTGTTTAAACCAAGTTCAATTGTTTGAATTTGCTCGTACTACATATTCAATTCAAGGTTCCATATGATGAATTAAAACCATCATATTCGAAATAATCCTAACAAGCATTTCAATTCTCTTGAATTATAACATGCTTATATTACCCTCGACTTCACTAAATCATTTCTATGATCACAATCACTTTGAGGTAACATTTTCACAAAATCTGAAGATTGCGCTAATCTCGGATTTAATTATTTAATTACTTATATTAAATCCACTTTATTGATTTAACCTAAAGCAATCTTAAAACAATTAT
This sequence comes from Helianthus tuberosus, assembly GCA_030545235.1. NCBI lineage: Eukaryota > Viridiplantae > Streptophyta > Magnoliopsida > Asterales > Asteraceae > Helianthus > Helianthus tuberosus. The sequence goes on along the minus strand of CM060413.1, from coordinate 13,762,012 downwards.
GTGCTCAGATAATGATACCCAATTTCATATTTAGGTATATCTCTTAATAATTATCACAAGAACAATCGAACCTTTCGTAATATTTATTGCTTTATCATTGTTGATCGAAAAACATTATATATAAATTTAATTGATTATATATGGAACTACCTAATTTACAAATATAATGTTTCTATACTTTAAACCATTGCGGTGAAGAAATTATATATCTATATAAACTATGTTTGAGGTATACTCTTATTTTAAAAGTTATTGTTTAGTTAATTATTATTGAAAATTTATTATATATTAATAGTAGTAGTGTTAATACCAGGGTTATTATCAGGGGCAGATATTGAATAGCCTAGCCTTAGTTAGGCATGGACTGATCACCTATGCTTAAACAAGGCAGTACTAACCAATATCCATCATGATAATGACTAGTTAATATATATATAAAGTAAGTCGTCATACGTATTTAGTAAATTTTAATTATATATGAAAATATATATACAATGGAGAAAGATATATTTTTATAAAACAATATATAAGAATAGTCTCCGTTTTCACTTATTTACAACATTTGTAAATACATTCACAAACGTTATATAATTTCAAAATGAAAATAATTAATCCCATATAATCGACCCATTAAGTATAATATATGTACAAAAGTATTTGTACGAATATTTTGTATAATAAATATTTATTTATAACTCTCATTTAACGTTATAAATAATAATGAGTTCTTTTACAAAATAATATTTTGTAAACGTAATAACTTCATTACGGTATTTTGTAATATATCTTACATATTTATTTTTACCTAGTATGGTAAAATACTAAAATAATATTTATTTAAAAGTGGTGACCATTTACATATAGTAAAAATGCGTAACAAATAATATATATATATTACATAATATTTATATGTGATATATAAGATACGGTTCAGATAAGGACATAAATATATATATATATTACAATTGTTTTATAAAAGTATAATATAATGGTTGGTCAGGCCAAAATAATTTGTTCTTCTTATATTTCCATTTCTAGGAGATAGTATGAAAAATATAGTCACTAATAGTGTGCTATTATATTATTTCAACAAATAAAATAACTTGAAACTCTAAAATGATACACTAACTCTATTGTCTTTTGGTGTATCTTTGCAATTCACTCCTCTCAACACTTTGATTTCTCATATCATAAATATTTGACAAATCATTTTTCATGCTTTAATTTCATTTGGAAACTGTCAATTCTAAATCTTCTTCAGTTGCTAATCAAAGTAAGCTTCCTTTTGACAAAGAATTTCATTGATTTTAAAAGTCCTTTCCATTCATTTAATCATATATCCTTTGGCTTGAACCTAGTTATCTTGGAAATTATATCATTTCATCTCATTCGTTGGTCATCGATTTCTTGAACTATTTCAGTTGAACCATTGAATCCTACTTATGGTACAACTCGTATTCACAAAATTTGATATTTTAATTCTGTGTCATCTACCCTAATATTATTTTTATTAACTAAAATGTGACATAATTCCAAAAGAAATTTAATAATCCAAATACACTTGGGAGCTGGAATCTAAGATGAAGAAAAAGTATTCCTACTTATTCCAATAAATCTCGAGGACGAGATTTTTATTAAGGTGGGGAGAATGTAACGACCCTCATTAAAAAGTCCTATTTATATTATTATTTTATTCAATAGGAAATCCTAATTGAGACACCCAAGTAATTCTACGCAAACCCTAAAAATTTCAGAACAATCAGAATCAGGATCAGGGCCCCTAAAACTCAGGGGGGGCATTCCCTACTCAACGATTATCCATATAAATCGTTATATAATTCGAATTTATTAAATCTATCGACTCAGCATGCCTAGTCCCACGCGTGGCAAACCTATAGTGCTTAGGTGTTCCTTACGCACCGTAAGGAAATAATTGTTACGGTGCTTGACGGGTGGTCCGTAGGACAACCCTTAAGTGCCTTAAAAAGATTAAAATCCCATGCTTTACACGTTTAATTGTTTGAACTTGGTAACTACTAGTTGTTTGGACGTGCAGGTGCAAATGGAGCATAAAAGGGAAAGAATTTGGAGCATCAATAAAAAATCAATTTTTGGAATTGAAGAATTAAGAGGATAGCATAATAGAGGACGAAATTACGAGAACGTGGGCGAAAACGGTGAAGAAAACGGAGTTGAAACGAAAAAGTTATGCTGAAAACAAGTTTTCAACATTGCCAGCCGTAAGACAGGAGCTCCTGGCCGTAAGACTCACTGCTTGGCGTAACCTACGGCTGGGAGCCGTAGGTTACGGCTCCGACTGATCCAAACTTGTAACTCACGCATTTAATGACCATTTTGAGGGGATTTATGGAGACTTATCATTGGTTTTCGGTTACCACTTGCTTGTACACGATTTTGGGAGTATCTTGGAGACTTTGGCAAGGAGAAACACTATCTTTTCATCTAGTTTTTGTTGCTTTTGATCTTGATGAACAATAGAACTTTTGTTATGATGTTGCTTCAAGCCATGAGTGGCTAAACATTTGTGATCATCCTGGATTGAAGGTTTACTTTAGACATTTCATGTTTGATTTCATTATTTCTAGAATAACAATCTTTATCTTAATGGTTTGTTTGTTATGGTGTGTGATTGCTTGTTAGTAACTTGTTAATTCTTGCATTAAACTAATTAGAAACCATACGTTCTTGGTGCCGTTGGCAATCGAGATATCATGGGTATAGTTAGGCTTGGGTAAGGGTTGATTGATCATCGGGTAACAACCTCACGTTCTAGGAATCTGAGTACTTAGTTCCCTTTCATCACTGCAAGTAGTCACACATGAACTATGTCTATGTAGTTCTTTCTAGTGGAATGATAACATGAATGTCAATTGAAACCGGAAATCTAGGATGGTCATTTGTCTCTAATTTACTTACAACCAACACTCCTCATTTGCAATTTACTTAGTTTAATTTAGTCTAAAACCAATTCACTCACATAAACTCTTGAATTTTATTTCTCTTGCAATTAGATTAATTTAGTTAAATTAGATAAACTTTCAAATAACACATATTCCACAAACTCCCTGTGTTCGATACCCACTTACCGCTATCTATATAGTTGTTATTGGGATTAAATTTGATTGTGACCGCGACATCACGTCAAATTTTGGCGCCGTTGTCGGGGAGTAGTGCGCAACGTGTGTTATTTTTTATTGTTTTAAGTTTGTTATTTTTTCTGGTTTACGCTGGGTGTGTTAGTGTGCAGGTATTGACAGGTGCATGCGTACTAGGAGCTCTCACAAGCTTTCACCATTAGCATTTGATCCGGAAATCGAACGAACTTTGCGAGCAAACAGGATTTTGTTAAGGGAAAATACAATTAGCGGTTCACCAACAACACCAATTACACCGATTACACCACTGAGATACATGGATCGAGATCCACCACCACCGCCCACTACGGGTGAACCTGCTCCACCGTTTATACCAACATCCACTCAACCTTCACCAAATACCACCATTCCAACCACTACCACTGAACCTACTGTACTTCAAAATGTCACACCAACTAACACCACACAACCCATTACTACGCAAGAAGAACCAACAATTACCTTCAACCCTTCCACTACTATACCACCATTATCCCATTTCTTCCCGGGTGCGGGTCCATCATATTCAAGCTATACCATAACACCAAACTCGACCATTGTCCATGCTACATCGTTTCGACCATCAAACCAGTCGGGTTTCCAATACTCGACCCTTCCATTTGGGCAATCTTCGGGAATTCAAGGAGATGGGTATGATGAAGGATTTGAGGAGTTTGAGGGTTTTGATGAAGATGGGTATGTTTATGGGGGTGATGGAGATCAAGGGGAATTCGGTTATATGCAAGGCCAAATGCAAGTGATTCCAAATGTTGGTGGAGTGCAACAACAACAACTCATACCTCAACATGTGAGGCCGAGGCCACAAGGGCCAAAAATGCAACGTCCCATACCATTGCAACAAGTTCGTCGGCCGAATGTTCAACAACAATTTCAACAACCATTGGCACCACAAGGGCGTATGCCAAGACCAATGGGTCCTATGCATCCAAGGGGTCGTGTGGGTGTACCAAGAAGGCATCTTAGAGATCATGCAAGAGGTATTGAAGGGCATTTCAGGCCAGTGATTACGCATAATCCTTCACCGGTAGTTATTCCTCACAATGATCAAGGGAGGACATTCGAAGTTCGAACCAACTCGTTACAAAGTTTGCCAAAGTATAAAGGTCTAGCAACAGAAGAGCCTTATTTTCATTTAGAGGCCTATGACTCAATTTGTAACACTCTTGGGAGTCAAGGTTTTTCGGCTGATGATGTAAAGCTGGTTTTGTTTCAATTCTCTTTGGAAGATAAGGCAAAGAAGTGGTTTTACACTTTGCCTTCAGCATCTATTTACACTTGGGGGGAAATGCAACAAACTTTCTTAGACGAATTTTATACCGCCTAAAAGACCAATGATGCTAGGAAAGGGTTGAGAAGTTTCCAACAACAACAAGGCGAAATGTTCCATGAAGCCTTCGAGCGCTTAAACATGATGATTAAAAATTGTCCACACCATGGGATTGAGCTTTGGGAGTTGATGAACGCCTTTCATGAAGGGTTGTGTGCCGAGGATGCACGTGATCTAATGTCCATCACAAATGGGACTTTTGGCACAAATTATGAAGATGAGGATTGGGAGTTCTTGGAACAAATGGCCATTACCTCAAAGAGGAAAGCTCAAGCATCAAGGAGAGCACGACCGGCTGTCACGAGATCGCAAGTTCATGCAGTTGACGATGGTAATGTTCAAACTACTAATCAAATTTATGATGTTTGTGCATTGTGTAATGAAATAGGTCATGCGGCTGAAAATTGCCAAGGAGGTGATGGGCAATATGAAGAGGTTCATGCTGTTCAAGGTCAAGGAGGGGGTGGTAGAAATGACAACAATATGAATTCTAACACTTACCACCCCGGGTTGAGGAACCACCCAAACTTTCGGTATGGGAACCCTTCAAATCAAGTTAACCCGAATTTCCAAGGAAACCAAGGATTTCAAAGGCAATATCAAACGGGTCAAAGCTCTTCGGGTGGAAACGAAGTAATGGAGATGTTGAAGGCGATGCAAGTCGAAATGCAACGAATGAATCAACGTGATGAAGTTCAGATGCAAAAGGACGAGGCCCGTGATAAAGCTATTCAAACTTTGACTACTCAGATGGGTCAACTTGCGAGTGAAGTGGCGATTTTGAAGAAAGCAAAAGGCCAGCTACCAAGTGACACGGTGATAAATCCCAAAAACATTAAAAGTGTTAACATCAATGTGGTAAGCACCGTTCCTAGTACCGAATTTAATGAAAAATGTCTAACCTCTTCGAGTCAAATAAATGCAGGTTTGAAAAAGGATGCCGATGGTGAGAATGATAAAGAGCATGGAGCACCAATCGTGCCTATCCGTGTGGGAAAATTAAAAATCCCTCACGCATTGTTGGACTACGGGGCAAGCAAGAGCGTGTTACCAGGCGATCTATATGATATGTACGACTTTGGTCCGCTTGAAGATATAGACACCATGGTTAGCTTGGCGGATGAAAGTTGGAGGCGTCCGCGAGGAGTGGTTAGGAACGTCATGATTAGGTTGGGAGAATTCAACTATCCGGTGGATTTTCTGGTCTTAGATTATGCTTCTACCAAACTGGCATCACAACAAAGGGTAATTTTAGGTCGACCGTTTCTTTATACAGCAAATGCTCAAATCAACTGTAGAGACGGGATCATTACTATGACCGAAAAGAACCGTAAGTTGTACTTTGATGTTCATACTAGGGAGATTAGTTATGAATCAATTGAAGAGAAGGGTAGAGAGTCTAGTGACCATACGAAAAGTGTGCATCAAAGAATAAAAACAAACAAACCACCGGGGTGTGAAAAGAAGTATGAGGGTTCGAGCAGGTATGTAGTAGACTATCCACCGAATGGACATTTGTTGGATGCATTTCAACCAATGACAAGCTACAATGGGGGAGGTGATAGGAACCGATTCTTTGAGCCACCATAAATGGGGGTGGCACGGTCTGGCTGAAGACTCGAAACTTAGCGCTGCTCGGGAGGCAACCCGGGGTTTTATATTGATCTTGTTGTTTTTATCTTTCTATGTTTCAGGGCCATGGCGACATTCAAGTGTGGGGAAGATGTGCGGATATTTGTGTGAAGGTGGTGATAGGAAATTGGATCATTTACAACATATGTTGTGTCAAACTTCACCAGGTCAATGTACTTTTTCCTTAGACTTGTCATGTTCTTTAGCTTTGAAATATCGTAGTTTATTAGTTTGTTTTTGTTTATTAAAAAAAAAAAAACAAAGTTGATGTTTTCGGTGTTTAAGCGATCTTTCCCTCAAAACCATACATTGGGACAATGTATCCCAAGTGTGGGGATGGGGGAATTTTTTGAGAATTTTAAAACTTTTTGTAAATCCGAGCGAAAATTGTCAAAATTTGAAAGCTTGATTTTGTCCCGCTTGACACACCGACACCTATTCCTTGTCTTTTCTTGGTGAGAATTTGGGCCACATATGATTTTTATTGATATTTCTTTGTTTGAGAGTGGCGGTGTGTGTCGTGTGTTAATAGAACTTGTGTGTGAATACTTGTTAAATCCTAGAATTAGCATGCTTTTGGAAATGATAGGGGACTTTTAGGTAGCCTCGTCTAGATGTGTGAGAGTGCGGGATTGGTGGGTTGGACCTCATACTTTACATATATGAGCTTGGTATTGTGAGGGGTGGGGGTTTGGTCCTTAGAAAGCCACATTTGAGCCTTAGACCATTCGGTTGTGACCCAAACCTACTCCCTATTAAATTTTACCCTTTTGAGATGACCCGGTTTAGGAATTTAGTTTGTGATGGTTGATGTTCTTGTATATATTGTTGAAGTTCGATATGAGACAAAAAGAAAAAAAAAAGAAAAGAAAAAGAAAAAAAAATATGAGAAAGATATGAGAAAAATACAAAAAAAAAAGTATTTAGTTGCGATTGTAGTTGAGAATGTTGAAGAAATTGTGTATATATTTGGTGTTTGCTTCGTAGTAGTAGAAATAAAAACCGGGTCAAATCAATTAGCTCTTTCATATGTATTCCACCATTTTCCTACCTTTGCACCTAGCCCTGTTACAACCCGCAAGTCCCTTTGATTCTAAAGCATGCTAGATATTTGTTAGGAGGAAACTTGATTTATATACAAGCTTATTGTCGCGCACACACACACACGCATTGAGTGGTTTAGCATTATGCTAATAATTCTTGTTACCGAGAGATTATTGTGAGGGGTGTGTCATGTGGTATGATTGGAAGTTAGTAAAAGGACGGCATATTTAGCTTGGTTTGCATAATTGATCGCTAGTGGTTTTGAATAATTTTTGAATGGGTTGCTTGGGACAAGCAACGAGTAAGTGTGGGGATGTGACGGGTGGTCCGTAGGACAACCCTTAAGTGCCTTAAAAAGATTAAAATCCCATGCTTTACACGTTTAATTGTTTGAACTTGGTAACTACTAGTTGTTTGGACGTGCAGGTGCAAATGGAGCATAAAAGGGAAAGAATTTGGAGCATCAATAAAAAATCAATTTTTGGAATTGAAGAATTAAGAGGATAGCATAATAGAGGACGAAATTACGGGAACGTGGGCGAAAACGGTGAAGAAAACGGAGTTGAAACGAAAAAGTTATGCTGAAAACAAGTTTTCAACATTGCCAGCCGTAAGACAGGAGCTCCTGGCCGTAAGACTCACTGCTTGGCGTAACCTACGGCTGGGAGCCGTAAGTTACGGCTCCGACTGATCCAAACTTGTAACTCACGCATTTAATGACCATTTTGAGGGGATTTATGGAGACTTATCATTGGTTTTCGGTTACCACTTGCTTGTACACGATTTTGGGAGTATCTTGGAGACTTTGGCAAGGAGAAACACTATCTTTTCATCTAGTTTTTGTTGCTTTTGATCTTGATGAACAATAGAACTTTTGTTATGATGTTGCTTCAAGCCATGAGTGGCTAAACATTTGTGATCATCCTGGATTGAAGGTTTACTTTAGACATTTCATGTTTGATTTCATTATTTCTAAAATAACAATCTTTATCTTAATGGTTTGTTTGTTATGGTGTGTGATTGCTTGTTAGTAACTTGTTAATTCTTGCATTAAACTAATTAGAAACCATACGTTCTTGGTGCCGTTGGCAATCGAGATATCATGGGTATAGTTAGGCTTGGGTAAGGGTTGATTGATCATCGGGTAACAACCTCACGTTCTAGGAATCTGAGTACTTAGTTCCCTTTCATCACTGCAAGTAGTCACACATGAACTATGTCTATGTAGTTCTTTCTAGTGGAATGATAACATGAATGTCAATTGAAACCGGAAATCTAGGATGGTCATTTGTCTCTAATTTACTTACAACCAACACTCCTCATTTGCAATTTACTTAGTTTAATTTAGTCTAAAACCAATTCACTCACATAAACTCTTGAATTTTATTTCTCTTGCAATTAGATTAATTTAGTTAAATTAGATAAACTTTCAAATAACACATATTCCACAAACTCCCTGTGTTCGATACCCACTTACCGCTATCTATATAGTTGTTATTGGGATTAAATTTGATTGTGACCGCGACATCACGTCAGTGCGCAAGGGTGGTTACGGACCGTAAGGAAAGAATTGTTACGGTGCGCAAGGGATGTCAATTTCTGGCTATAAATAGCAGGCTTCGGGACTTGCCTCTGGGCGTTCGTTCGACGAAGAAATTCTCTTCAGGCACCGAGAAATCGTCCAATTACTCTTCCAAACACACACAAAACACTAATTAGTAGGGGGTGCTGCTACGAAACAGGGTATTAGCACAATCGCTGCTACGATTCATTTTCCGACGATCAATATATCCAATGGATGTTTAAGTGCCGCCCACATTAGGGTTATACTTTGTCGTTCGTCGTTAATTCGATGGATGAAGTATCGCACTTTGTCGTTCATTGTGAGAATTTGATCTCGTGAGTTATCGTAAATGCTGGATTGATTACTAACCCAGTTTTGTGTGCATTGTATTTAAATTAGGTTAACAATGCTGATTCATAGACTAGACTCTGTCCGTATTAAATCAGCAATGTGAGTCATTCTCTCTTTTTATCAAAATTGTTTATAAAAAACATGTTATTTTCAAAGTTATAATTACGGGGATTAAGTCTTTGTAATCACCAAGTTACAGCCGGTATGTGGGGTTTTGTATACATTACTTGATAATCGTCACCATTGGGGCAGCCAATTGGGGGATATGACCATAGTCACAGATTCGGTCGAGTGACAAATACCGTGGGTAGTTGGTTTGATATCAGAAACATTGTAATCGCTCTTAATACTGTAAATTATAACAAATGTGTCATTTTAGTAAGTAGAATGATTCACTCAGTATTTCCCGCTGACAAAACCTTTTTAAAATACTTTTCAGGTAATTACAGTAGATTGAAGTAAGCATTGGATACGGCATTGAAAGGCATCAAGAAGTGGCTTATTTATTAATTAAATCAAAATAAGAAATATTGTTTTATGTAATAAAATTTATCTTTATTAAAGCTACCATTATAAAACATGGGTTTATCCCATTTATTAAATAAAATCCGGTGTTTTCTAAACTCTGATATTTTTCCTAACTCACGGTCCTGATGAAATTTCCGCTGCAACGTTTTCAAAATAATCACCGGTACCACTGGGCTGTTCGCGACTCCCGATTCCGTCCAGGGTGGGTCGGGGGCCGTGACAAGATTATAAAGATTTCTCGTCATTAATATAGCATTTGAAAAGCAATCATTTGAGTCAAAGTCTAGTGTATTCATCAACTCTACATGTTATCCATCTATTGTGCAACAACCAAATACCAAAAACAAGTGTTTTGATTATATGACATCACAAATATACATTAGTTACACTAGCAATTTCCATTAACACCTATTTGACACATTTAACTAACCAGAATAACCATAATCAATTTAAAAAAACGTATACAAATGAAGATAAGGGAAACATTATCATAAGTGTCTTATACATCTAATGCGTGATCCTAGTTGCTGTTTTGGTCTGTTATTTTGATTCTTGAGGGATTGTTGCAACAATATCGGATAAGATCATATTGTCTATGATTATGTTGAGAAGGTTGCATTTATGATGTTCTTGGATCTTGGTTGCTGCTATTATTTGTGGGTTCTAATATCCGAGAACTTGATGTATCCTTTATTGGTTCACATGGTTTCGTTTAATAATCTTAGATGTTGTCCGAATTCTCGAGAGATGTTTTCTATTTGTCCAGTCTCTTGATTTTTAAGTTTCATGAATCATGTTTTGGCAAACAAATTAGGGGCTGTTTGACAACTTCTGAATGGTTAAGTGCTAAACCAGTAAAATGTCTGAACCAGTAAGCGTTCTGAATCATTAAGAGCCATTATACTGCTTAACCGTTCAGAGGCAAATGTCTGACCAATTCAGATTAGAGGTCTTAACCATTAAGACTCAGTATAATGCTTAACCATTCAGAGGCAAATGTCTGAACCATTAAGACATTTGTTCGCGAAACAAACAGTCTGAACCATTAAGTGCTGAACTAATAAGAGGTCTAAACCATTAAGAGGCTCACTAAGAACTAAACAAACAGCCTCTAGTCTAGAAGGAGGGTAAGCTCTCGTGTATGGGAAATCTTACCTTTACTCAAAGATGACTAAACACATACAATCCAGTTTAATGAAACCCATAAACTAATCAACTATACTCGTTTTCTTTCATTTTGCCCCAAATACCTCGAACTTGAACTAAAACTGAAAGAATTAGATTGCTTATGTTAAGTTTGTGGTTGCCTACATGTGGCCTTTCCCCCTTAGTAACATTGTAGATATGTACCTCCTCTTGCTCCCACATCACGTAGAATCCCCTACTATACTTCTATTGCACCCTCGCTTCCAATTCACCCTCACTTGATTGAACTTCTTGCTGAAGTGAAAGGGGGTTGTAGGAGGACCGTGTTGAGTTGTCTAAACGGTCCTCCTAGAGTTGGAGTTAACAAATTCTTTAATTCTTCTATCTTTTTCTCCCTACTTTCTTTTTGGGCTCGAATTCCAACCCGTAACTTTCCAAACTCTCATAGAACACTGCAACTTTACAAAAAAATCAATTAAGTGCCAATTCATAAAATTATTAGTGAAAACCTAACAAAAATGGAAGGATAATTGTGATAAAAATATATGACTTTTCAAGTATATCAATATTAAAACTACTCTTACGAAACTGGATTAGTAATCAAATCGACTGAAGTTCGATTCACTCGTTAGACTAATTGAACACCCTGAACTTTCATGGTTTGTTTAACTAGTAATAAAGTTGTAAGTATGGTAAGAGTTATAAATATCTATACTTATTCTAGGATAAATGGTTATACAATCACATAATTCAATATTTTTATCTTTCTTATTATATCTACTCATCACCGATATAAATATTTATGTTATTTTTTAGATCCCTAACAAAATTTGGTTCTCTATAGAACATTATCTTAGATTTATATACAAGCGTCATATGTTAATGTCAATGTTATAAATATATTTGTTATCACGGTTTCTTATTAATTGAACACCCTGAACTTTATAACATAATGGAAGGATAAGCTAATTATGATAAAACTTACTCTTATGGATTGACGTCGTGGCCACGATGCAAGAACAGGCTGCGAAACACTGAAACGAGGCGACATCTAGAGGCGCCAACCCCCCCCCCCCCCGCCATTCGGATAACGGGTGCAGAGGAAAAAGAGTCATTGGGGAGCTGGGGTTGATCATTAGGGGGTTGGGTTTGAATAAAAAGTTAATTATTTAAATATTAAATCAATATATAGACCATATCTCATCCAAATCTCACACAAAAATTCAAACCAATTCAAAATATTTCTCTATCCCATCCAAATTTCACCCTAAAACATATTCTCATTGTGGATCTCCGACCCGACTCTCCACCTAATCGAAACACGAAAGAAGATTTAATTATTGTTGCGGTCCGAGCGGTCGTACATCTTTTAATCAATCATGCGAAACTTCCAGACCATTAACAAGATGTGCTAGGTTGCAAATAGATCGGGAGGACGCTCACAATCGCCTTGTAAACAATTATTTTTCTCAGAATCCGCAAAACGATGACAAACTTTCTGGCGTAGTTTTCGCATGAGTCGTCGATTATTCTTACAAATTGTTGATGATTTAGAGCACACTTATACATTTTTCCAACAAAGGGAAGATACACGACACAAAGTAGGTTTTTCACCGTTGCAAAAGTGCACGCCGACGATTCGTCAAATGGCCTACGGTAGAGCGCATGAATCATGGGACGAGTATTTGAAAATGTCAATGAAAGTGTGTCGCGATAGTCTTCAATATTTTTGTGAAGGTATATTTTTTTAAACATTGATATTGTTGTTGTTATTATCGTTATCTATTTTATTGTTATATATTTTCATGTTATATTTTTTATTGTTGTTATAATGGTTATTTATTTATTGTCATTATGGTTATTTATTTAGGGTTTATTATTGTACTTCTTATAATTGTATGTGTTATCTCACTATATGCCAAGCGATATTTGAGGCGACTGACCTTTAGTGATATCCAAAGGGCATTCTAAGTCCATAAAAAGGTACACGGTTTTCCCAAGATACGTTGTAGCCTTGATTGTACATATTGGGGTTGGGCAGCCTGTCCAACCGGTTAGCGAGGAGCACATCATTGTAGTGATCATGATTGTCACACCTCAACCGATGGCGTAAACATCGGAGTGAGACGAAAACGAGATTGCAAGAGACTTCATAACGACTAATTGTGACAAGTATTTAATGAGCAAAATTCATTTCATTTCTAAATTGAAAATACAATGTTAGGAAGCAAAGTACAACATCTTGTAACAAGGAAACAAAGTACGATACATGAACAAAATTATAAAGTGTGTTTTCTAGTCGTCCTACTAGATTTCTTTCAACGTAACGTCATCAAGATCCTGCAATACATATTAAAGTACATGTCAACACATAAAGCATTGACAAGCATACAAGTTTGAATTAGTAGCATAAGTATAAAAAGTTTATACAAATCCACATGGCATAATTCGTATACTAACACATATCCTTACAACACTAGCATGCATCACATAATTGTCAACCCAAAGATTCCACTAGCGTAATCTTGTCTTCGCAACGACAAGACCGTTTTTGTATAACTTAACATGACCACAAGAATACGGGCGGTGTGCTACTCCTATAGCGCTATACATGTTAAGGTAGGCTCGTACGAAGTTAATGACAAAAATAGTGCAAGTAAGACTTCTAGCATGTATGAATTTCTAAGCATTACGTATTAAGCATGTATAATGGATTGTTTGTTTATGTCAAGCGTATTTGTATGTGATTGTGTGAATTTAATAAGTCATATGTATTGCACCCCAAAAGTGTCTAAAATTAAAAAGGGGGTCATGTATACTCACGGTTTGCGTAGAGATTCCACAAAAGTGAGTTGAAGAGATCTTGAGCTTGCAGAACACCGAAGTTACTCTAAGCGGGGAACGAAGGTGTGTCAGTTGCGGTTTTTGTTTATCGGTATGGATTTGGAATTTAAAGGTCAACATATTATGAATGTAAAAATAAGCATAACGTTTGTAAGGAGGTGGGATGATGAACATCCATTAAAATGGTCATGCAAGGAGGTAGGATGATGAACATCCATTAAACCTCATTATATGATTCACCAAAGGTTGATGACTCGGTTGGTCATGAATAAAGTAAGAAAGATACAACTAACTAAGTTGCTAAGTAGCCAAGTAAGAACAACCCGGGTGTGTCATACCCAACATGGCAAATGCTAGAGGCGAGGCGGTGTTATCTTACTTTCATTCCTGGAAGCTACTTAGGTATTCTTGCCACTAAAACAAGTAAAGTAGGTGGAATCATGGTTGGAAAGCCAAGGCTTCCATTGTTCACACATTCACCAAAACACAAGTATTTCAACATTGAAGGTTGAAAGCTTGGATGATTTCAACACTTTGTAGGTTGTTTGGAAACCTTTAGGGCAGTAGGTTCTTAAGGTTTTTGAGCCTCTAATCTTCTGGAAATCAACCATACACAAGCCCCACAACCATAAGTTTGATTGAGGACAAGGTTGGTACAAGATTCCATAAGATGAATAATGAAATGAGCAAGTTTGTAAAAGTTTTTATAAATCAGAATTCAAATATGACTTTGGGGCCTTATGCAAGTGATGTACCACATTGTTACACCTTGGTGAACCTTGGGTAACATCCTTGAAGGTCATCCAAGTAGATTGATGCAAGAAAATAAGAAGAAAAAAGTAGAAAAAGTGAGTTAGAACTCACTTTGAACACAAGAGAGTATTCTGCCTAAAACAGAATTTTCTTGCACTTTGAGAGAGTTACAGAGTTTGTAAAGTGTGGAGGAGTTGTGGAAGTGATGTATATATAGTTGGGGATTAGCGTTTGGGTTAAAAGGAGATTGGAAGGTGATCGGAGGAGAATGGAGGTGGAAAAGAGGTGAAATTCACACTTTTTTAAACAATCTTGTCCACCCAGTACCGCAAGCTATGGTATTTTTTAGGCACCATAAGGGATATATAAGTGTGTGAATATCAAGAATGTATATGAGTATGATTCCGAATATAATATAAATCAAGTATAATCGGTTTCGTATATAAAGCACGTCTTCGAGATTGATTAAGTATCATGTATTTATGCATAAACAAGTGTGAATAAAAATGTATTTCCATTATGGTCAAAGTCTCGGATTACAAGATTGGAAAATGAAATATGAATACTACAAGGTTATAAGTTTCTAAAAATAGAATACAATTACAACATTCTAAAAAAAGATCGTATGAAAATGCGAAACGTTACAATGATGCCCCAGCCTTGGTACTAGAAGCAGTGGCATCATATGATCTCTGGATTTGGAATGCATATTTTCGTATGGTCGGCGTACATAACGATACCAATGTTGTTGAACAGTCACCTCTATTTCATGACGGTATAAACGGAGTTGCACCTAGGACTTCATTTTATGCTAGTGATGTAGAGTAATAGTATGGGTATTATCTCATTGTTGATATTTATTCGGAGTGGTCCGTGTTTGTGAAAGCATACTCAAGTCTACTTGACGAGAAACGAGTATATTTCACGATAAACAAGAATCTGCAAGGAAAGATATTGAACGAACGTTTGGGGTTTTGAAGAAAATGTGGGGATAATTTCCCAGCCTACTAGAATTTGGGATAAAGAAAAATTACAAAATGTTATGTACGCTTGCATTATTTTACATAACATGATTTAGATTACTCGGGCGATTTATCAAGATTTTGATGCAGACCGCATGGAACTATCGCCGTCAACTTTAAACGTGGAAGAAAGACTTGTTATCCTTTTGAAATTACATCATCGCGATACACATAATGCTTTTCGTGCAGACTTGACAAACCATTTATGCGTTAATTGCACGGAAGACGACAATGACGAGGAAGATGACTAACCATTTGTTTCATAATATTGTAGTGTTTTTGTTTTTTAACAATTTATTTTATTATTTATTTTCTATTTAATATTTAAATAAAAAGAATACATATAAAATTTATAAAAACTTTAATGATTGGAAATGATTAAGGGATGACTGGAGTTTACTTATTCCATAATAGCTAGTTAATGGTGTTTTATTTAATGTTCCCTGCCAGTGTGTCGTTGAGGTGTCAACACATTTTGCTAGTTACTACACTATGTGTTGTAGGTTAACTAAACTCGTTGTCACATCATCGCCACGTCGCTGCCACATAAAAACTTGGCCATTAACTAAATACTTATTAACAAGGTGTTGTGAATTAACAAACGTCCTATACCAATAACTTAAACAAAATAAATAAATAAAGCAAGACATGTGATTGGTTTAGATCGGGATTGACCCAACCATCATTACCTTGTTCTTCCCATTAACATTGTTAACCCATTAACCAAAACCTCATTCACGGAGCCTGTTAACTTGACGATGCATTGATGTGGCCGTTAACGGTTGAGCTGACACATTAATAGCTCAATTCGTTAACAGACAACACATACTCTTAGCGTAGAGTGTTATTACACAACACATAGTCTAAGCATAAAACACGACCCGTCAACCCGACCCAAACCCAGTAAGAAAAAAACAGGTTTGGGTCGACTAACACGACACGTTTAAAAAAAAGGTCGGGTTCGAGTTGACCCGTATTAAAAACGAGTCGGGTTCGGGTTGACCTATAAAAAACAGGTTGATCCATTAACCCGTTTAACTTTTTAGAAAAAAAAGCATTTATACTTATGTTTTTTACGTTTCTATTTTACATTGTTAGTTATATTATATTATACTTATCGTTAAATATGTTATCGAAAATCCGCTTAAAATCCAACAAGGGGGGGGGGGGGGGGGGATATTCCACGGTCCTCCCAACCGCCGAGGTGATCCCACCTCGCAGACCGCCACCCAGCAAGCCTGAGTCTGGGGGTAAATCCGCTACCGTAGGGGCATTGGGAACGAGCAAGACTCGAACCCCCCACCTCCGGCTTAAAATCCAACAACTCGCTTATAAATTGTCAACTTGTATGACTCATTTAAAAATACGGGTTAAACGGGTCAGGTTCGGGTTAACCCGAATTTATATAGATCTGGTTCAGATTAAAAATTTCTAGGGCTGAGCAATTTACGGTTCTGAACCGCAAGAACCGGGGAACCGAACCAAAACCGCCAGATCAGAGTCGTATTGTTGTATTGAGGGTCCGGTTCCGGTTCTTAAGTTTGAGAGAAAGCGGTTCCCGGTTCGGTTCCGGTTATAACCGACGGTTCCGTTTAAAGAACCGCTAGAACCGGTTTGGGTTTAAATTTAAATAATATATTTAAAAACCCTATTAATTCATTTAATATTTAAATATTATATTTAAAAAATGTATCTAGTATTAACGAATATAAAAGTAGTTTTTACATAGAATAAAGTTTTTGTGATGGTTAACTAAAATTTTGTTAGTTAACTTTTGCTTTTTCACATTGTATACTTTCGGTTTAAAACATTTTATTGTTGCTACTTTTACTCTGATTGGTTTGAATTTTGGATGTTGCAACTCTTAGTTATATGTTTTAAACGGTTTATTGTTTTAGTTATTTTTTATTTTGATGTTAGTTTCAGGATTTAATAGACAACCGATTCTGGCAAGAACCATTTAGGCGAGAACTGTTTAACCCGTTCCGAACCGAACCGCAACCATTAGAATACGGTTCGGTTCCGGTTCTTATATTTAGAATTAAACGGTTCCGGTTCGGGCCTGGATCGGTTCGGGCCTGGATCGGTTCGGTCCGGTTCTGAACCGTTGCACAACCCTCACTTGATCCACACAAAACACTTGCAACATCAGTGACGGTTGCAAATCTACCACCTGCTATAAAAGCTCGCCTTTGACCATCTCGATTAGCAGTTGCACACTGTACATAATGTTTTGATCAAACCCTTGTGCTTAATGTTACTAAAAGTAGCAACTTTGGCTCATTTACTAAGTGAGTCAATGCAGATTATGTACATCTCAAACAAAAATTGCTTAAAGGAAAACGGGTGGAAAGTAGCCCAAATCCCCAATCTGTATTTTTAATGCATAAACCCTTTCTAAATCAAATTTTCAAAAAATTATATTATCACTAGAGCGATGTATTTTTTTTAATTGTATCTAATACATGTTTATGCATTATTTTTATTGGATAAAACATGTTCCGGTTCAACTCAGTATGATCAAGCTGACTGGACTCTTTGCACAACCCACTTGGCAATCCAGCTTTGCCAAGTATAGTTTCGCCAGTTCTACTATATGAATATAACATGAAGGTTTTGTGAATTTTGATGATTATAGTACCCTTGTTTCTAACATAATTGCATTGATAGAGAGAGAGCGCTTACATCAATGACAACTCAAGAATACTACAAGACCTCCTCTTCATTTGGTGCACCACTGTAATCAGCATAGTTCCCAAGCATAGATGCATATCCAAGATCGCCAACATGGTTTACACAATAATTTTAAATGTAAGAGATAGACATGGCATATTTATATATATATTTTTTTATCATCAAAGCAGATATAATTTTGAACTTTTTACATAAATATAGAGTGTGAATGTCAATATGTTATACATTTCAACAATAATCTATTTTTTCTGTGGTCAAGTGTAGATTATGTAACAATATATCTGTAGTATTATTATGTTTTGAACTCCTTGATGATTTTTGATTGTGAGCTGTCTATTTATTAGACCATGTGTAGTGGGGCGTTTTCTTTAAAAAAATTCAAAAAAAACGCCCAATAACGCCTACCCCACCATTACATGGGGCGTTATTATATAAAATTTTTGAAAAAAAGGTCACCCGGCGTTTTCTTTGAAACGCCCAAACAAACAATCATCTTTTTGACTGACCCATAGGAGCATAGTTCAGTGGCTGACTTTTCAATTTTTGAATAATTTTTTTTTTTAATCCTTTTTAATAATTGGAAGGGGCATTATGGGGCATTATACCCACTACACCACTTTTGCTATAATGCCCCCTTGCTGACTAGGACGCCACGTGTCGTATAATGCCCCATGGTGGGGGCATTATAACCTTCTACCACTACACATGGTCTTAGCATGACTTAAAATGCATCTGTTTTTGGTGCATCAGATTAGTAGAGCTACAATTTTAGATGAGCTTATACATGTGGAACCTTGGCTCTCTGCATCCACATTGATTGTGAAACCTGACATGCTGTTTGGTAAACCTGGGAAAAGTGATCTTGTTGCTCTAGACCTTGATTTGGACAATGTTTTACCATATGTGGAGGAACAACTTGAGCTTGGTGAAGAGGTAAATATTTAATAGAAAACTTGATGAAAGGTGTACAGGTTTTACCATTTGGTTGATTTGGGTGTGTTTTATCTCAAATTCGTTCAAAAAAAAAGAGTCAAACTGATTGAAAAGTCCAAGTCTATATTTAAATACAGCCTCCTTAATCGTTGTGTTTTGAAGCCTTAAATTGTTATTTCTTTTTTATATTGTTTTTGTATTAAAGTTAAACACATAATAATTTATGTAAAAAGTTAGTAAATGGACAACGACGTATTCATTTTATATTGTTTTTGCATTAAAGTTAAAAACATAGTAATTTATGTAAAAAGATAGTAAATGGACAACGAAGTATTCACAGTAAATTTGACGTGACCCATTCAAAAAATGAACCTTACTTATATGTTTTAAACGGTTTATTGTTTTAATTGTTTTTATCTTGTTCTTAGTTTTAGGATTTAATTGACAACCGGTTCCGGCAATAACCGTTTACGCTAGAACCGTTTAACCCGGTTCCGAATCGAACCAGAACCGTTAGAATATGGTTCGTTTCCGGTTCTTATATTTAGAATTAAATGGTTCAGGTTCGGTCCCGGTTCAATTCAGTCCGGTCCAGTTCTGAACCGTTGCACAGCCCTAAAAGTTTCAATCCGCCAACCCATCGACACCCATAATCTCACCCCCAATATATAATGGTCTTATTTACCAATTTCCATATGTTAGACCATAATATCAGCCGATCTTATGGGTAACCTTTTGACAGCAGATATTATGGGTAACCTTTTGACAGCCTTGTGATTGATTGACAGCCTTGCAATATCCCTGATTATTAGCCCTGTATAGTTTCCGTAGATATCTACTTTTCTGTATTATAAATAGGCACTTGTAACCTTTGTAAAAGTCAAGCAAACAGACAATACACATTCTTACATGGTATCGATCTAGCTGCCATCCTCCTTCTACTTTCTCCTTTCTTCCCCTTTTTTTTTTCTTTTCCCTATGTTCATCCTCATGGGTGACAAATCATCCACAACTGCACCTCAAACACTTCACCCTGTCTACACGGTCACAAATATCCAACACAAGGTCCGTGTACTTGACGGCGTCAAATTCTCATACCCGTCATGGGTTAAGCTTTTTACGCTCCATGCCGAAGGGTATGATGTGGTGGACCACATTGACAGTACGCCGGCCCCGGCCAAAGAAGCTGCTGAATTTGCCTCGTGGAAGAAGATTGATGCGGTTGTACTACAATGGATTTACGGGACACTCTCGGACGATTTGTTAGTTCGAGTCTTGGAAGACAAATCCACTGCATATGCAGCATGGGAACGGGTCAAAAACCTGTTCTTGAACAACAAAGGCTCTCGAGCCGCCGCCCTACAACACGAACTCACAAACCTTACCCTATCCGCTATGCCAGATCTTGACTCCTACTGTCAGCGTATTCGTGAACTCGCTGACCAATTGGCTGCTGTTGACTGCCCGCTCACCAACACTCAACGGATCCTTCATCTTGTTCGGGGTCTACCCCGTGAATACGACACCACGGCATTAATCCTTAACCAATCTCTGCCACCGTGGGAATCTGCCGTTGAACAACTACAATCCGAAGCTCGCCGCATATCCGCACGGGAAACCCTCACACCATCTCCTATGGTCGCCATTGTTGTTACCTCTCAACCCCACCGCGACACCCCTCCAAATCGTGACATCTCATCACCGCCCCCACGTGAATCTCGTGAACAGAGGGACAGCCGCCGCTCTTCTGGTCGTCGTGACTCCAACAGAAACCACAGGTCCTATACTCGTCAAAATGGGCAGGCCCAATCAAGACACTATCAGGCCCAAGCTCCTTTTAATCCCTACTGGGCTCCCCAGCAACAGTTTGCACCTTATTGGGCACCGCCTCCTTGTCCCTTTCCCACCCAGCCTTGGGCTCAGCAGTGGGAGTCAAGGCCCAACTCGAGGCCCAATCACAGCAATCACTCAGCCCCATCCAACAGTCATGCAGCCCAGGCCAACCTAGCTGAGACGGATCCAATGGACCCAACCAGTCTGGCGAACACGATGCAAGCTCTATCCATGGACACTTCTGGTAATGGTCAATGGCATTTTGACACAGGTGCGAGTTCTCACATAACTTATGATAAAAATAAACTTAACAATTTCTCTAATTATTCGCCTATAGCGTCAATATTTGTGGGAAATGGTAATAAAATTCCAGTTATGGGTTCGGGGTCTTCATCTATACCCACACCATCTCGACCATTACACTTAAAATCCGTTTTGTTTAATCCAAATATCATTGAAAACCTTATCTCCGTACGTCGGTTTAATATTGATAATAATACTTCCATTGAATTTGACCCTTTTGGATTCTCTGTGAAGGACTACAAGGATGGCACGATCCTGAGCCGTCACGACAGTACAAGTGATCTTTACCCACTCACCTCCAATGCTTCCGCCACCGCTTGCTTCGCTTCATCTCAAGAATCTCCGTTTTGGCACAATCGACTTGGACACCCGGGTCAACCCGTCCTGGAGTTTCTTCACTCAAAACATTTTATTGCTTACAATAAATCACAATCATCAATTGTTTGTGAATCTTGTCAATTATCTAAACATAAACGTTTACCATTTTCTGATTCTACAACTCATACTTTGCTGCCCTTCGCTATTTTACACTGTGACCTGTGGACATCCCCAATTTTGAGTCATGCGGGTTACAAATATTATATGGTCTTAACTGGTGATTTTACTCAATACACATGGGTTTACCCATTGAAATTTAAATCTGAAACTTTTACCAAATTTACTCATTTCCATCAGTTCGTCAAAACACAATTCCACTTACCTATCAAATCTTTTCAATGCGATATGGGGGGGGGGGGGGAATTTGACAACCACAATTTTAAAAACTTCATAACACAAAATGGCATTCAACTACGGTTTTCATGCCCACACACGTCCCAACAAAATGGGAAATCCGAGCGCATGATTCGTCGCTTAAACGAAATCATGTTCACCCACGCCAAACTACCCTCTCGCTTTTGGGTCGAAGCGCTTCACACGGCTTCTTACCTCCACAACATCCTACCCACCAAGATACATAAATATCTTACCCCCACCTTTCTCCTCTACCTTAGACAACCCGCCTATGATCACCTACGAGTGTTCGGTTGCCTTTGTTACCCAAACCTAACCGCCACCCGTCCACATAAGCTTGCTCACAGATCCACACCATGTGTATTCCTCGGGTACCCGGCAAACTATCGAGGGTACCGTTGTCTTGAGATTGCAACTGGCAAAACAATATTCTCGCGACACGTCACCTTTGACGAAACGCACTTCCCGTTTGCCACTCCCTCTCGACCGCCACCGACTCACACTTTCCTTGACCCATCTCCCATTATTTTCACACAACCAACACCAACCCCAACCAGCCCAAGCTTTAACCCACCACCCCCTCCCAACAACCCACTATCACAAGCGCCAAATACCCATGACCCAAATCCTCACACTACTCACCACAGTCCATCCCCCATTTTCCACCCCATCTCCGGCTCTCCATCGATACTTGGGCCGTATCCCTCCTCCAACCAGTATCAACAAAACCCACGTAATCCCCCCCAGCATTCGCCTCATCACGACTCACCACCCCTACCCCCACCCCCAACCCAACCCCACCTCCCCAAACCAACTCTACCCACCCCATGCAAACCTGATCTCAATCGGGCATTTTCAAATCGCGACACCCGATGTCTCTTAATACCGAAACCTCTCCCAGCATCTCTCCTTTACCAAAATCACACCTCACCGCCCTTAACGACCCTAACTGGAAAATTGCCATGACTAATGAATATGAATCCCTATTGGCAAATAATACATGGGAACTGGTACCGCGACCTAGTGATGCACCTGTGATCCGTTGCATGTGGTTGTTCAAACACAAATATCATGCCGATGGGACCCTCGAACGGCACAAAGCCCGACTAGTGGTAAATGGTAAAAGTCAGACCGTGGGCATCGACTGTGATGAGAAGTTTAGTCCAGTAGTTAAACCTACCACGATTCGCACCGTTTTGAGCCTTGCTACATCAAGGGCCTGGCCCATCCATCAATTGGATGTCAAGAACGCATTCCTTCATGGTCATTTAAAAGAAACAGTGTACATGTTTCAACCACCGGGGTTCACATCATCCTCTCATCCTAAACATGTTTGCAAGTTGAAAAGGTCTCTATATGGTTTGAAACAAGCACCACGAGCTTGGTACCAACGGTTTGCGGGTTACCTCTCCAAACGTGGCTTCACCAGCAGTGTCTGCGACAATTCATTATTTGTCTACCATAAAGGTGACCAAGTTGCGTACTTACTTTTATATGTCGACGATATCATCCTAACTGCCTCCAATGACTCCTTGTTACGGAGTATTATTAGCTCGTTGTCAGCAGAGTTCAACATGACTGACCTTGGCCATTTACACCACTTCCTTGGTATCGCGGTACACAAACAAAAGAATGGCATGCTCCTCTCTCAGTCCACTTATGCACAAGATATTTTAGCTCGTGCAAACATGACGAACTGTAACCCCGTTAGCACTCCAGTTGAAGTTGGTTCAAAACTAAGTGCAACTGATGGCGTCCCATTTGCCGATGGATCTTTATATCGTAGCCTGGCCGGTGCATTACAGTACCTCACCATCACCCGACCATATATTGCGTATGCAGTTCAACAAGTATGCCTCTTCATGCATGCACCTCGAGAGCCACACTTTCAGCTTCTCAAACGTATACTAAGATACATCAAAGGCACGTTATCCCAAGGACTTCTTCTCACGCCGACCAAGTCCACGAACCTCACAGCATACACAGACGCCGATTGGGCTGGGTGCCCTGACTCACGCCGGTCCACTTTTGGCTATTGTGTGTACATGGGCGACAATCTTATCTCTTGGTCTTCGAAGCGGCAACCTACTATATCCCGGTCCAGCGCTGAGGCCGAATACCGGGGCGTTGCAAATACCGTTGCAGAACTTAGTTGGATTCGCAACTTACTATCAGAACTGCATCTTCCTGTCCACACTGCCTCAATCATCTACTGTGACAACATCTCCGCAGTATACCTAGCTGATAACCCTGTGCAACACCAACGAACCAAACACATTGAATTGGATATCCATTTTGTTCGGGAAAAAGTTCACCTTGGCACAGTAAAAGTCCTTCACGTTCCAGCAGATTATCAGTACGCGGACATCTTCACCAAAGGGTTACCGAAGCACTTGTTTCAACGTTTTCGATCCAGTTTATGCCTTCGGACGCCTACGGCTCAAACTGCGGGGGACTGTTAGACCATAATATCAGGCGATATTTTGGGCAACCTTTTAACAGCCTTGTGATTGATTGACAGCCTTGCAATATCCCTGATTATTAGCCCTGTATAGCTTCCGTAGATATCTACTTTTCTGTATTATAAATAGGCACTTGTATCCTTTATAAAAGTCAAGCAAACAGACAATATACATTCTTACACCATATAAATAACATACGCACTGATTTAACATAATTTACCGTTTTGGGTTAAAAAGTGGGTTTCTAGATTTAACCTAGTGGGTAAAAGTAGAAATTGTTGGTACAGGGTAGGAGAGACCACATGGGAAATTGATGCCTGTGATTGCAGCCCACAGTACACATTGCCAGGTGGCAGATACCCCTTGATTGATTGACTCTTCTTTACTTCACCATCCTTCAAGTTTGTCCCCCACCCCTTCCTTAGGGTGAGGGGGCACTCCCATAAGAGGGGAGTCCCCTCTCTTACGTATAACCAATCCTCGTGTGCCACGTCAACTCCCCTCTTAAACTCCCCTAACACCCCAATTTGATGGCGGCACTCCCCTATTAGGTGACTTGGTTTTTTATTAAAAAAAACAAAAACAAAAACAAAAAGTTTTCATTGGTTGAAAAGGTGGCTGGCCCCACCTTCTCCCTCCTTCTTCTTCGGTGTCTTCCCACCGTTCCAGGTCCCCGAACATGGTCCCCGAATTGATGGCATCACCTCCCCCGCTCGGCAACTTGGTCCCCGAAGGGAGTCACCGAGGGTGCCCCCTCACCCTTATTTGCCGTTAATATCACCACCGTCCACGTGTCTCTCTTACCTTACTTGGACCCACCACTCGTTACTGTAACCTTTTTAGAGTTTTAGGTAGCTACGTACGTACCTGTCATATATTTCCACTCCCCAATTATTACTGCACTACAATATCTTTGTACATATATCAAACAATCGCCACGTCTATGTGCTATTTCGTACGATGGGATTTTTTTTTTTTCAATTTAATGTGGTTTCTAAGTTATGAATAGGCTTGATGTATATAACCCATCTCCTATTAATTATACTTTAAATTTTAAATGGAGAATGAAGTTTAATTCTTACTTATGTTACTTTAATAGATTAGATAATAATAGATAGAGTCTAGATTCCTTTCAGAAGTGTTAGGTTTTATCCTGAGTCTATTCGGTTTTTTGTTCACCGTGTGTTATGCTAGAGAGTGTTCAGCTCTTGTAGTGGCACAACGTTGTCAAGTGGCAGGCGACGGTATGGTTTCCCGGAGGAACGCCCATGTTAAATTCTGAAGTCAGTGTGGGCCTGGTTAAGACAACATAGTCTGGACGAAGTGGAGTAACGGGGTTCTCCAATTTGGGGAGTGTGGTGCCCTAACATAAGAAAATCGTTCCAAAAAAAAAGTTATACCCCCTTTGTGAGAGTGAAAAGGTAGAGGACCCTACCTGTAAGTATGTGAGAGGATGGTGGGTGTATTTAGTAGCACCGATGAATATCATAACATGGAGATGTGTGTGGAAAGAAGTTGATTTAGTGTACCCGATCATTAAATGGAAATGTGTGTGGAAAGAAGTTGATTTAGTAGTACCCGATGAATATCATAAAATGGAGATTTGTGTGGAAAGAAGTTGAGAATGTTATTAGTAATAACACTTAATGATTAGTTGGTTCATACGATATAAATAAACGTTGTTCTTGTTATTCTAAAGACCCACGGTGTATATGTACCACCTCATCGACGTGCTTAAATGTGTTATAAGTTAAAGATCCTTATTTTCTAAACTTCATGCTATAAAATAACACATTGAATTGTGTTGTCATTTACGCCCCAAAAACACAAAGAAATAGATAATGTGCAAGTCTATTTTCCGTATGTACTGAATTATGTAACTACCACAAAGTGTACGTTTGTTGATGGAACACTAGTAAAAAAATTGTCTTCTAAGTTCCTCTTCGTGTATGGCCATACATGAATCCTCTTTTACATGACTATATTTATGTGACTATAGAATGTTACACGAGCGAAAGTAGATACAAGGTAGTAAAGCTAGCGTATCTCGTGGTTATAACACACATAAAACTATTAATTACTTTTATGATAATTTTCTCAATAATAAACCCCTTTCTAAAACGGGCTTTTAGTAATTGTCTACTTAATATTTGGTAAGCAATCTTTTATCAAGAACCAAGACACTAGATTATGTGTATCTCATCTTTTTCTTTAATGTTGCACATAAAATTTGGTGTAGTGTTTAAACAAAAAGTGACGATGATACGACAATGTTTTTTGGTGTTCTTAAATTATCTTATTTGGTGGGTTTTGGGTACTTTAAAGAATATGTATTTTTCTTAAATTAACTATACACAATGTTTTGGGGTTCCTATTGAAAATGCATTTAATGTTACCACCCCTGTCTAAAAGATTATATGTTATATGATGGACATGTGATTTCTATGAGTCAACAGGACGTGTAGGCAAGAATGTATTGAAATTATACATGTAGGCAAGAGGAAGTTATCTAAATTTCACCATACCATAATACATAACATAACACCGATACATTTTTAGAGTACCTGTAATCGATGTTATTTGAAAAAAAAAAAAGTATGTGGCTGAGGTGGCTTTGCTATCTACGGATGTGGCCGATCAAATGAAGAGAGAGGGTTAAAACTTTGTGGCCCCCATTGGCACAGACGGAGACTATGAAAGGGAGTGAAAGTGAACAGAGAAGATGTGGGGGGGGGGGGGGGGGGGGGGGGGGGGGGGTAGAGAGAGGGTGGGAGATAGAAAGAAAGAAAGAGAGTGGTCCATAGAGGTCTTGGATACCTATTGACATGAGGAAAGAGATGGATAGTTTAGACCATGGGGTATGGTGGGGCGAGGGTTTGGGGCATGGGTTGACACGTGTAATTTCAAAACTCAATTCTCAAACCCACTTTGGATGGGTATGGCGTGGCTTGGGTTGGGGCGTGGCGTGGCTTGGCTTGGCAGTTTATTAAAAAAAATTACAAAAACTTAAAAAAATACACATGGCCACCAAGCGAATACGAGCCCGCCACATAGGGCCACTTGCCCGCCCCACGCCCGGCTTAAAACTCCCGTCCCAAGGGGCCACGCCTGAAGAAACACTAGATAAACGACCGGGATCGAAATATCTAGGGGGTTTGGATCTGCATAAAGGGGTTTGTTCTCTCTCGTTTGATTCGATTACAACTGATCTCCTTCTCCAATGAACCCTGCAAAAAAGAAGCACCGTTAGCCTCGCCAAGAGAAGAAAGGGGTTCTCTCCTTGACCCGACTCCGGCGTGAGAATAAGTATGGGTTATGAAGAAGAAGATGAATTGTAGAAGTGTGTGTAACTTGGTTTTCATACCTGAGTTATTCTCCTATTTATAGTCGGGAGTTTTGGGAGGGAAAATATGTTATTGAAAAGTTGACGGAAGATGCTAACGCCGTAGCGGTTATTTTTCTCCATCGTTAATTCCTTCGATCCGACGTAAGAGCACACAGATCGTTGTTTAGATCAAAGGCTGGGGTATTGCCACGTGGAAAGTGATCAAGTGGAGGTTTCTCTCCAATTACATGCTATCGTTGTGATTTTCAGGGATGCCTGAGGTGGTGACACGTGTCCAGACGGTTATAACCGTCTTGGTGGTGCACAATTGGGTTTTCTAGAAGATTACTGCTGTAATCTGGTGTGACTCTTTACCATGTGGTATCAGTTAAGTAAATAATATCCAAGTCTGAATATTATTAAGCGGAAATGCTTGTCTTAGGATTTTCATCCTTTATGAAAGCGCAAGGATTTATGATTTCCTTTTGGCGCGCAAGTGTTGCCTGCTATTAGTCTTCTTAAGCCTTCTTTGTAAGACCAGTGCGCGGCCGCGCAAGGTTAGAAAGGTTGATTGACCAGGTTGTGGTATGGTCCCAAGCACTTGCTATGAGGTTTTTGGGACCTTACCCCTTCAAGTCCCCCCAGTCTAGTGTTGCACTTATGCCAATAAGTGGAGCACTGGACTTGTAAGAGGGAAACGCTTTTTGGCGCGAAAAATAGAGAGTCTTCTATGAGAAGATTGAGTTTTGCTTAAAAACTTTTTTAGTGAAAATGTGATTTTTTACCCTTTTGTAATCATGACCTGACGTGTGGTGACGTCAGTTTGTAATAAAGAATTGGTTTTTGCGATATTTTCCCTTTTTGTCTTGGGATTCGTAGTGGCGCTTGTCAGGCCTCATTTATGAGGATATGACAGTTGTTCCTGTAGCGCCGTTTGGAAAAGACCTCTAACAGGTGATTATGCCCTTCTACTTCCCCGGAGTTAACTTGCCTATATATACATTTGATGGGCTATCTGAACCTTTTGTTTAAATTGGCAAAAGGAAAATGAAGTGTTCTTTCCGTACTCGTCGCTTGTTGGATATTGTTAGAGTTTATGAGGCTGCTGAGGGCCTCGTGCTTCTCTCTAGTTTACCACCCTTAGTGACTATCGGAGCGA
Organism: Helianthus tuberosus; assembly: GCA_030545235.1. Lineage (NCBI taxonomy): Eukaryota > Viridiplantae > Streptophyta > Magnoliopsida > Asterales > Asteraceae > Helianthus > Helianthus tuberosus. The sequence continues at coordinate 13,733,184 of CM060413.1, read as the reverse complement.
AAGATCCGTTCGACCCTACTTCTCCGGCGGTTGCTGGTTCTGACTGTGAAGCTTCTCAGCAAAAGGGTGTCGTTGATGATGGTGTCGTAGTGCTAGCTGCTGATGATTTGATGGCCCGTTTTCCGATGATTCGGAAAGCAGGATGCCAGTTGGTGTATCAACGTCGGAGGAATCGACGGTTTGATCAGGTGCCAGTTGCTGGTGGAGATCCTGCCGTTGAGTAGGTTAGGTTTGGGGAACTGTGTATTCCCCCCCTTTTTTGATGTTTATGTTGGTCTTGCTACCCGAAAAACTTTTTGAAGATCACTGTCGTGATCGTTGTGAATGGTTATTTATATTGTTTTTTGATGATATGCATATTTTTGATGCATTGTTGTGCATGTAAGTTTGTGTTTAAATTACAATATGTTGCATATGTTTAATTGCTTTTAGTAGGTAGGGCGAATGAGAAATGGTATTGTGCTCATGTGTGAACGTTTGTCTAAAAGGCGTGCTAGTTTGCCTTGTTTAGACTGTTCATGAGGTGTACAATGTCTACCACATCGTTTTCACGTAAACCAAAAGAATCATATGCAATTTGTAATAAACAGTAATATGAGTAAAGATGATGTTTGTATTGATAAGAGCGCAAGGCTCGTAATACAAAGGATAACAAAGAAATACATTGCATGTATGCTTTCCTTTTTTTACGGACTGGTTTGGCTTATATGTAACACCTGCGCAGCTGTTGCGCGTTCCAGGTGCGAGGAACAAGTGTCCCGTAAAGTCTTTTTAGGGTGTACGCCCCCTTGCCTATGACCTCATTGATGATGTATGGTCCTTCTCATTTTGGCGCTAATTTGCCTGGTTTTTTCGCGTTGGAAGCCTCGTTGTCGCGTAAGACAAAGTCATCAGGAACAAATGTGCATACGCGGACGCGCGCGTTGTAATATTTTTCGAGTTTGGATTTGTACCTGGACTCTGTGATGGCGGCGTTCTCGCGCCTTTCTTCCATAAGGTCTAAATCCAGTCTTCGCTCTTGCTCGTTGTTTTGTCTTTCCATGGCTAACATGCGCGGCGATGGAAGACCGATTTCCGCTGGTATTACCGCTTCTGATCCATAGACCAGGCTGAACGGGGTTTCCCCGGTGCAGGTTTTTGGCATTGTGCGATGTGCCCATAAGATGCTGGGGAGTTCATCGACCCATCCTCTGCGCGATGTCCCGAGTCGCGCTTTTATGCCATCGACGATCTGTTTGTTAATACTTTCTACCTGACCGTTTGCTTGCGGATGCGCTACGGAGGCAAAGTTGTGCTCAATCTTCATTTCTTTGAACCATTTTTGAAGATCATCTGAGGCAAAGTTAGTGCCATTGTCGGAGATGATGCGCAATGGTAATCCAAATCTGCAAATAATATGTTCCCATATAAATTTGCGAATTACCATTGTTGTTGTTGAGGCTAACGCTTTGGCTTCAACCCATTTTGTGAAATAGTCGACTGCTACAATGATGAATTTTACTGCACCTGGCGCGTCAGGGAATGGACCAACAAGATCGATGCCCCATTGCTGAAAGGGCCAGGCGGAGGTGACCGGTACGAGCGGGTTCTTTGGTCGGAGTGTCTTTGGCGCGTGGCTTTGACAGGCTGCGCATCTCCTTAATAATTCCACTGCGTCCACGTGCATTCCCAGCCAGTAGTATCCCGCATTCATTATTTTTGCCACGACCATGCGCGGTCCTGCGTGTATTCCGCATAAACCCTCGTGGATTTCTCTGACCAGGTATTGCGTATCTGTTTTGTCAACAAAGTGCAGTAATGGTCCCATAAATGACTTCCGGTATAGGACGCCATCCGCCATTTCATAGTTTATTGCCTTGTGTTGGATTTTTCGAGCTTCTGCCTTTCCTTCCGGGAGCTTTCCGTGTTGCAGGTATAAGATGATCAGGGACATCCAGGATGGATTCCCGACTTCTATAACACTTACTTGTTTGAGATGAACAGAAGGATTAGACAATACTTCGATGCGTACTTCTTTTGCTAAGTGCTTGAAGCTGGTAGCGGCCAATTTACTTAGCGCATCTGCATGCTTGTTTTCGCTTCTGTTTATATGGTTAACCTTGAACGTCTGGAATTGGCTGATTAATATCCGCGCTTGTTCAAGGTATAACGCCATAGCTTCTCCCTTTGCATCATAGTGTCCATTAACTTGCTCGGCCACCAACTTTGAATCGACGTTAGCTTCCAGGTTTCTTGCCCCCATTTTAAGCGCTAAACGGAGACCCGCTAAGAATGCTTCATACTCGGCTTCATTGTTCGTGCTTCGGAAATCCAAGCGTATGGCATAGGTAAGTTCGTGATCATCGGGACTGACTAATCGAAGACCTGCGCCGGCTCCGTCGTCATTGGAAGCTCCATCTGTGTGGAGAGTCCAGACTCTATCATCAAAAACAGGAATAGGGTTCTGGACTGCCTCGCACTCTTGAATTTTGTCAATGGGAACTTCTGTGGCAAAGTCCGCCAGAACTTGCCCTTTGATTGCTGGTCGCGGTCTGTACAGGATATTGTATCCTCCTAGCTCAATAGCCCACTTGGCCAATCTTCCCGCAACGTCGGGTTTGGATAGGATTTGACCTAAGTGGTAATTAGTGAGAACTGTGATGACATGGCCAGAGATATATACCGACGTAGGCGCCTTGATGCATGCACTAGCGCTAGGACCAGTTTTTCTATCATTGAGTATCGCGTCTCTAGGCCAGTGAGCATCTTGCTTATATAGTATATTGGAGTCTGAATGTTTTCGTGCTCCACCATTAAGAGCGCGCCTACAGCTACTTCTGCAGCAGATTAATATAGGATCAGTGGTTCCTTTTCTCGTGGCGCTGTCAGCGTTGGTAACTAAACTAAACATTCCTTCATTTGCTTGAAGGCTGTTTCCGCTTCGGGTGTCCACTGGAAGTGGGTTTTCTTGGCGCAGTTTCGCAGTGTGCTGATGAATGGGTAAGACTTTGCCGCATGATTTGCTAAAAATCTGTTCAAGGCTGCTAGACGTCCGGTGAGCCTTTGCATTCTTTTACTGTTGCGGGTGATGGCATTAACTGGATTGGCTGCACTTTCTCCGGGTTTACTTTAAAACCGTCTCTTGTGACTATGAAGCCCAAAAAATTTCCTTCTTCCATCCCGAAGGAACACTTTGTTGGGTTGAGCTTTAAGTTTACGCTGCGCAAAGAATTGAACGTGCGCTGGATATTTGCGAGCATTGTTTCTTCCTCGTGACTCATGATGACTAGGTCATCCATGTATACCTCGACTGTTTTGCCTATGTCTCCTCTGAAGACCGTGTCCATTAGGCGCTGGTAAGTTGCGCCTGCATTGCGTAAGCCGAAGGGCATTTTTGTGTAACAGAAGATGCCCTTATCTGTGTGGAATGCAGTCTTGTCTTCGTCTTCTTCTTTCATCTGGACCTGATGATAGCCTTTGTAACAGTCAAGAAAGCACTTCCATCTGAATGATGCTAGAGAGTCGAGTTTTTTGTCTATCTCAGGAAGCGCGTAGCAATCTTTTGGGCACGCTTTATTTAGGTCTTTAAAGTCGACGCACATTCTCCATCCACCACTATGTTTTTGGACAATCACTGGGTTGGCGACCCATGTATGGTATTGAACCTCGCGCAAGATTCCGGCATTAAGTAACTCTGTCACCTGCTCGTCCATGGCTTTTGCTTTCTCTTCACTGAAGCTGCGCCTTCCCTGCGCAACAGGCTCTGCTGAAGGTTTGATGTTCAGACAATGTTGTGCTATATCCCGCGGGACCCCAGTCATATCTGCTGGGCACCAGGCGAATATGTGTTTGTTGTTAGACAACAATTCTTTTAATTGTATCCGAGTTGCTGGGGAAATGGCATGTCCCAGCAGGATGGTCTGTTCTGGATACTCATTGTTTAGAACCCATTTCTCTGGCTCGTTTGATGGTGAAGGTTTGGCCACTTTTGCTGGTGGCTCATCGTCCACGTACATGACCTCTTTACTTGAGTATAGAATTGCCATTCCTGTTTCTGTTGGAAATCCGCATGCAGCGTGCGGAATAGAGGTGATAATGCTGAATTCCCTCTGTGATCTTCTCTCGAGCAATACATCATGGCGTGATGTTGCTGGCATGACCATGAAATTCACTGTGACCGTACGCGAATGCTTGCCATCAGATAGAGTCACAGGGAATGCTATTTGCCCTAACGGGAATACAGCCTCATTGCAAAATTCGGTGAGAGGAAAATCGACCGGCACCAGGCGTGCTTTGTCTTCTGGATCGAGTTGTTTGAAGCACTGCTCGTATATGATATCCATCGAGCTTCCTGGATCTATGAACATATAGTCCGTTCGGTAATGGCCGAATATGCCAGTAATGATTACTGGTCGCTCTTCCTGAGGGCCTCCAGGAACAACAAGAAACACAACTTGCTGTTCCTTCCAATGCTGATCATGACATCGTTTGTTTGGCCTTCGTGAAGGGCCTCCTTGTATCATGTTTATGTGTTTTGGTTTAGCTTTCTGATGGCTGATATCTCTGGATTGTTGACGTATCTCAACATAACTGTTAGATTGGATGTCCCCCTGACAGGGTGTTGGTGGGTCCAATACTACAGTGTCAATTTCTCCATCAGATCTGATGTTTGGGAACTCAGATCTAGCAATTTGTTTGAAAATTGAATTTAAAGCAATCTAGCATCTGTTAAACCAGTACTCTGGAGATCTCTCTATGAGTTAATCTGATGAATCCTTTTCGTCTGAATGACTGTTGCTTTTGTTTATTCCCATGATTCCGTCGATCTGGGTATTTTGGGTTGTAGAACCCTCGAACTCAGATCAAGGACCTGATGGGTGAGATGATGAGTTCTCTGCTATGTGAAAACAAAGAATGAGGAAACTGAATCGAAACGAGACAAACTGAAAAAACAGAGGAATCGGTGGGCGCCAATGAAGAAACACTAGATAAACGATCGGGATCGAAATATCTAGGGGGTTTGGATCTGCATAAAGGGGTTTGTTCTCTCTCGTTTAATTCGATTACAACTGATCTCCTTCTCCGATGAACTCTGCAAAAAAGAAGCACCGTTAGCCTCGCCAAGGGAAGAAAGGGGTTCTCTCCTTGACCCGACTTCGGCGTGAGAATAAGTATGGGTTATGAAGCAGAAGATGAATTGTAGAAGTGTGTGTAACTTGGTTTTCATACCTGAGTTATTCTCCTATTTATAGCCGGGAGTTTTGGGAGGGAAAATCTGTTATTGAAAAGTTGACGGAAGATGCTAACGTCGTAGCGGTTATTTTTCTCCATCGTTAATTCCTTCGATCCGACGTGAGAGCACACGGATCGTTGTTTAGATCAAAGGTTGGGGTATTGCCACGTGGAAAGTGATCAAGTGGAGGTTTCTCTCCAATTACATGCTATCGTTGTGATTTTCAGGGATGCCTGAGGTGGTGACACGTGTCCAGACGGTTATAACCGTCTTGGTGGTGCACGATTGGGTTTTCTAGAAGATTACTGCTGTAATCTGGTGTGACTTTTTACCATGTGGTATCAGTTAAGTAAATAATATCCAAGTCTGAATATTATTAAGCGGAAATGCTTGTCTTAGGATTTTCATCCTTTATTAAAGCGCATGGATTTATGATTTCCTTTTGGCGCGCAAGTGTTGCCTGCTATTAGTCTTCTTAAGCCTTCTTTGTAAGACCAGTGTGCGGCCGCGCAAGGTTAGAAAGGCTGATTGACCATGTTGTGGTATGGTCCCAAGCACTTGCTATGAGGTTTTTGGGACCTTACCCCTTCAAGTCCCCCCGTCTAGTGTTGCACTTATGCCAATAAGTGGAGCACTGGACTTGTAAGAGGGAAATGCTTTTTGGCGCGGAAAATAGAGAGTCTTCTATGAGAAGATTGAGTTTTGCTTAAAAACTTTTTTAGTGAAAATGTGATTTTTTACCCTTTTGTAATTATGATCTGACGTGTGGTGACGTCAGTTTGTAATAAAGAATTGGTTTTTGCGATATTTCCCCCTTTTGTCTTGGGATTCGTAGTGGCGCTTGTCAGGCCTCATTTATGAGGATATGACAGTTGTTCCTGTAGCGCCGTTTGGAAAAGACCTCTGACAGGTGATTATGCCCTTCTACTTCCCCGGGGTGGTGACTTTGGCGTTTTTAGCCAACCCACGCCCCAACCCAAGCCCCATACCCCATAGTCTTAGGGATGGCAATGGGTCGGGTTTGGGACGGGTTTAGGTAATCTCAAACCCAAATTCGATTAGATAAGCTTGTCCCAAATCCGTCGGGTTTCTAGCGGGTAAATACCCATCTGGTATGGGGTAAACCCGCGGGTTTCGGGTAAACCTGTTAATTTAAAAAGATTACTCATTGGGTATACTCATCTCAAAATTCATTGGGTATCTATCGGGTCACTACTAACCGGTTACATTTTGTATTGTTATTATAAAAATATATATCAAATAACTACAATGTATACGGAATAGAATACCTATATGTGTAAAAAAATGGATGTATCATACATGTACATATTAATAATATAAAAGAAACTACATCGGGTATACAATTAGCTAAACGGGTAATTGCACGGCCGGGTAAACGGGGGGGGGGGGGGGTGGATATTGCACGGTCCTCCCAACCGTTGGAGTGATCCCACTCCACAAGCTAGCTTAGCCCCATAGTTGTCTGGCGGTTACTACCCAACCGGAAGCGAAAGGTTGGAGGGTGTGCCTGCCAGGATTCGAACCGGGGTCCTCTGGGAAGAGGTGGGTGAGGCTGGCCACTGGGACACCTAGAGGTGTACAAATCGGTTTTTTTTCAAAATCCGGTTTCAGATATTAACCGAACCGGTTTTTTCATCCAAAATGAAAACCGGTTTTTTAATAACCGGTTTCGGTTACTAACCGGTTTTTTAAGTCCAAAACAATAACCGGTGTAACCGGTTGGGATCGGTTTTTAACCGGCTTTTGCCAAAAAAACCGGTTTTTAACCAGTTTTTTTTAAAACCGGTTTCGGTTATTAACCGGTTTTTCATACCAAGAATCCTAACCGGTCTATAACCGGCGGTTCGGTTATAAAACTATTTCGGTTATAAAAAAACCTGTTAAAAATAAACCGGTTTCGGTTTTTTTCCCGGTTTCGGTTCTAAAACCGTTTTTTTTGTACACCTCTAGGGACACCCCAAGTGGTTAGGTAAACGTGTATATCACTAAATCCCATACCCGTGAAAAAAATAAAAACTATTCTCAAAACCGTCCCAAACCCGATTAACTGACCCCAAACCTGTCCCAAATGTGTCGGGCTTCGGGTTTACCCATCGGGTTCGGATTTAATTGCCATCACTAGATAGGGTCTGTGGCCCTCCCATCGCTGATTATGGTCTCAAGTTTGAGACTTGCCCATATATAAACTCCAATTGTCTCATTTGGATCTGGATCAAACGGTTCCGATTCAACCTAAAAAAAAAAAAAAAACTATCCAATTCAACCTATAGCGGTTTAGCCGATCAAACTTAACCGATGGTTCAACCAATTTCGGCTTGGTTTTAATAACATTGGTTGTAAGAATTTCTCATACGAATTTCTATGAAGAGAAGCAAATTAAATATCAATGTATTTAAAAACGAAATAAAGAAATTATCAAAGTCGTCTTAGAATGCTAATAAATATTAAAAAAAAATATAATATTATAAATTTACACGTGTATCTCTTTCATATTACGAACCCACACAACACTTTGTCGTACTTACAGGTAGCCACAGACCTATGTTATCTTTTAAACTCCAATTATAAGGCTATAGGGTGTGGTTGGAGCCCCATGGGCTTTATCAAGTTCACCTAAGCTCCACGTCAGCGCCATCTATGATCAAACTCAGCCATGGAGCCCCCTTTAAATTGCAGGGTGTGGATGGAGCCCCCTATTAAACAAAATTAAAAAAAAAATCATTGGTTTAGATCATGGTCCCCACCTGACAGCGCCCCTCTCTCTCTTGTTAACATGTTGGCGACACCACCATGACGCCCCCTCCCCTTAAAGATGGCGGTGTGGTTGTATAGCGCCCCGGGGCGCTATAGATGGTGATGTGGCGAGGGTGGCGCCCCCACACCCTCCAGCCTAAATGCACTACAGTATCTTTTCGACATATGCCAATTACCAAGATTTAAAACTTTTGATATCTGGTATAATTTTTGGTGAACAACACCATTTTCTTTAACACTTGAACATAATTTACTGAAACTGGAAATTCGAAAGTTTCATTTCAATCCGACTTTTATAATATTTTGATAAGTCAAATACTTGTTAGATAAAAACAATGAAATAATTGTTGCTAATGTACCACCATTATCTTTTGTGTGTATACATACATCTTTAGACTAAATGGGTGGGATAAAGCCTCTATTGCCTTTATCGCGTCACATCAGCACCACGTCAGCGCTAACTGGATAGGGGCTTCATTGTTAACTTGTTCGTTGTGTGATAAAGATTCATAAAGCCTTTGCCATCATCACTTTATTATTATTATTTTTTAATTTTAATTTTTATATTAATAATTATTATATAAAAAATAAATATCAAAACAATATTTAAAAATAGATTTTTTTTATTAAACTTGAATACAAAGATTGCAACCCAACTTAATTTAACACAACACATAGAAATTTAAAACAAACGCCCCTTAATTGTTAAAATGGGCATAAAACAAACGCCTTAACTGTTAAAATGGGCATGCAAAATTCTCCAAGCCCCAAGAGGACAGAAGTTTCCGTCATGATTTAGTTGGTATTCGGCACAGACTACCTCAATCGCTTGCTCTTCAGTTACACCCTCTTCGCGGTTCATGGCATGACAGAAAAGCATCTTAAAAATCGCGCTAGTTGCTCGCATCATCATCCACCATCATGTAATGCAATTTAGGTTATTATTGTTTGCACCCACTTGTTGACGAAAGTGCCCCAAAATCGCGTTCCAAGTAGCAGCATGGTCTGGTGGTTGCCCTTGCTTCGCAACATGCACCCAACTAATAGCCAAAGTTTTCACACCCCAACCAATAGCAGAAACATCGAGACGACATAATTGATTGCTTAAAGACAACATAAAGCTAAAATTGTGATATAAATTAAGATTCAAAATTTCATCCTCATTTCATTGAATAACACGTTACATTGTTCAAAGAAAAGAAGTACGACAATTGGAATTTCATAACTAAAACAACAAAATGCATAAGTAAATTTGGTGAGTATCTAAATCCACCCTAAGTAGATTTCTTGTAGTGTCATCATCAAATATTTCCAGCAACATGTATAAAATATCCTTCAACAAAAATTACGTTTGTGAGCATACTAGTTTGTCGACATAGCATATATAAGAATGAGTCTCAAATCCACACGTTTAAAGTATACTAAATCATGTAATATACTAGCATGGATTAGCCTAAATAGCAATCCAAAGTTTGGCGCTAGTGTAATCTTATCACCGAATCAAATAAGACTGTAATGGTCAACTCAACAGTGACCCACAATACGGGCGGTGTGCTAATCCTATAGCGCTATACATGTTAAGGGAGGCTTACAAGGTTAATGATCGATAGCTAAGCATAAGTATTTTCTAGCACGCTTCACATTTAGCATAACAAATAAGCATGTATATAGATTGGGTGTTTAAATAAGTTTGCATGTATGTGTGCGTATTTGTGCTTTAGTATGGATACATGTTGCAACCCAAATAGTGTTTAAAGCGTATAAGGGTCAAGTATGAACTCACAATTTGTGAAGATTTTCCATAAAAATGCGAGTGAGTGGTTTTGAAGGTCGGAATCACCCAAGTCACTCTAAAAAGGTAAACAAAGGTGTATGAGTGATATGCACCAAATGCAACATATAAATTATATCAAATAAGGTACAAAGTTAACCCTTCTTTAGTACTAATATTGGAAAAGTGCGTTTCTTTGTATACTATTGATTTTCAGGATTAAAAGAGCTTAAATGTACAAAAGGAACTAATTAACGACAAAAACCAACATAAATACAAAAGAAGGGATGTTGATACATCATACCGACCCTTCGAGCTTCACCCTAAGACCAAAAACATCAATTCAGAAGGCAAGCATGGGGTCGTGCCCCACTCAAGATTCCATAAATAAAAAGATAAACAAAAGCATACAAGAGACACGGGGTCGTGTCCCATGGACACGGTCCGTGGTCAACCCCCAGATATGCAAATCTTGGGTAGTATAGCAAGTACAAGGGCCACGGGGTCGTGTAAACATACGGACTGTCACAACTCATTAAATGAAGAAAGAGAAGAAGAGGAAGGCACAGGGTCGTGTAAACCATTTGTTTCCAACTATAAATAGGAGTTCTTGATTCAATTGCAATCCATCCCTTGGCAAACCACTTCTCCTACTTTTGTCATCCTTTGGCAAACCATTTCTCCTACTTTTGCCATCCTTTGGCAACCTCTTCTCACCACTCCAACACCATCATCACAACTCCAACACCATCATCACAATCGTTAGAGTTTAGAGTGTATAGTAGTCTTGGGATCCATGATAGATCGTAAGAGCCTTTGTCAAACTATATCCATGCTTGGCTAATCTCTTACATCAATTGGTGAAGACAAAATCTTTTGTGTATTACTTTTGATTTCCAATCTCTGGTTAACTTTTTAATTGGGTTTGTATTAATTACTTTAATAACTAGTTTTTTATATTGAAAGTAAATTTTATTCTATCATCTCGTCATGTTTTGTTGATTCATTCATTTATGTTTTTACGTTCTATATAAAGCACGTTAACTGCCTGGTAAACATGCGGTAATACTCCTAGAGGTTATCCAAGTGTAGGGAAGAAGAAAAGCAAGTAAAAAAGTGCAAGAAAGTGGCCAAAACTCATTGTTTTGGACTTAGAACTTTCTGCCCAAAGTTGGATTTCTTGGAGATTAGAGAGTGTTTAGAAGTGATTTAGAAGTGGCCAATGTGTTTAGAAGGGTTTAGGGGTTGGTATTTATTATGGGGATTAGTGGTTAGGAGTTGGGAGGAGGAAACAGAGTCCAAAACATGAATTTCGTGAGATTCTACTGCAATGGGGGTAAGATGCGGACCGCAAGTGAACCTATACGGTCCACAAGGACCACATATTTCTTCATAAAATCAGTTTTGGTCCTTGTGGTTGTTTTGTTGTCATTTTATGCCACAAAACTCAAATGTTAGGCATGGTTTGGGTAATTAAGGTGTCTGCAAACATGAATATGATATTATCACATATGAATTAGCATTTCCAAGAAAATATAATCTTGATCTATCGCTCGATTTTGAATTAAAACGCTTATACGTGATTGTTTACGTATTGTGCAAGTATAACTAGGCAAAAATAATACAAATTATGATTTCCATTATGATCATGTCTCGAATTACAAGGGATTGAAAATGACAATATGAATTATATATATATATATATATATATATTTAGGGGAGAGATCGTGAGAAAACTCTTCTTTGTGAGAAAACTCTATCTAACCATTAGTAAACCCTATACCCTAAACTCTAAATCCTAATATATAAACCCTAAACCCCAAACAAACTAAAGCCTAAAACTAAACACAAAACCCTAAAGGCTAATGCCTAAAAGCTAAATGCTAAAGCTAAACGCTAACCCTAAAAAACTAAACCCTAAATCCTAAAAACTGACGCCCTATTCTACACAAAACAATCTTTTGATAAAGTTTTCTCACTAAGAAAGAGTTTTCTCATGATGGCTAGGAGTTGGTTACAAAGTCCAAAAGTCCTAAGAAGCGTAAGAAATCTACATAGCATTGTGTTTCAAATTTTAGACATGATGTTTTAGATTCTTTTGGCATGGTCTTATATAGAAAACACAAAAGGTAACAATTAAAAAAACAATGAAATATAATCTAGGAATGAAAATTAAAACACAATGCCTAGAAAGTTAATAAGTGTGTTACATATTTCATGCCTAGAATACATTTCATTGTCTTTTTAAATTGTTACATTTGGTGTTTATATATATTATATAATGTCAAAAGAATCTAAAACATCATGCCTTTAATTTAATTTAAAATACAATGGCTACACAGACTTCTCACAATTTTTAAGAGTTTTGAACTTTGTAGTCAAATCCTACCATATATATATATATATATATATATATATATTGTAAAAGTTATATAATTTGGTTGTATTTAATAATATAAAAAAGAAAAATGAGCAAAACCCTTTTTTATTGGTAAGAAAAAAGAGAAGAGAAGAGAAGATTTAAAGAGAGAATATACATAACATATTAGCCAAATACGGGCTTCATTAATCTGTGTTTATTTAACAGGATTAAGAGGACTAGTGATAAATGAACTAGGTTATCAGTCTATTAGTCGGACAAGTGAGATCAGTTTTAAAAACAAGATGTTGTGATAAGTTGTAACACCTCGTAAAATCACGACCAATATTGTAAAGACACGTGTCATAGACTTTAAACGTGTAATGGATTGATCTGGATGGACTAAAATTGTCAAACAATGTAAATAGGTGAATAAAGGGATCCAAAGTGTCAACATGCCTAACTTGTGCCTCTGATTGACCTCACGCGATGTTCTAATTCTTTAACGAATAATTTATCGAACTTAGAAAGTCGTTTGTGCTCAAAATAAGGATCTTGCAAAACACAGGGGTTAAAAATGTCAACATGTTGAAAGTAACCTCTGAATGACCATTTAACGATCCTAAAAACATTGTAACGATTATATATTTCGCTTTCTAGAATAACGGATATTAATTTTATGGAGTTTCGATGAATACAAGACTTTTCGGGTGATCGTATCAATAACCGGGAGCTTAACGGAGTTAGTTTATGGCCCAAGGTCCTTAAAAGTTAACTATGGGGGGGGTCCTAAATGCAATAAATGAAAGTTAAATAAACATAATAAGGACCAGGGACTAAAGCTGCCAAGTCTGAAAGTTGGAATCCGGTCATCAAGGAGTGTCGCGGCCCGCGTAGACTCTTTTTGAGTCCTACGCGGCCCGCGTAGAAGCTACAGATGCAGAAAACTCTGCACAGCTGCATGTCAGCCTGTTGCACCGCCTTTGCATGTCTTGTTTTCGATTCCAGGGACTGAGCCAACAGTTTTTCATCCAGAGGGACACCTGGAATCATCAGGAATCATTGTAGGGGGCATGTGGATTAATCTTAGAGCTTTAGAATTCATATATAAGGGCTCTTGTTCTTCATTTAACACTTGCACATTTGAAATCTTTTCACAACTCACTCTTGGGAGCCTCCTGGAACTCAAGGAAGTTTTCTTAAGCTCCATACTCGTGCTAAGTACCCTAGTAAGTGTTCTTAGCCTCTTAAGTTCAAGTCTTATTAGTCTAATGACCAAAAGTCAAAGTCATCGTAATTAAGCTTTGACTTAGTGATTAATCACTAATAGTCCAGCCATTATTCGAATTGAAAGTGGCTATGAGTTGGTAATTATGTGGGTAATAAGCCCTTAAAAGGGCACCCACTGATTATAACTCTAACTTGGTTAATTGTCGGGTCAAACTTAATATTAAAAAGTCAACAGAAGCTAGTTTTGCAAATAAATTCATAACTGATAATGTAGAAGTTATGGAACATGTTTTAACATTAAAATAACTTGGTAAATAATGTAAGAACATGTCTAAGTATGTTCAACCCGACAATTTTGAGTTTAGGCTCGGTTCGGAACCGAAAGTTGCAAAAGTAGACTTTTGCTTTCACTTTCAGTTCTTACCCGATTTAGCTTAGTTTAGATATGCCTTAGGGTTCCTTTAGGACCATATTATAGGTTAGTATAACCCTATGAGGTTATACAACTTGGTTCCATAGAAATCCTAGTTCATTGCATGTTTCCGTTAAATGCTTAAATGTTGACCATTATGCCCTTTTGATATTAAAACGAGATTTTTGAAAAAGTGAGAGAACAAAAACCTTTGTTACTGATTTATAAACATGTCCTAAAAATTTGACATCAGTTTATGGTCTAAATTAGAAGTTATGCTCAATATCGTAAATTGAAGCCTTTTTATTAATTAAACGGCATTTTCGGCATAAAACCTATTTAAACCCAAATTTCGACACCAAACCTTTTACCTACTGATGTAATATAATATTTAGGGATTCTTGGAAATTTTTATTGAATTTTAAACTGATTATACTGTAGAGTTTTAAAGTAAATTTGGTTGACGAAATTGCCCTTTTCTTGGATAAAATGAGATTTACATAACATTTTGATGCCAACCCTCTTGCTACTGATTTCATATGTTAAATAAAATATTTTGAGCTATATAAACTGATCAAAAACTCAGATTTCTTTAAATAACCCGAAAATCGCCAAATACTGACTTTTACGCTTTTTAAACACATAGTTTGGGTTAAAATTATATTTAACACCCAAAACTCATTACCTACTGATATTATAAGTACATTTTTATACTTTAACAGTAAATAAAAGTTTTGAAATCAGATTTCCAAATTTGACCCTTAAAGCTTATGTGAAATGACCAAAATGCCCTTTCGGTGCATAGTTTGGCCATAAATAAGAAATTTCACATATATGCAATATCTTACTGATATAACCTACTAAATAAATATTTTTACTAATCATTTTAGACCAGAACCTCAAATTGTCATTTAACCTCTTTTATAATCTTTAAAATGACCAAAATACCCCTACGGGGGCTTAAATTGATTTTAAATTCGTTTTGGGCATAATGGAAGGTATCCTACTGATATCATAGCACATTTTAAGCGTATTAACTTAGGGAACCTGTTCATGACTCAAATGGTTACCCGTTATGCATTTTCCGCGTTCGGTATGGTTTATGTAACTAGATTGCAGGAATTAACCGAAACGGGTCAAACCTTATCATTTTTACCTCAAAATCCAGAATGTATTTTGTAACAACTCTCATCAAAAGTCCTATTTATTATATTATTTTATCCAATAGGAAACCCTAATTAAGACACCCAAGTGATTCTGTATAAACCCTAAAATTTTCAGAACAATCAGAATCAGGACCAGGGCCCCTAAAACTCAGGGGGGTAAAACCCTAGTTACGATTATCCTAATAACTTGTTGTCAGTATCGAATTTTAAGAATCCGTCAAGTCAGCTAAGCTAGTTAGGGACGTGGCTACCCTATGGTAGATAGGGACCCCTCGCGCCACGCGACGCCCCTAGGGGTACCCCTTGCGTCACGCGAGGGGGTCAAATTTTGTGTATAAATAGTGGAGTTTGGGACTTGAATTTGGGCACTTGAACGACGAAGAAATTCGTTATATACACTGAGATATAGCAGAAACAGTTCTAAAACACACACGATCACGAAGTGCTGCCGCAATACAGGGTAATAACTCGATCGCTGCTACGATTCAATGTCCGATCGATTAAACTATCCAATGGATGTTTAAGTGCTGCCCACATTAGGGTTTATGCTTTTTCATTCATCGTTAATTCGATGGATGTTTAAGTATCGCATTTGTCATTCGATGTGAGGGTTTAATCTCGTGAGTTATCGTAAATGCTGTATTAAGTTACTAACCGAATTGTGTGTGTGCCTGTTATTAAATTTAGGTTAAAAGGCTAATCAGTAGGCTAAGCTCTGCTCATATAAATTTGCAATGTGAGTCATTCTCTTTTATCAAATTTAATTTCAAAAAGCATGTTTATTTTCAAAGTTATAATTACAGGGATTAAGTCTTTGTAGTCACCAAATTACAGCCGGTATGTGGGGTTTTGTATACATTACTTGATAACCGTCACCATTGGACAACGGGGTAGCCAAGGGGTGATATGACCATAGTCACAGACACCATTGGACTCAGAGGTTACCGATGGATGTTCGAGTGACAAATACTGTGGATAGTTGGTTGATATATGGAAACATTGTAATCGCTCTTAATACTGTAAATTATAACAAACAAGTTGTTTTCATAAAAAGAATGATTCACCAGTATTTCTCCCTGACAAAACATTTTTCAAACATGTTTCAGGTGATCTGTTGTGATCCAGGAAAAGTGCCGTGAAGCACTACAAGCTTAAGGAAGTGGCTCAATATAAAATAAAGAACATGTTTTGTAAAAATAAAGATTTCGCTGTGAAATCACATGATTGTAAATTATCGGGGTTTATCCCGAATTGTGAAATAAAATAATTGGGAAATTTGCAGTTTTAAAAAGATCCTGATAAAATCTTCCGCTGTTAAACTCTATTAAATAAATACCACGGGATTTTCTGTCCCGCGGCCCCTGAAACGGGTCAAACCGGATCGGGGGTCGTGACAGAAAAAGGTGGTATCAGAGCCACTGATTTAAGCCAATTAAGTATTTAGAAAATACGTAATTTTTACTGATTGCCATTTTGTGATTATGTGTTTTATTATTTGAATATTGTATACACTATGGGTAAGCAAAAGCTTTCAAACATCTATCTTAAATTAGATAGTTTGCCAAAAGAGAAGGGAAGTTCATCCCAAACAAATTCCTCAAAACCATATGCAAATCCTAAAGAGGGAATATTTGTCCGAAAGGCACAATATGAGGAACCACTTTCTCCTAATAAAAGAAGTTTGATTATTAGGAAAAGTCAAGAAAAACTAAAGAAATCTAAAGGAGGGAGAGTTAATCAGAAAACCCAAGAACTAGGCAGTAACCCACCATGGGAAGACAAGTTAGATGAAAAATGGGCAGATCTCTATATGCTAGCCACTGTAGCAGTAAATGCAAATCTTTAAATACTTTAACTAAAGTTTTAGCAACCTTATCACCTACAATCCAGAAACCTTATCCAGTAAATAAATAAGTTTACAGTAAACCCTGGTGTGTTTTATTTTCAATTGTCTTTTGTGTTAAATTAGCCACACAATATGAAATAATATTTAAAAAGTTAATTATGAAATTTTGTTATAAAATTTTAACTTAGCAAATTTTTTTGTGTATTTTGCATATATGCTAAACAGCATGAATGACCTGTCTGAAGCCCTTCAGAATTTAAATCTCTATCCAGTGAAAATAGAGGTTTCAAGAGATTTTAATAGGTATATACCCGATATAGAAGAACCTATTGAATTCAATGCTCCACCTCCAGAGAAACCCAAACCTAAGAAAAGGAGAAGATTTGTGGGATGGAGGCGTGTGCGAAGAAGGAAACCCGCCACTAGGAAGATTCCCAAAATAGAAAATCCCTTAGACAAAGGGAAGGAGATTGAAGACGGGGAAGATTTAAGGTAGATGGAAATACAGTTTGAGGCATATTCTAGGCAAATGGAAATGGAATTTGGGGAAGGTTTTAAGCAGACAGAAATGGAGATTGGAGAGGGTTCTAGGCAGACAAAGTTAGAAGTTGGGGAAAGCTCTAGACAAATAGAAGAGTTACCATTTCAGGAGGAATTGGATCGTGCATTAGCAAGTTGTATTAATAATAATCTCTAACCTTATCCTGCTGAAAGTCAACTACCAATGAACTTGGAACCAGCAATCCCAGAATCTATAATCCACACCCAACCTTTAGGAATGGACGAGTGGTGGACTAATGATTGGCAGTTCCAAAACCTTCTCAACAGTCCTTATTCCTTTCTCCCTCAATTCGACCCAGAACCTATACCAAACCCACCAATGAGCAATGAAAATTTAGCGGAACTCCGCCATTTTGGCGAGGAGCTGGTGGATGCAGGAAATAGAATAAGGGAAGTAGGAGAACAGATCTCTTGGAAGTACGACGAGAGGGAACGCCGTTACTAGAATACCATCTGACGAGGGATAGTATGGTGTGAGAATGTGAAACTGTGGTTGTAAAAATAAATAAGTAGAATATATCTTGTGAAATAACCTAAAATAAAACTTGTGTAAAATAATCAGTGTGTAAGGAGGCATATTATAAAATATAAAAATGGGAATCGAGAAATCGATAGTTTTGACTATATGTGTATTATGAAATTTGTATGATTGTTTTGTGTATAATTGTTATTTATTTGATACTAATAAATTATATATATAATTTATCAGATGGAAAACGCTAATAATGAACCAGTAAACGAGGTTAATCAATCTGAGCAACATCCGGAAGATCAATTTATGACTAGGCAAGA
The DNA here is from genome assembly GCA_030545235.1 of Helianthus tuberosus. NCBI lineage: Eukaryota > Viridiplantae > Streptophyta > Magnoliopsida > Asterales > Asteraceae > Helianthus > Helianthus tuberosus. The sequence goes on along the minus strand of CM060413.1, from coordinate 13,715,060 downwards.
TATAGAAAATATCGTTGTTCAGGGAATAGCTAATGTTATTCCAACAATCGTTGCTGCTGTTAGAAATCCAATCGAACCTCAACAAATCATTCCTAGTAAACGTACTTCTGAAGATAACTTCAGTAATAGCGTAAACAGAGGCGGTAATCATCACAATGATGATACAAGGCTGGCTCCGCTCCCTAAGAAAATGAAAGCTGCAACACCTGGTTGCACTTACAAAGAATTTCTTGCTTGTAAACCCGCTGAATTTGCAGGCAATGAAGGAGCGATTGCGACACTGCGTTGGTTAGAGAAAACCGAAGCAGTGATTACAATAAGTAAATGTGCCGAGGACGATAAGGTCATGTACGCGTCAAATCTTTTCAAAGAAGGGGCACTAGAATGGTGGAACACGGTGTTACAAGCCAAAGGAAGAAATATGGCCTATGCCATAAACTGGGAAGAATTTAAGAGTCTTGTAGAAAGAAAATTATGTCCCAAATATGAAAAAGATCAAATGGCGAATAAGTTCCTAAATCATCGAATGATAGGTGTTGATTGTCGTGGGTATACTTCGACATTCTTCGAATATGCTAGAGTGGTACCAACATTGGCTTCGCCAGAACCAGTACTCATTTCTCGCTATATTTGGGGACTGATTAGCGAAATCCGCAATATCGTTAAAGTTGCGAGACCTCGTACTATTGACGATGCGGTAGAATTAGCTAACACCCTCACTGAAAAGCTGGTACGCACAAGAGACGAAAATAGGAAGAAGGAACTGGCTCAGAAAATTACCCAAGGATTTCGTACGGGTAATAGTAGCAACTTCAAGAAAAGAGGAACAGGGCAATCCTCAACTCCGCCATTCTGCAGGAATTGCAGAAAGAAACATTTTGGAAGATGCAATGTAACCTACAATTTTTGCAAGATGGTAGGACATCGGGAAGAAGATTGCAGAAAGAAAACAAGAATTTGCTTTAACTGTGGCGAAGCAGGACATTTTAAAACAGAATGTCCTAAATTGGTCAAACAAGCAGACAACAAAACCAAGACGGTCGACGGAGCTACTAAAAAGAATGTCAGAGCATTCCAGCTGACCACTCAAGAAGCAGAACTCATTCCAGATGTGATAGCTGGTACGTTCTTAGTTCACAACGTATATGCAAAAGTATTATTTGACTCTGGTGCAAACCAAAGTTTTATCAATACTTCATTCTGCCAAGCTCTTAATTTACCTTTGACCAACCTTAGGCAAATTTTTACAGTCGAAACGGCAGATGGGAATTCAGTTAACATAGATAAGGTTTTACAAAAAGAAAATATAGAACTTTCAGGTCATAAATTTCATGCAAACCTATTATCAATGAATTTAGCTGGATTCGATGTTGTGTTAGGAATGGATTGGTTAGTAGCCAACCATGCTCGAATCCTTTGTGATAAGAATTCCATAGAAATTCGAGCACCTACTGGGGAAGTAATTATGATTACGGGAGATAAGCCGCGTAAGCCCATGAAGTTCATATCAGTAATGAAAGCTACTAGTTATGAACGAAAGCAAGGAATAGTGTATATGATTTCAGTAATCATTAGTGCTAAGGGTAAAGAACTTAAGGAGATTCCTGTAGTCTCAGAATACCCAGATGTATTCCTAGAAGAGTTACCGGGATTACCACCAGATAGGGAAGTAGAATTTAGAATTCATCTAATTCCAGGAACTGCACCGATAGCTAAGGCACCTTATCGGTTAGCACCTACAGAAATGTTAGAACTGAAAAAGCAATTAGATGAATTACTAAGTAAAGGTTTCATACAACCTAGTTCATCCCCGTGGGGAGCACCGGTGTTGTTTGTAAAAAAGAAGGATGGTTCGATGAGAATGTGTATTGATTATAGAGAATTGAATAAGGTTACAATTAAGAATCGATACCCATTACCTAGGATTGATGATCTATTCGATCAACTTCAAGGAGCTAGATATTTTTCTAAGATAGATTTACGCTCCGGATATCACCAATTGAAGGTACAAGAAGAAGACATACCTAAAACTGCTTTCAGAACTAGGTATGGTCATTACGAGTTTACAGCCATGCCCTTCAGACTAACGAATGCACCTGCAGCATTCATGGACATGATGAATCGGATTTGTTAACCGTACTTGGATAAATTTGTAATTGTCTTTATCGATGATATACTTATTTATTCCAAAAATCAAGACGAACATTGTCAGCACTTACATGCACTCTTAACTTTGTTAAGAAAATAAAAGCTTTACGCCAAATTCTCGAACTGTGAATTTTGGCTACAAGAAGTGCAATTCCTAGGTCACATGGTGAATCACGACGGTATTCATGTAGACCCTGCTAAGATAGATGCAGTTACCAAATGGAAGGTTCCGCAATCCGCAATGGAAATTAGAAGTTTTATAGGATTAGCTGGATACTATAGACGGTTTATTAAGGATTTTTCTAAGATAGGTGTACCATTAACTAAGCTAACTTGTAAATCAGTTAAGTTTGAATGGGGACCTAAACAAGAAGAAGCTTTTAGGATTTTAAAGCAGAAATTAACAAATGCTCCAATCCTAGCTTTACCAGAAGGGACTGAAGATTTTGAAGTTTACTGTGATGCTTCAAAACTAGGATTTGGATGTGTGCTTATGCAACGCAAGAAAGTAATTGCGTATGCTTCAAGACAATTGAAAAAGCACGAGGAAAACTATACAACTCATGACTTAAAATTAGGAGCCATAATTTTTTCCCTAAAAATCTGGAGACATTATCTGTACGGAAGTAAATTTACTGTCTATACGGATCATAAGAGTTTAAGATATATATTTGGGCAAAAAGAATTAAACATGAGGCAAAGGAGATGGATGGAAATCCTAAGTGACTACGACTATGATATTCAGTATCACGAAGGAAAGGCAAATGTAGTTGCAGATGCCTTAAGTCGTAAATATCATGAAAAACAAAAGCGAGTTCGTGCTCTCAGATTAAATCTACAATTAGATTTAATGGAACAATTAAAGAATGTTCAGGAAACAGCAATCAAGGATGATGCTGAAGGAATGAAAGGACAAATAAAAGAATTAGAGCAAGGAACTGATGGAATTTGGAGGTTCCATAAAAACAGAATTTGGGTACCTAAGCAAGGAAATTTAAGAAATAAGATTTTAGAAGAAGCCCATAAATCTAGGTATACCATGCATCCAGGAAATAATAAAATATACCAAGATTTAAGAAATAATTTCTGGTGGATAGGCATGAAAAAGGATATAGCTAGATATGTTTCTAAGTGTTTTACTTGTTCACAAGTTAAGGCAGAACACCAGAAACCTTCAGGTCTATTACAACAATTAGAAATGCTAGTATGGAAATGGGAACTCATAACAATAGATTTTGTTACTAAGTTACCCAAAACCAGAAAAGGTAATGATGCGATTTGGGTAATTGCGGATCGATTAACCAAGTCAGCTCACTTTCTACCTATGAAAGAAACCTTTAGCATGGAAAGATTGGCAAAGTTATATGTAGATGAAGTAGTATCCTTACATGGAGTTCCACTCTCCATTGTATCAGATAGGGATAGTCGTTTCACTTCTCACTTCTGGACAAGTTTCCAGCAAGCAATGGGAACTAGCCTAAACCTGAGTACTGCATATCATCCTCAAACAGACGGGCAAAGTGAAAGAACAATCCAAACTCTGGAAGACATGCTTCGAGCATGTGTAATTGATTTTGGTGGAAATTGGGACGACCATTTACCTTTGATTGAATTCTCCTATAACAATAGTTATCATTCAAGCATTAAAACTGCCCCATTCGACGCACTATATGGACGGAAGTGCAGAACTCCAGTTTGCTGGGCAGAAATAGGAGAAAGTCAATTATCAGGTCCTGAAATAGTGCAAGAAACTACCGGCAAAATTACTCAAATCAAGGAAAGACTAAAGACTGCTCGAGATCGTCAAAAGAGTTATGCCGATAATCGACGCAAGCCGTTGGAATTCCAAGTAGGAGACAAAGTACTATTGAAAGTTTCTCCTTGGAAAGGAGTAGTTCGATTCGGTAAGAAAGGAAAGCTATGTCCAAGATACGTAGGACCATTTTCAGTGATCCAACGTATAGGACCAGTTGCTTATCGTTTACAACTACCAGAAGTATTAGCTGGAGTACATGACGTATTTCATGTATCCAATCTTAAGAAATGTCTATCTGACGAGTCCCTGGTAGTACCTCTCAAAGATATAGAGGTAAATGAAAAGTTAAAATTCATTGAGAAGCCACTTCAAATAGAAGATAGAAAGATCAAATTTCTCAAGCACAAGAGACTAGTACTGGTCAAAGTCAAGTGGGATTCAAAACGAGGACCTGAATACACTTTGGAGTTAGAATCAGAGATGAAGCGAAAGTATCCTCAATTATTCCAGTAAATCTCGAGGACGAGATTTTTATTAAAGTGGGGAGAATGTAACAACTCTCATCAAAAGTCTTATTTATTATATTATTTTATCCAATAGGAAACCCTAATTAAGACACCCAAGTGATTCTGTATAAACCCTAAAATTTTCAGAACAATCAGAATCAGGATCAGGGCCCCTAAAACTCAGGGGGGGGGGGTAAAACCCTGGTTACGATTATCCTAATAACTTGTTGTCAGTATCGAATTTTAAGAATCCGTCAAGTCAGCTAAGCTAGTTAGGGACGTGGCTACCCTATGGTAGATAGGGACCCCTCGCGTCACGCGAGGGGGTCAAATTTTGTGTATAAATAGTGGAGTTTGGGACTTGAATTTGGGCACTTGAACGACGAAGAAATTCGTTATATACACTGAGATATAGCAGAAACAGTTCTAAAACACACACGATCACGAAGTGCTACCGCAATACAGGGTAATAACTCGATCGCTGCTACGATTCAATGTCCGATCGATTAAACTATCCAATGGATGTTTAAGTGCTGCCCACATTAGGTTTTATGCTTTGTCATTCGTCGTTAATTCGATGTATGTTTAAGTATCGCACTTTGTCATTCGATGTGAGGGTTTAATCTCGTGAGTTATCGTAAATGCTGTATTAAGTTACTAACCAAATTGTGTGTGTGCCTGTTATTAAATTTAGGTTAAAAGGCTAAGCTCTGCTCATATAAATTTGCAATGTGAGTCATTCTCTTTTATCAAATTTAATTTCAAAAAGCATGTTTATTTTCAAAGTTATAATTACAGGGATTAAGTCTTTGTAGTCACCAAATTACAGCCGGTATGTGGGGTTTTGTATACATTACTTGATAACCGTCACCATTGGACAACGGGGTAGCCAATGGGTGATATGACCATAGTCACAGACACCATTGGACTCAGAGGTTACCGATGGATGTTCGAGTGACAAATACTGTGGGTAGTTGGTTGATATATCGTTTTCATAAAAAGAATGATTCACCAGTATTTCCCGCTGACAAAACATTTTTCAAACATGTTTCAGGTGATCTGTTGTGATCCAGGAAAAGTGCCGTGAAGCACTACAAGCTTAAGGAAGTGGCTCAATATAAAATAAAGAAACATGTTTTGTAAAAATAAAGATTTCGCTGTGAAATCACATAATTGTAAATTATCGGGGTTTATCCCGAATTGTGAAATAAAATAATTGGGAAATTTGCAGTTTTAAAAAGATCCTGATAAAATCTTCCGCTGTTAAACTCTATTAAATAAATACCACGGGATTTTCTGTCTCGCGACCCCTGAAACGGGTCAAACCGGGTCGGGGGTCGTGACATATTTAGTTTACCCATATTATACAAGTCTTCGTACTTGTCGGGTCTAAATCACTTTCTAATCCGGTCTTCGCTTAATCTTGCGTTTTGAACCGTATACCTTTCTTTAAAACTAACCGGTCTAAGTTTAAACTTAAGTAAGACCCGTTAGGAATCTAATAGATTGTTAAAACCTTCGTTCCAGATTTAGGAGACCAGTAAAAGATATTTGCACTTGCTGATTGTGTACGGCTGAGATTAAATTTTATTTATGCTCAGGTAAATACTTTTAACTTATTTTCTCTTATACGGGCTTGGGGTACGGTATATAAAATACCGCTTGGTCGGGTATTGAATTTTTAATCGTATGAAGGTTAAATCATTGAGATAACCCGTTTAATCTGTTTTGTTTGTTTTAAGCATTTAGGGGGTTAATGACCATGTCCTGGATATCCTCGGCTCATTCATTTAAATGGCCACGACTTAAGCACGGGGTGTAGGCATACACCTGCCGGTGGGTATGTCACTACTAGAAAACATGGTTTTTGTCATGTAATTTTTTATTACAAAATGGTAGCAGTTTACTTGTTGTCACCAGTTTGCCACCAAAAATACGGTGACAAAAACACCCGTGTCAATTGCCCTAATGCCACCAAATAGACACCATTTTTATATTTTGCTACCATATTTTTACCACCACAAAATTGGTCAAAATTATTTGCCACCGCTTCATGTTTGCTACGCTCCACCTTGTTTGCCACCGAGTTGTGACGCGTTTCATACCATTTAGCCACTGATATTGCCACCATTTAGCCACCTATATTGCCACCATTTAGCCGCCATTTTTTACACAATTTGCGAGTTTTGATACCCTATATTGCCACCATTTTTTACACAATTTACGAGTTTTGATACCATTTAGCCACCGATATTGCCACTATTTTTTACACAATAGCCACCATTTTTACACAATTTGCGACCGAGTTGTGCCACCATTTAGCCACCATTTTTTACACACTAATTACTGGAATATTTGTTTGGTTTGGAATATTGGTTTTTAATTTAGATTTTTTTCTTGCTGCTATTTTCATCAAAATTAGATATCAATAAAACTACAAATAATATAAAAAAAGGCTAATAAAATCCCAAAATTACATAAAACATCTCGTTTTCAAAAGCATATAAAAAAATACCAACTAAAACATAAAATAACTAAAATTATCCTAAGAAGATAAACATCTAAACATTCAAAACCAAGTGTTTATGGCCTATCTTCGAACTGTAGTTGTTAACATAGCTTCAATTTGTGACATCCGATCAAGCATAGCATCTTTATCCACCTTATCTATTTCTTTTTCAGCCAACAACCCCGCAGTAATTCCATTGAACCTTTCTTTTTTCTTCATCTTTTTCCTTAATGAGCTACTTGATAACTAAATTCAACTTTTCAATCTAAAAAACATAAAGCCCAAAATTGTTTTACCGGGTGCATAAAAAATTACAAACTCACATTTTGAAGACAACATAGATCAACCAATGCTTCTAACAAATCGCCCAATTTTCCTGTATCATAACTAATCTGCACAAGTAACAATTGTCAGTCACAACCACCCGACGAGAGAACATATTAGCTTACAATTTAAGAGAAGGTAGAGAAGATGCACAGCTTGCTTTTGCACACCAAGCCCAACTTCTTTTCTTAATAGCTGAGGTATACTTTCAAAGACCGACACCTCTACATACCTACCTTCACATAACAAACTTCAAAAAGGTTATAACAAAATGTCAGATGTTGGCAAACATCGATAGACAATAAAACACTTACTTCTCCCTTTCCGTATAAGCATCAGTTCTGAAAAGAAAAATATTCATGATAGAAACTGCCTTCACTCTTATATATCAGACCCATTAGTAATAAAAAGTGATCTCAACTCTAAGCCGGCCCCTTGGTATTGAAACGGGTCATTATATGTCAGACCCATTAGTAATAAAAAGTGATCTCAACTCTAAGCCGGCCCCTTGGTATTGAAACGGGTCAAAACTGCCACCTCACACCATTAAAAGTTCTCGATAAAACTATTTACATAAAACTAAAGATCAATTGGTTTAAGTACCTTTTGTCTTTAGAAGACTGACAGAAGGGTCTTCAACAGGATCTTTATTTTTCCTGCCACATTAACTACTATAAATATGGGAGAACACAAAAGTACCTCAACATAATACACATCATCAAATAACCCATATAGTTGTGATAATTAATCTGCAGTGTTACAAGAAAACTGAATAAAACAGTGTTTTTGGGCTAAAAGTACAGTTGATATAAAAGTTAGACATGACTAAAACAAAAGTATCAGCATTCATTAATGTTCCAGGTCCTCTTTTAACTTTTGAATTTATACAGGGCTTTCTGCATGTATCAAATGAAAGTTGGTGTATATCAATGTACATGAAGAGTCAATGGTTTAACAATAAGAGACTTGTAACAGTATTTCAAGAACATAAATAAACAAGTTACAATCAGAATTACTCTAGAAATTAATACTAATAAAATCCGTGGCTAATCATAAACTTACCAACGCCCCGGCTGAAACCCCCGCCCAAGGGGCCACGCTGAAACCCAAGCCCACCTGGGGTGGTGACTTGGGTGTTTGTACCCAACCCACGCCCCAACCCCCGCCCCATACCCCATAGTCTAAGTATTTCCAAATTAAAGTTGGGTATTTCTACACGACGAGGCTAGGTGATATTAACCCGTCAACCCAAGCCCTCATGAGAGCCACCCACAAATAAAACCAACTGTAAACATGATAACGCAACACGGTAAAAACAATATTTCTGAAACATAGAAACTTTACGACATTAATATCCAGCTTACCATGCGACTCACACCGCAATCAGGATGCAGCTCAATCGCTGAAGAAACAAAATCTTTTCCATATTTTGCAGTAAACTGTTTTCGAACATCATAAAGTTCAGTTATATCAGAACATCTAGGAGCTGCACATATCACACTTGTGACGGCCTCCTTCAGATCAACGGGACAAGTTCTACAATATTACAATTTACAACCATATATCATTCAACAGTAATCAAGATATATTATTCTAACCAAATTAATTAACTTACTTTTGGGATTCGATAATGGGCAATCTACCTACAATAAATTCACAGTATATCTCAATCAAATCATATGTAGCCACCATCTTCTCTTCCCTAATTACATGTTCAACCTAATAAAATAATCAACATGATGATAAATTCAATTTATAAATACGGTAATTCTCAATAATCATATTCAAAAAATCAAACAACATACTCGAATGAGCGGTACGTTCCTGGCCAGTCTCAAGCAACTGAGCCAGCTCCCTCTTCATCTAATTAATCTGTACTCCTTTCTTATTTTTCATCAATTTAATCTGAGATTTAGCTAACTTCTACGCCGTTTACTGAATCAATCAATCAAACAACAAACCATTCGCATAAATACGATGTGTATAGTCAAAGTTAAAAAAACAAAATCTTTCAAATACAGAACTTATACCATTTGGTGGACTTGAATCGTTTGTGAAGCATTGTTGTATGAACTGCTGCTGGATCGACGATGCGTATGGTGAAAAAAGAAATTAGGGTTTGTGTTTCAATAAATGAATGAATGGATGATAATAGGGGGAAATAGAAATGAAGATAGGGATAAATTGGAGGGATGTGAAATTAAGAGCGGGCCTCTAAAAATTAACCCGCTTAATCTAACTTTTCATCTTGCCACCACTAACACAGTGGCAATTAAAAAGGGCACTTTTATTTCTAATGTATTTTCGATGTTTTTAATTTTGTTTAGTATTTTTCCTACGGATTTATCACCAAAATTAAACGGTGGCAAAATTTCCAACCATTTAGCCACCATATCATAAAAAATACGCTTAATTTCAATTTTGGGGGAAGCGGGTTGCTAAATTTGCTACCATTTTTTTTTCGGTAGCAAATTTTAGTGACAATTGCCCAATTTTCTAGTAGTGTGTTAAATGATATACCCGCTTGTTCGAGAATAACTCGTCGTGGGTTATATTATGTGGTGTGTCTATTAATCTTTAACCCGGTATTATAACCCGGGCTACTGAACGTATAACAAACATATAATTCTATTACAAGATTATTTTTAAATAATTATCCCAAGTTATAAAAGATTATTTGTGGCTTGTGCATTCAAATTAATTTTCTTAAACATTTTCAAAATGAGTCGGTTAATTGTATTTACGAGTGTAAACTGGCGTATTTTTCAAAAAGGCTAAGTGCAGGTACTAAGCGAAATGGGCTGGCTACTCCTAGCATCGAATAAAGAGTCTTGCAAGCTTTAGATGTTTAAAAATCTGTTGAACATTTCCTCTTTTATTTGATCCGCCTATGGATCCATCTTACAACTCGTTTTGTAATATGATTACTTTAAAACTCGGTTTGTATAAATTACTTTTAGACTTCCGCTGTGCATTTAAAATGTGATTATTGACTATGATGATATCAACTACGTCACGATACTCCCCACCGGGCCCACCGGTAATACGTGAAAATATCGGGGTGTGACATAAGTAATTATAAAAACTGTGTTATCTTTTAGTATGAAGTTGTACATGTGACAAATTATTAATATAAAATAAACAAAATTGAATCCTAAAATGATAATGAATCAGTAAATAAGATTTTAGAAGTTAAAAACTGTTGGACCTACAAAAGAGCAGATGATTTCAAAAGCCAAAACATGACAACCTGATTAAGAAATAAACTGTTAATGAAGCATTCTCCTCTAAAGATAGTGAATCTTGAATATTAATAATAACATTTGTTGAAGACATCAAAGATCTGTTTGAAGGCATGTAACATCTGTTGAAGAAGAAGAAATCTCTGTTTGATGGTCAAAGCGCTATTGAAAATAAAGCACTGATCATAAATACTAAACATCTGTTATGGCCAAACAGGTGTTTGATACAAGTCAACAACAGTTTGAAGACCAGTGGTTTAATCAACATAAAGGTGTTAGCGTAGAACATATGTCTTATGTAATAGATCATATGTTAGATGTCCCTATTAGGTGTTAGCGTAGATCATATGTAGAACATAATGGTGTTAGCGTAACACATATGTTTTATGTAATAGATCATATGTTAGATTCCCACTAATGTTTCCTAACATCTGAGGAATCTTTTCTGTTAGGAATGTTAGATGTCCCTATTAGGGTGACGTCAACTGTTTCAAACAGAGCTTTCGTATTTGTATAAATAGATTTCATGTGTTAGAGATCTATATTTCTTTTGTACGAACATTGAAGTGTGTGATCAGGCTGAGGGAAGTTTGTAAAATCATTTTTGTATTTAGATTATTAATGCAAAACAGTTTTGATATAACTTTCCGCTCTTGTATGTTTATATAATTCCGGATTTCCATTTATACTTTATGTTTACATTCATATTTGTTCAACTAAATCATACAAGCTAAACTCAGATCGTATAATAACACATTAAACACTTATCATTGAATGTTGATGGAACCGGTTCCAGTGAACTCAATAGGACCGGTTATGTAGCCCGTTTACGGTCTAACCACACCGACAAGTTATTTTTAGAACAATTCCATTAGTCTGTGTTCTCCGCGTCTTGACCAATGGCACAAAAAGTAGGGGTGTTCAAAACCGGATATCCGAAATTTTCAGATACCATATTTCACTATCTGAATCCGTATCCGAAATTCGAATATCCGATCGGATAGTAAATCGGATATCCGAATATCCAATTCTTTATTTAATTTTTAATTTTTATTATTTTTTTATATTCGGAACCGGATATTTCGGATATTCGAATATAAGTTTTCGGATAGTTTCAGATATTTCAGATATTTTTCGGATACTTAGGATATTTTCGAATATTCGGATATCCGAAAAAAATAAAAATTAAATTTTCGGATATTCGAATATCCGAAAATTTTTAAAATCACTATCCGAATCCGAAAATGTGGATATCCGAATTTCAGATATCCGAAATTTGGAATATCCAAATTTTTGGATATTTCGAATTCAAATATCGGATATTTCGGATCAGATTTTCGGATACGGATAATTTTAAACACCCCAGAGTGTAAAAAGACATTTTATATTGTATCAACTTAATAATTAAAAACGCAAGAAATTAAAAATGATAACAATAAAGTAATAAGTTAGTGATGGTAATGATAATAATAATAAAGTAATAAGTTGGTGAATGTGTCAGTGATGGTGAAGACAACTTCTAGCCAGTGAATGTTTACGTACGGGTCATTGGGTCCCAACTAAAACACGTAAAAACATCTTTCCTTAGGATTAAATATTTTTTTTTAATTTTAAAATTCACAATCTATTTGTCAAACAAATAGAGTAAAAGTAATTACAAATTGTATTTGCTAAAGTTTGATGAAATTCAGTTTTTATAAAATTATCCTACATATAATTCGTGTTATTAAATTCATTATTTTTACTTATATTAAATATGTCATGTCATGTCATATTTATTGAAGTAGTAATATTTAATCATGTTAAACATGTGTTGTTGTGTTGCGGGGTGTAGGGAGTGGTTAAACACTTTGAGTGGCAAACCAAAAAACCGACCAATCAGAGCGCGCCATGTCAATCAGTCAAAAGTGTTTAAACTTTGGTGAAAAGTGTTGGCAATGGTTTAGACACTTGGTGAAGTGGTAAAATATTTTTTTTTTTAAAAAAGGAAAAATGTGTGATTGGTTGAGATTGGAATGGACCTCACCCACAATACCGTCCCTCTCTCTCCTTCCTCCCTCTTCCCCGAATCGGTAATGCATCACCGATTAAACACCCATTTCGTCAAACACTTCATGTGGCAAAGGGTTGGCATTGGTTTGCCAATCGGTAAAGTGGGTTTACCCACTTCCACACCGTACACCCTCACGTATCAAACACATATGTGCTAGTGAAGATTAAAAATACTGTGTTAATTTATTTTTTTAGAATTATTTGATTACTGAAGTAGCTAATAAAAAAATATTCTTAGAGAATTATTTATATTTTCGTTAATATATTTATTAGGTTATAACCCCGTGTATTACACGGGTTGAATAAATTTAATTTTATATACTAAGTAATAAAATAGTTACATCTTTTAAAAACTCGTGTATTGCACGATTTGAATAAACACATGTCTTACACGAATAATGTAATCCGTTAACACATTTAGTAATCAAGATGTGTTTTCTAACAAAATGAACTTTGAGTTACTATTTACTTATTGTAACATATCACTTTATTTTTTATTAGGTTAGAGAGTTGTGTATTACATGGTTTATAACATTTTACTTTGTTTTTTATTTATTATTAGATAAGAAACTTACGTATTACCCGATGTTGGATAATCAGCAGAAAAAAAAGAAATATTTTAGTAAAAAATATTAAATATACAACAGATAAACTGGATATTATGATTTAATATTATTATTATTTCATTGGAGCGTAAAACGGGATAATGAGATCCTTTATTAGAAGTAGGATTCTAAATATACCATATGTATAAAAAATATATATGTTCTACATGTATTGAATAAATCATTTTAACGAAACAGTTGATTAAAATAAATATTTTTATTTTATTATGTGATTATCTATTATCCTTGTCCTTATCATCAAAATATAAAAACAATTAAAGCTACCAATTAAATAAAATCTTTATCTTTATAAATCTTTAAAACGCTAATATACTTTTTTAGATTTTAATAATTAATATATGATCATAATAATTAATATATCATTATCAGTTATCTTTGTCTTTATCATTAAAATATCTTCTACAAATTTTAAATTTTAAATTTAATATTATCAATAACTGACCTTCCATAATAAATATTTAGAAAAATAATTAAGATCGTCTCATAGAGCGCCATGTGTCTCTAACATTGTTTCTTTTATTATATAGTATAGATAGATTATGACACAAAAGAAAACAAACAAATCATATGATATAAAAAATTCTCAATCCCAAGTAAATTACAAAATTCTGAATGCATTAAGTAAATCTTTTTATTTACATTGATCAAAGAATTACACTGTATTCGGTCATCTCTTAAAAAAAGAAACCAATATATATTGATCAAAAGAATTACACTGTATTCGGTCATCTCTTAAAAAAAAAAAAAAAACAATTGACATGTATATTTGACTGTTTATTAAAAAAATTATGGAAATTTCAGAGTAATTGATGTGAACGATTTAACAAGAATTCATTTACCTATATACTAGTTTTATGCCCGCCCGCGTTGCTGGGCGTTAGGCCGAATATTTGTCAACCAATTAATAAACACTACCATAGTTTTGTTAGGAAAAAAAAAGCTAAAACGATAGTAAGACTGGAATTTTGAGCTGGAGCAAAACGGAATTTATCAAGACCAATGAGTGAGTGCTAGGCAGCTGTCTAACACGAATAAAAATTACATCAAGTCAACCAATTAAAAAAACACTTCCGTACTTTTGCAAAAAAAAAAAAAAAAAAAAAAAAAAAAAACCCTTTAACGATGGCAAGACTATTTTGAACTGTGGACAAAAACGTAATTTTGAACTGGGAAATCATAATTTGTCAAAAAGCTAAAATGATGACAATATTATAATTTTTAAAGGGGGAAATTGTAAGTTTTTTTTAACAGGAGGCATATTCGTAATTTTAAAATAGGGACAATCGTATTTTATTCGGGCCAATAGAGAAGTGTCATGTAGCAGCCTGACACTATTCTCCCTCATTAGAATCGTAAATGTTATAAGAAAGTTTGACATATTTTTTAGGGTGAAATTTTATTAACATAATATTAATTCAATACTCATATGCAAAGTATAATATTATATATTTACTATATTAATATTAAAAATTATTGGACGAAATAAGTTCGTATCATGCAATAATCATATATAGAAATAATATTATATTTATTCACTATATATGTGTAATATTGGATAATGATTTTTTAAAACTAAACATTATCAAGGCATTATTTGAAATTATTTATTAGAATTAAGATAAGCATTAATGATATATAATAAAATATAATTAAATTTTTTTAGATTGAAAGAGAAAATAACACGTGACATTAATAGTAGTCTTTTATTAGAATTTAGATTCAAAACATGTAATAATCATATGCAAATTAATATTCTCTATATATATGTGTAATATTGGACTAAATAATTTAGCATAGGGGTAAAAAATCAATTTAAGAAATTTGCGTATGATATCAAACTATATAAATGTAATGCACTAATTTTTAATTTGGGTTAATTCGTAGACTTTTAAATTTTAATTTACAATGATAATAATAATGATTTTATTAACTAAATCTTATCAAAATATTATTTGAGATTATATATTAGAATAAGGATAAGGATAAATGATATTCATGTATTAATTACTAAAAAAATATAATAAAACTAGGTTAGAACCCCGTGTATTACACGGGTTGAATAAATGTAATTTTATATACTAAATTAAAACAATTATTCTTTAAAAATCTCGTTATTGTACTGAATAAATGTAATTTTATATACCAGATAATAAAAACTCGTGTATTGTACGGGTTGAATAAATCTAATTATATATACTACATAATAAAAAAAGTTATATTTTTAAAAACATTGTGTATTACACATGTTAAATAAATGTAATTTTGTAACATTGTATATTACACGGGTTGGATAAATATAATTTTATAAACTAAACAATAAAAAAAGTTATATCTTTATAAACCTCGTGTATTATACGGGTTCAATAAATCTAATTAAATATACTAAATCATTATCATCATCATCATACTTAGTAAATCCAACAATAGCAAAGCTAAGGTAGGGTTCGAGGAGGGTAAGATGTAGACAGCCTTACCTCTACCCCGTAGGAATAGAGATGCTGCTTTCAGTGAGAGCCCCGACTCGATAGTAGTTTTGCATCAAGCCTTGGATATAAGGCACATAACACTCAGCAATCGGGATAAAGACCGATTAGTGCATGTTCCCTTTTGTCTTTCTGCTATCAACGCCACCACATGATGATGATGCATGATTAACCGTCCTCCGCTTTTAACGTTATTTTCACGAACTTAGTAAAATAACGTTAAAACTAGTGCAATTTCACTTTTGCCCTCCGAACGTCCACACATATATACATTATATGCGCATACCGCAAGCGGGTCGAATATATACTAGATAATAAAAAAAGTTATATCTTTAAACACACCATGTATTACACGGGTTACATAAATGTAATTTTGTATAGTAAATAATATGATATTGGATTCGTTTAAAAAATCGTAAATTTGGTTCGATTTAATTCGAATCAAATCATAAACTTGGTTAAGTTTAATTCGAATTGATTAGAACCCCAATTTGAAAAATAAAAAACATGCCAATTTGAAAAATCAAAAACAGAATATCTTTAATTTATAATTTAAATTTGAAGATAATATATTATTAGATTAAATAAAATGATTCTATCCGACATTTAAAGTAAGATAAGATTTAATATTAATTGATTATTTAATTAATTCATATAAGATAACTATGAAAATGCAGGAAATTAAAATGTAAACGCCTTCAATGAGTGACACGTGTCTCAAAGTTGGTTTCTTTTATTATATAGTATAGATTTAAAACACAATGTATTGAACAGTATTTTTAATATTTTTTTACTATAACAAACTATTATATATAGTTTTATTATTTAATTTACCTATATATTTAAAACACAATGTATTGAACAGTATTTTTAATATTTTTTTACTAACAAATTATTATATACAGTTTTATTATTTAAATATTATAATAATTGTTATTTTCTTTACTTTTTAAGTTTGATAAGCTTGGTGTCAACAGGTATTTGTATCGAAAATACTGGTTCGTTATCGGTACATAAAGGTAAAAACTAGCACCAGTCTGGTACATAAAACGCCAAAAGTCGGTACCAGATTGAGTTTACTTTGATAATCTTTTAGTTCGAGAAATTTGATACTGCTACCCAGTACCATTTGCTCATCCCTGATCACGGGTACCGTACAAAGAACAACGGTATCGTACAACTTTTTTTTTGTTTCATGGGTAGGGATGAACTCGGTGCCAACTGATACCGAATCGGTATTGGTACCGAAAATACTGGTTACGGTAGATGTATATGAAGGTAAAAACTGGTAGCGAACCGGTACCAAGAACGCCAAAAGTCGGTACCAAACTGGTACTTAGGATCTTTCGGTTCAGGAAATTCGCTATCGGTACCCATTACTATTTGCTCATATCTGACACGGGTTTCTACCGAACAACATCATTACCATACAATTTTTTTAGTTGATTTTCTTTAGGTTATTTTTTAGTGTTTTTTTTACATTTTCTTTTTATTCTTGTCAGCGGTTCCGTGTGCAATACGCTCGTAGTGATTTCAAACACATATAAACATAGACTAAATAACAAAAAAAAGTTCGCCGCAACGCGGCGCCGGTTTTTATAACTAGTTATCTTAAAAAAAGAAAACAATACATAAAATATACATTATGAAAAATGCATGTATATTTGACTGCTTATTAAAAAAAATATAAAAAATTCAGAGTAATTATATACTAATAGAACAGAAACTGAATGAATAGTGATTTAATATTTATTTAATGAATTGTGATTTAAATAGTGATTTATTATTTATTTAATAAATAGTTATTTGAATAGTGATTTATTATTTATTTTTTAAATTAAAACAAACTAAATGAATAGTGATTTAGGAAATATAAGAATATGGGGTATGGGGCGGGGTTGTGACGTGGGTTGGGTACAAACGCCTAAGTCACCACCCCGGGTGGGCTTGGGTTTCGGCGTGGCCCCTTGGGCGGAGGTTTCCGCCCGGGCGTTGGGCGGGCCTATTAAGATGACATGGCGGGATCTCATTGGCCAAGACAAGTAGCCGTTTGGGCTAGCCATTGGCCAACGGCTATGTGTTTAAAAAAAAGATCTAGAAAATATTAGAATATGGGGTATGGGGCGGGGGTTGTGGCGTGGGTTGGGTACAAACGCCCAAGTCACCACCCCGGGTGGGCTTGGGTTTCGGCGTGGCCCCTTGGGCGGGGGTTTCAGCCCGGGCGTTGGGCGGGGCTATCAAGATGACATGGCGGGCTCTCATTGGCCAAGACAAGTAGCCGTTTGGGCTAGCCGTTGGCCAACAGCTATGTGTTTAAAAAAAAGATCTAGGAAATATTAGAATATGGGGTATGGGGCGGGGGTTGTGGCGTGGGTTGGGTACAAACGCCCAAGTCACCACCCTGGGTGGGCTTGGGTTTCGGCGTGGCCCCTTGGGCGGGGGTTTCAGCCCGGGCGTTGGGCGGGGCTATCAAGATGACATGGCGGGATCTCATTGGCCAAGACAAGTAGTCGTTTGGGCTAGCCGTTGGCCAACGGCTATGTGTTTAAAAAAAATTTATCTATTCACTATAAATACTCACACTTCTATTCATTTTTTACCACAACTACTCCACCTCTTCTATAGTGATCTCTATCTTATTTAAAAAAAAAAATTCTCATCCAACCACAATATGAAAAATGAATCCTCATAACCGTGGTTTTGACCCGAACAATCCGTGGGCATTCCAAAAAACACCTAGCCCAGCATCCAATCGTCCAATTGCTCCATTTTTAATGCACTCCACGATGCCGGATATGGCTGGTTACGCATCGTTTATCTCGAATCGTTTGAAGAATGATGTCGGTCATTTTACTTACTGTGTGTATAAAAGGTAATCTAAACTGTGCAATTACTTGCATTGCTACGTTGCTACAGGATTTGATGAGCTCGGTACCAACAGGTACCGAAAATACCGTTACCGAAATCCCCAAAAGTATGTACCGGTACCGAATATACCTGGTACGGTACGGTTCGGTACCGGTTGGTACTGTTACAACACCGGTATTTGAGGGTAAAAATCGGTGAATACCGGTGCCGAACCGGTACCGAAAATACGTGACGTTTTAGTTCGAGCTGCTTTTTGTTATTTGACATGTTTTGTCATTCTTATAGAACGATTTGGTTTAGCGCGCCGCAACGCGCGCGCATGGTAAACAACTAGTTGATGTAAACGATCTAACAAGAATTCATTGTACATTACGTCATTAAAATAACACCTAATTGATTGTAAAAGTACGAGTGGCTTACACCGACGCTTCATGCGGATAATAACAAAATTACAGTATTAATATAGTATTGATAGTTGGTATAGCAAAAAAAAAAATATATATATATATATATAGTCGTGATATGCCCAAAAGAATACCGACATGTGTTTTGCATCGATCGAAATCCTTAAAAAAGAATATCAATCCGTCTTGACAAGCTTCGATTAAAAAAAACATTTTCCAACGATTGCGATTGTAACTGATAAAACCAAAGCTAGTTTCACTACCCGATAAACCAAAGGAACTACGTGTTCTGGTTTCCACCAAAAGATGAGCAAGACCACTTGTTCAACCATAATATTGTTTTGTTTTGTTTTGTTTTGTTTTGGGTCTAATCCTAACTTAGTCAATTATATTTAGGGTCTCCTTTCAATTATATTATTTTTAAGTTGGGCTTATTTTATCATTCGGACATAATTATTTATTTATTTTACAAGTTTTCGAGTTGTAAAATGCTTGAGCTTATAAAAAATGAGATTTTAGTAATATCAAGTATTCTATTTTTTGGTTAGGGATATCTTTGTATTTTTTTAGGGGTATCCTTTATATAAAACTGAAAAAAAAAACACTATGAATACAGAGTTGAGCCATAACCCATGCTATAGCTCCCAACACTATGATTCCGCCCTTAGCGATGAGAATGAGATTAAATAAGGTGACATTTTATAATTATTGATTTATAAGTTATGATGCGATGAGATAAAGGGTGCCCTGGACCCCTTACATTCATATATATAGAATGTCATGTTAAAAAAAAAAAAAAAAAAAAAAAAAAAACTAAGAATAACACTAATGTCATAACTATTTTGTTTATTATTTTGCTATATAGACATGAAGTCATTTCTGTTTCTTTTTTCTAAAATCTACATAATTATTTAATTTCTTAAAATACTTTTTCTCAAATAAAAATGTAAATGCAAATTATAATACAAAAATACTATGTGGATTAAAAAATGCTATTTGAAAATATATTTTTACTAACATTTTGTTTGAAAATACATTAAAGAAACAACAATCAAAAGAGTAAAATATTTATAGGTAACTATATGCATGAGATTCAAGTTCATAATGTTTTTTTAAACATATGCTCTTGTTAAAAAATCCTCATTGCCAACACTTTCGGCAAATGTTTAAAATAAAAAAATCTTTCGTTTGGTTATTATTCTTTCAAAATATTATAACTGAAAAAATGCATTATTACGGCGAACTTAACACCTTTTGGTGATTATTGTTGTTGCATGAATGTCATCAACTACTCTCATGGCTTTATATGCATAAAAAGTCTATGACTATGCCTATGTCTTATGAAATAATTATTTGTTCATCTTTTGGGGTGTTCATATTAACAATGTGTATTGTTCATAATATAAGTATAGCAATGTACTTAGAAACCTAGGACATTATATATACATTGTATGAAATCAAGCCAATAATACTCAAGAAAGATACATAAAAATATTTAATATGGTATCTTATCTAATATACTCCTTAGCCTGAGCAAGAGAATCTCAAATACCTAGCATAAAGATTCAAAATTATCGGCTTGGCAATAGGGTTGTAGACGAACTGAACGTTCAGTGAACTGTTCGGTGGGAAGTTCGTTTACGTTCATTCATTTGATAAATGGACGAAGATGAACAAGAAATTTCGTTCGAGTAGTTAAATGAACGAACATGAACAGAGGTCTCGTTCGTTCAGTTGTGTTGTGTTCGTGAACGTTCCATAACGTGTTCGTGAACATTCGTTCATTTCGTTTGTTTATGTTCATGATAGATTTTTGTAGTTTTAGTTATTTTATCTAAACTTCTTCAATATCCTTTAATTTTTATTTATTTTATTACCCTAACAATTAAAATTGAAAACCTTATTTCCACTTTGTTTATGCATCGTTCACCTTTCCTTCCTCAATATTAACATTGACGAACACTCTTCCATGATTATGGCTTCAAGTTTCAACGCTGCTACGTCCACCATCCACTTCAAGCCCCTGTAGCTTTCGCTGATTTAATCTGTGTTCGTTTATGTGTGTGAACTGTTCATGAACACGTTCATTGAACACGAACATAAATCTTGTTCGGTAAATGTTTATGAATCGTTCATGAACACATTTATTTCCTTAACGAACGAACACGAACAAGGCCTTGTTCGTGTTCGTTCGGTTCATTTACAACCTTACTTGGCATGTATAAGATTTTAGGATTGGTATTTTTTAGGTAGGTTGTGCAATCTAGGGAACTTGATACCTCTAATTCAACTATTATACTAGCAACCCTCTTTAGTTTAGTCATGAATGTAGCCTAATCAAACAGGTGAGCCCTAGTGTGTGTTTTACTCTTGCAATAGTTACCGGATATTTTTCATATTCTCCAATAATTTCATGAAACTTTATACAGTTTAGTTGTTTTTTTTTTTATAAAAATATA
Source organism: Helianthus tuberosus (assembly GCA_030545235.1). NCBI lineage: Eukaryota > Viridiplantae > Streptophyta > Magnoliopsida > Asterales > Asteraceae > Helianthus > Helianthus tuberosus. The sequence continues at coordinate 13,693,683 of CM060413.1, read as the reverse complement.
AGCAACACCCGCTTATATCTTTAGAAAAACAAAAGGTTGAAGCAAGAAAAGATATAATATTTTATCCAAATATGGGCTCCATTAAGTCCATATTTTCCGCAGACCAATGGCCCAAAAGTGTATAAAATATAAACCTTATTGTATCAACTAATAATTAAAAATGCAACAAAAATGCCATTAAATTAAAAAAGTAATGAATTGGGAAAAAAAGTATAAATCAACATTTGATTAAGTTAATGGAGGTGAAGAGACTTTCTAGCCAGTGAAGGTTACATATGGGTCCCAACAAATGCAACCTGAAAATATTTTTATGCTAAAAAATATATAATTGTTTTTTCAATCTGAACTTTGAAGGTCTGCAATCTCTTTGTCAAATATATTATAGTTAGTTACATCTTTTTTTTTTTCATTTTTAGAGTACTTATTGTGAAATTTGAATTTGCATTTATTTTTTTCAGTGGAACAAAAACCATATTTGTAATGTGCAAAGTTAATCTAAGAAAAATAGGTTAGTATGAAACGAGTGTTTTTTTCAAGGTAAGATGGTTATGTTGAAATATCTTTAGACAAGGTCGTTTATCTAAATAGATCAACGCATGTTATAAGGTAAATTTAACCTTTTAAAGCGTCTTCTTAACCTGTGGTTTGGGCCATTTTGCCAGTTTAGTCCAAATGTTTCATTTTTAACCTGTGGGTCCAAAAAGGTTTCACAGTTGCCATTTTAGTCCACTGGGTTAACTTCATCCATTTATTCTGTTAACCAGAAGGCCATTTCGGTCATTTTATATGGCTGAATTGCTCTTTTAGTTAACAGAATTACATACAAAATGACCAAATTGGCCTTCTCGTTAACATAAAAAATGGATGAAGTTAACCAAGTGGACTAAAATGGCAACTGTGAAACCTTTTTGGACCCACAGGTTAAAAATGAAACCTTTGGACTAAACTGGCAAAATGACCCAAACCACAGAGACTAAAATGGCATTTAACTCAATATATTATTTCTAGAGACCTCTTGATAACAACAATCACTTATAAACTTTGATTTATGTTATGAAAATTGTGGTTTACTCTATAACAATATGTATATAATCTATACAAACTTGTAGAAATTTTGAAATAATCCTAAACTCAATTTAAAACATACCACTTATCTATAAATTGATGTGTAGACTCATTGTTGACTTGAGAATCAGAGTTTAACTTGTTTCGTTTGTCTCTAGACATGGTATAACTGACATCTATCGACCATTGTTCTACTATTTGCCAATTCTTCAACGCACTATGTGCATCGAGCATATGTCTTCTGCCCAATATAGCTTGAATGTTTTTTTTTTTCGAACGACAAATTTGGATCACTGACGGTCTACTGTGCCACCAGCGGAACCACCAGATCATATCCATCTCCACTAGACAATAGATGTCTATATATCAATTAAGGAGGAAACCCGATAAATTTGAGAAAACCCCTTGTATAATCCTTTGGACATTCTTGATGATGATTTATTAAAGTTGGATATGAACATAGAATAATTATATCTACCATTTGTATTACCTTTACAAAGCCTTTTCAAATTTTTAATTATCAAAATAATGAGATCATTTCACAATGTGTGAACATATATACACTAGCACATATGTATATTGCATTTAAGGGTTCATGAATGGTAACTATGTTGCATTATGTGGTTCATAAAAGGTAAGAAATGGCAAGAAGTTAATACATACATTCATGGAAGTGATCAATGTTTTAAAAACCGGTTTTTAAATCAAACCGGATTAGGCTAAAAAATGGTACAACCGGTTGAACCAGGTTGTACCAGACGGTTCAACCGGGTTAACTACCTAACTCTATAATTTCATAAATTACAACATCAACTCAAAAGTTAATCAAAAAATGAATGATTACATATTAAAAGATGATCTAAAAGTAAATCCATAATAAAAAATTATCCAAAAGATAATCGAAAATCATTAAATTTTACAACAAACTCTACTAAATGAAAGTGTAGGATATGTTTAAATAATTTAAGTGTTGAATACATCAAGTTTACGATCGCATAAAAGATGAATTTCACTATTATCGTCATCCTCATCAACTAGAGGATAACTATTTTCGTTTCATATAATATTAAATAAGAACTTTTAGTTACGAATAATCATAATATATAAAAATTATGTAAGATAAGTAACATATATAATAAAAATAAGTAACAACCCAAACTAAAATAACCCTGGGCCGGTACCGGTATTACGTTTCAAACCGGTATACCGGATTTTACCGCCGGTACAAACCTTATGCCGTTTCACTTATTTACCGGGGTGTTTCGTACCGGATTTACATCTGAAAACGGTAATACCGGTATAACCGGCCGGTATTTACCGGTTTTTAAAACATTGGAAGTGATCATTGAACTCAATCATACATCAAACATAATCATCAATTCAGTATCAAATAGATACAAAATAGTAACATTAAATAAACTCACATATTTCATCTCAACATAACAACCGGGACTGCATTATGTTTACACTTTAAAAATCATAGAAAAATAAAAATATGGTGTTTCTATGACCGGCAAAAAGGCACACGGGAATACCTTATTATCCCCTATTTCTGTTATTTGTGCTTGCCCGAGGTTCAATCACTTCAATCACTGACGATTTTGTAACGTCTTCCTGTGTATACTCATGAACTTTGCAACAAACTCTGCAGCGGCAGACAACATATATAAACAACTTTAGAACAATACGATGATTCAAAATCGTATATGAAATACTAATACTAATAATATATATATTTATTACCTTCTAACTTTAGTAAGGCACTGGTTCCAACTGGGAGTCTCTTATCCTATAGTTAGCATTAATTTTAAGTCAAATATTTTCCAAAAGAATTAAATAAAATAAAATGAATAAGTATAGCAAAAGGACAGGAACTTGCATAATAACCATGCCAATAATATAATTCCTTTTTAATGTTAGCTTCAACGCCCTTGAGGAACTGTTCAATGAGTTTCTGCATCGTGGATACGTTCAACATAAAAATTTGCGTTATGGAGACGGATGTTGAAATTATTGTTTGACTGAGAGGTTGTAACTTTACCAGAAGAATCAGTTTTGGATGAACAAATTCGACCAATAGTTTCTGTAGTTTTCCGCGTATGAGAAATAGCCTGTTAACAACATGTGCTACACTTAATTATGGTATCAGTTAGGGAAATCAGTATCACGTTTTTATTGCCACTTAATTTGTCATAAATCATTTTAACAAGTTTATCAGGAAGTAATATATCCGTTTTATATACTTGCCTCTTGTGTGATGGATCGGCTAAAATCTCAGCAGCAAGTTCAACGAGTACATATTCCCATCCGATGGGGATTGGTTGGTCTTCGACAAATGGATAGCTGCAACAAATGTGCTCGACTTTTATAATCAGAGTAAGAATAGCTTATCGAATATAAACATTTTTCTTTTAGTAACGTACACAGATGGTCCCTATGGTTAAACAAAATTTTGGATTTAGTCCCTAGTTTTTCAAAAGTTACACGTATGATCCCCGTGATTTGCACTTTGTAGTGTATTTAGCTCCCTACTTTTGCCAAGAGTACACGGCGGGATGGTCAGTGTGGTTTGCACTTTGTAACGCATTTAGTTGTTTAGTGACTAAATGCGTTACAAAGTGCATACCATAGGGACCATCCGTGTACTTTTGGCAAAAGTTGGGGATAAATGTGCTACAAAGTGCAAACCACAGGGACCATCCGTGTACTTTAAAAAAGTTGGGGACTAAATCCAAACTTTTGGTTAACCACAGGGACCATCCGTGTACGATTGAACGTTACTCTTTTTATTTTGTTTACCATGAGGACCCGCTAGGGAAGACTCATGGGCCCCACCATTACCGGTGGCACCAGGTAAAGCGTAGCTTACGCTCAGCAGGTGGCCTTCAAGGGGTTAGCTAAACCCTAAGACCTCTGCTAGATGGTAATCAAGTGCTTACCACTGCGCCACCGAAAGTTTTATCGAGTATAAAGATATGATCAACGTAATATGTTTTCTTACTTGTGAGACTTGCAGGCTTCAAGAGCCATGATTGCTTTCCTCATATTCTGTTTGGATTTATTAGCAATCTTTGCCGCAAACTTCATCGGTAAATCAAAATTCTCTTTCCTCGATATTTGAATAAGCACTTCCATCACCTGAGATTTTAAAACACGTGAGATCCGATTAAAGTTGGAACATCTAGCTCCTGAATATTTATGTTCTTCATTTCCTATAAATTAGACGGTGCAAAAAAGGCAAGTTGGGTAATCGGTCAAAACGGGTCGGGTCAGGGTCGGCTGACCCGTAACATTTTTTATCAATTTTTTTGTAGATTATATAAGTGTTAAATATTTAAACATAACTGCAAAAACTATATTATATTTTTTGCAGATTATAAAAGTGTTTAATATTTAAAGCTAGTAAATTTCTCCCACGCGTTGCGGGGTCGTCGAAACGTGAAGTAACGTGAGTTTATACCGTCTAGTGAAAACATATTATATTTGAACCGACTCGTTTCCAATCAAAATTTACGTCACAACGTAGACCAACTGAAGACGTATATAAAATATGCATGAAAAAGTATTATATTTGACGTGACTCATTTCCAAAAAAAATTATGTTGAAACGTAAACCAACTTGAATTTTTACCGACAGTACATATATAAAAATAAGCACTTAAAACTCGGGGGGGGGGGGGGGTGGGTAAAAGTGACATTTCACAAAGTTTCTAGAAAGTTGAAAGGGTGTAAATGTAAAAGCTGAAAGTTGAGGGGTTAAAAGCAAAAAAGACAAAAACAGTTACTGTAGCGCTAATGGGACGGACGCTACACTGAAACAATCTTGTGTTTTAATAATATTATTATAATACGATTGCAAAAACTAGATTATTACATTGATAATCTACCTTTTTTTTTTTTTTTTTTTTTTTTCTAAAAAGTGATTTTGGAGGTTTTATGCATTTGAATACACTTCAGATCGACTCATTTGACCTCTATCCTAAAAAGTATCTTTATACCTTTAACCCATTTGACTTGTTAGAAATAATATATGACCCAAATCAACCCATTTATAGGTAAATCGGTCGATTGTGCAAACGATACATCACTTACTTCATGAGTGACAGGAGCATCAAGCGTAATAATATGGCACCGAGTTTTCACTGGGTCAAGAATGCTGACATCATCTTCACAACAAAGGACCAGTTTACAAACATCCGAATAGCAATCCATAATCCACTTTATCAAGTGTTGAATGCTCTCATCAGCTTTATCAACATCATAAAGGACCATTACTGTAGATAAGACAACAAGAGCTCAACTTAAAATTCAAATTAAGACCTTCAATTTTTTTTTAAATGGACAGACCTGTATAATCGGGCTTTAAATTAACTGTGCTGGTCTCAGGAGTAACTGCATGGTCACTACTTATTTGTTTGACCGAAGCCATAAGAGCATATCGAGCATTAGCTTCCAAGTGCACATTAAGCTCTACATGGTGAGGACTTGAGGTTATGGGAACGGCTACTCGAGCCGACCTTGTCTCCTAAAGACAATATAAGAAGAGATATAGTCAACTCGAGAGAATTTTGGTGATAATAGTACTTTATGTTATGTGCACTCTTAACTTTAACACCGGAGACATACATGTTTTGTTTTAGGTATCAAATAAAAAAACAAAGTATAAACTTCTCAACTCTTACATACCTGAATTTTGAAGTATTTTATATCATGAGATATCTGCACAAAGAAGACCACTATGAGTATTTGTGCACAAATTATAGAGCCTAAATCTTGGTTTTAAAATGCACGCATAATGCGTGATGCGTTGATGAGAACGCATCGCCACAGCTGATGCATTGCGTTTACGTGATGCGAGAATATTGCGCTGATTTCGCATAATGCGCTCTGATGCACGCATTAATTAATATCTTAGTATGCTTGATTTGGAGTGACCATTATGGTTACTAAACACTTTTTGTGGTTCTAGAAACATTTTAGTATGCTTGATTTGAACTAAAAAAAAAAGCACAACTTTTTTCTTCTTATTACGTCAGTTGTTATAGTTTAAGTATGTTTTTAACTTGTTATGTATAAATAATTTTTAGTATGTTTTTTATAAAGCTCGTATCGCGCATCAGATTTTTGGACCAAACGCATCGCAGCGCATCACATAATTTAAAACCAAGGCCTAAATCTTGTTATACTAAATGGAAGCAAAATTACATTCCGGGCAGCATCTCCATATATCTCACATAATAGGGCCATTGTCAACGCTTTCTTCCCTAACCCTTGAGGTCCCTTCAAAAGAATATGTGGAAATATTTCCTGCGATGCCTATAGCGCAACATCGTAATAATTTATAAACCAAACACGTAATAATTTGTAAACCAAACAGATAGATAAAAGAAGACTACTCAAATATTGAGAAACTAAAGACACATACCAGATGTTTAAGTTGCAGGGCTTCTTGTTTGTGACAAGTAAACCCGTTTAACGATAACGGTTGATACTTATCCGCCCAAAACTGTCTAACGTTTTCAACAACAAAAGCCTTCTCAATAAACGAAGCTTCATCGAAGGCTCTCAATCTTTCCGGAGATTTCTTGCCGGTACTGCAAGATCCTTTCATGCAAGAAAACCACGTATCCGTCTGGTTTTTCCGCCTACTTGCAGTAAACCTCCAGGAACTCCCATTCGACTTCCCACTAGCATCACTTATATGGCTACTTTGCTTGCTTATAGCTGAACTGGAGGCCATAGTTGTAGGTGTTAACATACCACTAGAAGAAACACTGGTCGTATTATTATTATAATTATGAACACCATTTGATTTATATCGCTGATGCTGGTCGGGTTTCTTTTCTGTGAATGCTTTCGGTTTCGGGTTAATACGATTTTCCAACGCGCTATTCTTAATCTTCTGGGCAGACGCTGCTGCGTAGTCTCGAGAGAAGAAAATATCGCCACCTGGAAGAGAATCTGTGCTATCGAAAACCGGAGCATGTCTAACTGGACTTTTAGCCAGTTTTGCATTTGCAACCATCTCGTTGATCTCGCCTACAGAAGGCGTATTTTTGTGGTTAACGTCTTTGTCTTTTCGCGGGGTAATACTTCTACGTAGTGGAGGTGTTCTACTTCTTCCGTCTCGTCTACTCACCCGTTGATCGTGTTTTATTTGTTGATCTTTGTCTTTTGATCTCAGTCTAGGTGCTGACAGTGCTCTAGCATAACTTTCATTATTAAACTGTCTGTGTTTCGGCTTATTATACGAGCCGGCACCTTGTTCATCATTCTCCAACGCGTCATCACCTCTTGCGAGTTTAAACGCTGAAACGTTACTCCTACGTTCAGATTTCGAAAACGGGCTGATATTTCTCCCGGGTGGAAGAGGAAGTGGGCCCGGAGTTGGCGACCTGGAACTCTTACCATCTCTTCGATTCTTGTACGGAGATTTGCTGTGTCGTCGTGGAGGTGGCAGCCCTTCCGGATCAAACTTTGATGACTGTCTCCGAACAAGTCTCACCGAATTCAAGTTCCTCATTTCATCAGAACCCAATTCTGCATTCTTTTTATTAAACTCATTCCAAGGAGCTTCGTGCAATTCTGTCTCCGTATCAGACGGATCATACCCGCTTCGCCCCTGTTTCATGGTCGATAACGAATGCTTTACCAACCCTCTACTATAAGGCACCGGACTCTCCATACCCAGACACAACACAACAACCTAAACCCCCAAAATGCAAATACTTTATGACGAAAAAAAGAATAGTTAAAACTTAAAACAACAATCTGGTTCAGGACTTTTATCAAACACCTTGTGTGCAACAAAAAAACAACAAAAATTAAGACAATTATCAATGCGAACAAATGTCGTTTACCACGAGGGAGATACCAATGTATAGACATCGTGAAAGACAATGTAAGGTTGCCACAAGATTCACGCTTACAATTTAAAACTATTGAATATACGAACAGCATTATGCTGCCGTTTACGAGGTGATCGCATAGGTAAAGACTGTAATGCTTTTGTTAATTAGATTTGTTGGGTGTCTATAGCTATGAGAAAAGAACATGAAGGAGATTGTATGCAGGCATCATCGTTCGCGCCAAATATTGGGAATAGTTTTGTACACTTATTTATTTGAAAGCTGTTTTGTTAGGTGACAAAGTGAAAATGGTCATTATATATGATATAAAATTGATTTTGTAGTTTTAACCCAAAATAGCCCCGCTTGCGGTCTGCTCATATAATGTAATATATGTGTGGGCGCTCGGGGGGGGCAAAAGCAAAAGTGCACTAATTTTTAACGTTATTTTACTAATTTCGTGAAAATAACGTTAAAAAGAGGGGATCGTTAATCAGGCATCATGTGGTGGCGTTGATAGCCGAAAGACAAGGGGGTACATGCACCAATTGGCGTTTGTCTCAATTGCTGAGTGTTATGTGCCTTATGTCCAAGGCTTGATGCAAAACCACAATCGAGCCGGGGGTCTCATTGGAAGCAGCCTCTCTATTCCTACGGGGTAGAGGTAAGGCTGTCTACATCCCACCCTCCTCAGACCCTACCTTAGCTTTGCTATAGGTGGGATATACTGAGTACGATGATGATGATGATGATGATGAGTTTTAACCCAAAAGTTTTCAGTTTTTTTCAATTTAACATCACAACTTTTTTATTTTCAACTTTGATCCCTCTATGTTTTTCATATTTTGCAAAATTTTCGTTTTACGTTTCGTTTTAAATTTTGCGAGTTAACACGGCACAATGTGCGTGTGTGGTTCAACGTTTTTATGTTTTGTTATATGCTTCGTTCTAAGTTTTGCGAGTTAACATGGTGCAACGTACGTGTGTGGTTTAGTGTGTCTAAGTCGTCTATTTTTTCCCGTTTAATAAGTTCGTCACAACACGCAAGTACTAAATCGAGTTAGTTATTTTTTATGTTATATATGTCGGTCTAATTTCTCCGTATTAAAACGCCGCAATTTCAATGTTGGTGGTTGTTGGCTATAGTGTGACAATTGTGCTATTTGTCACGGTTTTACGCATCTGACACAACGCGGGGGGCTTAATACTAGTCAATAATAAAATGGTAAAGTTTATTAATTTTTATTGAAATACAAGTAATTAGATATGTTTATGTAAAGAGAGAATACATGTATAATAATATATATTTTTATACTTATATTTGATTTATATATATACAAATACCTAGGAAAACTAGAATGAAAATTCACTTAAGTTAAAAAAAATATAAGGGCATATAATATACATGTTTTTGAGCAAAAAAAAATTAGAAAAGCACCGAGTGGATATTTGTAGAAAAATAAATTAAGTTTCATATGTAACAACGTTGTTGTTTTATACAGATGAAGTTACACAACCTTTACGTAGGAATCTTATTTTATTTTTCTATCGGCGCTTTTTTGATAATTTTTTCTTTTTGCTAAAACTGCTTGAAAATACGTTTCGTTCTAAATTTTGCGAGTTAACACGGCACAATGTGTGTGTGTGTGGTTCAACGTTTTTATGTTTTGTTATACACTTCGTTCTAAATTTTGCGAGTTAACATGGTGCAACGTACGTGTGTGGTTTAGCGTGTATACGTCGTCTATTTTTTCTCGTTTAATAAGTTCGGTGCAACGCGCGAGTCCTAAATCGAGTTAGTTATTTTCTATGTTTTATATGTCGGTCTAATTTCTCCGCATTAAGACACCGCAATTTCAATGTTGGTGGTTGTTGGCTGTAGTGTGACAATTGTGCTATTTGTCACGGTTTTGCGCACCCACCACAATGCGGGGGCTTAATACTAGTCAATAGTAAAATGGTAAAGTTTATTATTTTTTATTGAAATACAAGTAATTAGATATGTTTATGTAAAGAGAGAATACCTGTATAATAATATATATTTGAGTTAATTGCCATTTTAGTCCCTGTGGTTTGGGTCATTTTGCCAGTTTAGTCCAAATGTTTCATTTTTAACATTTGGATCCAAAAAGGTTCCGTCGTTACCATTTTGGTCCAACTGACTTAACCCCATCTATGCTTCTCAGTTACTCAAGGGGTATTTTTGTCATTTTGTCTATTATGTTAATTAAAGGTTTATTTTTGTTTTTTTTAACTCTTTTTGGGTTTTTATATTGAACCATATATTTGGTTATAAAACCAACACCCACCCTCCCCCTTCTATGATATAGCTACTAACACCATCACCTCCATCTCAACCTCCACCTCCACCGGCCATTGGCACACCTCCACCACTACCACCCCTGCCGGAACAATTCAGTAAGACAACAAATCGAAACAGATCGGAACCGCCAAAACAATTCAGGAAGACAACAAGGGCGGCGGCGGCTAGGTCTCTCTCCCTTCGAAACCGCCAGATCGAAACAGATCGGAAAGATAATGGTGGTGGTAAACGGTTCTCTCTCTATCTCTATTTCTCTCTTTCTTTTCTCGGTTCTCTTTTGATTTGCGAGACGGTGGTGTTGGTGTTGTGGTGGTTGATGACGGTAGGGCACGATGGTTGTGGTGGTGAATGGTGGTTGGTGAGGGGCGGATATGGGTGGTAGTGCTGTGGTGGTTGTGTTTCAGAGAGGTAGAGATGGGTGGTTGTTTTTCAGAGGGGTGGAGATGGGTGGCAATGGTGTGGGGGTGATAATGGTGAGGTGTTGGTGTTGGGTGGTAACATATAGAAAAAGGAAGAGGGTTAGGGTTAGGGTTTGGTGTTGTGGTGCTTGGTGACGGTGGGGCACGGAGGTTGGTGAGGGGCGGAGATAGGTGCCAGTGGTGTGGTGGTTGTGTTAACTGGGTTGGAAATAGCTGAGCAATCTTTTTAGCAATTGTGGTTGTTCTGGTGAGTTCCAAGAAACGATCTAATGGTGCTGGTGGTGACAAACTAAGAACCCTAAGACTTCAATGGTTTTCCGACGACTAAGGGCATCCAAGAGCAGCGATGGTTTGATTTTGGGTCTGATTTTGATATTTGGTTTGAATTTGGGTTTGATTTTGATGTTGGTGAACGGTGGTGTTTTGAGATGGTGGTTAACGGTGGGTGAACGGTGTTGTTATAAGATGGTGGTGGTCAATGGTTGTGAGACTTGGTGAATCTCAGATGGTGGTGAAAATTGTGGATCTGTGTATTTGTCATATTTATTAATAATTTGTTTTACATAACAAAGAAATGGTTTTAACAACCATAAAAATAAAGTGAAATTTTTAAAAATATGAAATGACAAAAATACCCCTTGAGTAACTGAGAAGCATGGATGGGGTTAAGTCAGTTGGACCAAAATGGCAACGACGAAACCTTTTTGGATCCAGATGTTAAAAATGAAACCTTTGGACTAAACTAACAAAATGGTCCAAACCACATAGACTAAAATGGCAATTAACTCTATATATTTTTATACTTATATTTGATTTATATATATACAAATACCTAGGAAAACTAGAATGAAAATTCACTTAAGTTGAAAAAAAATATAAGGGCATATAATATATACGTGTTTTTGAGCTTTTTGAGCAAAAAAAAAAAAATTAGAAAAGCACCGAGTGGATATTTGTAGAAAATTAAATTAAGTTTCATATGTAACAACGTTGTTGTTTTATACAGATGAAGTTACACAACCTTTACTGTAGAAAATTAAATTAAGTTTCATATGTAACAACGTTGTTGTTTTATACAGATGAAGTTACACAACCTTTACGTAGGAATCTTATTTTATTTTTCTATCGGCGCTTTTTTGATAATTTTTTTTTTTTGCTAAAATTGCTTGAAAATACGTATATTTCCTGACCTATAAGCACCCCCCACCCCCACCCCACCCCACCCCACACACACACAAAACCATTGTTTAGATAGATTTTTCAAAATTTTCTTATCTCAAATGTCTTTCCAAGAGAACCTTCAAGAATACCTATTAAATCTGTTATATACTTTTGCCATATTACATGCCCCTTTGTTTTGTGGTTTATATTCATGTTTAAAATCAGCAAGCAATAATATACAAATGTGAACTAAATCAATTCATTTGTAGATGTTTTATAGTTTTGAGAAGTAATATGATTTCACTTTCATGTTATTTGAAGTATTGTAAGTGGGTTGCTTTTAATTTAAACTAATTTGGTGTTTGTATCAACTCTTTACCGATCCACGAGCAATATAATATTTTGACAGTGGACCAACAAGAACCGATGTTAATCAAATGCATGAATTTATATGCAAATCAACAATGATTAAAATTCAAAATATATAGTAGCTCACATGTGTAATTATATATTGAGTTTAAACCAAATTCAAATAAAGTAAAATGCCAAAATGGTCTCTAAGGCCATTTTTGCCAATTCAGTCAAAAAATAAACCTTTTTTATATCTGGGTCCATGAGATTTTATTTTTGTTGCCATTCATCCAATTGACAATCTGGGTTATAATTTTCTGTTAACTTCTCCACTTTTTTGTCATTTTCCTCATTTAATTAAAATATATAAATTGCATAAAATCGCATGTTTGTGTATATAAAGAAATCGCATGTTGCGGTAAACAATTTCGCATGTTGTATTATATCAGAAATCGCATGTTGAAGCAAAAACTCCACGTTGAAAAACAATCTCGTACACAGCGTACGTTAACCCCTATTGTACAATAACCGGCCTCTCTCTATATATATAATTAGTCAAACCTCCCAGTTGACTTTTGAAGGCTGACTTTCTAAGGTCTACTTCATCAGGTCATATAATCAAAATTCAAAAGGCTTCTGCATAGCAACAAAATATGACTGATTTCTAGATAAGAAATATTAGTCAACCAATATTCACGGAATATATTCTGTACTTTAATGTAATTAGTAGGCAATTTTGTATTTCCATGTTTAGCTCATAGGCAGTTACGATCTTTGTGTATATATTTCCTCTCTGTATCTTTTCTATTCAATCAAGAAAATACCAAAGAATTTCATGGTATCAGAGCGATAAGCTCTCTGCCATTACCTTCATCTCGGACTACGGTCCTCTATTTTTTCCGATTTCAGTCAAGACTACGGTCTTCTCGTTTCGCTACTACTATGGGCGATACCACACAACCTCCTCCTCCAGCAGCAAAACCCGAATCGTTGCACCCCTTCTACACCGTTACAAACATCCAAAACAAAGTGAGAATTCTTGATGGAACGAAGGTAACATACTCTTCGTGGGTGAAACTATTCCAGTTACACGCACGTGGTTACAAAGTCTTGAACCATATTGACGGAACAAAGGCCCCAGCAGAAGACGATCCTACGTATGCGACATGGCTAGAAGTAGATTCTATTGTTCTACAATGGATCTATGGAACTCTTTCGGATGAACTCCTTGCTCGCGTTCTTGAACCAGATTCCACTGCCTACGAGGCATGGAATCGTATCAAAAAAAATCTTCCACAACAATAAAGGTTCTCGCACCGCTACCCTTGAACATCAACTCTCAACCATCACGCTCAGATCTATGCCGTCTCTTGACGCATATTGTCAACGTATCAAAGAATTAGCGGAACAATTGAAGGATGTCGGCAGCCCGGTCACCGACCAAAGGTTAGTCATTCAGTTGGTTCGTGGCTTACCGGCTGAGTTTGACACCACAGGAGCCATTATCAACCAAACCCTCCCAACTTGGGATGATGCGGTCGACATGCTACAGCAAGAAATTCAACGTCAGGAAGCTCGTGAGGCACTAACACCAACAGAAGCACATGCTGCTATTTCTCAGTCATCCAATCGACGCACACAGAACTCTCGTGGTTCTGGACTACAACGTTCAGGATCCAATCATCATGGCCCAAGTAACTATAACCGTGGGTCTAATCAACACCAACCCACTAGTGGTGGACCAGGGAACCGTAGGGGGATCGCTCCTCTTCTTCGGCCCATCAACGTCCCTTTACTCCAGACCCAAACACAGCCTATCAACAAAACCCAGGCCCATATGGTGGACATGGGCAACATCAGCGGTCTAATTGGGCCCCCACCCACACCCTATTGGCCACCGTATTGGGCTGGCCCGTTTCAACCTCCACCTTGCCCCTACCCAACAGAATCCGGGTGGGCTTCTCCATGGGCTCCTCCTAACCCGGGCTCCTCTGGTCCAACATTTAACAAACCCTCTGATGCAGCCCAACAACATGCCCATCTCACAGAAGTCAATCCACTGGACTCCTCAGAGCTTGAAGCCGCATTCTCTGCCATGACAATGGAACCTGATAAAACTTAATGGACGATGGATACCGGTGCAACATCTCACCTTGCATCCGAATCAGGTATGATCACTACCCCATGTAGGACTTCTATTACATCTGTTTTGGTTGGAAATGGAAATCGAATACCGGTACATGGCTCGGGTCACACCACCTTATCCCACACCGATAAACCTATCCAACTTAAACACATTCTCCATACCCCTGATATAATCAAAAACCTGATTTCCGTGCGTAAATTCACCATTGATAATTATGTTTCTGTAAATTTTGACCCATTTGGATTTTCTGTGAAGGACCTGAAGACTGGGACGCTCCTGAGTCGACATGATAGCTCGGGTTCGCTCTACACTCTTACCGCACCAGCCACCAGTACCGCTTCCGCTTTCCACACTTCTTCCTCAACATCATGGCACCATCGTCTAGGCCATCCAGGATCTCATGTCATGGATTTCCTTAGTTCTAAACGTTTTATTTCTTGCAATAAATTAAGTCCTTCGTTTGTTTGCCATGCATGTCAGATTTCTAAGAATAAACGTTTACCTTTCTCATTATTCACTTCCCATACGGTCTCCCCGTTTGACATTATACACTGTGACTTGTGGACGTCCCCACTTTTAAGCAAACATGGTTATAAATATTATATGCTCCTCGTTGACGATTTCACCAATTTCACTTGGGTATATCCATTGAAATTCAAATCTGATACTTTTCTAAAATTTACCCAATTCTATAAATATATCACAACTCAATTTAACAAGCCAATTAAATCTTTTCAGTGTGATATGGGAGGAGAGTTCGACAATAATAACTTCAAATCGTTTGCTTCAGACCACGGACTTCAGTTTCGTTTTTCGTGCCCACACACGTCACAACAAAACGGCAAGGCTGAACGCATGATTAGACGAATTAATGATTTAATTCGGTCCATTTTAATTCATGCTTCCATGCCACCCACGTATTGGGTCGAAGCTCTTCACACATCCACTTATCTACACAACATTCTACCTTCTAAACTCTTAAACTTTAACACTCCTACAACTATTCTTTACCTAAAAACACCTACATACGACCACCTTCGCGTCTTCGGATGCGTCTGCTTTCCTAACCAAACAGCCACCCAACCTCACAAACTAGCACCACGTGCTAGTCCGTGTGTGTTTCTCAGTTACCCTTCCAACTATCGTGGATATCGATGCCTTGACCTACAAACCGGAAAAATTATTCTATCACGTCACGTAACATTTGACGAAAATAATTTTCCTTTCTCCAAAACATACAAAACCACTCCTCAAACCTACTCATTCCTTGACAATGAACCTTCACCACTTATTTTTCAGCCTTCAACTACCACGCATACCAACCATACCGATGCCAACTCACACGCCAATACGCCAAACCATTCCACCAACACGTCGCCCACCCCCTACACCACCCCGAGTCAACCTTTCAACAGCCCCTTTGCTGAACCACTCTCACTCTCACCCGCATCCACATCCCAACACCCCCCACCATCACCGAATCACCTACACTCACCCGAACCCGTATCCACATCAACCGACTCCATACAACCCCCTCGCCACCCTATGGTCACACGCTCCCAACACGGGATCACCAAACCAAAGGTCCCACTAAACCTTCATGTCGATACCACCCAAAAACAAACGCACATCTCCCCCGTCCCAAAATCTCACACCCAAGCAATGACCGACCCTCACTGGTTCGATGCCATGACCGATGAATATAGAGCGTTAATAGAAAATCACACATGGGAATTGGTGCCTCGTCCTACGGATGCTCGCATCATTCGGTGCATGTGGTTATTCCGACATAAATACCATGCAAATGGCACCTTAGAAAGGTACAAAGCACGACTAGTAGTTAATGGTAAATCACAACAAGTGGGCGTGGATTGTGATGAAACGTTTAGTCCCGTTGTTAAACCCAACACAATCAGGACGGTTCTTAGCCTTGCTATCTCGAAAAATTGGCCCATCCATCAACTCGATGTTAAGAACGCGTTTCTACACGGTGACTTAAACGAAACCGTATATATGTTTCAACCACCGGGCTTTGTCGATTCGAATCGGCCTACTCACGTGTGTCGCCTTCGAAAGTCACTTTATGGTTTGAAACAAGCACCAAGGGCATGGTACCATAGGTTCGCGAATTTCATTATTTCTTGCGGTTTTCGAAGTGCTATATCCGATAGCTCATTATTTATATATCGTCGCGGAAACCAAATGGCATACTTACTATTATACGTCGACGATATTGTGCTCACAGCTTCTGACACTTCCCTACTTCAACATTTCATAAAATTATTATCTCAGGAATTTGCTATGAAAGATTTAGGGAACTTACATCAATTTCTGGGCATTCAAGTTACAACTCAAAATGGTGGGTTATTTTTGTCTCAAGAGTCTTATGCGGCTGATATCATTTCACGAGCCAACATGCAAAATTGTAAACCATCAGCCACTCCCACCGATACCGGCAACAAACTTAGTGCAGAAGCTGGAACACTACTACCTGACGGCACTCTTTATCGTAGCCTCGCCGGGGCCCTACAATATCTCACCATCACACGGCCCGACATAGCATACGCCGTCCAACAGGTATGTCTTTTTATGCACGCACCCCGTGAGCCCCACTTTAACTTTATGAAGCGTATACTGAGATATCTCAAAGGCATCCTAAATCATGGGCTTCACTTAACCCCCTCCAAATCATTTAATTTGACTGCCTATTCTGATGCCGACTGGGGGGGGGGGTCCTGACACTCGTAGATCCACTTCAGGATATTGTGTCTTCCTCGGCGATAACTTGATATCATGGTCCTCTAAACGTCAACCTACCATATCTAGATCCAGCGCTGAAGCCGAATATAAAGGGGTTGCTAATACGGCTGCCGAACTAACATGGCTTCGTAACTTGCTTCTTGAACTGCATGTCCCAATTAAACAAGCATCTATAATTTACTGCGACAATATCTCAGCCATGTACCTGTCACAAAACCCGGTCCAACACCAGCGTACCAAACATGTCGAGATCGACATACATTTTGTCCGGGAAAAAGTTCGGCTTGGCTCTATTCGAGTGCTACATGTCCCTGCTGACTACCAGTATGCAGACATATTCACTAAGGGTCTCTCACGTCAATTATTTAATCGTTTTAAAGCCAGTCTCTGCATCCGACCTGCTACTGCTACGACTGCGGGAGGATATTAGTCAACCAATATTCACGGAATATATTCTGTACTTTAATGTAATTAGTAGGCAATTTTGTATTTCCATGTTTAGCTCATAGGCAGTTACGATCTTTGTGTATATATTTCCTCTCTGTATCTTTTCTATTCAATCAAGAAAATACCAAAGAATTTCAGGAAAACAATTTTAATTAGACGATTTCACCCTTACACCTCGAATACATTTTCTGTCCTGAGAGGCTAAAATTGGTCAATGACAACCGTATATATACAGTATACTTACAACTTTAAGCAAATAAATGTTTATACGGTTTGTGAAGCCGAGTATGTGGATGGTAGAGTTGATAGCCAATCTACCAAGGCCTTGTTGACCAACTCGGGGACTTCATCATGCGGGCAATGCCCCGCCTGCAGGTTTACAACTGTTGTGTTTGGGTAAAACTCTTTGATGCGGTTCGCTTTTGCAGGGCCCACCCATGGGTCTAAATCTCCCCAGACTAACAACAATGGGCAAGACAGTTTGCTTAGTACACTGTCGAGTGTGTATTTTCTCTGGTTTGACATGAACCGTGTCATTAATCTGCAAAGTAGATTGTATTAATCAATATAGACAAAAAACTTGAATGACATGTTGATGTTTGACTATATTTGTTGAAGAAAAAAGATACCTGTAATAGACTTCTCCAGCGTTTGGATCGTCTGCTGGCTTGGTGATTGATTGAATGAGATAATCGTCAACGTTTGAAGTATTTTTATAAACCTGTAAATGATATTGAATATATTTGTCAGTCTGATAAAAGGGAGATGGAATTACTGTGTATGACATTGTTCTTGCAAAAAAAAAAAAAAAGAGTAAATTACACGGATAGTCTCTTTGGTTAACCAAAATTTTGGATTTAGATCCTAGTTTTTTAATATATATGAATGATCCATGTGGTTTGCACTTTGTAACGTATTTAGTCACCAACTTTTGCAAAAGTACACAGATGGTCTCTGTAGTTTGCACTTTGTAACACATTTAGTCCCCAACTTTTAGTGACTAAATGCGTTATAAAGTGCATACCACAGGGACCATCCATGTACTTTAGGCAAAATTTGGGGACTAAATGCGTTACAAAGGGTGAAATACAGGGACCATCCGCGTACTTTAAAAAAGTTAAGGAGTAAATCCAAAATTTTGGTTAACCACAGGGACCGTCGGTGTACTTTACCCCAAAAAAAACAAGAAATGAATGATGCAAGAATCAGATTCAAGTATCGAAGCTTTCCATGGTATTAACACTATTCCAGTTGAGCTAAATAAATTTGAAAGAGTAAGAATAACAAATATGACATACACTCTTCAATACGGATTCTACACGAGCAGGTTGCTTCGCTTGCCAAAATAAGAATCCAAGAACTACCCGCTGGAAAATTTCCTTGAGTGGCTTTAGGATAACTTTCTGCAAAGTGGATTCTTCAGGTTCGGTGGTTGAATCGTCCGGGCTTCCAAATTGTCCTGCAGAGTTTAGTAACGCAATGCCAACAACTTGCTGTGGCATTGCTTCTGCTGCCACCAAAGCGGTAAATCCACCAAGACTGAAAGGTTTCCAATATAATCATCAAGAAAATGTGGAACAAAAGATCACTTTATAAAGATCTAATCTGAATACCAATATGCATGAAGAAGACGATTATATCATGTTATGCGCGTAGTTGTTAATGGTGAATAGCGACAAGGTACCTATATGCTACATAGCGAATAACGATAAATAGCGGGTACTATTTTATAAATAGTGATACACTAGAAAAAAACATTTAAAAAAATTATATGTATGTTATATAAAAATACCATGGTATATATGCTATTTTACATATATATTTAACAAAAACCTAAAATCCAGTTATTTTATAACCATATTTAATCGCTATTTGTATTTAAAAATAAATAAAAAAACTGAAATCACGCTATTTATGGCTGGCTACATACCCTGTAGAGACCTTCGACCTATACGCTACGCTATTCACTATAGCAACCATAGCGACCGCTATAGACAACTATGGTTATGCGCATCAAATGTATAGAATTTCAAAGGTGAAAATACATTCACTCTATTTGAACAATCCAACTGATAATGGATTATTGACTTTCTATTAGTCGACATAATATTACCTGTTCCCGACCAATATTGTCGGTTCTTTCACAATCTCTTTCAAGAAATCGGCAACTTGGTCTCTCCACACCAATGCATCATAGTCAATGAGTGCCTTCTCACTCCAACCGAACCCAAGTAAGTCCACAGCATACACCTTGTACTTTTTAGCCAGTTCAGGTATATTGTACCTACAGATATAGCGAAAATATCACACAAATGTCCTATGCAGCATAATATAAGTCGAAAATAGCATACAAGAAAGAGACCTCCAGTGGAAAGCTGAAGCACCAAAACCATGAATAAGAACGATCGGAAAGCCTTCGCCTTCTTCAACATAATGAATTTTGTGACCTCTCCATGTCCAAAACTTATATCCATCATTCTTGAAAGGTAATCTCTCTAAACCTATTGGTATACCAAATACTAGTTTAGTTCATAGTGGATACAAAGCCACGTCAGTTGGGGTGGTAACAGTCCAGTTCAGCCAGTTTTGACAGAATTTCTGGGCAGAAACCTTGGTTTTGAAAAGCGACAGGCGCACAAAAGTGACGAGGTCTAAAACCGAGGCGCGAAGCGCAAAAGCGGTGGGCTTTTCGTACCCGAGGCGCGAAGTGATTATATAATTTTTTATATATATCCTATAGGTTTTTAGCGTCTCTTATCCAAATTATAGCTATAAATAAGGTTGTGTGGACCTTACGGGAGTTTCCCCTTTGGTTGGTTTAAGGGAAAACGGGTTTGTAGCTGGACAAGCAGCAAGAAAGGCAGAATCAAAGAAAGTGGATAAACACGCTTAAGCTTGCACAGAGAATCAACATGTCTTTGTCCCTTTTTCTTTTGATACATTTGGCTCCCTAGCGCCAGAAGCTATCCGCTTTTTGACCAGGGTCCAACGGGTTATCCACAGCAATTGTTCAACCCCAGGCGGGCAGGGGTTTGTCTTTGGAAGGTTAGGGTTTGCAATTCAGAAAGGGGTGGCGGCGCAGCTTGTTGCCCGTCTACCTTCTATTTTGATGTAACTTGGCAAGTTTTTTGGTGGAAAATTGAATTGAAGTTTACTTAAAAAAAAAAAGGTTTATATATGATTTTATCCATAAGTACAAGCTAAAAAACCTATTGTACAACAGTTTGATGCTTAAAAACAGCATAAAAATACCCTATGTACATGAAACAAACATAAAAAGGCAACATAAAACAACCTTGTGCAGGTTGAGATACCAAAGTAGAGGGCATCACAGAAGCTCCAGCAGCAACAATTCCTTTGGAAGCAAAATCTCTCCTACTCAAACCACACCGATTTCCTACCACACACAACAAACAACCAATCAATCAATAACGATTGGGGCAAGTGTTATATATCCAATTGGTTGAAAACTTACTGTAAGGATGAACTTTGATGGCGGGACTGAACTTGTTGGCTGTAGACCACTCGGTTCGGACTAGATGCGGTGGCACCGTAGCATAGGAAGACGACATTGGATTGGATTGGATCTGCAGAATGGAGAAGAAAGAGTAATTGTTGTTTATGAATTAGGGGTTTGATTTGAGTGGTGGAAGTGAAGCCTTGAGGTTGTGGCTCATCCCAGGCCAAGTTACTCTTTCTTTCCCTCGGAAATTTTGTTTTTAAATATCGAGTTAAATGCCTCTCTTTTGACTAGTTTTGAGTCATCTTATCAATTTAGTTCAAATGTTTCATTTTTCACCTGTGGTTTAAAAAGGTTTCAACGTTGTCATTTTAATCCACTAGGTTAACTTTATCCATTATTTATGTTAACAAGAAGGGCAATTCAGTCATTTTATATGACCGAATTGCCCTTCTAGTTAACATAATTACATATAAAATGACCGAATTACCCTTCTCGTTAAAAGAAAAAATTGATGAAGTTAACCCAGTGGACTAAAATGGCAATGGTTTGGGTTATTTTGTCAGTTTAGTTCAAACGTTTCATTTTTTTACTTGTGGGTTCAAAAATGTTTTAACGTTGCCATTTTAGTCTATTAGGTTAACTTTATCCATTATTTCTGTTAATGAGAAGGGCAATTCAGTCATTTTATATGACCGAATTGCCCTTCTAGTTAACAGAATTACATATAAAATGATCGAATTATGTTAAAAGAAAAAATGGATGAAGTTAACCCAGTGGACTAAAATGGCAACGGTGAAACCTTTTTGAAACCATAGGCGAAAAATGAAACATTTGGACTAAACTGTCAAAATAGACCAAACCACAGGGACTAAAATGACATTTAGGGCATGTTTGGCTAAGCTTTTCAAAACAACTTATTGACTTTTTGAAAAGTCATAAGCTCCAAAATGATGTTTGGTAATGAGGGTGTATGTGAGGGGAAAAAACCAATAAGTCAATAAGTCACTCCATACTGACTTTTTCAAAAAGCCAATTAACTCTTACATATCGTTTAGACTTTAGAAACATTGAAAATATTTTTTTATTAAAATTTATATACTTTTTAATAATTAAGTTTTGTTCTGAAATTATAGAATAAAAAGTGTTAAATTGCTAAAGTTGTAAAGTTTAAATGCTAGTTTGTTTATAACCTTTGTAGAAATTTTGATTATTTTAGTTTATAAAAATCAGAGTAAAATGTAGTTTTACACTCTAATTTCAACATTTGTCACTTTTACACCCTATCGTTTCCAAAATGCATCAATGTAAGACCGTGCATATTAACGTCGTTCAATGTCAACGTTACCCACTAACGGTCCAAGGGCAAGACTATCATTTCACATCCTTTACTTACTCTGATCAGTTACCTACCTCCCAAAGTTCTTAACCCGATTGCTTTTATACCCTTTCATTACCCAATAATATAATTTCATCATGTTTAGGCATAAAGGTGTTATATCTTATGCTTTGGGGTTTTTCAAAAAAGAATTTGAACTTTTTACTTTTAACTCAAAACTATTTGATTTTTTACTTTTAACCTAAAGCTATTTGATTTTTTTACTTTTAACCCCAAAACTTTTCATCTTTACTTTTAACTCAAAACTATTGATTTTTTTTTTTTTTTTACTTTTAACCTCAAAACTTATCAGCTTTTGCAATTTAACCTCACAACTTTTTTATTTTCAACTTTGGTCCTCTATACTTTTCATTTTTTCGCAAAATTTTCGTTTTACGTTTCGTTCTAAATTTTATAAGTTAACACGGCGCAACGTGCGTGTGTGGTTAAACATTTTTACGTCGTCTATTTTTTCCCGTTTAATAGGTTCCTTGTAACGGGCAGGTCCTAGATCGATTAATTAGTTATTATTTTATATGTTTTATGTTTCGGTTAAGTTTTTTCGTATTAACACGCCACAACCTCAGTGTTAGTGGTCGCTAACAGTAGTGTGGCATTGGTGTTCGCCCCCGCCGCAACGCGGGGTGCTTAATACTAGTTCACACATAAATGTTATTACCTCACTCCTCTTCTCCGACGAACTATTCCAACCACCGGAGAACCTGCATATCATCTTCCCCACTACAACATAAATCATGCCAATTAGAACAATGATCATGAATCTTATGAGAGCTAGTACATGTATAATTCTACTTCAATCATTATGATTAAGGCTATGAATCATTACAATTTACTTATTTTGATATAATTTTGGATCAATGCGATGATTTAGGGTCTAACCTTTGGCTGCTAGACTGATTTTGGGTGATTACCGTATAAAGTGGGATTCAGGGTTTATTGTTCACCAAAATAGGCGTGAAACCCATAATTTGGTGAACGACTCTCAATCCGCTCATTCGTTTTTGCACGAAATTCGCCATCAAGTTAGGAGTGAAATCCTCACCTTAATGGAAAATTTCCATTTCAAATCTAGTGGACCCCCGTCAACGTGTCGGAATTAACTTTCTAGACTCGACGAGTACTAACCACACTTAGGGTACGATGTTGTCAAGTTAGGGGTGAAACCCGCATCTTGTCAACTAGTCCCACTCCTCGATTTTCAAAATCCCGCCAAGTCTTGAATTTTCGATTGATTTGGAACATGTAGTAATCGTAAGGGTGAATACCGTTAACCGAAATTTCGGCGAGAGTATTCTATCTATTAGGCCAAAGCATGTTTCTCAAACTCAAGAGAACTTTCGACCACTTTGGTTTAGTCAAAGTTCCGTTTCGGAACAATCCAAGTTTTAATCAAACCTCCATTCTACTAATATCAATTTTATGCTTAACACGATTCAAACTTTCCGTTTCAAAATTCAAACTATTTTCACAATGGTTACATACACATCATACTAAATCTTTTTCATATATCTATAGGTTATTTACATGCATGATTTCAAAACGTCACCAACAAGATTTACACTACTCATAATCCCAAAATGGAGGCATATCATCAAGATAGGAGTAATTCCCTTACCTTGACGATTATCTCCGCTCCTTCCCTTCTTAAAACGACCTCACCCACGGGCTAGGGGTGATTCCCTTACCTTGGTGATCGTTACCAAACTTTCCTTTTTCAAAGAAACTTTATCATGCCAACCACACAATCAAATTTTATACGTAAATCTTTTATCATTTTGTCAACACTTCTACTTATGCAAAAATCTCAAACCTCATTGTTTTATCAAGCGTATTTCTTACAATCTATTTTACGAAAATCACATGCACAAAATTCTTAATCATACCTTAAATGTTTTATCACCCGATTTTCAAAATCTTATGAAGTGCTACCTATCAACCTAGTCGGTTTAATGAATCTCTTGCTCATGAAATTCGTATTCAATACATTATACTAAAGACATTTTGTTCCCGACAGGGAACCAATGAAACTTTCACTCACATATGAACAAATCTTATAGATGTCGCTTCGTTAACCTCATTCAGTTGATAAACATGAATCGATCCATAGTCAACCTAACCAACAAATGAAAATAACCTATCCATACACCCTCGAGACTTCGACTTCCAACAGTGAATCCTAACTTAGAACTAGCTCTCCTACTAGAAAATCCATTTATACCTTAGAACAAGGATGAAACTCTTACAACCCTCATCTATACTCACAGCCTAAGAAACTCGATATAAACCATACCTAGAGGAACTCCCAATATCCACGACTAGTAACTTACTCATACACCATGCCGTGGACACCAAGAAACCGAACCTATAAGCACTTAGTCGAAAGATAACACCTTACCATCAAACTACCATTCAATCAACCTACCACAATCGTCGCTCAAACTCACTCCCAATACACACACTAGACATAGTAACCCTACACCTATACGCCTATACCAACGAAATCCGACTATCTATAAGTTCAATTTGCTCAAATTTTTTTCAAAGTCCAAAGTTTTCATGAGAATTTCCGAAATACAACTCTTTGTATTTTAATACAACATACTTTAAATTAAGCAAACCCGCTACTTTAAAAAAAAAATCTTTTCAGACACCGCTAAATACACAATTCCAATTCCAAACATGTGGGCAGGGAAACTTAATAGGGGTACAAAATCTCCGACATACGTAAATCTTTTTTTTAAAACAAGAGTAGCATTTCCTTTTTACAAAACACATCGCGCATAACAAATGGATACTTTATACTCTCTTGACATTCACAAACTTGATTCTCCACTCCCGACAAACTCAATCTATTTCGATTCAATAAACTCAACAATTTGTTCAAACAACTATACATGCATATCATTGTACACGTTTTAGTCGATATTTCACGACAATCTCACATATATCATTGTTTTTATATACTCAAAATTTCTTTATCATTTTATATGCTTAAATTCGTTGTGTTTCAATTTATATTATATACACAATAGTCATCGTTCATACTTATACTCATACTCATACTCATACATTCGCACCTATACATGAGCATAACCCAAGTGGTTCTCTTACGTTGGTCTCATATATACTTAAACATAATCATGCTTACATGCTAAATTTTTATATGCTATCACACACACACATTCTCACTTTTAATGTTAGTACATACCCTGACTCGTACACTACTAGTGCAAACTATGCGGATCATGCAACGACCAATATAATCGCGGGTGCACACAGGATTATAGTGGTAGGCGCATGAAAACCATAGGGGTGTTCTACTGTGTATCGTAAGACACGAAACGTAACATGACACCAAATAACGAAACCGACGTAATATGGTTAGAACATGGTGGATATGTCGCTGGTACATCCTATATAAAAGTGTTTTTACCATATTACCAAACTTTCGAAAGACGTGCCATGAGAAATTCGGTGTTTTCCAGACCTTATTTAAAACGCAATTACACAACCTTTAGCGACTCACAAACGCACTGCTAAACGCGTGATATCCGATTATCCGTGACGAAACATCATCCTCAACGCTTCATATTCACCTTATATCCAATAATCATACCACTCCTACCCTTGCATTCCTCTACCAAATCATTCGTTCACTCTCATACCACGATTATCCCAATTCTTAAGACATTTTATCTAAACCTTATTTGCATTGAAACGACCTAAAACGTTCAATCCCTTAGAATACTTTTTGACTTGTAAAAAAAACTTTCTTCCTTACTTGTTTACGCACAAACTTACTTAGTCGGCCCATTACCACCAAAACATTTTGAAATCATAAATCCTACCTTCCTAGTTTTTCCACAAATAAACAATTTTCTACAAACTTGTGATTTCACTAAAACGCCTTAAAACCGATAAAACTTTTCTACAACCAACGATGCGGGCCGCACACTCTATTTTATGTGAAAACTTTTCTTAGATAACATCTTTTAAAAAAAAATAATTCCCCATCGAGTTATTCATACATAGCCAAACGCACTTTGCCTACACACACATGCACGTTTTGCTCTTACATACGTTGGATACCTCAATTCACCTTAGTCAAACGAACTATCTTTTACAAACCTACCCTTTTCGTTCTTCAAAAGTTCCATACATTTTCAACACACTTCAAAATCTCGATTTTAGTCAACCATTTTTAGCCAAAATGCTTTTTCCAAAGTCTTCCCTTGAATAAATTTCGGGATGAAATTTCCTAAAGGAGGGGAGACTGTAACGCCTCGCTTTTTGAAACCTTCCTTATTTAGAAAGATTATTTATATTCCTATTTTTGGAAACTTATATCCGTATCGTATTCGTATTTCACTTCTAGCTTCGTAATTCGCAACGTTGATCGTAATAAAAAACTTGATCATTTTATGAGAATTCAAACCTTGATTATGCATACTCGTTTTATATTCAAGATACATACTTGTTTGATATAAATACATCTCACGCGCAAACACATACTTGTTTTACTAACAATCGGTCGTAAATACATGATTTTATTCATTTTATACATACAAATACTTAATTATATATTCACAATACTTGAGTTATACTTTTATACATAATACATACTTAATTACATGTTAAACATACAAGAAATACCATAAAATGTGCCAAACACCAAACTGCAGGGACTAAAATCATCAAAAAATGAAACTTGGCCCAGATGACACCCCAGGTGACACGCGGACCATCCCTGGTCCCCTTGCGCGACACACCTGGGCACCCAATCCGCAGCCCAACTCGATTTAAACACGGATTGGTCCATTTTCAACCTCCAACTCCCACTTAATTTCTTTTAAAACACCATTAACTTTTAACCTAACCTCCCACTATAAATACAACACTTCTAACCCTCATTTTCACTTTCCAAACTCCACAATCACTCTCAAATCCTCTCAAGAACACTCAAAAATTCTGATTTTTGAGCAGAAAGTTTCAAGGCTTTCAAGTGAGTTCTAGCTCATTTCTTCACTCATTTCTTTCTTGTTTCTTCTTTCATCTTACTTGGATAACCTCTAGGAAGGTTATCACAAGTTTTCCATGGCAAACTAAGGTTTAAATTTTGTTTTTGTTCATGTTCAAATATCTTCTATTTCTTTGCTAAAACTTGGTGAAATATTGTACCCACCAAGGTCATAACTTAGTCCATAGTTGTGGGTTTGTGTTGAGGTTGATTTCCATCAAGTTATGAGTTCAAAACGCTTTACTTTAAGTTCATACATGTTATATTCAAGTGTTGAAAACATACATGATTCACCATCTTCCATATGGCTGAACTTGTGTCTTGTAAAAGTGTGAACCGTGGGAGCTTTGGCTTTCCAACCTAGTTCCACTACCTCACTTGTGAACCTTGTGTATGAACACTCACGTAGCTTTCTAGCATCAAAGTAACATAACCCCGTCTAGCCTCCAACACTTAGTTAACTCTTTCCATGTTGTGGTGGTTCACCCGTGTTAAGACTTACTTGGCTACTTGATAATGTATTAGTTAGTTATTTATTTCTTGTCATTCACGACCCTCCGAATCATCCTTGTGATGATTTGTGTAGTGGTGAATCATACAATGAGGTTAATCCTCCATGCTTGACTTACATGATAATTTATGAAACTCATGATGGACTTAGCTTAGGATTACTATTATAACTATATATATATATATATATATACATGAACATAGCTGAATTTATGATGATAATCGGTTATGATTATTCATCATGAGCTTAGGCTAACTTATCTATGATTCAAAGCTCTCGTTGTTAATTCTAATGGGCAACTAGGACCCATGAAATCACATACAACTTAGTGTCAAAACGAGTACTTAGATGTAACACACTCACTATTATAAAAAGGGTTTTAGTACTAAAAACGACAATTAATTGTGTTCTTACGAATACACGTACATTTAAAATACGGGTTTACTAAAAACTTTTACAGTTTAAAAGTTTGACAACATATTGTATATGAGTTCGTCGTTTAAAAGTTACGACGCAACGCAGTGCGGAAGCTTGTATCTTGGTCGTGTTCGGTTCTTCGTTGAGCTTGATCTTCGTCCGGGAATCCTTGACATTTACCTATGACCAAAACCAACTTAAAAGTTAGCTTTGGTAGTTAAATAACAAGTTTAAACAAGTTATATGGGTCAAACAAACAAAAATTAAACAATTTTCGGAATCAGGAGGGGCTAGACGCTACACCTAGACCCTTTTTTAACAGCAAGTTGCTTAATTGCTGCTGCAAAATTCCCAGCCAAACCAAGTTTCACGAAAACGGACATAACTCATTCGTTATTGATCCGTTTTACACGATTCTTTTTCCTACATGATCGTAATTTGATTCTCCATCATATGGAGTTATAATCCGACATCCGGTTTAAAAAATTTTGAGACTTTTATGCCTTCGGCTTATTACCTTTTTACAAAATTTTGACCCGTTTATGCATTTATCAAACAAACATATTTGTTTGATCATTATTTCACATGAACCTCTTCAATTCAATATTATCTACCATGTTAGGTTCTAATTGTGGGTTTCTTATATGTTTTAACCCGTTTTCGCTCGTATGCTTATTTTGACCCGTTAAGGGTATTTAAGTACTTTTAAAACACAATTTGCTTTCAATCGCTTCTAGCATTATATTACCACATTTTCTTATCAAATAGCCTTCCACCACAACTATATTTTTGGCGGATTTAACGTGGTAATGTATAAATTCCGAGTTTTACCCCTCGGATCATTATTTTACGGCAAAAACTCCTATAGAATCAATTGACCCAAGATTTCATCTTTCTCTTCTTATAATTATTCTAAGTATTTGTTTAATCATAAAACTTGTTTCCAAACTACCTTTAAAGGTCGTTTGATTCAAATTAGCTTACGAGGGCGTTTTAGTCCATTTTAGCCTTTCATTTACGACGAAGGGCTTTTAAAAGTATGTTTGACCCACAAAGCCCTTTTTTTAGCTATGTTTTTGTTTGAAAAGTCATTACGCTTTCCAAACGCAATGTTCATTATTTGAAACATTCGGTTTACCTATTAAAGTAACCGAATGTCTATTTTAGACTTCATTTAACTCCCATTGAATCTTACATTCTAAATGGGTAGTTACCCTATTACTCATACCTGGCTCGGATCAATATATTGACCCGTTCTTAATACCTTGCTTTGATAATCGCTATTTGATAACGATGCATCTTATCCATTAACTAGTCACTCCTGTGAACATAGAACTCGACAATATTCATTAGTCGATATTATAAAAAGGGTGGTATCTTCACCTTTTGACCCGTTTGGTCTAAGTGACCGATTATATTAGCGAGATGACATTTATTACCACCTCGTATATATGACTCGCTCCGGTTTACACCGTGAGGTCATTTTACTTATAAATTCATTTCTTAACACTTTTTGGCCTATTATGGCTTACGTCATAAGTGTCTTTCAAAACTAACGGTTATGGTCAACGTGTGACCAAATTACCCTTATTGGTTATTATGATTTACCTTATATGGTAACCATTAAAAGTACATGTTTCATTCGTCATAATATTATCGAATTACCGATTTAACTCATTTTTAGCCATTAATATGGTTTCTTATCATATTTGATTATCTTGTTCCGTACGACTACACGCCGGAACATCATATCTCAATTTGGTATTTGTCTTATTCGTAATTAATACGACAAAAGAATATTCTAAAATATAAGACTAGTGTAAGCTATACTTACCTTGCATCCGAATTATGCTTTTCCTTCATTCTTGATTCGTTTGACCCGCTTCCTTCCCCAGGATTTCACCTAGCTTGCCAAGCGTCAAACTATCATTGTAATTGTAAGATGGTTAGGTTAGTCATAATCATTTACGACTATTCCATCCTAAACTTCTTATGTCGAATTTATCATTCGATCATATACTTGGTAGGTTTGACTTTTTAAAGTCAGTCGACTTATCAACTTATTTAATGCACATTTGGTTTATTGAATTTCGCTTAGGCATTTCATCCGAACTCTTAACGAAATCAAATTTTACACACTAACTACTAGGTAACATGATTTCAAGCATCTATATCATGATCTTAACATAGATTCTTTTATATCATACAAAACCCATTTCGTGAGAAGTATGGTCTTGTACCCAAATTCGTGGTTTAATCAAACATCATTTATTCGTTATCATGCATGTTGATTCTAAGCATAGTTATATCATCAATTTCATCATAACATTAAAACCCACTTATCTAAGTGTGTTAATTCATCAAATCCTTCAATTCATAGCATGTTATGTAGGATTTTCACTTAGGGTTTCGTTCCTAAGCAAGTATACATCACTAATCTAGCCATAGCTTCTCTAATCCATGCTTAATTCGTGATTAGGATGATTATCAAATTTCTACAACCTCACCCAACAACAAGATTTTACATACCTTATGATCCCCTAACTTGGGTGATCATTAATCCATGTTCGGTTGTGAATTTGTGCATCATTTGGACCTTCAATTTGATACATATATGTAGATTAGGGTTTTGGCTCCTTGGGAGCCCCCTGAGCTCGATCCAGAACACACACTTCAAGTGTGTGTTTTGTTTTGATTTTCTTTTATTAAATAACCTTGTTAAGTTATCCCATTTTAACCCCTCGTGTTTGGTTCGTTATTAAGTAGGCCACAACCTACTTATTTATAACAATATTCCCATTTATTAACTAGGTTAAACATTCCTAGTTAAATTAGTGGGTTCGGGGAATCTATAACTCAGTTTATTTTAATTCCTTTTAACTCGGGCTGCTATAAACTTTATTTTCTCAAAAGCTTTCTTTTCCCTTTTTATAAAATATTAGGTTTAATTTTATAAATCCTAATATTTTCTGGGTTAATTTTACCACTAACGGTACTTTACCCGTCTTTTATTATTAACGTGGTTTGATTACCAAACCCGTTTTCGGGGTGTTACAAGTCTATCCCCCTTAAAGAGGTTTCGTCCTCGAAACCTTTCTTACATAGTTCATTAAGTTTTAAACTCAATGCATTTGATCTGTGTAATCTTTTAAGCACTACTCATACTTTAACCATGTGTTAGTATTACCAGAAAAATATGATAATACCTTTTTGGTTAAAAAGCATCTACGTATCTCATACGACATAATGCAACTTGAAATAACGTAATCTCGTTATTTTGACCTTTACTTGTCTCTCTAACTTAACTTATTAGTCTAGTTATGTTGTACCCATCGCTTGGGCCATAATGTGATTATAATTCACATTACTTTTCTTGACTGCGATCGCGTCACTTCATGTTTAGGTTTATTTCAACCTTTTATTTTCGAAAATATTTCTTTTCGAATATATCATTTTGCACCTATCAGTGTTAAGATCTATATTCTTTGACAATAATCATTTTCCGAATTCGTCTCATAATATTCATATTTGTTAAAACGTTGTTTCTTACTAAAACTGAATTTTAGTTTAACGTTTTTTTTAACTAAGTCAATTAATCATATCAAGGAAATTGACAACCCATAATTTATTCTTTTCCGTTCTCGTTTTACGCGAGGAATCGTAGCAAGTTCCCTCGCTTTCCCCTATTGACCCATAGGTTCTTTCACTTAGCCTCGTAGGCTATTTCCTTAGGTCTTCACCCCTTTTTAACAGGGACCCTAAGGTTTATTTCCCTTTTTATTCTTGACCCGAGGGTCACTCTGGTCCCGTAGACCTTAACACTGCTCGCATTCTAGAAGGTTATGATGATCCCGCAGATTTATCTTTTATTTGTGTCTATATTCAAATGTATATATACATATATAGCTTCAAGCATCTCTTGTTATGTTTGGAATCGTTTATTTTCGCTTTTGAACTTTAGTTGACCTTGACCGTAGTCTAAGGCTTCATTTGTTTACTTTTGGACTAATTTTCCGACTTTATGACTTCGTACGTCATTCATACGTCGGTTTATTCTATGCTTGCCATTATCTGGTTCTCACCTACATGTTTTTGCAACCCACTACCCGGATTCTTTTACCTTACGGTTTTTAGCGCCCATAACCCCTTGCATAGGTTTATTAATATTTCACGCTTTTATTTATCCAGTTTGCGCTTACTTACATTAGCAAGCGTTATTCTTTATTTAATTCGTTTGACTTGTTCGTGTGAAATTTCACCACTTATGAATGTCAAACTCCATTCTTTATTTGACCCGTTCAACTTTAAAATAGTTGAACGTAATTTATCAAAATTTCTATTTTCAGTATATTTTCGTCTTTTAGTCATGACTCGAAACCCGAGTCTTTTGACTTTCATTCGCGTTCCCGTTTCTCGTTCTACGCATGTGTTTAAATCCTTACCCATCAACCGGGTGTTTTACCGAAGTCGTTATTATTGCAACCCTCCCGGTATGCATTAAGACTTCGCTTCACTTTTATATTCCGACTTTGTCCTCAAGTTTGACGTTTTACAAAAACGGCCCGTTAAGAGACTTATTTGCATTCTCCGGGTTCGAGTGTAAGTACACTCCCTCCCAATGCATATCTTAATCATTTTACATGTTTGCATTCTCCGGGTTCGAGTGTAAGTACACCCCCTCCCAATGCATATCTTAATCATTTTACATGTTTGCATTCTCCGTGGTTAGGTCGTGACCATTTGCAATTAAATAAGCCGAGGATATCCAGGACACGGTCGCATTAACTGTGACACCCGGCCTCTCTGGCCGTACCGGACAATAGTAATCTGTGTAGTAAACATGTAACATGACTATTTGTGACTGACTGTGATGTTAATATATGATATTTGATGTGTTGGTAATTTTAGATGTGCATGAAAATTATGTTGGCAACGATAAAACTAACGCTTATCGCGTAACGTTTAAAATGCGAAACGAACGTCGGTGACCACCCGATCAGTGTTAAAATCCTAAAAATAGTCTGTTATGATTAGAATAATAATTTTAATCATATCCGTGTGGAAAAATAATTTAAAACGCTAAGAAACCCTATTTTTCGAGTTTGAGCGCGTACCGCGCGATACTGCGCGAATTAAACAAAATACTGTCTACGCAGCCAGTCAAGGCAACCGGTAATTATTTCAGTAATAATTTTGAGTGATTATTTTTATAGAATGATAAAAATAATTTAAAACGCACTAAAACGGGATCAAAACGCTAGATAAAATACCCGGTATTCAGTAAAATACCTGTTTTTGAGCTAATATACATACAATATATGTATGTATAGATAGTGTGTGTGTGGAGAGTGAAAGGTGGCTGCCCTATGTCAGCCCACCTTTTTCAATTTATGCCAATCCTTGCCAAGTGTGTCTTGGAAATGAAAATCATCATTTTAAAACATTCTCTTACACACAACACTTCACATTTTCAAGATAAAAAACTCCTCTCTCTCTTCCTCTTGATTTCTCATGGCCAAACACCCCCTTATCACACTACCATATCATTTTCCAAATCAAAACATGAAGAATCAAGAGCTAATCATGGTGATTCTAAGCTTGTAACAAGGTTTGGAAGTGATTTCAAGCAAGTTTCAAGCAAAACCAAGTCTCATATCACCATCTTCTACCAAAAACCCATCTAAAATCTTGAAGGTATAATATATTTCATTAAACATTGTTCTTGATTCATATTGATAAAGATATAGTAAAAGTTTCTCTTGATTCTTGAGATTTAAACATTAACTTGAAAATTTCAAACAAATGAGTTTTGGACAAAATAAAAATGGGTATGTGTATGTATGTGTATATGACCGAAAATTATGTAGGTGTATGTGTTTAGTTGTGTTTTGATTTTTGTTTAAAGATCTTTGATTGATTTGAGTTGAATCTTGAAAGATAAGTACATGCATGTGTTGAAAAAGTATTATATAAGAATGATCTAAAAATGGTCATGTAATTCATGATGAATATGATGAAAAGTGAACTTTTTGAAGTTCATATGTATGTATATGTGAGCCGTATATATATGTATATATGTATGCATGTATGTCAAAGTTATTGTGTAATCATAAAGGTGAAGGATCTAAGTATGAATGAAACATGAATGATTAGAGTGCTATGTATGATATTTGAAAGAATAATATGTTAGTAAGGTTTTGATGTATTGAGATCATATTAGATGATAAAATTGTGACATGAACATATTAGATGCATATACTTAGACATGCATGATGATATATGATCTTAAAAAGGTGATTTGAATATGATTGAGTAAAAATCAGTTATGAGCAGATTATAAAAAATAAAATGAAGTTATTTTAAAGTGTTTAGCGACTTATAACTTTGTTATAATGTTTGTTAGCTTTGCATGTTGTACATGGTGCATTAAAAGTTGAAAAATACGTGAAATCGCATGATTTATGTGACTTATACAAAAACTGCACTAATCTGATTATAACTATTATTTTAATCAGTAAATAACATGTATTGTGTTAAAATATCAAGTCGTTTCGAGTTGGGATGATTACAGTAACGTTTAACGCAAAACTATGCGTTAAAACGGTCAAAAATCGGCTTTTCGAGTGATTTTTGTAAAACTGATTTAGATCAGTAAATAAACTGATGTTTTTTAGTTTAAAATTAAGTATTTTAACTAATTTTATGTTTACTTGGTGTTTGGTTGGTCATACGTGACTTCCGACGCCCGAAAACGTTACCGAATCGCTAAAATACGCATTTTTCAACGCACACTAGTGTGGGTAAAATTTTGGGTAAACCTTATGTGTTAAAATGTGTTATGTGATTTAAACATAAGAATATGTAAATATGTTACGTATTTAACATGATGTTAGAAATCTAGATTAAGCATGTATGCATGTACGTTTTGTGCGGTAGAAACAGTGAAAATTGTGTTAGACGTGAAACTTGATTGTCGAGCATGAAATTTGATACATATATGATATTATATGTATTTTCTTTAAAAATGAAGAAATATATAAGATAGCAATATTTCGCGTGTTTCGGTGTTAAATTATACGAACGTTTATGTATATATATTACGACGCGCAAATCGTAGATATATTGCGTATGAACGGGAAAGTTAACGGATTTACACAATAATGGTCACCAATAAAATCGTTCAAGTCGCAACATCATAAAAATATATATGGACTCATGTATATATTAACGTGCCAACATGATCAAAAAATAACAACTTTTTCAGATAATCTCAAGGTTATGTGATAATTCTAAGAAAATAGAGAAACTTAGGATTTTTGTGTTATTAATTTAAAATCGTTCCTATATATATATATAATAGGACGTGTAGAAATCCATCACTGGGATTGCGCTATTTAAAATACGCACCCAAAGGTGAGTGTCACTAAACCCCTCTTTTTACTGCTTTGAATATATTTTGGGGGTAGAACACGTCAATAAAAGGGTTTAATAATGTTTTTGAAATAAAACATACCTTTTAATATAAAATATATATTTTCGTTGAAAATATATAAAATTTGATAAGTCATACGTTTTGAAGTAAAACGTTTTTGATGAATGAATATTGAAAGTACGGTATTTCCTAAGCGAAACATGACCGTACAGTTGGGGACGAATTCCGGACTGGTCTCAATAATAGAGTGACAGGGGAATTCTTACAACATCGTGTATTAAATTGTCATATTAGTAGGATATATATATTGTACGTGGGGCAGACATCATATGGTTCATTGAGATAGGACCCTGCGCCCATGATGTCGTTTAATCATTTAAGTAATGTACGCGAGGAATTGTTGGTAGATCTATCGGGTTGACGACCCCGTCGTGACCGGTCGCCCCGTGTCAAGTCAAGCGACAAATTTTGATTCTGTTTGTTGTCTAGCATTGATTATCCCTGCATGGTTAATATATAGTTCGTATCGTCTAGCTAACATACGAGTCTGAAAATTGACGCAATAATTTAATATACAAAACATGGGCAGTAACAATATTGTCGGGTTCATGAAACTGCGACGGAAGGCCCATGGATTTTATTAAGGAAGTAAAACGGACTTTCAAAATTATATGGATGTTTTCAAATAAACACCTAAACAGAAAGTTTTCCTTAGAATAAAATTTGTTTGTAAGTGAATATGTGAACTCACCTTCCTTTGTGTTGACACTTGATTTTTAACGTGTTCTACAGGTACTTGAGTTCGGCTTCGGGAAATCATGGCGTATCTTGTGTTTGATGATGCATGTTGTTTTACTTAAATATGTTGGACAACTTTTAAACTATCTGGGACGTTTGTAATAAGATCCGCAGGGATCAAAACAACTTAACTTATGTGGCTGTGTCGTGACTTTAAAATGTAATGGTTAATACTTATGTTTTAAAATATGTCAAAATGTCCAACAAATGAATGTATCATCCGACAAGGTATAAATGGGCACCAACTTCCGTCACCACAACGTTTTATATTCCGCTGCGACGTTTTTTGGGGTGTGACATTAACCCCCATTGTTTAAGTTATCAAGCAATACGAATTAAAACGGGTTATTTGGATTCTTGAACACATATGTGTAACAACCCGCTTTTTGAAAGTCAAAGTACAAGTCAAAGTCAAAGTCAAAGTCAAAGGAAGAAAAGATTGCTAATTGCGATCTGCCACTCCTTGCTTGACTATTAAATCGTACTTTTGACTTGTAATCGAATTCTATTATTTGTTTGTTTTAGTTGTATTATGTGGAGTATCTATAACAAATCGAAGTTTAATCACATATTTAATCGCTAATCGACTTATCGTTAATCGCATCGCAACTCGAATTATGTGTTCCGGATATTGTTTTACGTGTGTGTGCTATTATGTGTTACTTGTGCATGTTATGTTTATGTTGAGGTGATTAATCGCAATCGCAATCGCAACTCTATCGCAACGCAATCGAATCGCGAACGATAAATGCAAGTTATTTATGATGATTGTATGTTAGATATAGTAGTTAGGTTATTTGTGTAACTAATGGGTAATACTATCGGATTGCTCGCTCGAAACGCATCGCAATGCTCAACACGCAAAACGAAACGCTAAAATCCAACTCGCCGGACCACTCGATCGAATGGTCATCCGAATGGATGACCTTCCGAACGGATGGCCATCCGAACAATGTGCCGTCCGATCCATTCCAATGCCACTTTCCTCTTTTGGAAACCCTATAAATACCCCCTGTCTCTCTCTAGTTCGACTAGCGTTCCAGACCACTTTTCTCTCGATTTCTCGCGATTGTTGTAACTTTTCAACTCAAATCTTGTACTTCTATGATCTACACGCACTTCTTCATCATTTTCACCTTTGAATCTTCACTTTTAACCGTGAAATCACTGGCTGAGGTGTTCAAGGGTGATGTCATCATGGAGTCCTTATAAACTTCAAGCTTTGGCATAATTCCACCAAGAACAACTCAGATCTACATGATTTCCACATGATTTAACACTATATTCGTCTAGATCTAAACTTTTTCATGATTAAAAGGATTGAAAGAAGGTTTCTAACTTTATTTCGTATCTTTTACACTCAATGCACTCAAAACCGATAGAATCAGAGCTAGATCAGGCCCTCTACTCGTTTTCTAGTGAAGTGTCAGTCCAAGTTCTTATTTCTATCCACGAGACAACCGCCTTTGAGTTAAACACGAACAACCGTTGTGAACAGTTAACTGATCCGGATTGGGGTGATCCCGTTTGATCGGATAAGCTGGGACTGATGGGGTTCCTGTTGTTCAGTACGTTGTCATACCGTCTCGATCAAACCGCAAAACTTTCAAAATATTCAAGTTTCAAAACGATCAGGTTGTTGGACGGATTGCCGTCCGATCGGATTGCCGTCCGATCGAACGACAATCCGATCGGATTGCACTTGGTTTCAACACTTAACACTTCTCATAGTTTTCAAGGATCATCAGTTTCTAGCAGATTGCCATCCGATCGGAAGACCATCCGATCAAATGACAATCCTGCTGTGAACTTGTTCTCTGGGAATGTCTAAACTGACGGATCACTATCCAATCGAATGACCGTTCCACCGGGCGACCTGAAAGGTGGAGATACTTCTCTGTTTTCAAAATGCTCAAACAAAAACTTCAAAGTCATCATACACAAACACATCCATCTCAAACGAATGTCAATCCACCCGAATGGCCATCCGAACGGATGATCATCTGAACGGATTGTCATTTGATCGATGACCATCCGTTCGGATTGTCATCCGACCGGATGACCATTCGTCCCTGAGTCACTTTTCACCGTTTACCGCACCGTTCATTTGCTTATGCTATCGTCAACTGTCCAGGCTAATCATTCTAGCGCTCCCTTCAATCCATTAACTACCATCGTTGTGAGTATACTTGATCCCTTTTTTCCTAACGCACTTTTGGGTGTTACATACGTTACTTATTCTAAAACACATCGAACACACAACGTAAACACTTTTATACGCTAGCCGTTACTGCATGTTATACGTGTTACTCGATGAAAGCTTGTATGTTAGGTTAACACAGTGATTGTTGCCTGACGCCTTAGCAACGATAATACTATAGTTTGGACTCAGCACCTATCGTGGACAGGGGTTGTTAAGGTTATTTCTTCACGTGTCACAGTGGTGATATGTGTTGCACATTCTACAACTTGTAGTCATGTCTGTGCATATTTCATTGTCGATAACCTACTAGCTTCACATTATACATGTTACATGCTGGTTACGCATAAACGCTTTCGAACTCTATTATTACTATTAAACTTGTATGCTCACCTTTACACTCTGTGTATTGACCTCTATTTTAACGTATGTGACATGTGCTTAGGATGCTTGCTTGTTACTTGATGGAATTGAGCTAGGATGGAGTCTAGATACAAACAAAAATAATTTATTTTTGAGTGTCGAAACAGAACTATTTGTCTTTGAATTGTCTGTAACTATGCTACTTATTATGTCATGGTATGGGACGTGATGCTTAAATAATTGGTAATCGTAGTTGTTGTGGAAACTCCTGGACAATCTGTTTCGCTCAGTGTCGCGCCCCGTTGTTTTCGTCATCGGTTGGGGTGTGACATATTGGTATCAGAGCCATAAGTATAGGGAATTAGGCAAGACTCGACCTAGTCCGGGTCGATGTCTTAGAAACAACCTAGTCTATAGTCTAAGTACCAACATACCGACTTGTGCATACCCAGCATGGGTTTTGCACGAGCTTACTAGCTATTTCTCGCTCGAACTCGCTGTACACTACACTCTTGCGCAAACATCGCATGCTACAGTTCCGCGCAAGAACAACCTTTCCTAAGGCTGGTCACACTCACAAAGAGATGATCTGGTTGAGATTAGGTGTGAAAACCTCAAACTCTCGACCAAATCATTCGTTTGACTCGCTATTTTTACTATAAAACAAGAGAATTTGCGTTGAATCAGGAGTGAAATCCATACTTCGATGCAAATATCCTTACCTAACTCGTGATTCTATCACACAAATAGGGATGCGGTCGTTAAGTCAGGGGTGAAACCCGAACCTTGATGACTCGTTCCGCCCTATACTTTTGGTTTTACAAAACTCTCACCAAAGTCTCGACGGACTCCAACGACTTGAGTCACGCTGTAACTGGAAGGATGCATGCCGATCGCCCGGATTGAGGCGAGAGCACAGTCCAGAAGGCCAAAGTGTGTACACAAAGTCCTTGTGAATAGTCGAATCAATTTGGGTAGTTGACGTCTATCACACCCCGACAATCTCCTTTCGATTTTATGTGTTTCGATTCAGGAACCCGCAGCCGCCAACTCTGTGATTTATCGATTTTATATGGATTTTATGTGATTTTATGTGATTGTGTTTCGATTTTTGGTGATTTACTCGCTTTTCGCACAACTCGCACTGCACATTTATCTCAGAATGCAAACAAATCGCTGGTGTCATTCTCAATCGCTACTCGCACTCGTAATACTCGATCGCTTTACTCTGCTGTGGAAGATAGGTGAATACGAACATAGGAAGATGAATACGTGCAAAATATAGTGGAATATATGCTTTCGTGCCTATGTGGACTACGTGATTATGTGTTTCTGTGTTTATGTGTTTCCGTGCTTATGTGTTTCTGTGAATTTTGTGCCTACGTGATTTTGTGCCTTGATGTGTTCCTGTGCTTTATAAAGTAGCTCTTGTGAATTCGCTAGACTATACTAGGGTTAATCGAAACTGTGTTTAAGTCTTATGGCGATGTCTGTTGCAGACGATGTCGTCGTTTGGATCATTTCACTCCCGCTCTACTCGACGTAATCAGGATGACAAACGAATCGCTGCCTCGTCGCTAAGCAAATGGCAAAAGTTATCCCTCAAATCGTCAGCGAGCTGAATGAGAATGCTAGCAAGTCCTCGGAGGAGTCCAGGACTGATACTCCAAAGACTACTTTTAGCTTCAAGCAGTTCAAAGCCTGCAGTCCAAAAGAATTTACTGGCGAAGATGGGCCTACGACCATGTTCCAATGGTTTGATTCAATCGAAGTCACCCTGCGCTAGAGTGGCTGTCCGGAAGACCTTCACACTGTCAACACTACCGGCGTCTTCCAATCCCAAGCTCTAGATTGGTGGACGGCCGAGAGAAATAAACGTGGGAACGATGCAGCTTTTGGGCTGTCGTGGGACGAGTTGAAGAACATCATGATGCAAGAGTTCTGCCCTCCCCATGAACTCCAAAAGCTAGAGGACAAATTCTGGCATATCAAGCAGGATGGTGGAGATAACGCTGGTTTAACTTCTCGCTTCAAGCAGTTGAGTATCATCTGCCCTGGTCAGGTTACTACCCCCAAGATTACGATCAAGAAGTATATCTGTGCTCTGCCGGATTGTGTCGCAGACTTTGTTTAGGCTGCGAAAACGACAACAATTGAGGAAACCTACCTGCTCGCCGCTGAGATTAACGATAAGCGAGTCAGGGCCGGTTATTTCGATAAAGCCTCCAAGAATCTGCACCAAGTCACTGTTGCTTCCACCGCTGAAACCACCGTCGCACCGCAATCTTCAAAGCTCTCACGTCGCAAGAAAGAACAACAGCTCCAACAACAAGAACTGTGTAGTTACTGCAGCTCCACTCCAAACGAAACCTGCCCAACCGCAACCTCAACACTGCCAAGTAGTGGCACCCATGGTCAATGCACCACCTTCCAAGCGTGTGTACACTGGACCACACCCGCTCTGCCCTACTTGTACCTATCATCACCCGGTTGGTACCGCATGCCGATTTTGTGTGCACTGCAACATGTACGGCCACTTCACCGCTAACTGCCGTACTGGTCCTCACCAAGCTCCAGCTCCAGCTCAAGGTCAAGCTCCTACACCACAAGCTCTCCTTCCTGCTCCCCAGGGCCAGCAGACAGCTCCTGCACCCACTGCTCACGCTAGAGCTTGCTTCACATGTGGTGATCCCAACCACTTTGCAAACATTTGCCCTAATAGAGTGGTGAAGAAAGAGCTCCAGCAGCAGCCACAACAACATCAACAGTAGCAGCCTCAGTAGTAGCAGTAGCCAGCAGCCCGCGGACGTGCTTTCAACATCAACGCCCGCCAGGCTCAAGCGGACAACAACGTGGTTACTGGTACGTTCCTTGTGAATGGTATTTATGCTTCGTGCTTATTTGATACTGGAGCAGATAACTGTTTTGTGTCGTTTGAATTCAAAAAGCTCCTTAATCGTAAGCGCGCCCATCTCCCCTCGACGTTCGATGTTGAAGTTTCCACTAGAAGAACCTTCGCCGTCAATTCTGTTCTAAGTGATTGTACGCTTGAACTCAACAATTACGTCTTCCCTATCGACCTTATCCCGATGCAGCTCGGTAGTTTTGACATCATAGTAGGCATGAATTTTCTTCACGAGAATCATGCTGAAGTTGTTTACTTCGATAAGATGATTCGTTTCTCGCTCGCTAATGGTGATCAATTTTGTGTGTATGGCGAAACTCCTTCAAAAAGGTCTTAAACTCATGTCGTGTGTCCA
The DNA here is from genome assembly GCA_030545235.1 of Helianthus tuberosus. Classification (NCBI taxonomy): domain Eukaryota; kingdom Viridiplantae; phylum Streptophyta; class Magnoliopsida; order Asterales; family Asteraceae; genus Helianthus; species Helianthus tuberosus. The sequence continues at coordinate 13,651,306 of CM060413.1, read as the reverse complement.
AGAAAGCAAGTATCTCCGCAAGGAATACAGAGCTTTCTTAGCTAACATTGTAGTACCAGAGAAGGAAAAGAAAGGAAACACAGTAGTGAAAGATGTTCCCGTTGTTTGTGAATTCCCTAACGTATTTCCTGGTGATTTACCTGGTTTACCTACTACTCGTGATATCGATTTCCGAATCGACCTCATTCCTAGAACAAATCATGTTGCTAGAGCGCCTTATCGTCTCGCTCCTTCTGAAATGCGCGAACTCTCGAGTCAGCTCTAGGAACTACTTGATAAAGGCTTTATTCGCCCAAGCACATCTCCTTGGGGCGCGCCTGTCCTTTTTGTCAAAAATAAGGATGTATCGTTCCGGATGTGCATCGACTACAGGGAATTGAATAAGCTGACTATCAAGAATCGCTACCCCTTGCCTCGAATCGATGATTTGTTTGATCAGTTACAAGGTGCTACGTGTTTCTCGAAGATTGATTTTATAACAATTCTCAATTAAACCGACACCCTTGATTATATTTTCCGACACCCTAGTATATTTTAAAATATCCCAAAACGTTCCAAAATACACCCCATACGCGAAAACGGGCCTCAAATATATTGAATAGTATTAAAATAAATAAAAATCTGAAATATAAGTTAAGGCGGGCCGCGTAGGACTCACCCCAACACTCACGTGGGCGGTATAAAGGTTGAAACCTGATTTCGTTTGATTTCTTAAGTTCAGGCAGGCCGCGTAAGACCCCCATTAGTTTACGCAGGCCGCGAGAGTCCCAAAATGTGGCGCAGCCCGGTGATGACACGTGTCATCATCGTGTCAAGTCTATGTGGTGATCCGGATGAGCTACGCATTTACCGGAGGTCAACGCGGGCCGCGTAGCCCTTAGGCTACTCATACGCGGGCCGCGTGAGAGTCAGTTTCAGCAACTATATAAAGGAGCCATCGGGTTCAACCAAAAATCATTCAAAATTCATTTCTCAATCTCAATTTCTGATAGTAGGCTTATTATACTCGGGCATTATACCCCCTAATTAGCGAAGTTCTACTCCGTTGTAAGTATTATAACCCCAAGATACGTATTAGATACGCTGCCCGATTGATCTAGGGTTCCGTAATGGCTGTCGTTGTTCTGCCCGACGTAGTCATTGGAATGCCGTCTCAGGGAGGGTATTACTAATGTTAAAATGGGTTATTAATACTAACACGTGTACATTTGTGTAAATTATAGATTATCACCAGGAAACCCTTACGGAAAATCTAAGACAACAATGTGAGTTGATCCACTTTTTGTAAACCTTTTGTTAAATATTTTTACAAAACCTTAAATACTTTTCCATGCGAATAACAGTTATTGAGTATTTGTAAAGAATACAATTATGATGAGTATGTTGGGGTTTTGTATACAAAATTTGTTACCACCTGGTCAAGGAGTAACATGTCCACAAGTCGGGTTCGACAGTACCATGGATGTTAATTGTGATGTCTTGTAAACAAATATAATTGCGGGATCGCCCTCAATATTGTACACTGTGACTTTTTATTTAAACTTGATTAAACTGGGATTCACTCACCACTATTTTCCACTGACAAATGTTTTTAAAACGCGTTTCAGGTAACAAAATGTGAAAGCCAAATAGAAGCCAGCTGGACAGCACTGAAGGCTTGGAAAAGTGGCAATAAAGTTACCTAAAAATAAAATAGATGTTTTTAGTAAATAAATAGGATTTATTCCTATGAAAAAGCATGTACTATGAACTTGGGTTTTACCCCATTTGTTTAATGTTATGAAAATGTGGTATTTTACTCTGATAAACATTTCCTAACTACGGTCCTGATGAAAAATTCCGCTGCCAAATTAGACAACACATCGATACCACCGAAACTGGCTCACGGCCGCCCGTTCCCGGGGAACCTGGGATCGGGGGTTGCGACATGAGGTGGTATTAGAGCTAAGCCACTGATTCAGCCACAGAGGCGTTCTGGTGACATCAAAATGTAAAATGTTAGGAAATAAATTACGGAAATACGTGTATAATTGTATTTATTGTTATGTGTTATTTGACTATCTGTTAGTTTACAGTATGAGCGACCAAGGACCATCTGACGCGTACCGTCAATTGTCTGGTTCGCCTAGAAGCGAAGGCACCTCCTCTTCTCAGCCTGCCCTCTCAGGGTACTCTGCTGATACGGAAGATGGAATCTTTGTGTTTAAGGCTCAGTCAGAGGAGCCGTTTCCTCAGAAAAAGAGGGAATGGTTCAGTCGAGGGGCACATGAGCGTAGGAAACGTATGAAAAAGTTGCAAGACCAGAGAGCACTAGCAGCAGCCAAGAGAGAGACAGATGCCTATGCCCAGGATATGATAAATAGGGGTGTAGCCAACATCCATATCTTAGCAACCACTGCAGCTGACCCTAATCTGGAGCAAATTATAGCACCCCAACCACAACTGGCAATCCCTGACCAACCCATGGAAATAGAAAACCCGGAAAACCAAGTAGAGATGCATGACTTCAATCCAGAAGAAATCCCTAGGGTACCAGCACCAAACCCCCTAGACCCAAATTACGATCCCTGGTGGGATGACGTTAGGGATTTTGTGCAACGTTACCCGATACATGAAGACACACCTATGCAAAACATAGGAGCCTACCCAGGTATGGAACCTTTAGATCCCTATTACCACGATGAATATATTAGGGAGATCTTAGAAGATCCTTACCGATTTCAGGCACTTTCACCCCCATATCAGGAACCCGCACCCCAGATTCCGAACCCAGTCCTAGAACCTGCATCCCCAATGAGTGCAGAAAACGTGCAAGAACTTAGGACTTTTGGGGAAGAAATTTTAGAAAGCAGTGAGAGAATGCGACAGGTAGGAGAGCGACTCGTATGGAAATACGATGAGGGCAATATGGATTTTTGGATGAATCCATATCCTTGAATGTGATGGTGAGACGGTAATAGTAATAATAATATAATAAAATCAAATATGTGTGTACAGATGCCTATTACTATTAGTGTAATTCTATTTCAGTTGATATTGTAATTTTTATTTCAGTACTGGTATGTAATAGATGCATAATAGTATATGAATAGAGTAAAAGTCGCAATGATCGACGCTTTTGGCAAAAATGTGTGTCATGTGATTGACTATATTAATATCATTTTGTGATATTAATACGGGGTAAATGTTTAAAATTTAGATGGCCGATGAGGGAAATCAAGGAAATCTGAATAACGATAACCAGAGTAACATTAACATGGTTAATGAGAATCCGAGCATCAATAACAATGGAAACCAAATGGATAATAGTGTCGTTCAACACATAGTGGCACAAGGAATTATAGATACAATTCCATTTATTATTCAAACGATTCAAGAAGCGAATAATAAAAGTAAACATAGCAGTAAGCGACCAGTTGAACCAGAAAACAGCGTGAACAATGGACCCGTACTTCAAGTGCCCATTCCCAAAAGAAGAAGAACCGTGTCTTACGGTTGTTCTTACAAGGAATTCTGGTCCTGCAAACCAATAGAATTCTCGGGCAATGAAGGACCCATTGCAGCTCTACGTTGGATAGAGAAGACCGAGGCAGTTCTAAAAATAAGCAAGTGTGCTGAAGAAGACAAAATAATGTTTGCTTCTAATCTATTTAAGAACTCAACCTTAGAATGGTAGAACACTATCCTCCAGTCAAGAGGAAGTGATAGGGTATACAACATGGAATGGGATGAATTTTAGAAAATGGTAGAAAGGAAATTCTGTCCTCCCAATGAAAAGGAACAGATAGCTAATAAGTTTCTAAACCTTAGGATGACCGGGGTAGATAGTAAGGGTTATACTACCACATTCTTTGAATATGCTAGAATAGTACCAACCCTTGCATCACCTGAACCGGTATTAATCTCCCGTTACATCTGGGGATTAATCGGAGAGATTAGACATGTAGTTAAGGCAGCTAGACCTCAACCTATAGAAGAAGCTGTAGAACTAGCGAATACCTTGACAGATGAATTAATTCGTACTAGAGAAGAAGAACGGAGGAGAAACCTAACCCAAAGGCTTACTCAAGAATTCCGTTCTGGGAATTACAACCGTAGGAATATGGGTTCTACCTCTGCACCTTTCTACAAGGTCTGCAAGAAAAAGCATTCGGGAAAATGCTCTACTCTTTTCAATTTCTGCAAGATGCCAGGACACAAGGAAGAAGATTGCGGGAGAAAATCCAGTAATGGATTATGCTACAATTGTGGAGAAAAAGGTCACATCAAGACAAACTGTCTGAAATTGGCTCTAGCTGTGAACAACAGGAATACTAAAAATGCTAGAGCATTTGTTCTGACTGTAGATGAAGCCAAGATGATTCCAGATGTGATAGCTGGTACGTTTTTAGTTAATGATGTTTTTGCTAAAGTATTATTTGACTCTGGTGCAAACCAAAGTTTTATTAATACTTCGTTTTGCAAACTGCTAAATCAGTCATTAACTAAACTACCACAAAAATGTCTAGTAGAGACAGCTAATGGGGAAACTGTTAGAATTTCCGAAATATTGCAGGGAGTAAGAATAGAAATTTTAAATCAAAAGTTTATGGCAAACTTTTATCCTATGAACCTGACGGGATTTGATGTTGTATTAGGAATGGATTGGTTAATAGCCAATAAAGCCAGTATTTTATGTGATCAAAAGTCAATCCAAGTAAATTCACCAGAAGGTAAAACGATCACAATTAAAGGAGATAAGCCCTCTAGATCCACAAAATTCATCTCTGTGATGAAAACTGTAAGTTATATAAGAAAAGGTTCTATAGTGTATTTGATTTCCATAATCACTAACACTAAAGGAAAAGAACTAAAAGACATTCCAGTAGTGTCCCAGTTTTCAGATGTCTTTCCAGAAGAATTACCAGGACTGCCACCAGACAGAGAAGTTGAATTCAGAATTCACTTACTGCCTGGAACAGCAACAATTGCCAAAGCACCTTATCGTTTGGCACCACCCGAAATGCAGGAACTAAAGAAACAATTAGATGAATTGCTGGAAAAAGGATTCATACAGCCAAGTTCGTCGCCATGGGGAGCGCCGATTTTATTCGTTAAAAAGAAGGACGGATCAATGCGTATGTGCATTGATTACTGTGAATTGAACAAAGTCATGATTAAGAATCGGTACCCATTACCGAGAATCGATGATCTGTTCGATCAACTGCAAGGAGCTCGATTTTTCTCTAAAATCGATTTAAGGTCAGGATATCATCAATTAAAGGTACAGGAAGAGGACACTTCTAAAACCGCTTTCAGAACAAGGTATGGTCATTATGAATTTACTGTCATGCCATTTGGTTTAACCAATGCCCCAGCAGCATTTATGGACATGATGAACCGAATATGTAAGCCATATTTGGATAAATTCATAATCGTCTTCATAGATGATATTCTAATTTACTCTAAGAATAAAGAGGATCATTCAAAACATTTGCACGCACTTTAAGTTTATTAAGAAAGGAAAAGCTTTATGCTAAATTTTCGAAGTGCGAGTTTTGGTTAGAACAGGTGCAATTTCTTGGACATTTAGTGAACCGTGAAGGAATTCATGTGGATCCCACAAAGATCGAGGCGATTACTAAATGGAAAACCCCTGAGTCACCAACCGAGGTTAGAAGTTTCTTAGGATTGGCCGGTTATTATAGAAGATTTATTCGAGATTTCTCCAGAATAGCCATTCTTTTAACTAAGTTAACCTGTAAATCCATTAAGTTTGAATGGGGACCAAAACAAGAAGAAGCTTTTAGAATTCTTAAGCAAAGATTAACTAATACACCCATATTAGCGTTACCAGAAGGAACTGAAGATTTTGTAGTTTATTGTGATGCTTCTAAGTTAGGTTATGGATGTGTATTAATGCAACGTCAAAAGGTTATAGCTTATGCATCTAGACAACTTAAGAATCATGAAGAGAATTATTCAACCCATGATCTAGAGTTAGGAGCTATAATTTTTGCCCTTAAAATTTGGAGACATTACCTTTATGATAGTAAGTTTATTATATTCACTGATCATAAAAGTTTAAGGTATGTTTTCGGGCAAAAGGAGTTAAATATGAGACAAAGACGATGGATGGAGATGCTTAGTGATTATGATTGTGATATCCAGTATCATGAAGGAAAAGCAAATGTAGTGGCAGATACTTTAAGTCGAAAGTATCATGAAAAGCCAAAAAGGGTACGTTCTCTTAAATTAAATCTACAAGTAGATTTAAATGATCAGATAAGAGAAGCTCAAGTAGCAGTAATCAAGGATGATACTGAAATATTAAAAGGTATGCTAAAGGAATTAGAACAAGGAACAAATGGAATTTGGAGATTCCATAAGAAGAGAATGTGGATACCTAAATTAGGAAACCTACATCATCGCATATTAGAAGAAGCCTATAAGTCTAAGTATACGATGCATCCAGGAAATGATAAAATGTACCAGGATTTAAGGAAAAATTTCTGGTGGATAGGAATGAAGAAAGACATAGCAGCCTATGTTTCTAAATGTTTAACTTGCTCACAAGTTAAAGCTGAACACCAGAAACCCTCAGGTTTGTTACAGCAATTAGAAATGCCAGTATGGAAATGGAATTAATAACAATGGATTTTGTTACTAAATTACCCAAAACAAAGAAAGGAAATGATACAATCTGGGTGATTGTAGATAGGTTAACCAAGTCAACTCATTTCCTACCAATGAAGGAAACCTTCAGTATGGAACAGCTAGCTAAATTGTATGTAAGTGAAATTGTTTCATTACATGGAATTCCTTTATCTATTGTTTCTGATAGGGATAGTCGATTTACCTCTCATTTTTGGTCAAGTTTCCAAAAAGCCATGGGAACCAAGTTAAATCTAAGCACAACTTATCATCCTCAAACGGACGGACAAAGCGAAAGGACAATTCAGACGATGGAAGACATGCTTAGAGCTTGTGTAATTGATTTCGGAGGTAATTGGGACGATCACTTACCTTTAATAGAATTTTCTTATAATAATAGTTATCACACAAGTATCAATGCTGCACCATTCGAAGCACTTTATGGACGAAAGTGCCAAACCCAAGTCTGTTGGGCAGAAATTGGTGAAAAGCAACTATCTGGACCTGAGATAGTACAAGAAACAACCAACAAGATCATTCAAGTCAAGGAAAGACTGAAAGCAGCACGGGATCGACAGAAGAGCTATGCCGATAACCGACGCAAACCATTGGAATTTCAAGTAGGAGATAAAGTATTGCTAAAAGTCTCTCCTTGGAAAGGAGTGGTAAGATTCATCAAACGTGGGAAGCTAAGTCCCAGGTATATTGGACCTTTTGAGATTATTAGAAGAATAGGACCTGTAGCCTATCAACTACAACTACCAGATGAAATGGCAGGAATACATGATGTGTTTCATGTATCTAATCTCAAGAAATGCCTAGCTGATGAATCACTAGTAGTACCTCTTAAGGATATAGAGGTAAATGAACAACTCAAGTTTGTAGAGAGGCCTCTACAAATTGAAGACAGGAAAGTCAAGAATCTCAAGCACAAGAGATTAGTTCTGGTCAAAGTAAAGTGGGACTCCAAAAGAGGACCTGAGTACACATGGGAGCTTGAATATGAAATGCAAAGGAAATATCCGCACTTGTTCCAGTAGATCTCGAGGACGAGCTCTAAAACAAGGTGGGGAGGATATAACAATTCTCAATTAAACCGACACCCTTGATTATATTTTCCGACACCCTAGTATATTTTAAAATATCCCAAAACGTTCCAAAATACACTCCATACGCGAAAACGGGCCTCAAATATATTGAATAGTATTAAAAATAAATAAAAATCTGAAATATAAGTTGAGGCGGGCCGCGTAGGACCCACCCCAACAGTCACGCGGGCGGTATAAAGGTTGAAACCTGATTTCGTTTGATTTCTTAAGTTCAGGCGGGCCGCGTAAGACCCCCATTAGTTTACGCTGGCCGCGAGAGTCCCAAAATGTGGCGCAACCCGGTGATGACACGTGTCATCATCGTGTCAAGTCTATGTGGTGATCCGGACGAGCTACGCATTGACCGGAGGTCAACGCGGGCCGCGTAGCCCTTAGGCTTCTCTTACGCGGGCCGCATGAGAGTCAGTTTCAGCAACTATATAAAGGAGCAATCGGGTTAAACCAGAAATCGTTCAAAATTCATTTCTCAATCTCAATTTCTGATAGTAGGCTTATTATACTCGGGCATTATACCCCCTAATTAGCGAAGTTCTGCTCCGTTGTAAGTATTATAACCCCTGGATACGTATTAGATACGCTGCCCGATTTATCTAGGGTTCCGTAATGGCTGTCGTGGTTCTGCCCGGCGTAGTCATTGGAATGCTGTCTCGGGGAGGGTATTACTAATGTTAAAATGGGTTATTAATACTAACGCGTGTACATTTGTGTAAATTATAGATTATCACCAGGAAACCCTTACGGAAAATCTAAGACAGCAATGTGAGTTGATCCACTTTTTGTAAACCTTTTGTTAAATGTTTTTACAAAACCTTAAATACTTTTCCATGCGAATAACAGTTATTGAGTATTTGTAAAGAATACAATTATGATGAGTATGTTGGGGTTTTGTATACAAAATTTGTTACCACCTGGTCAAGGAGTAACATGTCCACAAGTCGGGTTCGGCAGTACCATGGATGTTAATTGTGATGTCTTGTAAACAAATATAATTGCGGGATCGCCCTCAATACTGTACACTGTGACTTTTTATTTAAACTTGATTAAACTGGGATTCACTCACCAGTATTTCCCACTGACAAATGTTTTTAAAACACGTTTCAGGTAACAAAATGTGAAAGCCAAATAGAAGCCAGCTGGACAGCACTGAAGGCTTGGAAAAGTGGCAATAAAGTTACCTAAAAATAAAATAGATGTTTTTAGTAAATAAATAGGATTTATTCCTATGAAAAAGCATGTACTATGAACTTGGGTTTTACCCCATTTGTTTAATGTTATGAAAATGTGCTATTTTACTCTGATAAACATTTCCTAACTACGGTCCTGATGAAAAATTCCGCTGCCAAATTAGACAACACATCGATACCACCGAAACTGGCTCGCGGCCGCCCGTTCCCGGGGAACCTGGGATCGGGGATTGCGACAGATTTACACTCAGGTTACCACCAGTTATGCATTCAAGAGGAGGACATACCTAAAACCGCATTTCAAACCCGATAGAGTCACTACGAGTTTGTGGTTATGCCTTTTGGTTTGACCGACGCTCCCGCAATTTTCATGGATCTAATGAATCGTGTGTGTAAAACCTTTCTCGACCGCTTCGTCATCGTGTTCATCGATGATATCCTGATCTATTCCAAGTCAAAAGCCGAACATGCGCAACATCTACGTTTGGTTCTTGAGTTACTCCAGGGAAACCGTCTCTATGCCAAGTTCTCCAAGTGCGAATTCTGGCTTGAGGAGGTCTAATTCCTTGGTCACATCGTTAATAGTCAAGGAATTCATGTCGATCCTGCGAAGATCGAAGTTGTTAAGAGTTGGGTTACCCCAAGAAACCCGTCCGAAGTTCGTTCTTTTCTCGGATTGGCGGGTTACTATCGCCGATTCATCGCCGACTTTTCGAAAATCGTTGTACCCCTTACCTCACTTACACACAAGGACAAACCTTTTGTTTGGGGAACTAAACAAGACGAGGCCTTTCAAACTCTCAAAGCTATGCTTTACAATGCTCCCATGCTCTCACTGCCCGACGGAAACGATGATTTCTTAGTCTACTGCGATGCCTCTAACCTCAGTCTTGGTTGTGTTCTCATGCAACGAGACAAGGTGATCGCGTACGCCTCTCGACAACTCAAGATCCACGAGAAGAACTATACAACCCATGACCTCGAGCTAGGTGCAGTAGTTTTTGCGTTAAAGATTTGGTGACACTACCTTTACGGTACCAAGTGTACGATCTTCACCGATCATAGGAGCCTACAACACATCTTTGACCAATAAGAACTGAATATGCGCCAACGCCGGTGGGTAGAACTCCTCAACGATTACGACTGTGAGATTCGTTACCATGTAGGCAAAGCAAACGTCGTTGCTGATGCTATCAGTCGACGAAGCTATTTGCATAGCATTCGTAATTCTCAAGCCCAGCATAATCTCGAAGCTCTTATCCGCGATGCCCAGCATGCCTATTTTACCGAACGCACTTTGAAGAAGGAAAGAATTCTTAACGATGGTGCTCAACTCGAGAATAAATCGAATGGTATCTTTCATTATTTAGATCGAATTTGGATTCCCAAGCGTACCAACTTGGGACAGATCCTGATCGATGAAGCTCATAAATCTCGGTATTCTATTCATCCCGGTGCTGACAAAATGTACCAGGACATGCGCTACAAGTACTGGTGGCCGGGCATGAAGAAGGATATCGCTATCTACGTTTCGAAATGCCTGACTTGTTCCAAGGTCAAGGCTGAGCATCAACGCCCCTCTGGCTTACTCGTCCAACCCGAGATCCCCATGTGGAAATGGGAGAGTATAGCTATGGATTTCATAACGAAACTTCCGCGCACGCCATCAGGTCACGACATCATCTGGGTCGTCGTTGACCGTTTGACTAAATCAGCTCATTTTCTGCCAATACGAGAAGACTTTAAGGTAGAAAAATTAGCCCAAATCTACACCGATGAAATCATCTGTCGATACGGGACGCCTCGTGACACCATCTCTGACCGCGATGGTTGGTTTACCTCGCGCCTTTAGGAAACGTTTCAATCTGCTCTCGGTACTACTCTTAATCTAAGTACCGCCTTCCATCCCCAAACTGACGGCCAGACTGAAAGAACAATTCGTACCCTTGAAGACATGCTTCGCTCGTGTGTCATAGATTTCGGTGGTAATTGGGACGCGCACTTACCTTTAGTCGAATTCTCGTACAATAACAGTTATCACTCTAGCATCCAAATGGCACCATTTGAGGCATTATACGAAAGAAAATGTCGATCTCTTATTGTATGGCACGAGATCGGAGACGCGCAAATTACCGGTCCTGAGCTGTTGCAAGAAACGACTGACAAAATCCTCCAAATTCGAGACAATCTGTTGAAAGCTCGGAGCCGTCAGAAAAATTACGCCGATAGACGCCGCAAGCCCTTTGAATTTGACGTTGGCGATTACGTACTCCTAAAGGTTGCACCTTGGAATGGGGTGATCAGATTCGGCAAGAAAGGAAAGCTCGTGCCTCGATATGTTGGACCCTTTAAAATTCTGGAAAGGATTGATAAAGTGGCCTACGGACTCGAACTACCGGAAGAACTTACTAATGTCCACCCGACTTTCCAAGTTTCGAACCTCAGAAAGTGTCTAGCCGAACAGGAATTACATGTCCCTCTAGAGGATTTACAAGTGGACGAAACATTACACTTCGTGGAGAAGCCTGTCGAAATCATGGGCCGAGAAACCAAGGTGCTCAGACGCTCACGTATTCCCATTGTGAAGGTTCGCTGGGAAGGCAAACGTGGCACCGAGTTCACCTGGGAACTCGAAAGTGACATGATGGCGAAGTATCCGCAACTGTTTGTTACGCCTGCTTCTTAAATTTCGGGACGAAATTTTCTAAAGTAGGGGAGGCTGTAACAACCCGCTTTTTGAAAGTCAAAGTCAAAGGAAGAAAAGATTGCTAATTGCGATCTGCCACTCCTTGCTTGACTATTAAATCGTACTTTTTGACTTGTAATCGAATTCTATTATTTGTTTGTTTTAGTTGAATTATGTGGAGTATCTATAACAAATCGAGGTTTAATCGCATATTTAATCGCTAATCGACTTATCGTTAATCGCATCACTATCGCATCGCAACTCGAATTAAGTGTTCTGGATATTGTTTTACGTGTGTGTGCTATTATGTGTTACTTGTGCATGTTATGTTTATGTTGAGGTGATTAATCGCAATCGCAACTCTATCGCAACGCAATCGAATCGCGAACGATAAACGCAAGTTATTTATGATGATTGTATGTTAGATATAGTAGTTAGGTTATTTGTGTAACTAATGGGTAATACTATCGCATCACTCGCTCGAAACGCATCGCAACACTCAACACGCAAAACGAAACGCCAAACTCCAACTCGACGGACCACTCGATCGAATGACCATTAGATCGAATGGTCATCCGAACGGATGACCATCCGATCGGATGGCTATCCGAACGATGTGCCGTCCGATCCGTTCCAATGCCACTTTCCTCTTTTGGAAACCCTATAAATACCCCCAGTGTAGGATCGATCCGTGACCCAAACGAGTCAATCAGAAGAGTTCTTGCCTGTTTCAGAGGCGAGAACAAAGAAACAGACTTGTTAAACAGCTTGTTTCACTCTTAAATGTCTTGTTTTATTGATATTACAACTTTTCAGATCAATAGACACGTCGGCAGCAGTTCGGTACCGGAAATCTCAAAGTTACAAATGATTTCGCTTGAAGGCTATTTATAGATGTGGTAATTCCGTTTGAATGTGGCAGAAACCAGTTCAAACGAAATTAACCATGTTAATTTCATTTGAAAGTGCACATGCCACTTTCAAGCGGAATTAACTCTTTCAAGCGGAATTAACTCTTTCACACCCAAAACCTCCTATTTTCTCGTACAACGTGCCCTGATCTAACAATTCTAATACAAGACTCGATACAAGAGGAAGTCGACAGACGTATTGCACCAACAGACTCCCCCTCGGATGTTGACGAGTCTTCAACGTCTTCAGTCTTTATCAGTCTTCGGGCTTCTCTTCAAAATATCTGACAGAATAAGCATCCTCAATATTCTCTTGAATTTCCAGGATCAAATTTCTGGCTCTATTTCTCATAGCTCCTCTTCTCTAACAGACTCCCCCTCAAGTTGTACTGGGATCGTAGTCTGGCTTTTACTCTGCTCACAGGTTTACAGGTTCAAGAATCAGCAACCTGGCTCTCTCATAACCATAACCTGCACATTCTCTACCCAAAAGTAAATTTCACAAATATAAAATTTGACAAATTTAAACTCTGCTAACTACTTGATTAACTCAGTTCAAAAACATCAATTAATGATATAACAATTTTGATTACTGATGACCACTTGTATGAATATCATTTTCTTATCCACACACACTCCCAAACATGTTCGTCATGTTCAGCACTCGGAATTTTGAAAATCAGCTTTTCAACATCAGTTGTCTAAAATCTTTTTGAATTTTTCAAAATTTATGCTAAAACACTCAGAAAATCTTTTTGGATTTTTGATATAACAGAAATGAAACGCAGTAAAGAAATATATACAGACACTATTTTTGTGAGTTTGTGTAAGAGGATCATATCAGTTTATGAGACAAATCACCAACACCGTTAAGCTTTAAACATTTTAAGTTCTAAACGATTCACTTAGATTGTCAGTATACCGGTCCACTTAAATTTTCACACAAAGTTTAACTGTTTCGAGATACGAGATTAATGTTTTAGAGACTTAAAGTAATTCGCGTATCCCACCTCAGAATATACTCCCGTATCCAGATCCCAATATTCAGTCTTACAGGTGAGTATACCTAGATGATATCTGTAAGGGGTTAAATTGCGAAGGCCGTGAGAGCTCAGGTCAGAACTTCCGTTCAGCAGAAAGATGACGGCTTCGACTTTTGGTGGGTCCCCTTTAGAGGATTTTTTTTACAACAGCACATGATTTGCATTTTTCAATGTTTCATCATTTTTTATGCCGAGGGGAGGCTTTTATTTCAAGCAAGCGTAAAGTATTCTCCGGGGACTAGGCCATTGCTTCCGCAAAATCAGAAGTCCCGGGATAATACCCCAGATATCACTAAGCATAAAGACCTAGTATCTCAGAAAGAGGGGTCCTTCAAACAAGATTTCGGGGGTTACCCATATATCCAAGAGATGTTTCCCCACGACATAAGCAAGTTTGAATTTTAGGTTTATATCTCGTCACAATCTACTAAATGTGCAAAAACCTACTGACACATCATCAGTGAGACCGTTTATCACTTTTTCCTTTCCAATTCGTTAGCATGTTGTGATAGTCCACTGATGTACTATCATTTCCTCCTTTTTACAACAAAACTCGTTTTGATTTTATCATGTTTTTGACTTTTTCAAATTTTCAAATGTTTTTAGATTTTCTGAAAAATCTTACTCCCCTTAAAATTCAAAATCATTTAAGGAAATTTGAAAACAAACTATACAAGGTAAAGTGACAACTGATATCGAATCACTTCAGATCGCCATCCACTTGGCATAAACAATCAGAACTCCCCCTTACAACAAACTATTTTCCCATTGTGATTTCAAAACACTTAAGTTTGTTTTAATCAAATGGTTTTTCCGGAAAATAAGTTTCGTTGATTTTACCACTTGTAAAATTGGGGTTCATCATATCGTTCTCAATCATATGTAGGAAAAACAAGTACAACTTAATGTCCTTGATTTACCACTTGTAAGTGAAAACCTTCTTCAACCACTAGTAGGTTCACTTATCAACCAAAATCACTTGTAAATCCAAATATAACAATATAAAGATATCACCTGTAGATTTACCAACCAAACATTTCAAGAATGACGCCGATTCCTGCTCCAAACTTACCAACCTGGGAGCTCCGGCAAGTCCGAATTTTCAGTTTGGAAGTACTTTCCCCCAAGCCTGACCAGCCTTGGGAGATTCTGGTACACATCTATCCCACCAACATTTTGATTTGTAAAATTCTTTTGCACCCTTTACCTTCCCATCAACCATCTTCCCAAAAATATATTTAACTTTCCCATTAAACACTTTTTCAGCATCAAATTCTTTCTTACCAGCAAAGAATTGACCTGAAATTTCAGTTTTACCCACTTTCAACTTTAAATTTTCCTTAGACAATTTAGGAAAGTTTTCATCGTTCACCTCTGGAACGGAATTCTCATTCTTTTTCTCAACAAATGACTCCTCTGATTTTATGGAATCAGATTCATTGTCAGAACTACTCTCAGATTTTACAACCCATCTTTGTTTGTTTAAATCAACTTTTCTTTTGTAAAAATGTTTTGAACTATCACTAGTTTTGAAAATTGAATTTTCAAACACTTTAGATTTCTCAGTTGATTGTACGGTTTTATCAACAAATTTCTTTTTCACTTCAGAGTTAGAAGAAACTCCCTGTTTTGAATAAGTGGACTCTTAGCAATTCCAAGCAATATGTCCAACTTTTTGACACTTGAAACAGGTTCTTCTATCAACTCTCGGAGCAAATTTCTTCACATTCCTCTTTATTTCAGCAAGAAACTCTTGATTTGACTGTTTCCAGAATGGTTTCTTCTGCTCTTCTTCAGAACTTCCTCCTGAAACAAATGTTGTTTTTGATTTATAATTTTTCTCATTTTTATAATTTTCTGAAGAATTAAAACCAAGACCTTTCTTTTTGAAATTACTGTTATGGTTTGGTTTCTTTTGAAAACCATAACCAGAACTGTAACCCCTTTTCTTGTTCAATCTCTGTTGAACTCTTGAAGTGTACTTTTTAGGTTTTTCATGAAGATTTAAATCTTTTATTTCAGAATTATTAATTTCTGTTAATTTGAAAACCTGTTTGATCATTTCAAATTTGACACTTCTTATTGGAAATTGCTCATCAGAATATAATTTGTCTGAATCATTCAAAGTATATGCTACTTTGATTGGTCCGTCATTCAAATTAAATTTTGATAACAGGAATTCTTTATTGTAAACCCTTTTAACCGGTGAACTCGGACTCTTTTCTGACGAACTCGAACTTTCAGACTTAGACTCCGGTTTTGACTCTTCATCCATATCCAACACCTGATCGACCACTTTCTTTAACAACTCAGACTCATGATCAGTGTCAGACACTGTGAATGTGACATCAATATTGTCTGGTAATTCATCAATGATTTCAGACTTTAACTTGATGTTGAGAGCCTTATTTACACCTTCCTCATTTGGCTTTCTGGGATAATAACTTTCATGGATCGGGGGCGGACATCTGTTATACTTGACACTTTGTTTCTTACCAGTATCAGTATCTTCAGTCTTTTCCTCCTTGAATGCTTCAAGACCTGCAACAGTAGGATAAACACGATCAATCAAATAATCACATGTTGTATAACTCAACAACAAACGTTTAATCCTTTCACTCTCAATCTTTTTAAGCTCTAAATCCTGCTTCAGCTTAGCACAATCTTCAATATACTCATTGATGACCTTCTGCTTCATCATTAATGTCGAGTTCATTTTTGTCATTGCATTTTCAATTTCTGAATTCGTTCTTTTCAGACTATCAACAGTTTTGTTTAGCACATCATATGATTCCTTCACATACTTCACATCAGACAGTAAATCTTCTTTAATCTTCTCTAATTCAGCAATCTTCATATCTTTTTCCTCACAAGCTTTGCAAGATTCTAAACACTTCAAACATGGTTTTTCAACTTCAACCATTTTTTCAATTATCTTTTCAACCTCGACGATTTTCTCAACTTCGACAAGTTTTTCAACTTCAACTAACTTTTCGACTTCAACTATTTTTTCTATCACTTTCTCCACTTCAATGATTTTTTTCTACTACTTTCTTAGTTACTTGATCAACATTAGCTTCTCCAGCTTCTGTCTTTGCTTTTTCATCAGCAAGTATTCTAGCTGCTTCCAGCTCTCTCCTCAATCTGGCAATCTTCTTCTGATTCAGCAACTCAACTTTATCTGCAAAAAACAAATTAAAACTGTCAGGATCAATGCCTTTTCTAGCTTTGTTAAGATACTCTTCCTCTTCCTCATCATCAGTATCAATATCACTTCCTAGATCTGGAAAAATCTGTATTCTTTTTGGACTTGATTTGTCTTCATCTTCTTCCAGAATTCTGGCAACAAGTCCTGAACCGGGTGGGATGTATTTGTCCCAGCTAAATCCCTCTGCAACAAATTCATCATCTTGATCAATTATTCCAAACAAAGCTCTTTTCTCTTTTACTTCAATGTCCCGTGCATGTGCAGTTTGTGGTTGTTTGACAATTTGTGGTTGTTGATCAATCTGATGAAAATTTGACTTTTGATAATAATCATTCTTTCCATCTTGTCTTCCTGTTGTTTCTGTGTTTTTGCATTCTCGTTTAAAATGTCCCTTTCCTTTGCAACAAAAACAGGTAACCTTTGATTTGTCAAAACCTAGCGGAGAAGTAGCCATTCCTCGAAACTCATCTCTACCAGTAATTTGTTGAAACTTTTCTGCCCTCCTACAAGCACTAGCCAAACACCACTTCACATCCATCAACTCAAGTTCCTCTGCATCAATTTGGTCATAATCTTCTTTTGTAAGCATCGGATTTCCAATCTTGCCAGGAATCAAACTTTCATAAGATTCCAACATAGCAACGAGTGATGCCATGTGTTGCTTGGCTATTTCTGGAGACAAATTCTGACCATTTTGAATGTTCAAAGTGACATTGCATTGAAGATTTGTTGAATTCTGTCGTTGAGGACTTGATGTTGTATGATTCGTATCAAAACTTGAATATGAAGATGAAGATCCACCACTCTGTGTCACATTACTACCCTTTGTTCCAGACGAACTGTCAGCACTAAAACCAGTTTGGATCTTTGGGCTAGGGCTGGAGGTAGCCTCAAACTTGTTCCCTCTGTAATATAAACTGACATTTTGTTGAGCATTCGGATTCTTCGTGATTGCCGTTTTCTGAACATCCAACTCGTGCTCTTCAATCTTTTGAATAAACTGTGCCAGATTCACATTTTCTGATTTTCTCATGTGTTTCACAATCAACAGATAAGTTCCCCATTTTTGCTGTGGTAATGCATCAACAAGTTTATCAACCCATTCATCATCATCTTTCTTAATGTCCAATATTCCCATTTCCAATACCAGGTGACAATATCTATCAATGGTCATCTTTGTTGTTTCATGATCGAAAGCTGCAAACATATCAAATGATTTCTTCAATAACGCCTTTTTGTTTTTGATCATATCTGCGCTTCCTTTGAACTTTTGAATCAATGCCGTCCAAATAGACCTAGCAGTATTCTCATGTTGAAGCAGAACAAAGATGTCTTCTTTAATCGCTTGTTGAAGAATACTAATCATCATTTTTTCACTTGTATATTTCAATTTATCAATCTCTGAAAAGTCACTGAAACCCTTTTCAAGCCCACGTTCATTTTTTGGTTTTTCGTAATCTTTCTCCAATGAACACCATGCATCAAATTTGTAAGCTTGCACCCAGTTCTCGAATCTATTTTTCCATCCTTGAAAATCTTCAATGTACATCAGTTTTGGCGGTTTTTGATGAGTTCCAGTTTCATTCTCACTGTACAATGTTTCAGCAGCAGTAACAGGAGCAATCGGTGTCGCAAACGCATTGTAGAATTCTTCTTCCATGATTCAGAAAATTTTTCACAAAATTACAAGTTCAAACGAAATATCAATCTAAGCGAAATTACTCCTCAAACGGAACCAAATTTCAAACGAAATCCCTTTTCAAATGGAATCACAGTTGAAACGAAATCACCCTTTTGAAACGGAATAACCTCTCAAACGGAATCACCCTTCAAGTGGAATAACCTGATTTCGTTTGAACAAGCACACTTTCAAACAGAATTACTCACTGAAACGAAATTACTAATTTCGTTTGGAACGTTTCAAACGGAATTACACCCAGAAACGAAATCAGTTTTTTTAAGCGGAATTAGGTGTAGTTTTCAAGCGGAATAGCACTTTCAAACGGAATCAAGAGCTAATCTTGTTTGAAATGCTGATGACGTCATCTTGTCCGATCTGATTTTCAAACGAAATTATGTATTTTATCAGTTTTAAGCAGAATTAAGGTCCAATTTTCTCAAGGATTCATTAAAACACTGTTTCGCACAAAATATGTGAAATTCAGACCATTTTGACCGTAAAATTTTGTGAATTTTGTAAAAGAAGGTGTAGAAGTCAGAAATAATGGCTGTTTTGGCAAGAACTCTTCCTCCTGAGCTCTAATACCACTTGTAGGATCGATCCGTGACCCAAACGAGTCAATCAGAAGAGTTCTTGTCTGTTTCAGAGGCGGAAACAAAGAAACATACTTGTAAAACAGCTTGTTTCACTCTTAAATGTCTTGTTTTATTGATATCACAACTTTTCAGATCAATAGACACGTCGGCAGCAGTTCGGTACCGGAAATCTCAAAGTTACAAATGATTTCGCTTGAAGGCTATTTATAGATGTGGTAATTCCGTTTGAATGTGGCAGAAACCAGTTCAAACGAAATTAACCATGCTAATTTAGTTTGAAAGTGCACATGCCACTTTCAAGCGGAATTAACTATTTCAAGCGGAATTAACTCTTTCATACCCAAAACCTCCTATTTTCTCGTACAACGTGCCCTGATCTAACAATTCTAATACAAGACTCGATACAAGACGAAGTCGACAGACGTAATGCACCAACACCCAGTCACATCACCAAAGTGATGTGACAGCTCTCTCTCGTTCGGCCAGCGTTCCAGACCACTTTTCTCTCGATTTCTCACGATTCTTGTAAGTTTTCAACTCAAATCTTGTACTTCTATGATCTACACGCACTTCTTCATCATTTTCACCTTTGAATCTTCACTTTTAACCGTGAAATCACCGGATGTGAGGTGTTCAAGGATGATGTCATCATGGAGTCCTTATGAACTTTAAGCTTTGGCCTCATTCCACCAAGAACAACTCAGATCTACATGATTTCCACATGATTTAACTCTATTTTCGTCTAGATCTAAACTTTTTCATGATTAAAAGAATTGAAAGATGGGTTCTAACTTTCTTTCAACTCTTTTACACTCAATGCACTCAAAACCGATAGAATCAGAGCTAGATCAGGCCCCTACTCGTTTTCTAGTGAAGTGTCGGTCCAAGATCTGATTTCTATCCACGAGACAACCGCCTTCGGGTTGAACACAAACAACCGTTGTGAACAGTTAACTGATCCGGATTGGGGTGATTCCAGTTCGATCGGATAACCTGGGACTGATGGGGTTCATGTTGTTCAGTACGTTGTCATACCGTCTCGATTAAACCGCAAAACTTTCAAAATATTCAAGTTTCATAACGATCAGGTTGTTGGACAGATTGCCATCCGATCGGATTGCCATCCGATCTAACGACAATCCGATCAGAATGCACTTGGTTTCAACACTTAACACTTCTCATAATTTTCAAAGATCATCAGTTTCTAGCGGACTGCCATCCGATCGAAAGACCATCCGATCAAATGACAATCCTGCTATGAACTTGTTCTCTGGGAATGTCTAAACCGACAGATCGCTATCCGATTGAACGACCGTTCGACCGGGCGACCTGAAAGGTAGAGATACTTCTCTGTTTTCAAAATGCTACAACGAAAACTTCAAAGCCATCATACACAAACACATCCATCTCAAACGAATGTCAATCCGCCCGAATGGCCATCCAAACGGATGACCATCCGAACGGATTGTCATTCGATCGATGACCATCCGTTCGGATTGTCATCCGACCGGATGACCATTTGTCCCTGAGTCACTTTTCACTGTTTACCGCACCATTCATTTGCTTATGCTATCGTCAACTGTCCAGGCTAATCACTCTAGCGCTTCCTTCAATCCATTAACTACCATTGCTGTGAGTATACTTGATCCCTTTTTGCTTAACACACTTTTGGGTGTTACATACGTTACTTATTCTAAAACACATCGAACACACAACGCAAACACTTTTATATGCTAGCCGTTACTGCATGTTATACGTGTTACTTGATGAAAGCTTGTATGTTATGTTAACACAGTGATTGTTGCCTGACGCCTTAGCAACGATAGTACTATAGTTTGGAGTCAGCACCTGTCGTGGACAAGGGTTGTTAAGGTTATTTCTTCATGTGTCACAGTGGTGATATGTGTTGCGCATTCTACAACTCGCAGTCATGTCTGTGCATATTTCATTGTCGATAACCTACTAGCTTCACATTATACATGTTACATGCTGGTTACGCGTAAACGCTTTCGAACTCTATTATTACCATTAAACTTGTATGCTCACCTTTACACTCTGTGTATTGACCTCTTTTTTAACGTATGTGACATGTGCTTATGATGCTTGCTTGTTACTTGATGGAATTGAGCTAGGATGGAGTCTAGATACAAACAAAAACAATTTATTTTTGAGTTGTTGAAACAGAACTATTTGTCTTTGAATTGTCTGTAATAACTATGCTACTTATTATGCAGGGGCGGACCTATAGCTTATTAAGGGGTGGCGTCCGCTACCCCTTGGTCGGAAAAAAATTGGAAAAATTAGTGTAAATTTTGGAAAAATTTGACGTTTTTTCGATTTCATTACGGCTTATTTATAAAACGTTACCCCTTGGTCGGAATCCTAGATCCGCCACTGTTATTATGTCATGGTATGGGACGTGATGCTTAAATAATTGGTAATCGTAGTTGTTATGGAAACTCCTGGACAATCTGTTTCGCTCAGTGTCGTGCCCCGATGTTTCAGTCATCGGTTGGGGTGTGACAATAGGTCATTGATCCCATACCCGACCAAGCGGTAATAATTTACCGTATCCCAAGCCCGTATAGGGAAAATAAGTTAAGAGTATTTACCTGAGCTTAAACCTTACAATCCAAAGACAACTATAAGCACAACCGATAAAACAAGACAACTAGCAAGGTTGCAATTTACTGGACACCCTTAGTTTGGAATGAATGGAATTATTATCCATTATAATGTTAACGTGTCTTATTCAAGTCATATGACTTGGACCCGTTAACTAATATAAAAATGGTACAGTTCGCTAGATTAAGCGGAGACCGGATAGAATGTGATTTAAACTCTCACAAGTTCTATGACTTGTATAATATAGGTCAAACAATAGTATATTCTGATTAGAAGTGAACTTGAAGGAATTTGACACAATTCGGTTAACTTATATAAACAAAGCTATATCAGTCAATCGTACGCGCATAGGCGGTATCGGGTGACCGGATGAGTCAATGTCAAGTTTATTATGCCAAAACATGTTTATTATGTTACCAAATCAGTGGGTATTACAAATTATAAGTTCATTGTGGTTGAAAACCATTTTATGCTCAAAAGGGCATTTTGGTCAATACTATGGCATAATACATGAACTTGCCTAAAACCCAACAACTGATTATGATCAAATGGTATAACCTCAGAGGGTGATTCTATACATTAATATGATCATAATACAACTTCAAATCAGTAGCTAACTTAGCTAAAACATGTTAGAATTGAAAGTCAAAGCAGAAGTCAAACTGCTTGACTTTCGGTTGCGAACCGGACTATAACCAGAAAATGACGGGTTGGACATGATCTAACATATCCTAATATGTTTTATCAACTGATATAATGTCAAAAATTGGTGTTTAGACATTTATAAATTCATTTAACTTATTTTCCGTAAAACTGCGTTTTGACTTTTATTTTAATACAACTTTGACCCGTCATTTGACCAACTTAGCGTGATCTTCAGGAGGTGCCCTCACAAAGGCTTATCACCTACCTTATTACGATCACGAAGCATGTTCGATTCGAACATTGGCTTGACCATAATGGTCATAACCGAAAGTTAAAGCAAAAGTCAATTTGCTTTGACTTTCGGCTAATAACTTAGCCTAGAAAAGAAAGAACACTTACAAGTGTTCTAGGAGAATAATGAACTCAGTGAGAGGCTTCCTTTTGATCAGAAACAACTCCAAGAGTAATAGAGAGAAAGAAAGTGAATTTAGCAAGGAAAAGGATGAACTATGGGGGCTATTTATACTTGAAAGATGATCACAAGATCATGCCAAGTGTTGGCATTGATCCTAAGACGATTCCAGGTATGTTGTGAGGTGTTAAGACCAGAGAGAGTGTGGCAATTCGCGTATAAGTGGCATAGCATGCAGGCTGCCTTGGCAGTCTGCTAGAAACTGCCAGCTGCAACCCCTTACTGACCGTAAGGGGTGGCAGCTTACGGTCCGTAAGGACCCTTCGCGCCCATAGTTTTAAATTGCTTACGGTTCATAAGACCCAAAGTCTTGCGGTCCGTATTGGGTTGCCATATATAATAATAACAATTTCCTTACGGTCCGTAAGGGTCACTAAGAGGCCAAAAATTTGCATGTTGACATAATTAGTCCCTCCACAACCAATCTTCCATAATTTAACATATTTAGTCCCTTTCGTCTAAATAACTTGGCATATTTGAGAGTTGATTGGACACATTTTGCCATATATAATTCGATAAAATTTTCCAAGGTGTTACATTTTTGTATTTAGTTTTCAGTTATATTTTATCTTTTGTTATGTATGTACAAACTTATGCTATATATATATATATATATATATATATATATTTATATATCATATTCAGTCGTATTTATGTTATTGGTTTACATGATGTTTGATTGTATTACATAATATCTCATAATAATTTATTATTTTTTAAACAGTAAAACTGAAACAATGTAATATATTTTTTTTTTAGAAATAAGTTTTCATTCCAATCATCAGGGCAAATTACATAAGAATAGCAGGTAGACGAGCAACAAACTGCGCCGCCATTCCTTTCTGAATAGAAAACCCTAATCTACTAAAAACAAAGCCTCGCCCCTGAGGGGTCGAAAAGTTGTTGTGGACTACACGCTGAACTCTGGACAAGAAACGAACTGCCTCTGGCTCCAAAGAGCCAAACGTGTCAAACGCTAGGGGGACAAAGGCATGCTGATTATTTTCACAAGCTTTCGCGTGCTTTTCCACCTTCTTCGACTCTGCTTTTAGTACTGCTTGCCCCGCCACAAACCCATTTTCCCGAAACCCGGCTAGGGGGGATACACCTGTGAGATCGACACAAGCATGTTTCCCGCCCTCCCAACCAAAAACTAGCACGTCAGCCGGGCGTAGAGTGGATCTCCCCTCCGACGGGTCTGTAAGAAAATTCACCGGTGCCTCTTTCTTTGCCGAGATCCCTGCTCGTCTGAGAATATCCATTAACGCGTCTCGAACAAAGTCATGGCGATACTTAAACCCCGGCAACTCTCTACAGTGTAACGCATGCTCCCCGTATTTATCCAGGCATGCTTTACGGCAGACTGGGCAAGTTTCATCATTCGGGAACATGGGGATCATCAAACGGTACTTAAGGATTGACCGGTACTCCACCGCTGACATACGTTGACCCAAACATTCAATAGGAATAACAGTTAAGAAATCTGAAAAAGTATTTGAAACGATACTTAATATTTTGAAACGATAAAACTGAAAAAGTATAATTTTGAAACGGTAAACATCGAAACAATATAATATTTGAAACGAACAGTATAATGTTGAAACGGTATAATGTCGAACCAGATGGGAGTTAAAAAAGGTATAATATTCGAACCTTACCGACCGGACTTTATCAAACAAATTAATGGTTTAGTATTTTTAAACGATATAAGGTTGAAGCTGCATAGTGGTTTAAACGAGAGTTAAAAAATACGATATAATATATTCAAACTGTACCAGAGTTGTTCAAAACAATAAATGGTATAATATTTTTTAAACGATATAATGTTTGAACCGGACATGAGTTTATAACACAAAAAACACAAAATTCACCAATCTAAATGCTGATGACTTATATACGCCACGTAGAGCTGACGTATATGTACCCTAAATTTCTGTGCTGAGTTCGCTGAAAATTATGTATTTCTATACGGCACGTATAGTTCTTTGGGTGACAGATATAAACCCAAGGGCGTACGAGTAGTTCAAGCCTATTATAAAATTCATCACTTATCAAACCAGTTTTCACTTTTTCCATACAAGTTAGTACTAGTTGTGATATGTTTATTAACGAGTGTTACGCGCCGTCCGCGTTGCGGGGCGCTAAACCGAATATTTCTTAGTTTAATAACATGTACGCCTTTATTTCGGTTACTTATACATGCTACATATAACACGATCTCAAAAAAAAGATACATCGATTCAACCAATTAAACCAAAACACTATCATAGTTTTGCCAAAAAAATAATTAAAACGATGGCAAGCATGCCATTTAGAGCTGGGGCAAAACAATAATTTGTTAGGACGAATTAGCAAGTGCTAGGCAGCTGTTTGGCACGAAAAAAAACTACACTAAGTCAACGAAGTAAAGTAAAACACTACCATAGTTTTGTCCAAAAGAAAAAAACGATGACAAGATTGCAATTTTGAACTGGGGTAAAATCGTAATTTTGAAATAGAGGCAAAATCATATTTTGCACTAAGGGCAAAACCATAATTTTATTTAGAACGGGGGGCAAAATCGTAATTTTAAGCTGCGGGCAAAAGCAAAATTTTATTTTAAACTGGGGCGAAATCGTAACTTTAAACTCGGGGTAAAATCGTAATTTGGCAGGACCATAGCTAGATGCAAAACCAAAATTTTATTTTGAAATGAGGGCAAAATCATAATTTTAACTAATATATGGTTTACTTAAAAAGAAAAAAAAAAGCTTATTGGTTGCCATCATCATTGGCCAATAAGAAAACAGAACTATTCCCCATCAGGGGAAATGTAAATGTAGTAAATGTAGTAAACTAGTATTTAACCCCCGCGTTACGGGTGCGGGGGTCGTAAAACCATGACAAAGAGTAGTAAGCAAACAACGACCAAAATTGAGAAAATTGTAAAACAAAAACGCAAATTTATATCGTCACGTGACATAAATGTTGCCAAAGATAAACACGAACTTATACCATTAACTGGCATAAAATGCAGCCAAACTTGAATTTACAAAGAAAACTTTAACTCAGAAACCCAAAAGAAAAAAGAAAATACAAATCTTTTAGTTCCAATAACAAAGTATATAAGCATGAGGACTGAAAATGTAAACTTACTATAAAACAAAAACCAAAAAAGAATAAAAATAAAACAATCTGATCCGTCGCTATTCTTATGCGGTGTCAAAGAAAATGCAATTGGAGTAATGACACTATTGTGATTATGTCTAAAATTATAGTTTTTCTTGTTACTGTAGACAAGAGTCTACCCTAATTGTTATTATATAGTAACTAGTTGATGTCCGCTCGCGTTACGGGGCGATTGCCGAATAATTCTCAATCAATTAAAAAAACACTACTATAATTTTGCTAGGAAAAAAAAAAATAAAACGATATTTTTCGGATCAGGGCAAAACTGTAATTTTTCAGGACTAACGAGCGAGTGTTAGGCGGTTCCTTGACACGAAAAAAACTAAATCGAGTCAACCAATTAAAAAAAAGTTTCCTACTTTTGCTAAAAAAACTAAAACAATGGGAAAAACGTAATATTCAACTGGGGGCGAAATCATAATTTTTATTCAGGGATAAAATCGTCAATTAAATGGACCAATAGGGGAGTGTCAGACAGCTGTCGGCATGACTGTAATTTTACACAAGGGAAAAATTGTAATTTAACCAGTAAAACAATTTGAGGGCAAAATCGTAACTTGGCTATAAGAAAAAAAAAACGAATGGTAAAATTGTAAACTTAAACGGGGCCAAATCGTAATTTTGAACCGAGTTCAAAGTTGAATTTTTTAGCTGAAAGCAAAAGCGTAAATTTATTTTTAACTCGGGGTAAAAACATAACTTTGAACTGATGGCAAAATCGTAGTTATAAGGGGGAAAAACTAATGACAAAACTGTAAATTTAAAGAAGGCAAAGTCCTAATTTTTAAAACCGAGGGCAAAATTGAAATTTTTAGCTGTAAATTTATTTTTAAATGGGGAAAAACATAGTTTTAAACTGATAACAAAATTATAATTTTAAAATGAAATAAAATTGTAAATTTGTTAGGTCAATAGAGGCAGCCACCTGACATTATTCCCTCCACCACCGCCCATCTCACCCAATAGGTGAAAACAACTTGCCGCCCCTTTACTCCAATCAATGGGAAGCTCTATTACGCCGACACTAGCTTTTTTTTTTATATTTAGGAAATAAGAAATGAATTAATTTGTATTTATTTTTATACTTTCTATAATAAGCAACGTGTGAGAAACAAACGTGGCGGAAAGATAGCACAACCAGAAACACAAAAACAACCAAACGTCACC
The DNA here is from genome assembly GCA_030545235.1 of Helianthus tuberosus. Taxonomy (NCBI): domain Eukaryota; kingdom Viridiplantae; phylum Streptophyta; class Magnoliopsida; order Asterales; family Asteraceae; genus Helianthus; species Helianthus tuberosus. The sequence goes on along the minus strand of CM060413.1, from coordinate 13,624,178 downwards.
ACGTAGCCAAATGTTTGTCGGTACACCGCGTTAACCGCAACATCTTCCATTAACCCTACTTCCACCCAAATCTCTTACATTATACTTTCAATATCGCCAAACTTTTGTTTCCTCCAATCTTCAATCTTCAGTTCTTCAAATCATTGTTTTGTACACACCAAAAACCGTGTAAAAATGGGTAAAGCAGTGCTTATTATGTTGTTATGTTTAACCGCAATCGCGACGGTTTGCCGGAGTGCTAACGAAGCTGAAAAAGGCGTCGAGAATGTAAAAGAAAAGGTGGGTGATGCTGCAGAGAATGTGAAGGTGACAACAGAAGGTGCTTTGAATGAGGCTAAGGATAAGAGTGGTACATGGGCAGATTGGGCTGTTACTAAAGTCACCTCGTAAGCTTTGTTTCGTTGTTTTTGTAAACATTTATGTTGTTGGATATGTTGGATTATGTTTGTTGAGGTTAAATGCTGTGATTTATTGTTTGGAAATGTTTAGGGGTCTGGGTAAAGGAAGTGCTCATAGTGCTGTGGATAAAGCTGGTGATGCTGCATCAAAGAGCACATCTGCATTGAATTCTGCTGCTTCTGGTAATTATGTTACATGTATCTATAAATGTTCATGTTTGTGTATATCTTTAGACGCGTTAAGGAGGGACCGATTACTCAAATGATGGGATCGAATATTAGGACGGGTGGAATAGAGTCAAGAAATGAGTCATAAATCCAAAAAAATTAACCAATTTTTTTATAAAATAATTTGGTTTTCACCCATGACTGACTGAATGGTTAAGTGCTAAACCACTAAGAGGTCTGAACCATTACGTGTTGAACCAGTAAGAGGTCTGAACCATTAAGAGCATGTATAATGGTTAACCGTTTAGAGGCAAATGTTTGACAAATTCAGATAAGAGGTCTTAACCATTCCAACTCAGTATAATGTTTAACCATTCAGAGGCGGATGTCTGAACCATTCAGAAATCTGCTCGCGAAACAAACAGTCTGAACTATTAAGTGCTTAACCATTAAGAGGCAAATGTCTGAACCATTTAGAAATCTGCTCACGAAACAAACAGTCTGAACCATTACGTGTTGAACCAGTAAGAGGTCTGAACCATTAAGAGCATGTTTAATGGTTAACCGTTTAGAGGCAAATGTTTGACAAATTCAGATTAGAGGTCTTAACCATTCCGACTCAGTATAATGTTTAACCATTCAGAGGCGAATGTCTGAACCATTCAGAAATCTGCTCGCGAAACAAACAGTCTGAACTATTAAGTGCTTAACCATTAAGAGGAAAATGTCTGAACCATTCAGAAATCTGCTCGCGAAACAAACAGTCTGAACCATTACGTGTTGAACCAGTAAGAGGTCTGAACCATTAAGAGCATGTTAATGGTTAACCGTTTAGAGGCAAATGTTTGACAAATTCAGATTAGAGGTCTTAACCATTCCGACTCAGTATAATCTTTAACCATTCAGAGGCAAATGTCTGAACCATCCAGAAATCTGCTCGCGAAACAAACAGTCTGAACTATTATGTGCTTAACCATTAAGAGGCAAATGTCTGAACCATTCAGAAATCTGCTCGCGAAACAAACAGTCTGAACCATTAAGTGCTGAACCAGTAAGTGGTCTGAACCATTCAGAGCCTCAATAAGAGGTAAACAAACAACCCCTAAATGGTACCGTGTTCGTACCAAAAAACAATAAGAGGTAAACGAATAGCCCCTAAATGGTACCGTGTTCGTACCAAAAAAGAAAATGGCGTGCATTCTGATCCTTGCAAAAGCTTAATTTAGATGTAAAAAATTGTTGTTCATAAAATATATTTTGGTTTATGTTTATATTGTTGTTTTTATTATAATTTAGTTTAATCAAGTCCATTGGTTATGTACTTTTATTTCAATTTGAGTCTATATGTAGGTAACTTTGACAATGTAGGTTATTGCTATCGAAATTAATGATTTGGTTGTTTAGCATACGATAGAAAAAATGGTGTGGGTTCTAATCCTTACAAATGCGCTATTTAGGCGTAAAAAAATGGTTGTTCATAAAATATATTTTGGTTTACATTTATATTGTTGGACATATTATAATTTATTGTAACCAAGTCTGTTGGTTATGTACTTTTGTTTCAATTCATTTAAGTCTATATGTAGGTAACTTTGACAATGTAGGTTATCGAAATTAGTGATTTGGTTGTTTAGTATAGATCGACAGAGATTCATTTGTAATGCTTGAGAAAACTTATGATATAATAATGAACTTTTGTTATTTTGATTTATATATAAACGTAATGCTTGAAAAAACGTTTGATAGAATAATGAACTTCTGTTATTCGTTTTATATATAAATGTTTTTGCTAAACACGTTTGATAGAATAATGAACTTTTGTTATTCGTTTTATATATAAATGTTTTTGCTAAAACGTATATAGCACTTTTCTTGAGCACTTTTCTTGCTTACTTCCTGCGCCCAATGTGTACATGTATTTCGTCGTTTCATGGAAGCGGCATGCTCAATGTGTGATTGTTGTGAAGCTGCATCAGGAAGCACATCCACAATGAATTTGGCGCGCTCTGATTATATATGCTCATAATGTAATTATGCCTATTTTGTTGCAGAATCTTCTAAGTATGTTTCTGAGAAGACAGGTGAGGTGGGAAGCATGGCATCAGAGAAGGCAGGTCAAGCCATTGGCATGGCTGGTGATGCGAAAGAAGATGGCAATGCGAAAGCAAAAGTCGCGTATGCATACATCACTGAACTAGCACATGAAGCCATGAAAAAAGCTCAAGCTTTTGCTGGGGTGGTTGAAGAAACAGCTGAAGAGAAAGGGAATTACGCATATGATTCTGTGACCGAGGGGGCTGATAAAGCAAAGCACTTAGGGTCAGATGCGGCCCAAAATGCCAAAGAAACAGCGAGCGATAAGGCATCTGACGTATACGATAAAGCGGATCAAAAAATACGAATGGCCACGGACAAAGGTTCTGAACTCAAAGCGACAATGGACGGAGCGATGGAGGATGGTAAAAATAAAGCACAAGATGCGTATGGTACGGCTTCGGAGAAGGCTGGCGAAGCTAAAGATTCTTTTAACAATGCAATGTCTCAAGGAAAAGATCAAGCTTTTGATACATTAGGTTCAACTAAAGCCAAGGCTGAAGACTCTTATGAGGCTGCTAAAGGAAAAGCATCAGATGCTGCAGGGAATGTGGACTCAATGAAGGAGCAGGCTAAGGAAACTTATGGGGCTGCTAAAGACAAAGCATCAGATGCTGCAGATGCGACTAAAGCCAAGGTCGACGACTCTTCGGCTGTGATGAAGGAGCAGGCCAAGGAAACTTATGAGGCGGCTAAAGACAAAGCATCAGATGCTGCAGGGAATGCATATGATGCAGCTAAAGCCAAGGTTGACGACTCTTCGGCTTTGACGGGCTCGATGAAGGAGCAAGCCAAGGAAACCTATGAGGCTGCTAAGGAAAAAACATCAGATGCTGCAGGGGATGTAGGAGCAGCAATGAGTTGATAGAATATATGGAAATCCAACATGTATGTGTTAAGATTATTGTAGGTTCTTTGTTCTACAAAGGCAAGCAATACATGATTCCTTTCTTGTTGGATGTGTAATAAGTGTATACAGTTTTTAAATGCTTATAGTGAACTCTATAAACTGAGGCTTTATTTCCAATTGAATTGTTATCAAGCATTGTACCAAACGGGTGTCAAACATACCGACTTTTCTCAAATTTTGATAACAAGTTTGAATTCAAGAACGTCATAGTTGAAGTTGCTACATATATGAAGATCTAACTGTAGAGAATTGAATCAACTGATCAAGGATAAAAAAGAGACCATACTCAAACTCAGGTCTGGTCAGTGAACAATTGGAGAAGATGGATAAAATAGAAATCTGGAAATAAAAACTAGATAAAAAGACCGTCTAGTTTTATGCTTTGATGACTAAAAACTAATTCATCAAGCTACAGAATCTCCGAAGAATTTAATAAAAACAGAAGAGCTTTAATCTTTACATTGTAGAAGCATTTAGTATCATTTTAATTTATGTATAGTTCTTAGTTAATGCAACTTACACTATCAAACAAATGAGTATAACTGACTATCCATTCCTTTGATAATTACCAAACAAATGACTACAAGTGACTCTCCATTCATTCCTTTGATAATTACCGAGGGATTTCCGACTGACACATTTCGTTAGCGACGGAAAACCCAAAAAAACTTGGGACATTTAAAAAAATAGCGTTTTATCTAAAAATTTCCTGACACATTCCGTTAGCGACGGAAAACCCAAAAAAACTTTGAACATTTTAAAAAGGATAAATTACACTTTTCGTCCTTTATGTATGTAGCGGGTTGCAGTGGATAGCCTTTAACTTTGATAATTACAATCACAGTCCTTTATTTGGAAAACATGTTGCACGTTTCATCCTTTGCCCCTAACCTGGTTAAAATTTTCAATTAACTATGGCATGTGCATTGCACATGAGGGCTATTTGGTCATTTTACATGTCATTATATATATATATATATATATATATATATATATATATAACCTGCACGTCTAAACCCATCTCCCATCTCCACTACCTCCACCGCCCCGCCACCACCCCAACCCTCCGACGACCACAAGCATCTGCCGCCGCCGCTAGCCCATCACCTTCACCCCCTCTGTCTCAGTTCTCTTTATCCTCCTACCATCACCACCACCAAATCCGTCACCACCACTGTGACAGTCACAACACCAAATTCAACCATCACCAGCAAACCACATATATCCCCACCCGATCTGAACCCACAATAAGCAAACCATAACAATCCCCAACCGATCTGAAAACACAATTTAACACCACTGTAACAAATTCCCAAGATCTCAGAACTATTCCCATCACTTACCGGAACCCTAGATTGAATCGGAATGGACATCTCGTTCTATCATCATCGTCTTCCTCTGAATCTTGTCACATCATCCACGATCTACTTGATTCGAAACCCACTAACAGTTACCGTAGTTGCGATTTTACAGATCTGGGTACGAATTTGAGGAAGAAGAGTAAATACAGGCAGGATTAGGGGGGTTATATGCGAAGATGATGGTGGTTTTCGGAGGTTGGGGAGGTGGTGGTGGTGGTGGTGGTTGCGAAGATGGTGATGGCTCTCGGGTTACCAGAGGTTGGGGAGATGGTGGTTACGAAGATGATGGTGGTTCCCGGCGACGGCGATGATGCCGGATGATGATGGTGGTTCCCGGCGACGGCGATGATGCCGGATGATGATGGTGGTGGTGGTTGTGGGGAAACCTAGAGAGAAATAGAACTGAGAGAGAGAGAAGAGAGTTAAGAGAGAGAGAGATATCACTTTTATATACATATATATTTTTTAATTTAATTTCAGATTTTTTATTTTATTTATTAAATATATTTCAAATAAATTGTGTAAAATTACCACCTTACCCTCATGTGCAATGCACATGATATATTTGACTGAAAATTTTAACTAGGTTAGGGGCAAAGGATGAAACGTGCAACATGTTTTCCAAATAAAGGACTGCGATTGTAATTATCAAAGTTAAAGGCTATCCACTGCAACCCGCTACATACATAAAGGACGAAAAGTGTAATTTTTCCTTTTTAAAAAAATAGCGCTTTATCTAAAACTTTTGCAAGTTTGATGAGAAAACTATACCGATGAACAATCTCTTGCTAAGGCCATCCGTAGTCATAACGCCCCTTTGTGGGCGTTATGCGACACGTGGCGCGCCACGTCAGCGTGTGGGCGTTATGGGGCCTTATGCATTTAAGCCCGTAGTCATAACGCCCCTACCTCATCATTACCCAATTAATTATAAACCCTTAAATTATACATATATATGTATATATATATATCTGTGTGAGTGGAGGGTGAACGGAGGCAACAAGCATGGCGCCGCGATAATTATCGCGCCTTCAAAAATTTTTTGGGCATAGCGCCCTTTGTTTTGGTGTGCAAGGCGCCATCTCGGCGCTATAGGGGGTTATACCGCCCCACTACGCAAGGTCTAATCCATCGCTAATTTTTATTACAATATCGATAAGATTCGTACCCTTTCTTTTTAGACGATTGTCAGTGAGGATCTATGTGCAATATGAAATACCCAAATATTTTATACTAATGTATGGTATTATCTTTTAACAGGTTTTACTTTGATTGGAGCTTAAAAGTCATTGCTTAAAACTTGAATATATATAGTGTGGGCCAATGGCCTCCCTCCATTTAATCTCTTTCCCTAATTAATTGAGTCTAAATTACTTAGCCTGTGTTAAGGGTGGTGGGGGTGCCCTGATCAGGACCGCATGCAGGTTGAGCTAGATGGCTAGGGAATATCGCCGTACGTAACCCACACAAGTTCCCCCAGTGGGTTGCTTTTCGGGTTCATGAACTCGTGAGAGATGGATGTATACAAGTTTCAAAGCTGCATTTCTTTAATATTGTATTGGATGGAGATCTGACAAAAAATTATTGGATGACGGGTTGAAATGACTAGTAAGTTTAACTAGATGGGTGCCCCCTCCTTTTATAGGGTTGATTTGGATTAGAGTGAGTTCAGATGAATGAATGATGCGGCATTATCCTGTTTTTTTTTTTTTTTTGAACGGCCAACAAAATTTTTATTAAATATCAAGGGCCAACAATAGTTAGCCCACACCAAAGATCCACGCCAGTACATACATCAGTTACATACCAATCATTAAGCTAACTGCCAAACTAGCATTTTCTAGATACATCAAAATTGCACCATTCCTCCCACGTTATATCCTTCAAATTCGAACGACTTCCAATCCATAGAAAACCCAATTGTTTTATTTCTTCCGTCATCCGATCCACACGTATTTCTTTTTCCTGGAAAATGAGCTTATTCCGACTCTGCCAAATAACCCAAAGTGCGACTTGCATTACCGCGTATATTAATTTTCTCCATCTCAAATTTCCACTAACATTTTTGTGCCAGTTCAGCAAATCTTTTACCCGGAAAGCATAAATATTTGAAACCTTGCACCACATTGATACAAAATTCCAAATCATTTGTGCCGATTCACATCCGATGAAGAGGTGGTCCACGTTTTCTTCCAGCTGATTACACACTCTACAAACGGTTTGACCCGACCATACATTTCTTCTTGCCAATGCGTCCAAAGTAGGCAGCCGATCCAGCGATAATCTCCACGCGAAGAAATTTACTTTTAATGGCAGCCAATTATTCCATACGAATTCATTCCCAATATCGCTAAACCTGGAACATTGCAGCCAATTTTTCAGGCTTTTAACAGAGAACGAACCTGAATTATCAAGCTCCCACCTCCACCGGTCCGCTCCATGACCACCCACTGCCGAGAGCATTAGTTGTGATAGGTCCTGCAATGCTGCCATTTCCTCTGGCGATTCAGGCTGCCTAACCCAGCTAAAATTCAGTACCACCGCCCCATTCACCATCTTTATGCGATCAGCCACCACTACGTTCTTGGATCCTTCTAAACTAAACAAACGCGGGAACCTGTCTTGCAACGTCGCACCTTCTAACCAACATTCCTTCCAGAATAAAACCGATTCACCGATCCCGAGTATTGCCCGAAAACACTCCTGTAGATTCAACCCATATCCCATCATATCTTTTGACACATTGAAGACTTGTTTCCACGGACCCGATATCGACAACTTTCTCGGGATTGGATTCCATGCTCTCTCACTGTGATGAATACCCCAAATGACTTTCCTCCACAGACTGTCTGGCTCTGTTTTAAACCTCCACCACCATTTTGCAAGCATAGCGAGATTAGCGTCTTTTAGAGAACCCAACCCCACTCCTCCCAATTCTTTTGGAGTAATTACATTATTCCATGCTATCAGGCACAACTTCTTTTTTTCAGGTGTTATCCCCCACAAAAACTCCCTCCTCAGTCGTTCCAATTGGTCAATAACCCCAGATGGAGCTTTGTATAGTGAAAAATAGTACGTTGGGAGAGCGTTTAGCACCGACATTGTTAACGTCAGCCTACCCCCAAACGATAATGTTTTCGCCTTCCATAACGCAAGTCTTTTTTTGAAAACTTCGACTACCGGCTGCCAATGTTTCACCAAGTTCATATTTGCCCCCACTTGAAGCCCCAAGTGCTTGAAAGGCAAACATCCTACCCTACAACCCAGTAAATTTGCCACATCTTGCACACTATCGTTCCCCACATTTACCCCAAAAAAGCTGCTTTTTACCAGATTCACACGAAGACCAGATGCTAAATAAAAACATCTTAGTATTCTTGTGAGGTTGAGCACACAAGTTGATGACCAATTTCCCACGAAAATCACATCATCAGCATACATAAAATGTGAGATAGCCGATCCTTGATTGGACAAACGAACACCTTCATATATGCCGAGGTTACATGCCATCTTCATAACTCCCGTGAGTGCCTCCATAGCTATAATGAACAGAAAAGGCGATAACGGGTCTCCCTGCCTCAATCCCCTGTAACATGTAAATTCTTGTGTTGGTGACCCGTTTACAAGAACAGAAGCTCTTGCGCAATTAACGGTAGCCATGATCCATTTAATAAACGTCGATGGAAACAACATTTGCTCCATAATGGATTCGAGGAACCTCCAGTTTAGTGAATCATAGGCTTTTTCCATATCCGCTTTAAAAATAAACCCCTCCTTATTTTTTTGTTTCATCCAAGGAAGAAGTTCATTCAAAATCAGCGGGCCATCCAAGATGCTTCTACCGGCAATGAATGCGGTCTGTTCCTCCGATATGAGATTGTCAATTACAAGCTTGAGTCGATTCGCCAATGCTTTCGACACCACTTTATTTATGCACCCGACGAGACTAATAGGTCTATAGTCCCCCATCCCATCCGGATCTCTACACTTTGGAATTAGTGCAATGAACGAGGATGTGCATCCCAAAGAGATAGTTCCATATGTCCTGAATTCTTCAAAAACCTTAACAAAATCAGCCTGTAGAGACTCCCAACACTTCCTTATGAACCTGAAATTAATCCCATCCGGCCCCGGTGCTTTATCCCCTTCACAATCCCAGACTGCATTCTTGATCTCCTCAAGCGTAAAAGGTGCTACCAGAATCTCCGCCTCACTATCTGATATATGCTTCAAGTTTGGGCACGAGAGCCCCGGTCTAGAAGAGGAAGGTTCCTGGAATTTTTGAGCGAAAAAAGAGCAGATGGAGTCCTTAATGAGAGAAGGAGCCGTCACCCATACACCATCTATCATGAGGCCATTGATCCTGTTAGAACTTTGATTCGAATTTACAATACTGTGAAAGTAGGAAGAATTCTCATCCCCCTCCACTGCCCACTTCACCCGAGACTTCTGCTTCAGATCCATGATTTTTACTCGATCCATTTCCATGATTGCCTTTTTGCACTCAGCTCTCGTAGTGAGCTCATTTGGTGATAAGACCCTTTCCTCAGCCTGTAACTCCAAAGCCTCTAACAACTCCATTTTTTGCTTATAATCTGCCTCTCTTTCCATCTTTATCGCATTGACCCGTTCTTTTAATCTAAATTTTATCCACTTCAGTTTTACGGCAAGACCTAAATCTGCCGGTCCTTCGAAAACAAAATTACCCAAGGCTTGCTTAACAAAGTCCATCATTCCTGGCATCACCAACCACGAGTTGAAGATCCTTGTTGGACTGGGCCCGAAGTCTTGTTCCAATATTGATAAAAGAATCGGACTATGATCCGAGACCACATTAGAAAGTGCCACAACCGAAGCATTTGGCCATTTGTTATGGAATTCCCTGCACACCAAAAATCTATCGAGCTTACTTTTGTGAAGGCCATTATCTGAATGGTAGGTAAACTTCCTACCCCCCATATGATACTCGACCAAATCTGCCAACTCAATGAATTCATTAAAGAAAGCTGCATTAAGAGGCACGAATTCTGAATTTAGTCTCTCATTCGGTTCTCTAACATCGTTAAAATCCCCGCAAAACACCCACAATCCCTGCAGAGACTGTTTTAGTGTGACCAACTCTTCCCACAACGACCTTCTCTCGGCCGGATCATTGTACGCATATATGTTCACTATGTTCATCCATTCCCTAGTGTGTTTTAAGCTCCCTTGCACAATAATGAACCTCTGGCTTCTTATGACTTCATTACAATCGAATATAGTCGGATCCCACAAACTAACCAATCCACCTGACCTACCCACTGCATCCACATATGCCATTTCGAATCTCGACCTTCCCCAAATTTTACTAAAATAAAATTCTGTGATACCCCCTAGTTTCGTTTCCTGGATAGCCAAAAAAATGTACGCCATGGGACGTTTTTAATCCTCTAACCCAATCTATCTTCTTTTGGTCCCTGACCCCCCTCAAATTAATTGACATAAAATTCATTGTACAACATTTTTTTCACCAGCAATTACCTCGCTGACCTGATTTTCGAAGCCTTGTAACTGGAAGCCAAGCATCAAACCGATCATGACTGTGTCTGCTGTTTCATCCATCGCTCTTTTTTCTGTTTCCATCTCTGAACTTCCGGTACCAACATTTGTTCCCAGATCCGGATCACCACTCCTTCCTCCGTGTTCCTTGCCCCCTTCCGGCTGCGGAATCCCGTTTTCAACGACACCTGTTTCGTGATTGTTATTTCCCATTGTATTATCGTACCCCTGTGAAAAGTCTTCTGGAATCGTTTCATTATTGAGGTCAAAAGACCTTTCTGGATTCCTGATATGGATCTGATGAGTGTCCTCCCTCAAGTCTGTTTCTGGGCTTGAAAATTGTGGGCTCCTATTTCGGCGAGGTCTCTTCCTAGATTTTGTGTTTGGGCCCGGGCCCAACTCTTTATTTGGATCTTGATTCTCATTTACAGCAAGTCTTTTTGACCTGGTCCCACCGACATCATCATTATGTTCATCCCTCACAGCCGCCGTATTTATTGTTTCTCTCTCCTGGTCCCCATGCACCTCGTGCATGGGAGTAACCGGTTCATTCCCCCAGTTTTGATTCTTCGCATTCCCCCCTTCACCAGCACCGCTTCGAACCTCTCCGTCTTCCAAGTTATCGGCCGGTTCTGCCACCGATCCCGAAGTCTTCTCCGACGTACATCTTCCTTCTACCGATAACTCTGAAATCACCATTTTTTTCGACTTATTCTGCTCTTCTCTTACCCACACCCTATAATCTTTCTCACACCATTGCAACTTCACTTCATCTTCTATAAACTTTCCTGACTCCGTGACAACCCAACACCCACTGTCTGAGTTGTCTGTATCATTCCACGAAAAATCCGACGAACCGACCACTCTACCATAACATTCTCCAACCGCGTTATACGTCTTACAGTCCCTAAGGTGAATAGGAACCCCACTTACTCTGGTCCATACTAGCCGATCATAGTTCAAATCCTGACCTTTCCAAAGTTCCGCTGATGTTACTATCTGACTCCATTCTTCTTCATTATTATTTTTGATAAATTTCGTCGCCTGGCCTTTCTCCTTGAAGACAATCATGCACTTCAGTCCTCCAAGATATGATACAGGATATTCACCATATCCCCAACTATCCAACTTCCTCCTTATTTCTTTGAAAGCTAACATATCCTTTAGTTCCACAATCACCGCCCTCATCATACAATGGTCCGGATAGACGGCGATCCTGTCTTCTACCATGACTGTCTTATTGTCTTTTACCTGCTCCTCCCCAATACCTTTGACCACATCTGAAAACGACCTCCCTTGGTTTACTGGTTTATACTCGAAGACAGGTTTCCTTTGTGCATTCAGATTACCCTTGAATAACGACGGCCCTTGGTGTTGATTTACGTAGTTTTTTTGTTGAAAAGACCGGTGATTTTTATCGAACTTCGCCACAGAAACGCTCACTTTTGCTTCATGGATCGTTACCTTGTTCATGCCACGTAAAGTTGCCATCACATCCTCTACTCCTTCATAGCGAATAAACCCAAAATGGTTCCCCCTAGAGTCCCTCTTCCTAGCAACATATGCATCCTTCACTACTCCGAATGTCTGGAAAGCTCTCCATAATCCCATCCTTGTTACCCCTTCTGGGAGATTTGTAATGTAGAAAGTCATTACCGGCCGTCCAACGGGTGGAGGCATGTAGTTCCTTTGGTATGGCGGGTACCCCATTTTCCGGAGCGTTGAAAGGACAGAAAAGAACAAAACACTCCGACCAAAACACAACTGCTACGGTGTGTTAACGGGATTCGAATCGGACAGCAGAGCTATGCAGTATAGATGCACCGATATCAGACCCGCTAAGCCACCAAGGAGAAGGTCCGGCCAAGAGTCACCACAAGAAAAGCTACGAGAAGGACAAGGGAGCCGCCCGATCCCGGAAGCGAATGGAATGCACGGCACGAAGCGTTAGGAAGAAAGGTCAACCCAAGCAAGGGACCTCGCTCACTAACCCAATCTTGCCGCCTTCGTCGAGCCGCCGGCGATGGGGAGATGGTGAGAGTACTTACTCTTAGCAAAGTTTTTAGTTTAAGTTTTTCTTCAAAATCCTGTTGTTGAGTTCATGGGCTCAAGTGAGTTTCAAAATCGGTGTCCGGATACCCCACCCTAACAAAAACTATTTTTTTATAACAAAATGAGGATTCTAAAGTTTAGAAGATCTAGCGAAGTTGATTTAGGGATACTTAAACGTACCCCGTATTAAAGGTATAAAGAATATTATTTTTTTTAGCGAAAGAGAACACCAATTTGTGTGAAAAAAGTGTACATTTAATACCACGTGCCCTTGATTTATTGCAATGATTTATTGCAATGATTTATTGCCAACCCACTGAGTCACCATGCCAGGTGAAGTGATTTGACAAGATTATGCGCCTTTTAGATGTAAGGTAGGGGAATATTTAGTACATTTATTAAAAATCATTCAAACTCTTGTTTTTTCCTACATAAACCATGCAATTGCGTCCCACAACCCACGACTCACTTCTCTTTGACTGCAACGTGTCAGTTACGAGCTTTGCACAAAGTGGGCTAACCTAGGGTTCTCAAAAAGTATATAGTTAGAATGTCCAAGTCACTTGCTAGAATGTAACCACGATCTTTTTCTATATGGGTTAAGTCTTCCATACTTGTTTCTATATATAAACACAACTGCGCATGTATTTAGATTTTATAAAAAAAAAAGCTAACGAACAAAAATTATATGAAGAAAATAAACTATCAGTATAGGCGTTTATTATTTATAGTATAAGGAGTAGAACTGAAACTAAAAAAACAATAAAACAAAAAGTGAAAGCCACTATTCACATCATATATGTATAATGTAATATAATATAATGTAATGTAATATATGAATACTGATATGAATTTACGGTATTAACTAGTGACGTGCAGGGTTATCATGAACATGTGTTTGATATAAATTTTTTTAATAAATACAAAAGATATAATATTTACTAGGTTTGTTTGAGAAGCCAAAAAAATGTAAAGCAAGAAGAGATAAACCTAAAACATAAATCGTACGTCATGTGATAAAAGTCGAAGACATGCAAAGAATAGACAATTCTATGAATGTACCAAAAAAAATATCAGAAGTTAATTATGACCTTTCAACTAATAAAAACATACAAACTACCAAACTTTAAAAGAAAGCAATAACACAGCTGCAACTAACACCGGTTCTTCCCTCCGAGCTCCGCCTCCTAAAGGGTGGGGGTGGTCATCACTCATCACTCATAACACCCAATCAAGTTCCGCCATGTCATCAACAATTTTTTCATCACTCACAACCTTTTATAGTGGCAATGGTCATCACTCATAACACCCAACAATAAACCCTACACCCCCTCACATGTTCCATCACTCAAACCTTTGTCACGCGTGAAAAACTTCACGGAAACCATATTCCAACGTGATGAACAATTTGGTGGCGGTGGAAAAATGCAAACCACCACGCGTGGAAAACTTCATCACGGGGAAAAATGCAAACCACCCCGCCTCCCCTAAGACTATGGGGTATGGAGGGGCTGGAGTTGGGGTCATTGCTCGACACGTGGTAGATATGAGCTCCACCAGTCCATCCCAAAAAGTGGGGTGTCGAAGCGGCGTGGCCAGGCCGGCGTGGGGTGCCATGTGTTTTTTGTTTTTGTTTTTTTATTAGTTGACAATTATATAAAAAACACAAGTTATATTAAACCAGCCAACCATGGTCCGTCACCTAGCTCCCCCGACCTACGTCAGGCACAATCCCCAAGCCAAAGGGGGGACACCATGCCTAACGCTTAGCCGGTGTGGTGTAGCAGCGTTAAACCTAATCCACCGCCCCAACCCACGCCCTACACCCCATAGTCTAATGGCAATGTCACCTTGATCAAAACAAAACAATACAGTTCTTGAACCAAGTGCCAATAGTTCTAATTAGGGATAGACTAATTTTCCCAAATACCCGTACATCTATCCGTACCGATTTTAGGTATTCAGTACATGTATTTGTACCTAGTTTTATTGATTTCGGTATCGGTACAGATAAAAAAGGGTACTGGTTAGAACTTTATGTAGGTCCTGATTTCTGAGGATCGATAACGGAACCAAATCTCTTGTTTATCACAAACACGGTAACGAGTGCGGAATCCCTGTGACTATGCCAAATCAAACATAGATAGTAACAACACGATATAACCAATGAATCACAGTCAATTGGTTAAAAGGATGAGAACAATGATCAAACAGATACACACAATGTTTGACAGTAGACTTTCAGTAAAGGTTATGTTCTCATGGTTTCAAAGAGAAACTATGTGGTGTTTATATAGCAGCCCAGGCCCAACAGTGACAAAACTAGGATTGGGCCCGACGAAACCTGACTTGGGCCTGACGAAATCTCCTGGACGACGAAACTCTAGGAGTTTCGTCACCCATCACGAGGAAACATGGAAGTTATGACCATTTGGGGGTTTCGTCATGTAGTGCTCGACGAAACCTTAGAGTTTCGTCGAGGGCTGCGATTTCTGATGTGCTGCAAACTGTTTTGACAGTTTGCAGCAAAACAATAAAAACACAAACATAACATAACATAATCATGCAACATGCATTGTCATTTGAACATACATAACAAACGAGAAAAACTTTGTCGGACACAAGTAGGATAGGAGGATATCCGACTTGGTCGACGGCGAATTACAGACTCGATTATTATAAAAAGACCGTATAAATACAACGTTAATTAAGACAAGTTACAGACACTAAAAATATGCATCAACAAACTCCCCCTTGTCTGTTACTGTCTTCGGTCTTCAATCTTCCGTCTTCAGTGTTTCAGCGTCCAGGTGCTTCCAGCATGAATTCCTCGATAAAAGCAATAACAAGCGACGCGTTGAAATCGAAGCGCTTGATGAGCGTCCTTGTCTTCGTAAAATATATCATGCCGAAATAGCTTGCTGATGTCGTTTGTTGACATATTAACAATCCACATCGGACCCAACATCCGAAAGTTATCACGATCACCTTTAAACACGATCACCGCTTCATGAGTATCTGAGTCGTAACACCACAACGCCATTTCTTCGAGAAAGTTCTGCTCCATAGGCAACAACGGTATCTTGTTCATGACCTTCGGCGGTTGGTAGATAAGCTTGTAACGCGCCGTGTTGGTCGCTGGATCTAAAGTGAACTTTATTTGTTGATAAATGGGAAACTGAGGCTTGTACGACTCATCTTTCTAGCCTGACCTTTTGTTAAACTTTAACCTTCGCACGGACAATGTAGCTCCTTCGAAGTTTGAGCGATTAATGAGCTCAAGCTTCGCCAAAGCTGCAACATCGTAAAAAGGTAAGGACAATATGCTCAGCAACGATCAGAAATATTGAATACCGAATTCCCGCTTGATGGCCACGCAATGGATTTCCTTTATGAACATCCAGCAGAGAATTCTTCCATGCGGCTTCACTTTCTCAAACTTAAGAAAATCAACCTGTGCTTCTGGCGGTGTAGGCTTTTCAACTCTGGACAAGAAACATTTTCTCCATTCTTGGAATGCATCAGCCGGATTATCAGAAAACGTACGATTCTTCAATTGTTCATCAATGTCTTCCTGATTCTCTTGGATCCATTCTTCATCAAATGGATCAAACTACGTTCCGTCATCACGAACATAAGTTGATTTCTTCTCATTTCCTTCAAACACAATCTCTTCAATATTTTCAACATAGGCAGTTTCAGGCTCACTCGGCATTTTATCAATCACAGCATCATCAATCTCTTTCATGGCATTCAGAGCAAGTAACTGGTCATGTGAAAGATCCGAGATAATTTCTCCTTCTTCAAGAAGTTCTCCAGTGATATGATGTACAACCTGCAATGCAAGATCAGCAGTGCCAGGAACAGAAGATGTACCAGGCAAAGATTCAAGATGTTGTATTTCTTCAACTGTTCCACTGGAGGTTCCTTGAGCAGATTCGAGTTGTGAAGCTTTGAAAACAACAATATGAGAAGAGGTAGCAGCTGGAGGTTGCTCTGATGTAGCAGAAGGATCGGGCTTCCCTTGATCTTCAGGATCATCATCTTTTTTCTTCATCACCTCTTGTTGCTTACATCTATCGCCCCACAAAATATTTACCCGCTTTCTAAGGAACTCATAGCCGTCATTTATCTTCTTGACCCCATCAACTATAGTGGTGTTTCGAGAATCGTACCACTGTTTCATGTAGTCATGTCTTTCTTTGAGACCTTCGACCAACTTCTGAAGTATAGAGTTGCTTTCTTTCATGCGGTTTATTTCAATACCGCGATTATTGTCTGCCGCACGCATTTGTTGCAACTGCCTTTCTCTCACTTCGTCTGCAGCTTTCAAATTAGCATTTTCAGCTTTCAATTGATCAATTTCAACTTGCTGGTGAGTGATTTCTGCTTCTTGTCGTCCAACAGTGGCATTCAACGTGTTAATTTCCAACTGTTGCTTGATCATGTCGGCTCGTGTAGCTTTGATCACGTCCGTATGCCTGGTGATTTGACCTGCAGCAGCTTGTAATTGAGAAAATAGGAAATCTATCTTCTCATCCTGCTGCATATGTTCGAATATACTTTGTCTGCGTTCTACGGTAGGCTGCAAGGTCGTTGCACGTATAGTTGATGCAATATAGCGAGTAGGTGCCTGAGGAGTTACTGCAGGAGTTTCAGGTGTTGAACTCACTGCAGGAGTTGGTTCTGTAGACCTCGGAGGAGATGAAATCATTTCAGAAGCTTCAGTGGCCATGAATCCAAGATTTGGATCAATTGCCGCTTCTTGTGAAGGCTCTTGAGGAACGGATTGTTGTGCAGAAGAAGTACCAATGTACTTTCTTGCTTTCTTCTTGCGAAGGACATCCGTTTTCTTTTTATTCAAACGTTTCGCTTCGGTATCCGAAGGAACGTATTCAGGATCATTCTCTTGCCGAATCCTCCTGATCCTTTTAACACCTTGCTCATCATAATAAACTTTGTATCCGGGCTCAGGTGGATTGTCGTCTGATTCAGAATCCTCTTCGTCATCACCGGCTGATGTACCACCAGCTGCACCAGCAGACGATGCACCAGCATCAGAAATACCAACAGCACCAGCACCTGCATCACCACCATCACTAGTATCATCATCATCACTATCACTTTCAGACGAACCTGAATCTGGTCGACCAAACTTTTCTATCATATTTTTCTTCAACTCCGACTCTTCGTTATCAGATTGGCTGTCATCATGACGCCATTTATCATTTTCAGGAGCAATGTAGTCTGGTTTTCCAAGAGCACCTATCAACTTCCTAGGCGGATTGCTTTCGGTGTCTCTCTTTGCTGCAAGGCTCTTGAATATCCTTAAGGATTGCAAGATCATAGGTTCTATCTTCAGGATGTCGTCATCGGCTTTTGGAAGATTAGGATGTTGAACGTTCATGATCATCTGTAGAAAACGAGGATACATCCAGAATTTGTTCCCAGTAGTTCTACTACCAGTTCTCGTCATGTTATCCTTCATGTTAGCGAAAATGTATTTTGAGATGCTGAACGGTTTGTTTAGCACCAATGCCACCATGAGACCAACGAGATCGTTGCCTGCCATATCATATCCTCCACGTCTGTTACTGATACACTGAATAAGAACGTGCAAAAGGAACTTGTAACATAACGGCAAATCTACCTTGTTGATTTGAGAACTGAAGATGTCACCAATACACTTCATCCGTAGTAAGCAGCCATGAGTACACATAATCGGAATAGAGAACGGAGCATTCGGATCGTCTTGCAACTCTAAAACAGCGTTCAATATTTCTGGAGATACAATCACATCCAGATCATTCACTCTCCCTTGAATTACTTCATTTCCATCCATCTGTACAACGCTTGCGGAGTTCCAGAATTCTTTAACGAGTGTCTTGTAAACAGGCGTCGAAAAGGTAACAACTTTATGTATCCGGGACTCTCTAATCCACCGCGTAATCTCTTTCAGTTCAGAGATCTTTTCTTCGGGATCCAGAAAGGCAATTTGGTTGTGACGCTTCTCGGACATCATTTCCTCTTCAGATTTGTTTTTCTTCTTAGTCGGGGCCTTACGTTTTCTTTCTTTTGGTGCCATCTGCAATGCAAACATCCACAATAGGTCAAAATGTCATAACATGTGCATTAGACATATGTCTATGCAATTTCATGTGAATTGGACATTTATCATTCAAATGAACATCTACCGTGAAAAGGCACCATTATTAGAAAATTCACCAAGTCCTGGATGACGAAACTTCATCATCTCGACGAAACTCCCTTCTACACGACGAAACTCCCTTGGTCAAATAAAGTCAATGTTGACCGTTGACCAGTGAGGTTTCGTCGACATCCTTTCGATGAAACTTGTTCCATTTCAAAAGGGTTTCGTCACAGGGGTTTCGTCGTCTACATTTTGAAGAAACTTAGGTTTCGTCGTCATAGAGGTTTCGTCGACAGAGGGTTTTGAACAGTTAGGGTTTCGTCGATTTGGGGGTTATCCAAATTTAAGGGTTTCGTCGTCTGTTAGTTAACCGATGATTGATTCTTATTACAAACCAACATTTGACACTTTGGATTTTAACCACAATCAAAACAAAACAACCCAGAATGTTTAATCGACATGAGTTTTTTTTGAACCGAAAACACCCAAATCAGTTAAAAACATCAACAATGATCAAACCCTGTTTTTGTTATCTTAAACCCAACCCAAATCAAAGCACATATCATCATTTAAACTCTAAATCCATCTGTTTTGACTAAAAGCAAAAACAAATAACAAGTTTATATCATGAAGAAAATGAGTAATCAGTGTCTCCGAGGATTTTTTTTCGAACAAACGGAAAAACACACCGTTCCTATGGTTCAAAACTTTTAAACAATCCATAGAATACCTTTGATTTTTGATAACTTTCAAGAAAAATGGAAGGTTTTGAGGGTCGGAGTCGGTGAAAGAAAGTATGGGGGGTTTGGAGTGTGGGAGAAGATACGCAGTAAAGTTGTTTGAAAAAGTGATCTCCTGATTTACCAGGGACCCCTTTTATAAACCGACTCACCCCGATGAAACTTTGTCTTCGACGAAACCTTGTTTGGGCTCGACGAAACTTCAATTTGGGCTTGGTTTGGGCTCAAACAGTTAGCCCATGACGAAACATAAAAGGGCCAGTGGGGTTTCGTCGTGACCTCTACGAAACTAGGAGTTTCGTCGTAAACCAAAACCAATTTTGACCAGTTTGACCAAAGTTAAAACAGTTGACTTTGACCATGGAGTTTCGTCGACAACTAGGAGTTTCGTCGACTTAAAGAGGTTTCGTCGACCATTTTTCCACAAATTCACTAAGTGTCTGAAAATTTTGCACACTGAACAAATTTTGTTTATTTGAAAGATTACCATTTTGATTGAGTGTAACAAATGCAAGGACATTTTATGAAGTAGGTTTCAGGCTTCCGGCAGAAAACACCAAGTCACAACTTCGGCTAATTCAAAAATGAACTTTACATCTATACTAAAAACAAGAATTTAAAGTGCGGTAAACTAATCGAAAAGCTATAAAAAGCAATGAACGACTGTACAAGAGCAATCTTTTTGCGAATTTCAAGGAAAAGGAATCATACCAGCTTACGGTCTTAGTCAACATGATTTTTGTTCTGTTTAAAGCTTAGGATAAGTATACTACCTCGATTATCGGTATTGTTGTCCACATAAGCTCAAACTGATAAGATGTAATCATAATTAGGAGATACGATTTACGGTAAGGATTATACTTACAAGTCGATGTTCATCCACTCACGACACATTCCCGTATCAAGGTATGCACGAGAGTTCATCTTACCGGTGAGTATACCGTTTATCATCTGTTTGACCGTATAAAAGAATGTGAGATACTCACTTATTTTTTATTTGAAAACAAGCCCTATGTGATAGAATCACTTATTGATGAGGAACTTGATTTTCTTATGCATGAGGGCACATGAGCAAGTCCGTGAACAGGTCAGTACAATGTACAGCAAAGAGACGAACTTGACTCCCGGATAAATGTGATAGTTTATCACTTATTTTGTTGGACATGTGATTGCTGATCACTTATTGAGGTCGAATGTAATATGTACACGTATGTATAGTATCATGGAAGATCTAGACTTCCTCTCCGTTATTTTTCGGTAAAAGAAACAACCATGATACCCAGATGATAAGCAGCATAAAGACCAAATATCTCAGAACCTCGGCAATCTCTCAAACGAAATTTCGGTACCAAGACCATATGCCAATGAATGGTTCCCACCTGACTTGAAGTCTGTTAGGTTTGTATCATCCTGCACATTTTAGTCTGATTGTGAGCCTACCGATACATCGTTAGTAAAGATACTTATCATTTCTCAATTTTTTTACATTTTGAACACGTTGACCGACCACACCAGTGAATATCATCATCTTCCTTTTTCCAAGAAACTCATTTTTAGTTTTCTAATTTTTTTTAATTTTTCAAACGGAAAGACAGAAAGTAAAGACATCTTTTTGGATTTTTGAAATTTTCAGATGTTTTTGTATTTTCTTGAATTTACTCCCCCTAAAATGCTAAAAGGTGATAATCTTTTTGAATTTTTAGAGTTTTTAAAGAAAATATTTACAAAAACGATTAGCCAAAGAAGTTACTCGGGTATCACCTTAATGCCATTGACCAAAAGTAGATAATCAAAACGTGATTTATCAAAAGCTTTTGTAAACAGGTCGGCACGTTGGTGATCGGTGTGAACTTTAACAACATCAATTAATCTTTTGTCAAAACAATCACGTATGAAGTGATATTTAATTTCGATGTGTTTGGTCTTGGAATGCTGCACAGGATTTCTAGTGATCTGTAAGGCAGCATTGTTATCAACAAAAATAGGACTAGATAGGAATTCAAAACCATAGTCGCGCATTTGTTGTTGTATCCACAAGACTTGGGAGAAACAACTAGAGGCAGCAATGTATTCTGCTTCACAAGTTGATGTAGCAACACACGTTTGCTTCTTGCACTGCCACGTGACCAGGCGATTTCCTAAGAATTGACATCCAGCTGTTTTTGATTTGCCATCAATTTTGCAACCACCAAAATCAGAATCACTGTATGCAATCAAGTCAAAGCTATCATCCCTAGGGTACCACAGACCGGTGTCAGGGCATCCCTTCAAATAGCGAAAAATCCTTTTGACAGCTGACAGATGAGAGGCCTTCGGGTTGGCTTGATATCTTGCGAGCAGGCACGTCGGATACATGATGTCAGGCCTTGAGGCTGTGAGATACATTATAGATCCGATCATAGCGCGATAGTATGAAGAGTTAACGCTTTCACCCTTCAGATCCAGAGTAATCCCGTGATTCTGCGGAAGTGGGGTACCAATGGGCGTTGCATCAGACATCTGGAATCGGCTCAAGATGTCACCAACATATTTAGTCTGATGGATGAATATCCCAGACTCGGTTTGTTGAACTTGAAGGCCCAAGAAGAAATTCATTTCCCCCATTGCGCTCATCTCGAATTTTTCTTGCATCACACGCTCGAATTGCATGCACAAAGAATCATTAGTTGAACCAAAAATTATATCATCAACGTATATCTGCACCAGCAGAAGATCTCCATCTTGTTCCTTAATAAAGAGAGTGCAATCAATAAGACCTCGTCGAAATCCATTCTCCAGAAGATAGTTGGATAAGGTTGCATACCAAGCCCTAGGTGCTTGATGTAAACCATAAAGAGCTTTGTTGAGCAACCAAACCTGATCAGGGTGAATAGGATCTTCAAAACCTGGAGGTTGTTCGATGTGCACCTCTTCCTGAACCACACCGTGAAGGAAAGCACTTTTGACGTCCAACTGGTAGACTTTGAATCCTTTGAATGAAGCATAAACTAGAAAGATCCGAATAGCTTCCAGACGTGCAACAGGTGCATAAACTTCATTGTAGTCAATGCCTTCAATCTGGCGAATTTCCTGAACAACCAATCTCGCCTTGTTACGAATAAGTACTCCACGATCGTCCTTCTTGCATTTGTAAACCTAGCGTGTGCCAATCTTCTAATAGTTTTCCGGCCTTTCAACAAGCTTCCAAACACCCAGCTTTTGAAATTGCTGTAGTTCATCCTGCATGGCTTCTGTCACACCCCGATATTTCCACGTATTACCGGTGGACCCGGTGGGGAGTATCGTGACGTAGTTGATATCATCATAGTCAAACAACACAATATTTAAATGCACAGCGGAAGCAAAAGATAGATTTATTTTAACCGAATAAAATTGTAATATTAAGTATCACAAAACAGTTGAAACAGATCCACAGGCGGATCAAATAAAAAGGAAAACTGTTCAGCAGACTTTGACATCTAGAGCTTGCGAGACTTGATTATTGATGCCTGGAGTAGCCAACCTATTACGTATAGTACCTGCACTTAGCCTTTTTGAAAATACGTCAGTTTACACTGGTAAATACAACTTAACTGACTCATTTTTGAAAAGAGTTTGAAAATTGATTTGAATGCACTTCGGCAAAAATATCTTTATAACTTGGGACAATTATTTATATATAATCTTGTATACAGTTTTACCTATTTGTCGTCCATTAGGGCCGGTTTGTAGGGCCGATCTAGATTAACTGACACGCCACAGGTATAATACCCACAAGGTTATTTACTTTAAGTGGGCTACCAGTTTTTACATATGCATCTGTCAGGTGTACGCCTACACCCCGTGCTTAGGTCGTGGCCATTTCTTTGAATGATGCCAAGGATATCCGGGACATGGTCGTTTAACCCCCAAAGGCCATACACCAAATAATACAGAATAAAACGAGTTATGTAAATACATTAATCACAATCCGATTTAAATGACTACATACTCGACCAAGCGGTATTATTATAATACCGTATCCCAAGCCCATATAGGGAAAATAAGTTAAGAGTATTTACCTGAGTAAATTTATATAATTTATCCCAGCCGTACACCACCAAGCAAGTACAGGTAGCTTTTACTGGGCTCCTAATCTGGAATGAAGGTTTTTAATAACCTATTAGAATCCTAACGGGTCTTTAATTAAGCTTAGACTTAGACCGGTTAGTTTTCAAAAAGGAAGACGCGGTTCAAACGCATGATAAGGCGAAGACCGGTTTAGAATGTATTTTTGACCCGACAAGCTTGTATGCTTGCTTAATATGGGTAACTTAGACACATTCTGGATTTTGAGATGAAAACGATATGGTTTGACCTGTTTCGGCTAAATTATGCAAACTAGTTACATAAGCCAATCCGAACGCGAAAAGTGCGTAACGGGTAACCATATGAGTCATATACAAGTTTCCTAAGTTAATATGCCTTAAATATGTTGTGACATCAGTAAGATATCTTCTATTATGCCCCATATGAATTTAAACTCAAATTATGCCCCGTAAGGGCATTTTGGTCATTTAAAAGGTTATAAAAGAGTTTAAATATAAATCTGAGTTTCGGGTCTGATGTAATCAGTAAAAATACTTAATTTACTAAGTGATATCAGTAGGGTAAAACCTATATGTGAAATTTATCATTTATAATCAAACTATGCACCTTAGGGGTATTTTGGTAATTTCACATAGGCTTAAAAGGTCAAAACTGGAAACCTGAGTTTAAAAATTTTGCTTACTGTTAAAATATAAAAATTTACTGAAAATATCAATAGGCATCAACCCTTATATGTTTGAAATAATTTTTATACATACTATGCGTTAAA
Organism: Helianthus tuberosus; assembly: GCA_030545235.1. Lineage (NCBI taxonomy): Eukaryota > Viridiplantae > Streptophyta > Magnoliopsida > Asterales > Asteraceae > Helianthus > Helianthus tuberosus. Next base: position 13,599,929 of record CM060413.1, on the reverse strand, counting down.
ACGCTTAAAAAGGCGACTTTAAGCTATTTCCGGGTTTTATAAGAAAAGTTGATATTTTTATCATTCCAGAAGGCTTAAAATACTTTATTTATCATATTGGATCAGTAGAAAAAGGTTTGGTATCAAAAGGATTTGTAAAACTCATTTTATAGCTCAAAAGGGCAAAACCGGTAATTACCGAATCAAGCTTAGAACTCTAAGTTATGCTCAGCCTAAAATAAATAAAAATCTTCAAAAATCCCAAAATATTATTTTACATCACTGGGTAAAAAGTTTGATATCAAAAATTGGGTTTAGATAGGCTATACGCTAATTACGCCGTTTAATTGATAAAAAGCCTTCTAATTACGCTAATGAGCATAACTCTTAATCTAGACCTCAAACTGATGTCAAATTTTAGGTGCAAGCTTATAAATCAGTAACTAAGGTTTCTATTCATCTACATTTTCAAAAATCAATTTTTAGGGTCATATGGGCATAATAGTCAACATATAAGCATTTAACGGAAATATGCATGTGAATCGGATAACTAATGAACCAAGTTGTATAATCACAGAGGGTTATGCCAACATGAGACCTGGTCCTAATAGGGCTCTAAGGAATTTCTAAAACATGCTTAAATGGGTCAGAACTGAAAGTCAAAGCAAAAGTCAAATTATGCGACTTTCGGTTCCGAACCGGGCCTAAACTGAAAATTGTCGGGTTGAACATGTTTAGACATGTTCTTACATTAATTACCAAGTTATATTAATGATAAAACAGGTTGCATAGCTTCAACATTGCCAATTATGCATTAGTTTGAAATTAAGCTTTCTGTTGACTTTTTAATATCAAGTTTGACCCGACAATTGACCTAGTTAGAGTGGGAATCAGAGAGTACCCTTTTAAGGGTTTATTACCCACATAATTACCTACTTATAGGTACTTTTAATTCGAGATTTGACTAGACAATTATTGTTTAATCTCGAAGTCAAACCTTAATTACGATAGGTTTGACTTATAGTCATTAAGCTAATTAAAACTGAATTCAGGAAGTTAAGAACACTTACAAACGTCCCAAGCACTATTAGGTAGCCTAAGGAAACTTGTGGCTGATCAGAGGAGCTCCAGAGAAGTCCTTGAAGTGAGCTTGAATGAGCAAGCAAAATGGTTGCAGCTCAACTCCTTATATACTAAAAATAAGTCATAAGATCTTGCCACAATAGTCTACAAGTGTTCCCTGATGATCCCCATGTGTCCCTATGCATGAAAATCTGTTGGCCACACTCCTGTATTCGAATACCATGCTAATGAGGCGGTGTAACAGGCTGAACAGGCAGCTGTCCAAAATCTGCTGCCAGCGACGGTCTTACGGACTGTAAGCAAGAAGCCTTGTGGTCCGTAAGTACCCCTTATGGACCGTAAGCTCTTGGCTTTGCGGTCCGTAACCGACCTTGATCAAAATGCCCAGTTACAATCTTACGGACCGTAAGCCTTTGGCTTTGCGGTCCGTATCCGCTTTTTATTTATTATCTCCGTCCAGCCTTGCCACCTTACGGACCGTATGGGGGACCCCTTGCGGTCCGTAAACGTTGACCAGAAGACAAAATCTTGTGAGCTTTGAGGTCTTGACCAGGCAACTTTGTAAATCCGAAACTCATGCTTTCTTTTAAGTGTAGGGACCATGAAGTCAGGCTTTGCATGTGTTGCCATGCATTAGTTCCATCTTGGACTCTTGTGGGAAGGCCATGAATGCAAGATTTGTCGTAGACCCTCATAATATTCCTTTTGAGGGTTTAGTTAATTAATATTAAGGACAACCGGACTTGAAATTTATACAAATCAGATGTTTACAAAATACATCATGGTTTGGGATTTATAATTAAGTCGTTCAGAGGTATCAATTAACATGTCGACATTTTTAAACCTACCATACATCTTTCGATTTGATCCGGGTTTATAACATGTTTGCATATAGGACACGTGTCTTTATTTTATTGAGTATGATTTTATGAGGTGTTACAGCTTCAACCCAAGAATTATCCTTTAAGGCTTCTTTCCAAGATTTCGGCTCTTCTTGTGAAACGTAACACGCGAAGGACCAATCATTATGAATACCAGATTCTCTGATTGCTGAATATAAACCAGCATTCTGGTTGTTTCTCAGCTGATTACGCGTCTGGACCCCGCGTTGGACATCTCCTATAATGTTCTGCTGCGGATGGGTATCGTGAATCCTCATTTCATGATTTTCAGGAACACGAGTATTAATACCCAAATTGTTAATATTAAGATCAACAACCAACTCCACACCGGGAATAGGCGTAGAAGTGGATGCATTCCCTTCAGCAGTATCAACATTCTGCACATGAGGAGTTTCTACAGAAGCACCTTGAACAGGAGCAACTGGAGCTGAAGTGCCTTCGTGCGCATCATGATATTCATCATCTTCTGATGACTCATTGTAATCAGTAGCATCTTCAAATACCTCATTTTGAACCGTATTGTTAACTGAATTAGAACCTTGGGGGTTAACAATAACAGGTCTAACCAATGGCGAGCCAGCAGCGTTGTCACTATCAAATAACATTCTAGCAGCTGCAGATTCTTCGTCAAAGGTTGGCAGATTAAAGGAGTCGAATAGTCCATCGTAATCGAACATCCAAGGATCACCCGGAGCTCTAATAGGATTTGTGTACCTTTGAACCCTTACTTCACTCCATAGCTCAATCTTTTTGGTCGCCAGATTCCATACGCGAAAATTCAGAGTAGCATATCAAAGGAAGAAACCCTCGATAGCTTTCGCGCCAAACTTTCCATCCGGCTTAATCATAGTACATGGACCGCCAAAAGGTTCTAGGTAAGAAAGATCCGGTTTCCTTTTCTGTAGAAGTTCGAAACAAGTCTTGCCATGTCTCTTAACTATAAGAACTCGGTTTAACGTGTAGCAAGCAGTCGACACAGCCCCCCAAAACTGAACAGGAAGCTCCGACTCTACCAACATCGTTCTTGCAGTTTCAATTATTGTCCGATTCTTCCTCTCCGCGACACCGTTTTGTTGTGGAGTATAGCGAGAACTGTATTCATGAAGAATTCCCTTAGAAGTACAAAACTCATCCATTACACGGTTTTTGAACTCAGTTCCGTTGTCGCTTCTGATCCTCTTCACTTTCAACGTGTACAAATTTTCAAGCATTGTAAGAAGATCCTTGAGGATTCCAGGAGTGTCACTCTTGTGTGCCATAAAAGCTACCCAAGAAAATCTAGAATAATCATCAGTAACCACTAGACAATAAGCATCCCTGAATGTTGTCTTGTGTTTCATAGGTCCAAAGAGGTCCATATGAAGACGTTCGAGAGGCATGCTAACAGTGTTGATTTTCTTCAGAGGGTGAGACTTCTTCGTTTGCTTCCCTTTCTGGCATGAAACACAGATATCTTGTAGATGAAAACTTCTCACAGGCACAACATTCACAAGATTGTTTTTCACCAAATGGTTCATTTTTCTTAAGTGAATGTGCCCCATTCTTCTGTGCCAAGATATAGACTCCTTCTCTGTGGCTTTCAAGACAAAACATGTGACTTGTGCAGATGTCGTAATCGCTTGGCTTATATCAAGAATATAAAGATCATTAACTCTTGGAGCCGATAAGAGAATCCATTCTTTTGGAATTTTGAAACCAGGTTTCAGCACATAACAACCGGCATCATCAAAATGCACGGTGAACTTCTTATCGCAGATTTGCGAAACACTGAGAAGATTATGATCAATTTGACGAACATAATTGATCTTATCAAAACATACAACACCATTGGAGATCATTCCCTCTCCAGTGATGTATCCGCCTTTGTCTCCAGCAAACACAACATAACCTCCTCAAATATTTCTCACATCATACAGAAGCCGTAAGTCGCCTGTCATGTGCCTAGATGCTCCACTATCAACAATCCAATGACTATTAATAGTTCCTCCTGGAACATCCTGCACATATCATCCAACGATCAGTTGAGGATGGGGACCCAAGCCTTAGTGGTCTTGGGTCATCCCTGAGCATCACGAAAAGTGATCTCGATTTCCTAATGATTTTGTAACACAACACCTCCCCCTGAACTTTCACCCGTCTTAGGTCTCCAAGTTTGATTTTGTTTACCAGTTTGGTTTTTAAGAAAATATTTTAAAACTTTTGGTTTTAAAGATTTTGATGAACTTAGTTCCCTATTAACAGATTTGACTTCAGATTTTAAAGCCTTTTCAACTGCTTTAACATTTTGACGTCGTTGTATTGTTTCTTGTTCCTTAACAGTTCTTTTATCATGTTTTGGTGAAACGGGACGACGTTGAGGGTGAACCTTTTCAGGTGGTGCTTTCTCAACAAATTTATCCTTGGGAGTGTTTGTACAATTTTTAATGATGTGTCCAAACTCCCCACATTTAAAACATGTTCTCCTTTCTACAAACTTAGGAGAATCTGATCGACTAACAGATGTCGAACCCGTAGAACCTGAGGTACTTGCTTTTTCATCACACCCGTTTGTATGTTGAGTGTAATTGTTTTGACTGTTACGTTTTAAAATCTTGACTTGTTGGACAAAATCGGTGTTTGATTTGTTTTCAAAAGTCTCAATTTTATCCGTACCCTTCGATGCTACAAATTTGACATTACTGTTTTTCTTCTGGTAACGAGCTCCTTTTGTTTCAAATTTTGATTGAGAAACGTTAGGCCTTTGAGCTCGTTGAACTGATTGTTTACCCTTAGAAGCAATAGGTTGTTGCTTTGTCGGTTGTTTTTGATTTCCAAATTGCTTTTTGATTTCAACTTTAGGAATTGGATCACATTGAGTTACAATAACCCCTGGGATCGTCTTTCCCAAAAATTTGCTTGTGTTATCTTCAAAAACTTTATCAATCGAAGATGGATTGACGTTTTTGATTGGAAAATCGTTATCTGAATAGATTTTAACATCTCCGACCAAAGTATACAACACGTTATCATTCTTAATGGCAGACACACATTCCTTGTCATCCTTGACATCATTGACAGGATCTATTACTTGTTTGACAACTGGTTGAACAGCAGGAGTAGGAGGATCACAAAGAATGTAATTCTCATTGACAGGATCTATTACTTGTCAAGTGATTTATCCTGATCACTTACATCTGATTCATCATCCGACGACTCATAGTCCTCAATAATTGGAGCACTTTGATGCGTGGATGTTGAAGTTTCAGTTTCATCAGATGAGATACTCGAGGAACTGTCCGATTTGAACCCTAGGCCAGTAGTAACTTCCTCATAATCAAGAGGCACACTGGGTTCAAAACGTGGCATTTCTTCTTCATCGGGCATATGAGTATAATTATGCCTCAAAGGGGGCGGACACTTCTTATACCCAACACCTTTCTTGTTTCCCTTTAGTTGTTGAGCATCAATGATGTGATCGAGCACATATCGGGAGTTAGAATAACTCTCCAATTTGAGCTTGATTGCATCGTGCTCGCATTTGGAAATGGCTAGCTCCTTTTTGGTTTCCTCGATGATATTAATGTAATTGTTAATACCAATTTGTTTATTGTAAACAGTTTTGGTCATTTCGGAAACACTTTTCTTTAAGGTTTTAATTACAGATTTAAAATCCTTTTCGTTTCTAGCTAACGCCTTATTTGTCTCTTTGCACTTAGACATCTTAATAACCAAACTTTGATTATGACTATGAACCTTTTCAGATTCAAGCTTCAAATCTGCACAAACATTACAAACACTAGGAGCAGGAGTTTCAGATTTTACCTGACTGGTAGAGGCTGAGACATTTGCCATAAAGGCAGTCTGATAAGAAAAAGACCCGTCTTCAGAGAAGAACTTCTCCATTTCTTTTGATGCTACAGTAGCCTTCTTGATCAGAACAGATTTCTGACTCTTCAACTCCTCTGCTTCATTCAATAAATCATAAACATCAGAATTCCCTTCTTCTTTCACATCAGATTCCGAATTATAACCAACCGAATTAGAACTTTCTTCATCAGAACTCCCGGTATAACCCGAACTATCGTCACTTTAAGAAAATTCTTCCCTATGAACGTGCTTGATGTGATTGATGATCTTTGCATAACACGCTCTTCCTCATCCTTCTTGATCACCTCCCCCAAATTGTACAGACTAATTACACCCTTCATCAGCTTGGACAACTAATGCTCTGGTGGTGTTTGAAGGTCCAGACTGGTTCTGGTTGTTGTTCACCCCTACCATCCTTCTTTCACGATTGTCTTGATTGGCATTGGAAGTACTCGTCTGATTACGGAAAGGATTTTGATTTCCTTGTCTGCTCGGTCGGGTACACTCACGTTTGAAGTGACCCTTTTCGCCACTATTGAAACATGTAACCGCATCCTTATCAAATCCGTACTTCGTATCCTTCTTACTTTTCAACGAAGTTCTTCCAGTTCTACTCATGAAATCCTTTGCCCTTCTAACAGCACTTGCAAACGCCCACTTTATATCTATCAACTCCATTTCATCACGGTGAATTTGTTGATAATCTTCATTGGTCAAATTAATGTTTCCAATTTGACCTGCGACCAATCCGAAGTAGGAACTGACCATTGTATTAATGAGTTCCATATGCTCCTTCGCTACTTCAATGCTAACTTTTGAGAGGTTTGAAGTATCAACTCTGACAATGTTGGTGTTTTGGAGTGGAGGATTGTTGGTATAATGTGCTTGCTATTGTTGTTGTTGTTGTGGTTGGGCTTGTGGTTGAGATTGTGGAAGATAAGCACTTGGATCGAACTGTGGTTGAGTAGTGGTAACTTGAGGTGGAGGTTGGGGTTTTGGTAGCCATGCACTCGGATCTAGTTGAGGTTTAGAAAAAGCATGAGCTTGAGCAATCATATGCGCTGGCGGATGATAAGCACTCGGATCGAAAACCTGAGGTGGAGCTGATTGTGGAAACGGAAAAGAGCTTGTATTTGACATAAACGGCGTTTGAAGCTTCGGTTGCTGAACGGAACTAGACCTAGCTACAGGATTAAAACCTCCTAGATACATTTCCGTGTTTTGAGGAAGTGCCATCAGTTTAGCTTTGCGGATTTCCTCGTCATTTTTATGCTCCAACTTCTGAACGAACTCATAGATACTAACAGCATCCAAGATGCCCGTATGCTTTAAAAGTTCAATGAAAGGACTCCACTTCGGAGGTAGAGCATCAGCAAACCGTGCAACCATTTCCTGTTGAGTTGCAAGAACAGCATAAGAATACATTTCACTAATAAAATGATAAAAACGAGTAGTCGTATCATTTAGGGTTTCATTCTCCAAGAATTGAAATGATTCAAATTCCTTCTTCAACAAATCATGGCGTATCTTTATTGTCGCCGCATTCCCTTCTCCTCTTGCTACCAAGGCATCCCATAAAGTTTTTGTGCTCGTACAGTAAGCGAATTGATGATAGATTTCTTTGTGAAGTGCTTGTGTAAGAATAGCAAACGCCTTCTTCTCCAGATCATATGCCTTCTTGTCATCTTCTAACATATAAGCAAAAACTGCTGCACTTGATCCTGCTTCTTCGAGGGCAGTGTTGTATGGAGTAGTGAAACACGTCCATAGTTCTGTTTTTTGCCCTAGAATGTATGTGTGGAAATGACCCTTCCATGATGGATAGTCGTTCATGTGATTCAACTTTGGCGGGCGATTGTTGCTGCCCGTTTCACTCTCGCTAAGCAAAAGATTTTGAATGCTTTGATTTTGATTCGACACCAAAGCCCATTGACTTGCACTTATAGATTGCGGTGGCATAACGTTCCTTAACCACACAGCTGCGAAGGTTTGATCTTAACCTAGTCGTGGGTCCGTACTCCAATCCCATGGACTTGTACTACTCATATTTGATATATGAATGATAATACCTGATTACACACTTGAAAACACAATGTTAAAACACTTTTGCAAGTCCTCTGTTGAAATTAACAATGATCTAGACGAAACTCTCTCCACGAAACTCAATAGGTTTCGTCGAGGTACCTTTGACGAAACTTTAGGGGTTTCGTCGAAGTTACTTATGGCGAAACTTAGGGGTTTCGTCGCTTGGAACTTTCGTCGAGATAAGGTCCAGACAGTGGGTGAAATAGTTGGTGAGATTTTTCAAAGTAAATCTTATCTTTTACTGACACAGAACAACTGATATAAACTCACAACATACTCATCTTACCAAACAAGTATGGTCACCATATTTTAATCCATTTTAATCCTTTTATCAATTTCCTTTTAATTGTAAATTCAATGAATATCACAAGAACACTTTGAAGGTTCTTTGAAGATATGAAGACCAAGCCCAGAATATATGAACTTTCCGGTCACTGAACAACATTCCGAAACACGAAATTGCTTAAAACTTTCACTAAAAACCCGGTTTATCACGTGAACAATCAATCTAACAAGGTTTTTGATAAAAAAAATTAGCAATCAACAAGATCAACAGATTTTAATGAAAACTTTTCCAGAAAAATTATGAGTTTTTCAAGAACAAAGGTTTTCAGAAAATCATAAACAACCAGTTTTAAAACTTGATAAAAATCCGAACTATGTTTGATTTTAAACAAGGATAAGAGCCAATGCTCTGATACCACTTGTAGGTCCCGATTTCTGAGGATCGATAACGAAACCAAATCTCTTGTTTTTCACAAACACGGTCACGAGTGCGGAATCCCCGTGACTATGCCAAATCAAACATAGATAGTAACAACACGATATAACCAATGAATCACAGTCAATTGATTAAAAGGATGAGGACAATGATCAAACAGATACACACAATGTTTGACAGTAGACTTTCAGTAAAGGTTATGCTCTCATGGTTTCAAAGAGAAACTATGTGGTGTTTATATAACAGCCCAGGCCCAACAGTGACGAAACTAGGATTGGGCCTGACGAAACCTGACTTGGGCCTGAAGAAACCTCCTGGACGACGAGGAGTTTCGTCACCCATCACGACGAAACATGGAAGTTATGACCATTTGGGGGTTTCGTCATGTAGTGCTCGACGAAACCTTAGAGTTTCGTCGAGGGCTGCAATTTCGGATGTGCTGCAAACAGTTTTGACAGTTTGCAGCAAAACAATACAAACACAAACATAACATAACATAATCATGCAACATGCATTGTCATTTGAACATACATAACAAACGAGACAAACTTTGTCGGACACAAGTAGGATAGGAGGATATCCGACTTGGTCGACGGCGAATTACAGACTCGATAATTATAAAAAGACAGTATAAATACAACGTTAATTAAGACAAGTTACAGATATTAAAAATATGCATCAACACTTTAAAAGTTTTTTTATATTATGTTTTATTTCGTATTATTGTATGTAGGAACTAGGTTCACTTTTATTAAAAATATTAATAAAATAAATAATAACGAGACACTCGTTATTTGTGGGAAATTCTTCTAGTACAATACTGGTTACAAAAAAACTAAATAAACGAATATAAATACAATATAATTGTACCAATCTTGATTCAAGCCAGCATCTTTGGAAGAACTTCAACCGCACCTACGAGATCGAAACTCCGCTGCAAGACAAGCAAAATTGTTGCCGGTTTTGGTTGAGGCACGTGTTCAACACGCTTCCCTTAAAACAGATTCAGCACCTCCTCTCAGACGGTTCTGTCTCCCAGGGTACAACAACCGAAGCAGTAGTTGTACTGCCGGAGATGGCACTCGTGCCCGAGGTTACACCGGGTACTTCGGTGTTCTTCATTTTGTAGGAAAATATTGAGTTATGTAAAAGGACAATTTTGAGAATACTTTTCTCTAAATTTCCATGGAACAAAAGTTCTTTCATGTGTGTGTGTTTCTCTATCTTTTTCGATTATCTTTAGAATGAACCATCATCCTCTTCTTATACTCACACACATAAAGAAGCCATTAAACCCCAATTATTATTGTCATGATTTAGACAATTAAACAAGATCATTAATCTTGTAATAAACGGGTTTAAATCGCTACATAAATGGACTTTAGTGGTTCAGTCAAAACTGTCATTTTCATTTATGACACGAATTAAATGAGTTGTAATAGCTAGTTTGACCAGGTCCAACTAATGCACGCGCGCCTGAAGTGGCTCTTCAGTCCGTGCGCCACACTGTATGGAACCCGCGTATACGCACGGTATGCAGACCAGTGCGCCTAGTTACTACTGCAAACCTGCGCGCGCTTGAACTGGCCTGCCAGTCCGCGCGCCACGCTTCAAGGATCTCACGCCACGTAATTGGGAGTCGCACGCCACACGTATGCCACTACGCATACCAGGACGCCACCTGGTCATGCGCCATTTGCAGTCTTCGCCATAGCCAATGACGTACGCCATGCGCCTAAGAAGCTTGTGTCGCATCGTCATACGCCATGGGGCTATGTCATCCGCCTATGCCACCCAAAGGTGCGCCATACGCGGACCCGCCATGTATTTGACCACGCGCTCATGGGCAAAAAGACAAAGGCGGTTTGCAAAGTTCAAGGTGCACCACATTGGGCCTATAGCCCACGTCACGCGTGCATATGTGCGGGTGCGGTGCACCCTTTGGTCCCCACTAGTGTTTGCCTTTAAGGAAAACAATTTACAAGGAGTGCTCCTCCTTATATACCACTTTGAGTTTTGTCATCCCTCCTATGTGGGACAAGTTGACAAAACTAATCCATTTTATTCATCTTTGTTTGTTCCAAACATACAACTTCAAGCTTCGATATCTCATTCATCTTAGCTCTATTTGGACATAGTTTGAACACAAACCCATAAATAATTATTTATACAACACATATATAAATATTATTGATGTCCAAAATATTTAGTAAAAAACTCATTTTCACTAAATTTCCAACATTGTATTTATAGTAGTCGTATTGATTTTACCTATTTGGTACCCGTATCGTATTGGTGCTCATACCACTTTTACCTATTTGGTACTCTTACTATATAGATATTCGTGCTCATATCTTACCTATATAGTAGCTGTACTAGTACTCAAAAACTAAAATAAACACAAAGTGGTACTAAAGCGGGAATCGTACTCAAATATCGGTACTCGTACCGTATCAATATATTCGGTACAACATTTGGTACCCAGTTTTGTTCAAATTCGATACCGGTACGGGTACGGGTACGGGTACGGGTACGGGTACGGGTACGGGTACGGGTACGGGTACGGGTACGGGTACGGGTACAAGTACGATAACAGTACCAATCCCATCTCTAGTTCTAATAGCCGAAAATTTGATGAAATAGTTATAATAACCTGTTTTGAAAACAACATTTATCAAGGAATTTACGAGATGTAATGTCACACACCACCAAGACGGGGCTTATCTAAATACATTTATTAATAAAGAGTAAACTGTAGTTTGAGTTCCTGTTCTAAGTTTTCAGTGATAACTTGTGTCCCTGAATCCCAATAATTGATGCTTGAATCCCCTGGTTTTCTATTGCCCATCAATTTACATCTCTGCCCCTTTACACCGTAAGAATATTTTGTTAACCCACTAACGGAAGTAAGTGTATAAAGGGCATAATGGTAATTTTGACATTCACTAAACCCTACCATCAAATACTCTCCCTCTTTCTTAATCACATCTAGGGGTGTAAACGAGCCGAGCCAAGCCCGAGCTCGACCAGGCTCGAGGAGCTCGGACTCGAGCTCGGCTCGTTTGTATTTTCTCAAGCTCGAGCTCGGCTCATTTATTATATATTATTTAGTATATTAAATAAAAATAATATAAATAATAGGCTTTTAAGGCTCGCGAGCTCTATAAGTGAAACTCGGGCTCGGTCTCGTTTACTAAACAAGCTTATTTTTAGGTTCGAAGTCGGCTTGTAAACAAGTTTAAATAAACTCGGCTCGACTCGGCTCGTTTACACTAAGGTTCGATAAGGCTCGACGAGCCTAACGAGCTTCAGATGTGAGGCTCGAGCTCGGGCTCGATAAACAAACGAGCTTTGTTTTAGGCTCAATCTCGGCTCGGGCTTGATAAGGCTCGGCTCGTTTCGAGCTTTTTCTCGAGCCGATCTCGAGTAGCTCGCGAGCCGCTTGGCTTGTTTGCACCCCGAATCACATCATTACCCATCCTCATTTCACCTACTTCCTTCCACCTTCAACCGGATGCATCACCCACCACTGTCCCACCATCACTACACCACTATGATCACCCACCTCCACCATTACGATCAACCCCCACCTCCCCTATTTCACCGCGATCACCCGCCTCCACCGCTACGATCACCAGCCTCACCACTACGATCAACCCACGCCTATCTTGTTTCACCCGATCACCATCGTCTCCATGTGATCGAACCTCTGAATCCAAGAAGATCAGAATGCCTTACGCTATACAAACATTCATCGATTTCGATAATATTAGTGGTAAAAAAACTATATTTTGTTGAATGATTTAGCTGAATGTGAACATTATTGAATGATTTTGTGGAATGTGTTATATTGTTGAATGTGAACGTTGTAGTTGGAATTAGGGTCACCTGGACCCTAACCCACGTGGTGGTGCACTTAACTGGGGTACAGAATAACCAGATCCTAGAAGTCCGATATGAACGTGGCTGGCCGGATAAACAAACAAACCCCTAATTTAGATAATAGTAATTCTGTAGTAAATTTTCTATCAGTGACCAAAAATTTCCCGTGGATACAACTTACCCGTACTCGTATAGGTATTTAAGTAAGAAAATACTTGTTTTTTATTAGCCCGCGACATCTACATCAGTAAATTGGTCATTTCTCGTTCATTCTAACATAATGGTGATGTGAGCAAGCGGCATGGACGTAAATTGATGGGAAATGGAAAATAAGGGGACTTAAGCATCCATTTTGTCACCTACAGTTATAATAGGGACGCAAACTGCAGTTTACTCATTAATAATTTTTACGATACTTACAATAGGAAATAAACACACGTTGAGGCTGGTGTGTGTAGTAACGCCCCACCTCCACCTCCACATCAGCCATTAACGCCCCCAACACAGCTTCGTAGGCGCCAAAGGGGCTCCAAAGTGGGGGCTGCGAGTGGTATGGCGGGTGTGAAAAAAAAGGGGATTAACAGAGGACCCCATTTGCGGCTTAGGTGGACCAATGAGAACCCTCCATTCGGAGGGGGGGGGGGGGTGATGGGCATCACCCCACACCACCCAGCCTAAGGTGGACGAAATACACAAGTATACGTCCTTTTCCACTTCTTGTATTCCCTTTATCGATTACCTTGAGACATACACTTAAAAACATACATTACTTTTTGATGTATTGCAAATACATCTATAACAACCCTCCTAAAATATTTAGGACACCCTAAACGTCCCAAAATATACCTCGTATATGAGAAACGGACCCGGAATAGCCATATACTTATAAAAAACAAGAAAAACGAAGTTCAGGAGTCGCTCGCGGGGCGCGACAGCCTTAGTTAGGTTTGTCACGGGCCGCGACTGCCTTTGTTTGTCGGACAAGGCATTGAGCCACGTGGCACATGACTCACCGGACCTACATGTTGACTCAGCAAAGCTATACACGACATGTGGTCTCTCGTGGGCCGTGAAGGCCTTAACCTTTTCTTTCGCGGGGCGCGACCAAGTGGCCGAGCAGCCTATAAATGGAGGGCTCAAGCTCATTTGTTCAGTCGTTCAATTCTCGATTCCTTTCTCAATTTCTATATAGTAGAATTTCTGCCCGAGCATAATACCCACTATTTAGCGAAGCTTTGCCTTGTTGTAAGTACTATAACCCTGTTGTTACCCTACACGATCGATTTAGGATTCCGTAATGCATGTCAGCTCTGCCCGACTCAGTCATTGGAATTTTGTCTTGTGTGTACACCCGATTGATTTAGGATACCGTAATGCATGTCGGCTCTGCCTGACTCAGTCATTAGAATTTTGTCTCGAGTTGTATGGTTAATTTGAATTGAGTTATTTTACTAACACGTGTGCATTATTTGATTTAATAGATAATAACCAGGTGATTCTCAGGAAGCCTTAGTATTATCTAAACTTACAATGTGAGTACATCTGCTTTTTTCAATCTTTTTATATGAGTCAAAATGTTTTACCAAAACCTCAAATGTTTTAATTTACACTTAACAGTAATTGAGTATTTGTGATTCTACAATTACTGCCGGTATGTTGGGATTTTGTATACAAAATTTGGAAAAACGTTATCATTGGACAAGGAGTTAGCCAATGGATAATATGACCCACAAGTCAGGGTTTGACAGTACTGATTGAGTAATTGATCAGATATAAACAAATGTAATTGTGGGTTGCCCTCAATTCCGTGAAAGTGATAAAACTGTTTTGATTAAACTGGGATGCACTCACCAGTATTTCTTGCTGACAAAATGTTTTTAAAACGTGTTTCAGGTAACGTAATGTGAAAGCCAAATAGAAGCCAGCTGGAGAGCACTAAGGGCTTGGAAAAGTGGCTATAAAAGTTACCTAAATAAACAAGACATTTTGTTTTCAATAATTATGGTTTATCCCTAACTAATGTATTATCAAATGAACTTGGGTTTTATCCCCATAAATGTTTCTTATAAAAGTTTGGTGTTTTACTCTGATAAAAATATTTCCTAACTACGGTCCTGATGTATTCCGATGCCAAATTAATAAACACCGATACCACCCGTTCTGAGGCTCACGGCCGCCCGCTCCCGGGTAGGGGTCGGGGGTTGCGACAGAATGTGGTATCAGAGCTACAGCCACTAATTTAAGCCAAAGAAGTGTTATGCTGTCACTAAAATTTCAAATTCTATGTTAGGAAATAATTTTTGTGATTATGTGTTATGTGTTATTTGACTATTTGTTAGTTTACAGTATGAGTGATCAAGGAACATCAGATGCTTATCGTCATTTAGATAGTTCACCGCAAAATAAGGGAACATCATCCCAGCCTGATCCCTCAGGATATTCAGCCGATACAGAGGAGGGAATATTTATTTTTAAGGCACAATCGGAGGAACCTTTTACTACTAAGAAAAAAAGTTGGTTTAATAGAGGGGCTCATGAGAGGAGAAAAAGAATGAAGAAGTTACAGCAACAGAGGGCAATAGTCAGGGCCAATAGGGAGGCAGATGCACAGATTCAGGAAGTAACTAGTAGACCGCCTTGGGAAGAAGAATTAGATAGACAGTTGGCAAATTTCCACATATTAGCCACTACAGCCGTAGATGCTAACCAAAATCAAGTAGCCGAACCGCCACTGTTTCCTTTGTTACCAGACCAACAGATGCTAGAACATGACCAAGAAGATCCATTTCCAATCCCTGATGTAGACCCTTATGAGATTCCCAGGATTCCCCCACCAAACCCCATAGCCCAATACACTGACCTTAATCCTTTAGATCCCTTTTGGAGTAGTGAGTGGTGGACTCAGAGTGTAATACGAAACCCATACCCTTATGGACAACCTACCCCTCAACACCCTGATCATGTACCAGCACCCATGCCACCTATGAGCCAGGAAAATTTGGAGGAACTTCGCTCATTAGGTGATGAATTAGTAGAGGAAGGAGATAGAATACGAATAATAGGAGAAAAACTTATGTGGAAACTGGTCGTGCATGACATACATGATTGGATACATAACTAGATGTATGAATGCATAGTATTTTTGATTTCCAGTTGTAATTTGTAATAGATGCATATGTATGAATATGAAAAAAGAGTAAATGTCGCAATGATCGACGTTTTTGACCAACTTGTTCGTGTAATTGTATATAAATAATTGTACTCAATTTTATTCTGTGATAATTAATACCTGCTAAATGTTTACAATTCAGATGTCGAACGAAGTAAATCAGGAAAACCAGAATAATGAAAATAACGGAAACCAAATAGATAACAGTGCCATTCAACATATAGTGGCACAAGGAATTATAGATGCCATGCCTTATATTATCAAGACTATTAAAGAAGCAGATAAATCTGCAAATGGTAGTAAACATCAACACATTGAACCGAGTCACAGTGTGAATAATGATAATGGACCTATTATCCAAGCTCCAATTCCTAAAAGAAGAAGAACCGCTCCATACGGTTGTTCTTTTAAAGAATTCTTGGCCTGCAAACCAATAGAATTCTCAGGCAATGAAGGAGCCATTGCAGCCTTACGTTAGATAGAAAAGACAGAAGCAGTCATAAAAATAAGTAAATGCGTAGACGAAGATAAGATTATGTTTGCTTCTAATCTTTTCAAAAACGCCGCCTTAGAATGGTGGAATACTATTCTCCAGTCTAGGGGAAGTGACAGGTTATAATATGGAATGGATCAACTTTAAGGAAATCGTTGAAAGAAAATTCTGTCCTCCTAATGAGAAAGAACAAATAGCCAATAAGTTCTTAAATCTTAGAATGACTGGAATAGACTGCAAAGGTTACACTACCATATTCTTCGAATATGCTAGAATAGTACCATCCTTAGCCTCACCTGAACTAGTATTAATCTCCCATTATATTTGGGGATTAATTGGTGAGATTAGACACGTAGTCAAGGTAGTTAGACCTGAAACCAAAGAAGAAGAAGTAGAATTAGCCAATACCATGACTGACGAACTGGTACGCACACAAGAAGAAAACCAGAGGAAGAACCTAGCTCAAAAGCTTACACATGAATTCTGTTCTAGTAATTCCTACCGTGGAAAAGGAACAGATTCTTCTGCACCCTATTGTAAGAATTGCAAAAGAAAGCATTCTGGAAGATGCTCTATATATTGCAACTTTTGCAAAATCTCTGGATACAAGGAAGAAGACTGTAGGAAGAAAGCCGGTAATGGGATATGCTTTAATTGTGGAGAAAAGTGACACATTAGACCGAACTATCCGAAACTAGCTTTAGCCATGCCCAACAAGACTAAGACAACATAAGCACCTAAGAAGAATGCCAGAGCCTTTGTTCTGACAGCTGAGGAAGCCAAGATGATTCTGGATGTGATCGCCGGTACGTTTTTAGTTAATGACATATTTGCCAAAGTATTGTTTGACTCTGGTGCAAACCAAAGTTTTATCAATACTTCTTTCTACAAATTTCTTGACCAACCCTTAGTCAAACTTCAACAAGACTGTCTGGTAGAAACGGCCAACGGAGAATCTGTTAAGATAAGTGAAATCTTGCAGGGAGCAAGAATAGAAATCTTAAACCATCGTTTCTTTGCTAACCTTTACCCAATGAATCTTGCCGGTTTCGATGTTGTATTAGGAATGGATTGGTTGGTAGCCAATCGTGCCAGTATTTTACGTGATCAAAAGTTAGTACAAGTAAGTACGCCAAGTGGTGAAAAGATCACAATTAAAGGAGATAAGCCAACTAGATCGACGAAATTCATCTCTGTGATGAAAGCTGCAAGTTATGAAAGGAAGGGATGAGTAGTATATATGATTTCTGTAATCATTAATACTAGAAGAAAAGAATTAAAAGATATTCCTGTAATATCTAAATTCGCAGACGTTTTTCCAGAAGAGTTACCTGGATTACCGCCTGATAGAGAGGTTGAATTTAGAATTCACCTAATACCAGGGATGGCGCCGATTGCCAAAGCACCATATCGATTAGCACCAATGGAAATGCAGGAACTAAAGAAGCAATTGGACGAACTTCTTAACAAAGGTTTTATAAAACCAAGTTTATCACCATGGGGAGCACCGGTGTTGTTCGTTAAGAAGAAAAATGGATCGATGCGTATGTGCATTGACTATCGAGAATTGAGCAAAGTCACGATTAAGAATCGGTACCCACTACCGAGAATCGATGATCTGTTCGATCAACTTCAAGGAGCTCGATTCTTTTCTAAAATCGATTTACGCTCTAGTTATCATCAACTGAAAGTACAGGAACAGGATATTCCTAAAACTGCTTTCAGAACTAGGTACGGTCACTATGTATTTACCGTCATGCCATTTGGTTTAACCAATTCCCCAGCCGCATTTATGCACATGATGAACAGGATATGTAAACCATACCTGGACAAATTTATAATTGTCTTTATAGATGATATTCTAATTTACTCTAAGAGTAAAGAGGATCATGCAACCCATCTGCATACACTCCTCACGTTGTTGAGAAAAGAAAAGTTTTATGCTAAATTTTCAAAATGTGAATTTTGGTTACAAGAAATACAGTTCTTTGGACATCTGGTTAATTATGAAGGAATTCATGTGGATCCCACAAAGATCGAGGCGATTACTAAATGGAAAGTCCCTGAATCACCAACAGAAGTACGAAGCTTTCTTGGACTGGCAGGATATTATAGACGGTTTATCCGATATTTTTCTAGAATAGCCATTCCATTAACTAAACTGGCCTGCAAATCAGTTAAATTTGAATGGGGACCAAAACAGGAAGAAGCTTTTAAGATTCTTAAGCAAAGGTTAACCAACGCACCCATACTCGCATTACCAGAAGGAACTGAAGACTTTATAGTCTATTGTGATGCATCTAAGTTAGGATATGGATGTGTGTTGATGCAACGTCAAAAGATTATAGCCTATGCCTCTAGACAACTTAAGAAACATGAAGAGAATTACACAACCCATGGTCTAGAATTAGGAGCCATAGTTTTTGCCCTTAAGATTTGGAGACACTATTTATATGGAAATAAATTTGTTGTCTTCACCGATCATAAGAGTTTAAGATATATTTTCAGGCAAAAAGAATTAAATATGAGACAGAGACGCTGGATGGAAATTCTTAGTGATTATGATTGTGATATCCAATATCATGTTGGGAAAGCCAATGTAGTAGCTGATGCTTTAAGTCGAAAGTATCATGAAAAACCAAAGCGAGTACGTTCTCTCAGATTAAATCTACAAGTAGATTTAAATGAACAAAACAGAGAAGTACAAGAATCAGCAATCAAGGACGATGCTGAAAAATTAAAAGGAATGATTAAGGAATTAGAACAAGGAACAGATGGAATTTGGAAGTTCCATAAGAAAAGGATATGGATACCTAAACAAGGAAACCTACGCCACAGAATTCTAGAAGAAGCTCATAAATCTAAGTATACGATACATCCTGGAAGTAATAAGATGTATCAAGACCTAAGAAAGTATTTCTGGTGGATAGGAATGAAAAAGGATATAGCTAATTATGTTGCTAAATGTCTAACTTGTTCTCAAGTTAAAGTTGAGCATCCGAAACCCTCAGGATTATTGCAACAGTTAGAAATGCCCATATAGAAATGGGAATTGATAACAATGGATTTTGTTACCAAATTACCCAAGACTAGAAAAGGAAATTGGGACAAAGCGAAAGGACAATCCAGACTATGGAAGATATGCTTAGAGCCTGTGTAATTGATTTCGGAGGAAATTAGGACGACCATTTACCATTAATAGAATTTTCCTACAATAACAGCTATCATACTAGCATTAATCCTGCACCATTTGAAGCACTTTATGGATGAAAGTGCAGAACTCCAGTCTGATGGGCAGAGTTTGGAGAAAAACAATTATCTGGACCAGAAATAGTGCAGGAAACGACAGATAAGATAATTCAAGTCAAGGAAAGACTAAAAGCAGCACGAGATCATCAAAAGAGTTATGCTTACAACAGACGAAAACCATTGGAATTTCAAGTAGGAGATAAAGTATTATTAAAAGTTCCTCCATGGAAAGGAGTAGTCAGATTCGTTAAGAGAGGGAAGCTAAGTCCTAGGTATGTTGGACCTTTTGAGATTATTAGAAGAATAGGACCTGTAGCTTATCAGCTACAACTGCCAGAGGAAATGGCAGGAATACATGTCGTATTTCATGTATGTAATCTCAAAAAGTGTTTAGCAGACGAATCACCAGTGATACCTCTTAAGGACATAGAGGTAAATGAAAAACTCGAGTTTATCGAGAAACCCGTTCAGATTGAATATAGAAAGATCAAGAATCTCAAACACAAGAGATTAGTTCTGGTCAAAGTGAAATGGGATTCCAAAAGAGGATCAGAATACACTTGGGAACTCGAATCGGAAATGCAAAGGAAATACCCACACCTATTCCAGTAGATCTCGAGGACGAGATCCAAAACAAGGTGGGGAGGATATAACAACCCTCCTAAAATATTTAGGACACCCTAAACGTCCCAAAATATACCCTATATATGAGAAACGGACCCGAAATAGCCATATACTTATAAAAAACAAGAAAAATGAAGTTCAGGAGTCGCTCGCAGGGCGCAACAGCCTTAGTTAGTGTCACAACCCCCGACCCCACCCTGGGAGCGGGAGCTGTGAGCCAGTTTCGGTGGTATCGGTGTTTATTAATTTGGCAGCGGAAAAATTTCATCAGGACCGTAGTTGGGAAATATTTTATCAGAGTGAACCACCATATTTTATAAATACAAATACATGGGGAAAACCCAAGTTTCTTATTACAAACTGTTTATAGAGATAAACTTTATTTTATTTGAAATAAAATATCTTCTTTATTTAGGTAACTTTTATAGCCACTTTTCTAAGTCTTCAGTGCTCTCCAGCTGGCTTTTATATGCTTCACACTAAGTTACCTAAAACACGTGTTTAAAACATTTTATCAGCAAGAAATACTGGTGAGTGAATCCCAGTTTAATCAAGTTTAAATAAAAACCATTGTACACTATTGAGGGCGGTCTCGCAATTATATTTGTTTCCAAGTCATATCAATTACCACCCACGGTACTGTCAACCCGACTTGTGGAAATGTTACCCCTCGCAAGGCAGTAACATAACTTTGTATACAAAACCCCAACATACCGACGATAATTGTATCCTTACAAATACTCAATAACTGCTTAATATATAATTAATTGTGTGATGTTTTGTAAAAACAGTTAACAAAAAGGATACTACTCACAAAAAGGTTTACACAAAAAGAAGGATTACTCACATTGCTATTATAGGTCTTTCCTTTGTGACTTCCTGGTTATGATCTATTAATTAAACAATGCACACGTGTTAGTATAATAACCCAATTTACATTAGTTATACCCTCCCCGAGACAGAACTCCAACGACTACGTCGGGCAAAACCTCGACAGCCGTTACGGAGCATTAGATCAATCGGGCAGCGTATCTAATACGTAACCGGGGGTTATGATACTTACATCGAGGCAGAGCTTCGCTATTTAGGGGGTATAATACCCGGGTATAGGGCCTACACTACAGAAATTGAGAGAGAATGAGAATTGTGAACGAAATGGGACTGAAGGCTGATCGACGCTATTTATAGGGTTGTTCAGGAACTTTGTCGCGCCCCGCGAAGACCACACCAAGGTCTTACGCGGCCCGCGAGGATCAGAAAAGGCGGCGGCGGTGCTGAGTCATCCCGGGGGTGTTGACGCGTGTAGGGACACGTGGCGTCACCAGGTCTCGCCACTTGTTACTCGGTCGCGGCCCGCGTAGAATTAGGAGCAGTCTGTCGCTGCCCGCGACAGACTTAATTTATTGTTTTTATTTGATTTTTAATTATATAAAGGTATTTCGGGCCCACTTTTCGTATACGGGGTATATTTTAGGACGTGTAGGGGTGTCAGGGGTGTTTTAGGAGGGTGGTTATACTATTTAATAAAATATGTAATGCACTTGCATTAAGTGTAGTGACCCAATTCAACTTTATCCCTACGTCACGAGACAGAACCCCAACGAACTTAGTCGGACAGAGCCTTGACATTCGTTACGAGGCCCTACATCAATCGGACAGGGTATCAGTGATCAGGGGTTACAATACTTAAAACGAGGCAGGGCTTTGTAGGATTTAAGGGTGAATAACTAAAGAAAATGGGGGTATATTTATTTGATCAGAGATATGGCATGAGAATGAAAGATGGACAGACAAAGAAAATATGAGAAGTTATTGCTTCTATTTATACTGCAATTTATACTTGAAGGTTACGTTTTGTTAAGCCACGTATACACAAATTGAAGTCATCATACATAAGCCTATATAATTCTTTAATTAAATCCTTATCCATGCACTTTCAAATACGTAAGCATATGTAGTTCTAAATTCTCATGCATGCCTTTTTGTTTTCTATTATTATTATGTTATATATTATAATTATTTTAGCTGCTTCACTTATTTGGCGTTTATAACTTTTGAAATATGATGTTTTATAAAATAATGAATATGTCATTAGAACGAGAATAATCTTATCTATATTTTGAACCAAGTTTTATTGAAAACGGAGTAAGTTCAAATATAATGTATAATTTAATTATTAAACGGTTCCTAGGCCCGTCTAGGTACTTCATATTTTTAACAGTCAACTTTCCCGTGATCTATTCGTTTAATAACATACGTTTTTATATTTTATTTTAAATTACAATTTTGGGAATGTTACAGTTAGGTTTGTCGCGGGCCGCGACTGCCTTTGTTTGTCGGAAAAGGCATTGAGCCACGTGGCACATGACTCACCGGACCTACATGTTGACTCAGCAAAGCTATACACGACACGTGGTCTCTTGCGGGCCGCGAAGGCCTTAGCCTTCTCTTTCGCGGGGCGCGGCCATGTGGCTAAGCAGCCTATAAATGGAGGGCTCAGGCTCATTTGTTCAGTCGTTCAATTCTCGATTCCTCTCTTAATTTCTATATAATAGAATTTCTGCCCGAGCATAATACCCACTATTTAGCGAAGCTTTGCCTCGTTGTAAGTACTATAACCCTGCTGTTACCCTACACGATTGATTTAGGATTCTGTAATGCATGTCGGCTCTGCCCGACTCAGTCATTGGAATTCTGTCTCGTGTGTACACCCGATTGATTTAGGATTCTTTAATTCATTGGAATTCTGTCTCGAGTTATACGGTTAATTTGAATTGGGTTATTTTACTAACACGTGTGCATTATTTGATTTAATAGATAATAACCAGGAGATTCTCAGGAAGCCTTAGTATTATCTAAACTTGCAATGTGAGTACATCTACTTTTTGCCATCCTTTTATATGAGTCAAAATGTTTTACCAAAACCTCAAATGTTTTAACTTACACTTAACAGTTGGGGTTTTGTATACAAAATGTGGAAAAATGTGGAAAAACGTTATCATTGGACAAAGAGTTAGCCAATTGATAATATGACCCATAAGTCAGGGTTTGACAGTACTGATTGAGTAATTGATTAGATATAAACAAAAGTAATTGCGGGTTGCCCTAAATTCTGTAAAAGTGATAAAACTGTTTTGATTAAACTGGGATGCACTCACCAGTATTTCTTGCTGACAAAATGTTTTTAAAACGCGTTTCAGGTAACGTAATGTGAAAGCCAAATAGAAGACAACTGGAGAGCACAGAGGGCTTGGAAAAGTGGCTGAAAAGGTTACCTAAATAAACAAGACATTTTGTTTTCAATAATTAGGGTTTATCCCTAACTAATGTATTATCAAATGAACTTGGGTTTTATCCCCATAAATGTTTCTTATAAAAGTTGATCAAGGACTTTACCATGTTTGTAAATGTCCCAAGGTCCTTAAAAATCAGATTTTAGGGTCAAGAGTGCAAGATAAATAGCCAAAACCACGTAACAAGGACCAAGGACTGAAATGCAAAACTTAGAAACTTGTTTGGCTGGTTTCGCACTGGTACGCGGCCCGCGTAACGGTTCTCGCGGCCCGCCTACAAGCTGCCAGCGACAAATAACCAGCAGATGTCAGTTGCAGGTCTGTTTTCGATTGTTAACAGCTGTTACTCGATACCTGGGGCTCTCCAATGGTTTTACATGCACATAGGGGCACTTGGACAGATCTTATAACTTCAGTAGACCCTTGTGGCATGATCTTGAATGATCAAAAGTGATATTTAAGAACATCCATTGTTGCAACCATTTCACATTCTCTTGCAAGACCACTTCTGGAGCTTCTCTGATCAACCTCAGGCTTTCTAGTGATCTCTAAGCATAATTAGGACTCTTGTAAGTATTCCTAACCCCTTCTAATTCGTTGTAGCTTAGTTAATTAATCAAAAGTCAAACCGTCGTAAATTAAGTTTGACTTCGAGATTAAATGAAATTTGCTCAGTCATTTCTCGAATTGAAAGTACCTACAAGTAGGTATTTATGTGGGTAACAAACCCTTAAAAGGGTATTTTCAGATTCCCACTCTAACTATGCTAATTGTCGAGTCAAATCATACTTTAAAAAGTCAGCAGAATGATTATTTGCAAGTTTAAGCATAATTAGCAATGTAGGGTGCATGCAACCTGTTTGATCATCAAAATAACATGGTAACTAATATAAGAACATGTCTCAACATGTTCAACTCGACAATTTTCAGTATAAACCCGGATCGGACCCGAAAGTCGCATAAATTGACTTTTGCTTTGACTATCAGTTCTGATCCGTTTGTGCATGTTTAAGATCTGCCTTAGAGCTTATTTTGGACCAGGTTTCATATAAGTATAACTCTCTGAGGTTATGCAACTTGGTTCAATACTTATCCGATTCATATGCATGTTTTCGATTTATGCTTAAATGTTGACTATTATGCCCTTTTGACTATAAAACGTGATTTTTGAAAAAGTGAAAGAGTAGAAACATTAGTTACTGATTTATAAACTTGCACCTAAAATTTGACATCAGTTTGAGGTCTAGATTAAGAGTTATGCTCATTAGCGTAAATTGAAGCTTTATGTTAATTAAACGGCGTAATTAGCGAATAGCCTATTTAAACCCACTTTTTAATATCAAACTTTTTACCCACTGTTGTAATATAATATTTCAGGATTTTTGAAGATTTTTATTTAATTTTTGGCTGAGCATAACATAGGTCTCTAAGTTTAATTCGGTAAATACCGATTTTGCCCTTTTAAGCCATAAAATGAGTTTTATAAATCCTTTTGACCCCAAACCTTTTTCTACTGAATTTATTTGATAAATAAAATATTTTGAGCATTCTGGAATTATAAAAATATCAGCTTTCTTTTAAAAACCCGGAAATGGCTCCAAATAGCCTTTTTAAGCGTTTTTAACGCATAGTATGTACTATAACCATATTAAACATATAAGGTTGATACCTACTGATGTTTTTAGTATATTTTTATATAATAACAGTAAGTACAAGTTTTTGAACTCAGGTTTCCAGTTTTGACCTTTTAAGCCCTTGTGAAATTACCAAAATACCCCTAAGGAGCATAGTTTGGTTTTAAATGATAAGTTTCACATACGGGTCATACCCTACTGTTATAACATGTTAAATTAAGTGTATTTACTGTATAAATCAGACCTGTAACTCAGATTTCAAATAAAACTCTTTTATAATCTTTTAAATGACCAAAATGCCCTTATGAGGCATAAGTTGAGCTTAAATTCATTTGGGGCATAATAGAAGACATATTACTGATGTCACAACATATTTAAAGTATATTAACTCAGGGAACTTGCATATGACTCTTATAGTTACCCGTGACGCCCTTTTCGCGCTCGGTTCGGTTTATGTAACTAGTTTGCATAAATTGACCGAAACGGGTCAAACCTTATCATCTTTGTCTCAAAATCCAGAATGTATTTAGTATACCCATATTATACAAGTATTCAAACTTGTCGGGTCTAAATCACATTCTATCCGGTCTTCGCTTAATCGTGCGTTTGAACCGTATCGTCCTTAAAACTAGCCGGTCTAAACTTAAGCTTAAATAAAGACCCGTTAGAAATCTAATAGGTTATTATAAACCTTTGTTCCAGAATAAGAAGAACCAGTAAAAGCTACCTTCACTTGCTAGTTGTGATTTATACTTACCAAGGTAAATACTTTTAACTTATTTTCCCTATACGGGCTTGGGGTACGGTATATAAAATACCGCTTGGTCCGGCATTGAATTCTTAATCGAATAGAGGTTAATTTATTGATATGATATGTTTTGAATGTGTTTTGTTTGCTTAAAGCCTTTGGGGGGTTAATGACCATGTCTCGGATATCCTTGGCATCATCTTACGAGATGGCCACGACCTGAGCATGGGGTGTAGGCGTACACCTGTCAGTGTATAACTCAATTTTTGTGGTGTGTCTATTAATCTTTAACCCGGTCTACGGATCGGGCTACTGAACGCATAAGTAACATGTAAATCCCTTACAAGATTATATTACATAATTATCCCAAGTTATAAAAATGTTTTGTGCCACGTGCATTCAAATCAATTTTCAACCCTTTTCAAAATGAGTCAGTTAAATTGTATTTACCAGTGTAAACTGACGTATTTTTCCCAAAAGGTTAAGTGCAGGTACTACTCGTACTAGGCTGGCTGTCTTCTAAGCGTCCACAATAAGTCTCGCAAGCTTGGATGTCAAATAAACTGTTGAACAATATCTTATTTTATTTTGATCCGCTTGTGGATCCGTTTCAACTATTCGTGATATTTAATATTACACTTTATTAAAGTTGAAATGAATCTATCTTTGCTTCCGCTGTGCATTTATATATTGTGTTGTTTGTCTATGATGATACCAACTACGTCACGATACTCCCCACCGGGCCCACCGGTGACACGTGGAAAATAGGGGTGTGACAGGTTGGTATCAGAGCCAACTCTGAGTGAATTAAACACTAGCCTTTTGTGTTTAATCTCAGTTACACAATTGCACGTTCCTCGATTCTCGAGTCTAGACAAAGAACTTAGGAACTATCCCAAATTTTTGGTTTTATTTCTAACTTTGTCTTATATATTTCTTGTTGTATCACTTGTTTGTTTTTGACAGGTTGTCAAAAATGCCGCCGCGAATGAGAGGAAGAGGCAGGGGAAATGGGCCACTTACCGCCCCAAACGACCATGAAGCCAGACCTTCGCACCGGCGAACACCTTCAGACCCCCATAACTCAGATGCTCAAGATCTTTGGAGGTCTTTTATTGAACCAGCTAGGCGCTCAGTTTCACTGAGTACCTCACCTTCCATCCCACACTCCTTCGGGCCTCATTCTGAAAATGAGCCCCACAACTCTCACCAGTCCTACATTCCTCTTCTAGGACACAATTCACCCTTTGACCATTCATCACCCGTCTTCCAGGGCCAGTTCAACCCTGACGACTACCTAGGAGCAGCAGTGGGTTTTAACCCACTTGGACCCGAAGACCACTTTTCTGGTGGCAACCCGATGGATATCGATGAAGATACCGATCCTTCAATGCCACCATCCGGAACTCCGAACCACCCCATCGAAATTTCTGATGGGTCACCATTTGTGGGATCACCTTACAATGGTCCCGATAGCTTTGAGGAGAAATTCCGGCAGTATGACTGGGTGTTTACCCCCAGTTACCACAGCTCTCCCCTGCATCAGCCACACCACAGCTCTCCCCTGCATCAGCCGCAACACAGCTCTCCCCTGCACCAGCAGCAGCCACAGCAGCAGCAGAATCCTTCCGAGGATTCCCGACTAGTCGCGGTCACTCCGCCGGCAGCACTACCTCAGCTTCAGCCTCCCTCGCCCCCGAGGCGAAGGAGAACGACTTTGCGAATATCCGCACGAGGGGGAATACGCATCAGCACCCCTCCACATTCAAGTGGCAGCCGGTACTCGCCTGTCCACGAAGAACCAGAGATGGGAGAATCTTCACATCCCGTCTCTGAAGTAGTCTCTGCGCCTGTCGCGCCACAACCACCAATGGGTTTTGGAGACCCAATTCCCACTTACACTGGTGCGGCAGCGTACAACCCCTTCGAGCAGCCGATCCACACAAATTACAACTTTACAGAGGATCCCTACTGGTTAGCTGCGAACTCTCTCCATCAGGAAGGTCCCTACGGAGGTCCCTGGGCTACGGGGCACTCGACCTATGGATACCCACCATATGGGTATCAGCAACCGCAGCCTCCTCAACCTCCGCATTATTAGCAACCACCGCCTCCTCAACCTCAGCATCTTCAGCAACCACCGCGGACACCGGTGATGTCGCCGCCACAATTTCAAGAAATCCTTCATGAGATACATGAGGTGCGACAAGAGGTGCAACATGGATTGCGGGAAGAACGTAGGCATAACCGGGGGATGTTTAAGAAGATGGTGAATTTGATCAAGGGAAAAAGCAAGAAGGATCACTAAAATCCTTTGTTTGTTTATTTATTTTAGTTGTAATCATGTCCCTGCGAGGACATTTATTTCTGTACTCTACCCCTGCGTGGGTATTTCCTTTCTGTTCTGCCCCTGCGTGGGCATGTTTTTCTATTTTGACCCCTGCGTGAGTTTGTTTGTTTTGTTAGTTGGCCCCTCCGTGGGCATATTGTTTATGTAAAAGTCCCGTTTAGGGCAAACTCGTACTGGTTTAATTTTTGTTTGGAATGGTTAATTTAAGTTTTTCATTTTTAAATTATGCATGAATATAATATGTGAATAAATGAAAAATAACATTTATTATTTTGATTTACCATTTTTGATAATTATAAGAATCTTAAAAAGGTAAAACCTAGCTTGAATGTCATATTAAGGACCTGGCCAATATGGTAGAACCTGTTTAAAAAGATTCAAATCTCTGTTAACATCTGCAAACATGTTAACATTCTTGGCTAGTGTGATCACACATGTCACCCTTTTTATAAATTACCCAAATTTATATTTTTTTTATATATTTGATTGTGACAAAATGCCTACGGGTTATAATTAATGTCATATAAAACAAAAGGCAGCCGTAGTTTATAGACTCCCTGCCAAGAAAGGGATTGATTTGTCTTATTTATTCAAACTTTAATCCTATAAGATCTAAATTTGTAATTTAGAATTTTGTCTACGTGACTAGGCCTACTATGCCAATATTATATTTCATTCTAAGAAGATTACTAGTAAAAATCCTGAATGAAATTATTAAATTAACTAAAATGGCTATTAAAACCATGGTTAATAAATCGTCAAGAACGATAATAATGTTTAGGCTTCTAAATAGACCTTGTCCTTATTTTTATGTAGCAATTAAGACTACATGGCTAAGTCTGAAGAATTAAATAGTCGTCCAGCAGAAAACCCTGAAAATGCTAAGATACTTGTAACTGGTGCGGAGTTACAAGCAATAGTGGAAAATGCTGTTAACAAAGCCATCGAGAGGCAATATAGTGAATCGAGTGGTACTCGAAGCAGGACCAGATCAGCTCCTCACTCTAAGCCAAAAGTTCACTCTGAGGCTCATAGCAAACCGCCCTCTAAGAAAGATGAACCTAAGAAAGATGAACTCAAGAAGGACGATGATCGACACTCATCAAATCAGAACAGTGTTCCCTCAAAAAGGATGGTGTATGATGCCAAACCACACACCAAGTCCTGTACTTACAAGTACTTTGTTTCTTGCAAACCCCGGGACTTCACCGGGGAGAAAGGAGCAATAGATTGTATGACTTGGTTGGACGAAATGGATACGGTTGTAGACATCAGCGGTTGTGCTGAAAGAGACGTAGTAAAATACGTATCCCAATCGTTCAAAGGAGAAGCACTGGCGTGGTGGAAGTCTCTCATACAAGCTGCTGGAAAGATCCCACTCTACAATTTATCATGGGATCAGTTCGTTGCTCTCATTAAGGATAATTATTGCCCGCAGCACGAAGTCGAGAGAATCGAATCAGACTTCTTATCTTTGGTGATGAAGAATTTAGACTGCCAGGCATACCTCACCACTTTCAATACCCTATCTAGGTTGGTTCCGTACTTGGTAACCCCAGAACCTAAGAGGATTGCTCGCTTCATCGGGGGTTTAGCCCCAGAGATTAAAGCAAGTGTTAAGGCATAAAGGCCTGCAACCTTCAGATCAGCAGCTGATCTATCTCTATCTCTTACCTTGGACGTAGTCAGGTTGAGAGCGCTCAGAAACTCAGAAGAAGGTAAGAGGAAGCGTGAGGATGACACCTCACGAAGATCGAATAAAAAGCACCGAGGTAATGATGACCACAAGAAAGGGTCGGGATTTAAGAAAGATGGGCAACAATCAGGAGATAAGCCCAAATGTAAAACTTGTAAGAAGAACCATTTTGGGAGGTGTCGACTTGAGTCGAAATCCCAGTCTCACTCAAGACCCTGTGGAATTTGCAAATCTACGGATCATAAGACCTTGGAGTGTAAGAAGCTGAAAGATGCAACATGTTACGGTTGCAATGAAAAAGGGCACATTAAGTCCAATTGCCCAAAGAACACCAAGAAAACCGAAGATGGGAAGAAGACCAATGCGAGGGTCTTCAAGATGGACGCTAAGGAAGCTGTTCAGGATGACAACGTAATCACAGGTACTTTTCTCGTAAATGATGTTTTTGCTAGAGTATTGTTTGATACTGGAGCAGATAAGTCTTTTGTGGATCATAAGTTTTGTGAGTTGTTAAAATTGCCTGTAAAACCCTTAAGTGTGAAATATGAGGTGGAATTAGCTGATGGAACCATAGAAACCGCCTCAACTGTGTTAGATGGATGTGTTATATCCATTAGGAATCACTCTTTTCCTTTGTCCTTACTTCCCTTTAAGCTAGCCGGCTTTGATATAGTTATAGGTATGGATTGGTTATCGCATAACCAAGCCCAGATTATGTGCAGCAGAAAGCAAGTGGTAGTCAAAACTCCGTCTGGGGAGTCACTTACCATCCAAGGGGATACCCAGGATGGATTGCCTGAGCAAGTGTCCATGCTCAAGGCATCCAGATGTCTGCAGAAGGGTTGTGTCATTTATATGGCACAAGTTACTATTGATGAGCCAAAGCCTAAGATTGAAGACATCCCTATCATTTCGGAATATCCTGAAGTTTTTCCCGAAGAACTACCTGGTTTACCACCAGATAGGCAAGTGGAATTCCGAATTGACATCATCCCGGGTGCAGCACCAATAGCAAGAGCGCCTTATAGGTTGGCACCAACAGAAATGAAGGAGTTAAGGACGCAGTTAGATGATCTATTAGCTAAAGGTTTTATTAGACCTAGTTCGTCTCCTTGGGGAGCGCCGATCTTGTTTGTCAAAAAGAAGGATGGATCGATGCGTCTGTGCATCGATTACCGTGAGCTTAATAAAGTCACTATCAAGAATAGGTATCTTTTGCCCAGGATCGACGATCTGTTCGATCAGTTGCAAGGGGCAAGCTACTTCTCTAAGATCGATTTGAGATCAGGTTATCATCAGTTGAAGGTCAAGGATGAAGATGTGCACAAGACTGCATTTAGGACTCGTTATGGACATTACGAGTTCCTAGTGATGCCTTTTGGGCTCACTAATGCACCGGCCGCATTCATGGATCTCATGAATCGCGTCTGTAAGCCTTACTTGGACAAATTCATCATCGTCTTTATTGACGACATCCTCATTTACTCGAAGAACCAAGCTGATCACGAGAAACACCTTCGTTGTATTCTCAAACTTCTACACCAAGAGAAACTCTACGCCAAATTTTCGAAGTGCGAATTTTGGCTTCGAGAAGTCCAATTCCTTGGACATGTGGTAAGTGAGCGTGGAATCCAAGTGGATCCCGCTAAGGTAGAAGCAGTTATGAATTGGCAAGAGCCAAAGACGCCTACTGAGATTCGTAGCTTCCTGGGTTTAGCAGGATATTATAGGCGTTTTATTGAAAATTTCTCAAGGATTGCTGCGCCTCTAACTTCGTTGACACGTAAGAAGGTTAAGTTTGATTGGGGCCCTAAGCAGCAGGAATCCTTTGACATTCTGAAGAAAAAGTTGAGCAATGCACCAGTGTTAACATTGCCCGATGGTATAGAAGAATTCGTGGTATATTGTGATGCATCCCACACTGGTATG
This sequence comes from Helianthus tuberosus, assembly GCA_030545235.1. Classification (NCBI taxonomy): domain Eukaryota; kingdom Viridiplantae; phylum Streptophyta; class Magnoliopsida; order Asterales; family Asteraceae; genus Helianthus; species Helianthus tuberosus. The sequence goes on along the minus strand of CM060413.1, from coordinate 13,568,246 downwards.
GGCTGTGTACTCATGCAGAAAGGCAAGGTTATTGCCTACGCTTCACGACAGTTAAAGGTACACGAGAAGAACTACACCACCCATGACTTGGAGCTGGGTGCCGTTGTATTTGCATTGAAATTATGGAGGCATTACTTGTATGGAACCAAGTGTGTGATCTATTCAGATCACAAGAGCCTTCAACATTTGTTCAATCAGAAGGACTTGAACATGCGACAAAGACGATGGATGGAAACTCTAAATGATTATGATTGTGAGATAAAGTACCATCCAGGCAAGGCAAATGTAGTTGCTGACGCCTTAAGTAGGAAGGAAAGAGTAAAGCCGATAAGAATCAATGCCAAGCGCATTGAAATCAAGAATGGTTTGAACGAAAGGATATTGGCTGCACAGAAGGAAGCTGTGTTAGAAGCTAACTATCCTGAAGAAAAACTAGGAGTAACTGAGGAGCAGTTATCCTATGACAAGGACGGAATGCTAAGATTGAATGGACGAATATGGGTTCCCATTTTTGGAGGACTTCGAGATGTTATCCTCCAGGAAGCCCACAGTTCCAAATATTCTGTTCATCCTGGGGCTGATAAGATGTACCAGGATCTAAAGGCAAACTACTGGTGGATTGGTTTGAAAAAGTCTGTAGCTGCCTATGTAGCTAAATGTTTGACTTGTGCGCAAGTCAAAGCTGAGCACCAGAAGCCGTCAGTTTGTTACAACAACCTGAAATTCCCACATGGAAGTGGGAGATGGTGACAATGGATTTCATCACCAAATTGCCAAAGACGAGAAAGGGAAACGATACTATATGGGTCATAGTAGATAGGCTGACCAAGTCAGCACATTTTCTTCCCATTAAGGAAACGTACAGCTCCGGCATGTTAGCTCAATTGTACGTAGATAAGATCGTAGCTCTACATGGTGTACCAGTGTCGATTATCTCTGACCGAGATACGAGATACACCTCTCATTTTTGGAAAAGTTTCCAATAGTCTTTAGGCACGCGCTTAAACTTCAGTACGGCTTACCATCCACAGACGGACGGACAGAGTGAGCGTACCATCCAAACGCTGGAAGACATGCTTCGAGCATGTGTGATTGATTTAGGTGGCAGTTGGGATAACCACCTACCATTGATCGAGTTCTCCTATAATAATAGCTACCATACTAGTATTAAGGCTGCGCCTTTTGAGGCATTATATGGTAGAAAATGCAGAACACCCATTTGTTGGGCGGAAGTAGGAGAAGTTCAATTATCAGGACCAGATTTGGTCTTTGAAACAACGGACAAGATTGTCCAGATTCGCGATCGTCTGAAAGCTGCCAGGGATAGGCAGAAAAGTTATGCGGATCCAAAGCGTAAGTCTTTTCACTTCGAAGTAGGTGACAATGTATTGCTTAAAGTATCACCTTGGAAGGGAGTGATGCGATTTGGTAAGAAAGACAAGCTAAGCCCGAGATACATAGGACCTTTCGAGGTTATCGAACGTGTCGGTTCAGTTGCTTATAAGTTAAACTTGCCTGAAGATCTTAGTGCTATACATAATGTTTTTCACATCTGTAATCTGAAGAAGTGTTTCGCTGATGAATCACTGGTCATACCACATATGGATGTGCATATAGATGAAAGTTTGAAATTTGTGGAGAAACCATTGTCGATTGAGGATCGACAGGTGAAGAAGCTTCGAAGGAAGCATGTGCCTATTGTTAAAGTCAAATGGGATGCCCGTAGAGGTCCCGAATACACATGGGAGGTAGAATCCACTATGAAAGAAAAATACCCTCATTTGTTTCAGTAAATCTCGAGGTCGAGATTTCTTTTAAGGGGGTAAGGATGTAACACCTCGAAAATTTACGTCCAATAATGTATTGACACGTGTCATAAGCTTGGAATATGTGAAAAAGGTACTTTAGAGGGACAAAAGTTGACAAACAGTGAAACTATGTGAATATAAGGGTCCAAAGTGTCAACAATGGATAAATAGGCCCTACAATAACCCTACATGGTGTTTATAATCTTAAACGATTAAATCATGGATCATACAAAGCGAAAAATGAAAGAAAGTGAGGAATTACAAACTACAGGGGCTAAACGTGTCAACATGTTGAAAGTATACCTCTGAGTGACCTTTTGGCAAACCTGAAGCTTTGTAATGGTAAAATATACTCACTAGAATATGTGGTAAAAATTTCATAAAGTTTCGTGATCGTATGAGAAAGTTATGATCAAAACCGTGTACGAAGGGTTAATTGCGTTAACGTTGAAATTCGTGACTTTTCGGGTAAGCACAAAGTTGATCAAGGACTTTACCATGTTTGTAAATGTCCCAAGGTCCTTAAAAATCATATTTTAGGGTCAAGAGTGCAAGATAAATAGCCAAAACCACGTAACAAGGACCAAGGACTGAAATGCAAAACTTAGAAACTTGTTTGGCTGGTTTCGCACTGGTACGCGGCCCGCCTACAAGCTGCCAGCGACAAATAACTAGCAGATGTCAGTTGCAGGTCTGTTTTCGATTGTTAACAGCTGTTACTCGATACCTGGGGCTCTCCAATGGTTTTACATGCACATAGGGGCACTTGGACAGATCTTATAACTTCAGTAGACCCTTGTGGCATGATCTTGAATGATCAAAAGTGATATTTAAGAACATCCATTGTTGCAACCATTTCACATTCTCTTGCAAGACCACTTCTGGAGCTTCTCTGATCAACCTCAGGCTTTCTAGTGATCTCTAAGCATAATTAGGACTCTTGTAAGTATTCCTAACCCCTTCTAATTCGTTGTAGCTTAGTTAATTAATCAAAAGTCAAACCGTCGTAAATTAAGTTTGACTTCGAGATTAAATGAAATTTGCTCAGTCATTTCTCGAATTGAAAGTACCTACAAGTAGGTATTTATGTGGGTAACAAACCCTTAAAAGGGTATTTTCAGATTCCCACTCTAACTATGCTAATTGTCGAGTCAAAGCATACTTTAAAAAGTCAACAGAATGATTATTTGCAAGTTTAAGCATAATTAGCAATGTAGGGTGCATGCAACCTGTTTGATCATCAAAATAACATGGTAACTAATATAAGAACATGTCTCAACATGTTCAACTCGACAATTTTCAGTACAAACCCGGATCGGACCCGAAAGTCGCATAAATTGACTTTTGCTTTGACTATCAGTTATGATCCGTTTGTGCATGTTTAAGATCTGCCTTAGAGCTTATTTTGGACCAGGTTTCATATAAGTATAACTCTTTGAGGTTATGCAACTTGGTTCAATACTTATCCGATTCATATGCATGTTTCCGATTTATGCTTAAATGTTGACTATTATGCCCTTTTGACTATAAAACGTGATTTTTGAAAAAGTGAAAGAGTAGAAAAATTAGTTACTGATTTATAAACTTGCACCTAAAATTTGACATCAGTTTGAGGTCTAGATTAAGAGTTATGCTCATTAGCGTAAATTGAAGCTTTATGTTAATTAAACGGCGTAATTAGCGAATAGCCTATTTAAACCCACTTTTTAATATCAAACTTTTTACCCACTATTGTAATATAATATTTCAGGATTTTTGAAGATTTTTATTTAATTTTTGGCTGAGCATAACATAGGTCTCTAAGTTTAATTCGGTAAATACCGATTTTGCCCTTTTAAGCCATAAAATGAGTTTTATAAATCCTTTTGACCCCAAACCTTTTTCTACTGACTTTATTTGATAAATAAAATATTTTGAGCATTCTAGAATTATAAAAATATCAGCTTTCTTTTAAAAACCCGGAAATGGCTCCAAATCGCCTTTTTAAGCGTTTTTAACGCATAGTATGTACTATAACCATATTAAACATATAAGGTTGATACCTACTGATGTTTTTAGTATATTTTTATATAATAACAGTAAGTACAAGTTTTTGAACTCAGGTTTCCAGTTTTGACCTTTTAAGCCCTTGTGAAATTACCAAAATACCCCTAAGGAGCATAGTTTGGTTTTAAATGATAAGTTTCACATACGGGTCATACCCTACTGTTATAACATGTTAAATTAAGTGTATTTACTGTATAAATCAGACCTGTAACTCAGATTTCAAATAAAACTCTTTTATAATCTTTTAAATGACCAAAATGCCCTTATGAGGCATAAGTTGAGCTTAAATTCATTTGGGGCATAATAGAAGACATATTACTGATGTCACAACATATTTAAAGTATATTAACTCAGGGAACTTGCATATGACTCTTATAGTTACCCGTGACGCCCTTTTCGCGCTCGGTTCGGTTTATGTAACTAGTTTGCATAAATTGACCGAAACGGGTCAAACCTTATCATCTTTGTCTCAAAATCCAGAATGTATTTAGTATACCCATATTATACAAGTATTCAAACTTGTCGGGTCTAAATCACATTCTATCCGGTCTTCGCTTAATCGTGCGTTTGAACCGTATCGTCCTTAAAACTAGCCGGTCTAAACTTAAGCTTAAATAAAGACCCGTTAGAAATCTAATAGGTTATTATAAACCTTTGTTCCAGAATAAGAAGAACCAGTAAAAGCTACCTTCACTTGCTAGTTGTGATTTATACTTACCAAGGTAAATACTTTTAACTTATTTTCCCTATACGGGCTTGGGGTACGGTATATAAAATACCGCTTGGTCCGGCATTGAATTCTTAATCGAATAGAGGTTAATTTATTGATATGCTATGTTTTGAATGTGTTTTGTTTGCTTAAAGCCTTTGGGGGGTTAATGACCATGTCTCGGATATCCTTGGCATCATCTTACGAGATGGCCACGACCTGAGCATGGGGTGTAGGCGTACACCTGTCAGTGTATAACTCAATTTTTGTGGTGTGTCTATTAATCTTTAACCCGGTCTACGGATCGGGCTACTGAACGCATAAGTAACATGTAAATCCCTTACAAGATTATATTACATAATTATCCCAAGTTATAAAAATGTTTTGTGCCACGTGCATTCAAATCAATTTTCAACCCTTTTCAAAATGAGTCAGTTAAATTGTATTTACCAGTGTAAACTGACGTATTTTTCCCAAAAGGTTAAGTGCAGGTACTACTCGTACTAGGCTGGCTGTCTTCTAAGCGTCCACAATAAGTCTCGCAAGCTTGGATGTCAAATAAACTGTTGAACAATATCTTATTTTATTTTGATCCGCCTGTTGATCCGTTTCAACTATTTGTGATATTTAATATTACACTTTATTAAAGTTGAAATGAATCTATCTTTGCTTCCGCTGTGCATTTATATATTGTGTTGTTTGTCTATGATGATACCAACTACGTCACGATACTCCCCACCAGTGACACGTGGAAAATAGGGGTGTGACAGTAGGGGTCGGGGGTTGCGACAACATCTACTTTCCATATACAGTTTGCATAAATTTCATTATGTTTCATGTTGTTTTGTATAGGATTGTGCATTGTAATGAGTTGTTTGTCTTTTGCAGGGCTCTGGAGGAAAATGGAAGCTAAAACGAGAAAATATGAAGAAAACCGAGCCTCTGGACGTGTCAGAATTGATCGGGAAATAAACGAACGAAGAAAACGCAGGAAAAGACCCTATTGCGTCGTGAGACAGGGATAAGACAAACCCCTCGCGTGACGCGAGGGGTAAAAAGGGCAAACGAAAGGAAAATAACCCTCTTGCATCGCTTGGGAGTGAAGGGTATTACCCGCTGCGTCGCGCGACGGGCCCCAATTTGCAGAAGAGTTGTTGCTGTACGAGTTGACCTAGTTTATATGAGATAAAACGAATTTTCAGGATTATTATCAATGTCACAACATACCTGGACAAATTTGCTGCTACTAGAAAGATTGAAGGTTGAAGCTTTAGAGACTGTAAGTCTACGGAAGCAAAAGGTTGAAGCTTTGGAGAATTCAGATTGAAGATTCTCGGGTTTCTTTGTTTTTCATTGATTTAACCATGTTTATTGCACTTGAATTAGATATTCGTTCTTGCTTATAGCATGATACTTGGCTAGTTTCTTAAACACTACCTTGGTTGTCGATGGTTACCGTGTTTTGACTTGTTTTTCTTATCAGTTTTGGAACTTAAATTGTGGTTTAATAGTAAAGTAAAGACTTGGTTTTTATGATCTGATGTGTACGTGTATCTTAACTTTCTCAATGAATGGTTATTAACTTCACATTTTCCTTGTTGAATGTCTTTTAGTTATAGATTCATGTTAGGTCAATTACTGTGTGTTTTTTATTAGTTTATGGTTTGCTAGACGTAGTATCCCTAGGAGTTATAATCGTGAATTGAGTAGGTCTAGATATTCAACTAATCTTAATAGCCGTGAGATGAGAGATTGTCTGTTCGTCTAGGTTGTTAGATTGCTATGGCTAGAGCCTTTGTGAGAAGATCTCCCTAGTTTCTCTACTTCTCTTGCTTATCGAGTCAGATTAGGATTCCATAGTTACCTTTGACTTTCGTGTTGTGAGATAGATTGTCTTTTAGGGTACTTTATTATTAGAGTTGGAAAACCTGTGAGGGAATCCACGAAAACCGATAAATTAACAGCTTTTAGGGTTCTTTTAGGTTTTACCTTGAGAACGGTCGAGGGTCCTTTAGATCACCTATGAGTTAACATTCTAAGATCCCGGTTCCACAAAAGTTCCAATTCCGATAGAAAACCCGTCATTCATGTGTAGGATTCTAAGCTAGATAGTGTCTTCTCCATCATCTGAATTAGTCATAGTTCGTGTAATTGCCACATTAGTTAATATTTTAGTTAATTGCATTAGGTTGTTAGAAAACCCCCTCAAAATATAAAACAATTAAGTTGAGTCAGTTTAGATAAGTCATTGAGTCTAGTTAACGTCATTAATAGAGTCTCGTGGGTTCAATACTCGGACTTCTTAGGTTGTACTATATTGATCGGTACACTTTGCGGTTGTGTGGTTTAGGTTTAGAGAGTCTTAGTTTATTAATTTAAAACTTAGAGTGTCTAGGTTAGGGTTAATTTACTTAGTTTTAATTAGACCATTTTGTGCACATCAATTTTCGTTTATAAAAGATAACTTGTTCATGTATGTTCTTTGTAATTCATATATCACATTCTACCAAGCTACACACTTATAGGCCTGTGTTTTAATTTATATACACATCATATTCTAGATTTACTATATACATACTACATACTTAAATTATCTTGGCCGTCACAACGAATATAACTGGTACTGATTATACATATATATTTCGCATGTTGGTTTTTTAACATACGATTTCAACAAAATTACCACATGCGAAATTGTTACAAAAAACCAACATGTGATTTCATCAAAATTATCACATGCGAAATTGTTACAAAAAACCAACATGCAATTTCATCAAAATTATCACGTGCGATTTCATCCATGTTATTTATAACATGCGATTTCACATCGGTACGTAGCGTATGTTAAGCCATTTTGTACAATACACTTTTTCATATTTTTTATCTATATATTTGAAAAAAATTAATAATATTTTACTTATAATTTATTTTTGCATTCGTTAGTTTAAAAGAATCTAAATTTGCAATGATGTTTCAACTTTTTTTCAACTTTTTGATACAACTGTGTATAATTTTTTTGAACATTCCAATATAATTTTTGTTAAACTTTACCAAACCGAAAAACTTCTTATTGGTACCAGTATTGATTGTTATGGTATCCTAGTACATTTTATTAAGAGTTAATTATACTATTAGCCATTAGTCTCTGTGGTTTATGGAAAGTAACAACCTCATGTACTAATAGTTCAAAGTAATAATCTAAGGTTTTAACTTTTAATTTTGTAACATCATAGGGCCTTAAGGCTAACGACCGTTAAAAATTAACTAAGAATTTAGTACCCAACCTTAAACTTTGGAGAAACAACATGGACTAACCACAAAATTAACTCTTGTAATATATAAAACAAAATTTCTCCTTTTTCTCTTATTATTTAATTAAACCTTTTTAATTATGTATGTAAACCATTTTTTAAATAATTATACGTAATTGACGTATTAAAGCTAATTTGAAGCCACTTCAGTAATTAGCTTACAAGTAAATTAACGGGAATATTTCACAAAATGATAACCAAGTTTTAGGAGTGTTTCAATTAGGTCACTCTTCTAATTAACTCATTAAGTCTATTTTATTTGATAATCCTATATAATTAACCTGAATGGGAGGTAAACTATCTTAGGTGACATTTATTTTTTATTTTTATTAAATATGTTGACATAATTTAAATAATAAAAGAGAAAAAATAAAGTTAATCAAATAAAAATAGATACACATTGTGATTATTCAGTACTGTCGCACCACCTAATCGTTGAGCCACCACCGTGCCATCGAACCATCGCACCAGCCAATCATCACCCAATGTAGCATCCAACCGTAGCACCACCGAATTGTTACACCACCTAACACCGTCGCATCTTCATGCTGTACCACCACCATACCGTGGAACCACCACCGACACCAGGTCGTGGAACCACCATCGGTATCGTGCCGTGGAACCATCCAACCATTTTTTGATGACCACCATGCACATGAGAATTTAGTTCTTGATGGATATAAAGTGATGAATGGATGAGAATAAAGATGTGCTAAACTTCATAGAAATTTAATTCAAACTAAATTGTAATGAATGGATGGGTATATGATGGATATAAACTTCATATTTGCTTTATTGTTTGGTGACCACCTTCAAACTAAACTTCATATTGATCACAACTTTTTTAATAAAGTTGAAATTAGTTCTTGATGGATATAAACTTTAATTTTTTTTTTTCACTAAAATTGAATTATGTGTAAAAAGGCTTAGAATTAAAAGTGACTTATTCCATGGTTTCAAGAAGATTTTTTATAACTCATATTGACCATTTTAGATTTTATAAATTAACGTGCTTTGGTTTTTCCTCATTTTTATATTTTTAGATAAATAATAAAAAAAATGGTAAAGAAAATGAGAAAAAAAAAATTGTGTTTTAAATACTATCAGAGTTAGTTGCGGGTTAACCCCTGTTGTTTCTCCAAAGTAACAAGGTTAGGTACTAAGTTTTTAATTGAAAAAAATACTCTAAGTTTTTAGTTAGTATTTAACACCCGTTAACCTTCAGGCCCTAGGATGTTACAAAATCAAAAGTTAAAACCTTAGATTGTTACTTTAAATTATTATTACCTAAGGTTGTTACTTTCCATAAACCACAGGAACTATTGGTGTAATTAACTCTTTTATTAAACTATCACCGTATTCCGAACAATATCAGTCCCAATACATATATTCATCCCAATACATATATATATTTTTATGGTTTTCCGACTTCCATATTATTTCAGTTATACAACACCGTCGTAAACGTAAATAAATACCGGTAACGCTACTGTGACGAGTCATACCAATACCGTCTAAACAACATCGCTACCGGTGTATATTTTTTATGGTTTTGATCGATGTAACATACGTGTTAATTGCTATATCGAGCGCTTGTATCGTACCAACACCATAATGAGCCAAAACGATACTGACCGAAAGCCCGCCGTTAGCATGGGCACTTCAACTAGTTAACTCTATAGAAAATGTTCCTAACTACAGTTACAATATCACTACAAAATCAACTACTCAAATTACACTAGTAGAACTACCCAAATCATAATCTTAAGTTAGTGTGTGTTATTGGATCCTCATAGGCTCTTAGCTCTTAAATCATACAAAGTTTTTGACTTCTTGAATGATGCATCTAGGGTACATGCATTATTGTGTAGGTACGACCCATTAGGGCACAAGGAAGACCAAGAAATATTGAAGGGAATAGTACCTTCACAATGAAAGCTCTATGAACCATACAAGAAGAAGCAAAGGCAATTGATACTATAAATTCATGGAGGAAATTAATCTTCTGATCATTCTTGTGATAGTCTCGTGTTTAATTACTGGAAGTAGAGTGAAAATATACACATAAAATCTGTAACTATCTGGGATTTGTTTTTCTGGAACATTATCAAATGCATATACTTTTATTCATAGTTATTGTACTTTCTCAAAATATTTTAATCAAAAGATGGGATCTATTCATAGGAATAGAGTTGAAACAGCACAAACATAATATAGTAATTTATCTTAATTGAAATCTTGGATATACTATATAATATGGCTGCAGTGTTACTATCTCCATTCACCAACCTGCACGCTTAAACTCTATGCCCATTATTGGGGTCAAGAAAAAGATGATAGCTTTCTTGAATTCTTGATAGTTGAGCTTAATTCAATCTTGCGGATCCTGTTTCTTCCTGAAAGCTTGTTTACAGTTATGCATCCATACTTTGAACACTTTTTTAGTGACTCCAACTTCATTGCAGAATTGTAGAATTTCTTGTTCATCTTGGTTTTGAATCATCCACCCTAGTTTTTCTGCAAAATCATGCATTTTTTGCTTTTGTCCTTCTGTGAATTTTGTCCGGAATCTCTTCTTTAATGGCTGTCCTGTTGCAACAGCAAGAGGTGGGTTGTGTATAGCAGGCATCCGTGTGTTGGAATGCGACTCGCTTTCCATTTCTCGACGGTGGAAACTCCTGTGGCATTCGCAGGCAGCGCATATCATACCTTCTGGTGTGCCCTCTTCTCCATTGGCCATGAATTCCCCACACCCATCTACAACATAGAGACCCATGCTGGTAGCATGGTTCTTTTGGCATTCGCGATAACTGACCACCACACCAGCCTCAACATTATTCGATGAGGGTGGTGGCAGTGGTCGTGGCCGTGGCGGAGGCATCAGATCTTGGTTTGATTCTCTTCTTTCTCTTTGTGCTTCCATTTGGTCTTCATGGAATCCATGATCTAGGATTTCATTTGATGAATTAAAAGGTGCATAAGTGAATATGGAAGATGATCCTGGATTAAATTGAGGGTTGTGATTTATATTTGACATCTAATCTCTCTCTCTCTCTCTCTCTAAACTACTATTACACTCCTGAATATCTCTCATACACTCCCTTCTAATCTTATATTATACAATCTAAAAAGTAAATGCAGAAAAAAACTAATTGATATTAATCAATGGGTGATGCTAAAGAGACACCACCCCAATGTATGTCACATCATACTAGTCGTATAATGTCAAATCAAGTCTGCACACCAGATTCTGTCACATTATACGTGCTGCTGTATGACAGAGTAAAAATAGTCATACAGGCGGTGATGGTCATTTCATTACCAGTCAAGCACTTTTATATTTGTTTTCCGGTAGTAATTCTAGGAACGATTGCATGTAACGTAGCCTTAGTGGTTCTAGAAGGCTCACACTATTTGCACACCTTGGCAGGCTATCTGCACACTTAGGGTTTACATACGCTGCGTAGAGGTCTCTACGCAGCGTATAGGGTTACCTCTATACGCTGCGTATAGGTCTCTATGCAGCGTATGTAAGGGGCAGGTACACGACCAGACAGTCAAACCTAGTACCATGTCAAATCAGTCTGACATACGCTGCGTATTGACCTATACGCAGCGTATGTCAAACTGATTTGACCCTGATACGATGTTGTCTAGGCACGTGATTAAAGCAATACGGGGAGTAGAGATCTATATGCTGCGTATTTCAGTAAATTTGAAAGTCTATTTAGCTCTGCTTTCTTTTCATCTTCGCACAACACTTACTTCATCTCTTCTTCTGTTTTTCATATTATTCTTCAGTAAACAATTTACACCCCAAACCAAAATCATTTGTTCTGTTTTTTGTTCAATCTTGTTAAAATGTCATCATTTTGGAACGAGAATTATTTCGGTAATCACTATTCTAACGACACATGGGGAGCAAATGATGCCAATGAGGAGGAGGAATTTATACCACAAGTAGGCCGAATGTTGAAACAAAATTCTGGAAGGTTATATACGCTGCGTATTGGCCTATACGCAGCGTATATAAACCTGGTAAAAATTTGATGCTTCAAACCTACCAAAATGACCCCAAATTTTCAAATGTTTTATATACGCAGCGTAGAGGTCAATACGCAGCGTATAGGGTTAACCATATACGCTGCGTATTGACCTATACGCATCGTAGACACACCTTGTTTTCTGTGCAATGATTGGTTAACAGGCACTGAGATCTATGGTCTATCTACGTAGCGTATAGGTCAATACGCAGCGTATAAGGTTACCCTATACGCTGCGTATTGACCTATACGCTGCGTAGATAAACCCTAATTTTTGCTAGGGTTTGGTGTGCCAATAGGCACACCCTTCTAGAACCATCAATGATTGGTGAACCGGCAGATCCATTTGCAACCCCTTTTGAAATGTCACCCGAATGGTATTTGTTTCCCGTATTTCAAGTCAAGCATATGATACAAGCCTTAAGATTTGGCGAGTGACACCTGATCATACGACAATATGACCATTTTTTGCTTGTCATACGACTAGTATAACCATTTTCCCTTTTCATACAATCCACATGCATGACACATTAGTGGTGTCTGGATAGCGTGATAGTGATATTTATACCTAAAGATGCACTAGACTGTAGTAAAATAAAATCTTGAACTGCCAAAAAGCTGATATTTTTCTATCTACATGGGACCCTTAGTTAAGACATTGCTTGATGTATAATTGATGCTGTGGATTGTAACAGCTCTATATATACCATACATACACGATGACATCTAGTTTTTTGGGCATGGGATTTGCAAACAGAAAACATGAATAGAAATAGAAAGTAGTGTACGGGGTAGGGTAGGGGTTGTGGTTTAGGAAGTGTCTGCAGAGGCCAACTGAAAGGTTAATAAAGAAACTAATAAATGCAGATGGGTCTGGTTTGGAGTTGAAAAGTAACACGTTTGTAAGGCAGGTGTCATTGGCTGGTCTGCTTCAGTCCTTCAGCTACTAAAATATATAAATTAATCAAGTCAGATAAAAAAAACAAATAAAATAAAATTGAAAACTATGTTCCATTCATCAAATCGTTAAAATTGAAAAATGTGTTCCATTCTTTAAATTGTATATACTCTTCAAATCGTTGTTTTGTAAGGTCCAAAAGAACGGTCGTTATGGTGGCACAGCTAACTGCAATTGCGACGGTTTGTCGGAGTGCTAACAAAGTGGAAAGGGGCGTCAAGAACGTAAAAGAAATGGTGAATGATGTCGCAAATAATATGAAGGTGAACACAGATATAAGGTGCTTTGAATGAGGCTAAGGATAAGAGTGGTACATGGGCCGGTTGTGTTATAGAGGGGAAGCAAATAAGTAATGAAAAGAAACTTTCTTAAAAAAAAGTTGTAATTTAAAAATGATTCAAATAGTGTCCTTTTATAAATAAAGACGTAAATTATGTTAAATCTATATCATCCTAACTCCTATAATACTTGGTTCTAAAACCCTTAACTGGTTATAAAATAGGAGTATAGGACTACACTATTTCTTCCTAGTCAGAAGTCATCTAAGGTTTAAACATAAGTTTCTAAGCCTAATAAGCCGGTTACAATTTTCTGTAAAAAGGCCATACGATCGTATGCCTTAGAACCATATGACTTGTATTAAGGTTCGGTTATACGACCTGTATGAAAGTAATTACTCCGTATAGCTTAACCCGTATGATATTTCAACTCATAAAGGCCACCCATGCGGCCCGTATGAGATCCACATACGAGTAGAATGGAGCAGCGACCTAGACCCAAAATATGTTTCGTTTTAACCCTATTTTCCGTTTTCGTTCAGTATTTATTATTATGGGTCGTGAATAAGTTGCATTCAAACCTAGGTAAAACACTAGAACAGACAAATTGGCATTGAATATTTACAGAATATGACATGCAATACAAGCGTTAAAATAATAGACAAACCCAAAGAGAACCAATCAGAATATGCCAAACAGAATTCGTCGGCTAAGACGACTATGTCTTAGCTGGCACAAAAGTTCATGGTAAAGTACAAAGGGGATCCAGATATAAAAGCCACTCAGATTAAAACACTTATAAGCGTGGACTAAATAAGCCTACTGGTAAGATTTAGCCTGCGCCTTTTGTTTACGCCTGCTCAGCGCTTTTCATCCGCTAGCTGAATTTAGCATGCACTTTATACGTGCCTTTTTATTGGATTTTTATGGACTCCATTATACTTTTCAAGGTTTTTGCCAGCTAAATTTTAGTTGTCTTTGCTGACGGATCCTATATGACATTGTCTGACTGGTTACTTTTGTCTTTGTCTACTTTTTAACAGCTAAATATGCATGTCAATTCTTTTAATTTTGGCTGGAGATATTTGGACACCCTCTGCGCCTATTTCCACACTTTTTGTGCCCTAGACGCCTCGTATAAGCCTATACAAGGCGTCTAAGCACTGAATTCAAGGGGGTCTCAGAGGGTGTCAGGCACAAAGTTTAAGGAACCCTATACGAAGGGTACAGACCTATACGAGGCGTCTAGTCTTGGGTTTTTTTTTTGGCTGAAATGAGGGGTGTTTTGGTGGGTTTTGGTATGGTTTTTTTTTATAGTTTTTGAAGATGTGTTTTGTGGTTGAAATTTTTTTTGGTTTTAAAAAAAGTTTTGTTTTTTAAAAATCAACTATTTTAAAAATCGGCTCTTTAAACATATTATATCGATTAAATATTATAATGTTTTTAACATTTTACTTTTTTAAATATTATTCTTCCGATTAAAATTTTATTTCGTTCAAATATTGTTTCCGTATTATATTCAGGGGATATATTGTTTCCGTATTATATTCAAAACATATTTTGTTTTCGTATTATCTCAATTTAAGACAACAATCATTAGGTAACCGAATAACTGAAAACAAACATAAATATGACATATATAAGATAACTTTGTACATCCATAACAAAAATATATAAGATAAGTTTGTACATCCATAATAAAAATAAAAACAACAACAGGTCTATGCATCCAAATCCGAATCCGAATCTGGATGTGGCTGCTGCGGCTGCTGCTGCTGATGTGGTGCTCGAGCCGGTGGAAGCGGTATCGGGGCCATCCCTCTCTCTCTCGTCTATCCTGCTCGCACCGTACCAGCCAACCTACCAAATCGTTCAGCCTGTCAAGCTCGGCTCGTACATCCGGATGTAGCGCAGCTCCTGGGGCATGACCTGGAATAGCGTGACGTGGAAACTGAGGCGCCCTGGCAGGTGGCGGTGGCTGTGGCACCGCTGCACCGTCTACATCCTGCGGAGGCTCCTCCACGGGCACTACATCAGCAGGATCTGCAGGAGGATAAACGGGCTCGAAATGCTCTGGTAGGGCCTCCTCTGTCCATATGCCCCCGTCGCGGTTTTTAAACCGCGGGAAAACTGGGAACCTCTTGATTACCCTCATCCCCCACAGCGACTGCATGCCCATCCGCGTCGGCATGACTGGCAGCGTCCGTAGATGTGGGTCCTCGTGCAGTACGAGGCCAAATGAACGGGCAATGACGGTCACGTACGCCCCGCCATACAAAAATCCGCGCTCCTGCCGGTGATGGGCGGAGGCGTAGTACTGGGCTAGACCGTGTGCTAGCGCGCACGGCCTCCTATACAACAAACAATAAAGGGAAAAAAGATCTGTGGTCGTACACCACTCACGGCTGTAACCGCGTGCTGAAATAGAAGTAGCGATCAAATGGTGCAGATACCTGCAGATAGTGTTAGTGAAATACAGAAACAGACATTAATAAACAATGCACATAATCACAATAATTGCCGTAATAAACGTATGTACCTGTACAGTGGGTCCATAACAAACGACACCCTCCCCTTCGACTTATCTTGCTCCCAATGATTTGCCCCCGCAATCACCTGCCAAAACCCTACAAGAGTGGGTTTGTCAACCACCACTAGCCCCGCTGTGTAAACCTCAGTCTCGATCTCCCCCTGCATGTATAAACCAGAACGCACCGCAAAGTCTGCTAGCGTCATCGTACGCAAAACGCCAGCGAGCCTGAAAGAAATCTCAGGCGGAGGGGGAGCATCTGGGTACGGAAGCGACACTGGGACCCCAGGAGGGTGAAATGTGAATGACGAAAGGAACTCAACCAGCAACTCCCTGTAGGTCGGCGTGTGCGCCAAATCAAAAAGACGATGCCACGGCGAATCGAGAGGTATAAACCGACGCACTCTAGCCGTCTCAGCAAGCTGGTCCATCGCATCTCAGTCGATCGATGCATGCGATCCAATGTGCATCCTCCTAAGCTTCTGGCAATGGCGGGCGGCATCGGTGCCGTCGGGAAACTCTAGATACGGACAACCCTGCAGCGTATCCAGAGGCGGCCGCCGTCTCCGTCGTGGACCCTCCTAAACCGGCTGACCCTGCTGAACCGGTTGAACCTGCTGAGCCGGCTGACCCCCCGACGGTGCCCCATCAAGCTCTATCTGAATGTCATCGCCCTCCATAATCAATCTGCAAATAAATAACGTATACGCATAAAAACAATAATAAATAAATCCGAATAATAATAATAATAACAATAATAATACTAATAATAAATAATAATAATAATAATAATAAAAACAATAATAAATAAATCCGAATAATAATAATAATTAATAAATAATAATAATAACAATAATAATACTAATAAATAAATAATAATAACAATAACAATAATAATAATAATATTAACAATAATAATAAATAATAATAATAATAATAAATAAATAATAATAATAATAATAACAATAATAATACTAATAATAATAATAATTAATAAATAATAATAATGATAATACTAATAAATAAATAATAATAACAATAACAACAATAATAATAACAATAATAATAATAATAATAATAATAACAAAAAAAAAATTGCAGAGGCTCGTATAGCCCTCGTATAGGGCTATATTCGGCGTCCTGTTCTTCCTGGTTCATCTTCAACCTCATGTTCAAACCCCCAAACCCAACAAAAACCAAATTTCAGGGCAAACCTACGGTCTAAAAATAATTTAATAAAATTTGCATAGGTGAGTCGTATGTTATTAGAAAAATTTACTAGAACATTTGCACTCCACAAGTCGCTTTCGCATGTTGCGCAAGTGGTACTCGTAGATGAGTATGGATGGAGACTCAATCAATGTCCCCCAGAATGACAAAAATTTCTTCCAGTCTTCGTCTGTGAAGGCACCCTTGCAGTTCTTCATAACATTCTGTTGTATGTGCCACCTGCAAAGAAGCCTGAAGGCGTTTGGAAATACTTTAGCACACGCGCCCATAAGGGCTAGGTCTCTATCGGTTAAAATCACACGTGGCTCCATGCATTCATCCAACATTGACTTGACCCTCTGAAGCACCCACACAAAGTTATCACCCCGTTCTTTACTAACAACGGCTTGCGCGATAATAAACGATTTGTTGGTAGGCGTCATACCAATAATTTGGATAAAGGGCATATTGTATATGTTTTTCTTGTACGTCGCATCGATCAGCATGACGTGGGGGAATGCACGCCACATGCATCTCGAGTCCCGATGAAGAAAGAAGATCTCTGTTACGATCTCTGTTCCGGGTTCCTCCCGTGTCTCGTAAATAAAGTCGTTGTTTATCAGTATGTTTTCTAGTGACTGCATGGGAGTCAATCCTTGTCTTTGTTCGGCTCTAATCTTCGCCACAACGTTTTGAACGTCTTTCTGAACATGAAACCTGTCGGGGTCCTGCTTCCTTATCGTTTGAAATATTTTGCGCGACTCCATGTTTTGAGCTGTCAACTGCTCGATCAGTTTCATTTCGCTTGGAGTAAACCTTCGCACAAACGCGTGGGCCGACAGGTCCTCACAAAGTTCGTGGTTATGTTCAATTTTTCCGTCTATAATCTCCCAGGTTTCATACGGGTGGTTTCGCACAGCCAGCAGGTAAAACGGGCAACCGGTTTTTTTGCTTCCGGCTTTTCTAAGTGTTGCTGTAGTCTGGTGCTCACCACCACGATCACATTCAAGCCATACCCTCCCGATTCTTCCCCCGGTTTTCTTTGATCGACGGGTGACAATAACGAAACCATCCGCGTTTGCTATTTCTTGTATCTGATTCTTTAGTTCATCTAAAGAGTTGAAAACCTGTAACATCGACAATAATAATAAATAATTTTAATAAATAAATAAATAATAAATAATAATAATAATACCTGTTTTTTTAAGTACGAACTGTCCTGGATGGGAGGTGTCTCACCACCATATCTACCATATCCACCATAACCACCATATCCACCATATCCTCCGTATCTACCGTCTCCTCCGTATCCACCGTCTCCTCCGTATCCACCGTCTCCTCCGTATCCACCGTCTCCTCCGTATCCACACCCGTATCTATAATCCGGATACCCTTGTTGCGTCGGATAACTTGGTTGACAAGCATGGTATGAGTCATCTACAGGGGCTGTTTCATCAACAGGGGGATGCTTGTTCAAATCTAGAAACAGTTTGTTTTGTTCTCCTTGTATACTAAACACAACCTCCTCTTGCTCATTAGAATCGGGAACGCCAGACTCATCCAAAATAAACAACCGTATCATCATTAGTAAATAATAAACTAAAACAATAACTAATTAAAATATTTAAGTTAATAACTGTTACCGGAACACTTTTGGCCACCCAGTTGTCGCTAGAATACTGCCCGAAGACATAGTTGCCGTCCCAGTATGATGACATTTCAACACTTCGGGATGATAAGAACACAAATGTCAATTCTTTCGAAGAGGCATAATGAATGAAATGAATGAAAAAAACGAACAAGAAGAAGCAGAATGAATGACAAAGAATGCGTTGAATCTGGCACTTTATGTGAGACACAGACGCCTCGTATAGCTCTATACTACCCGTATAGCTTTAAGTCACTTGTCAAACGTATAGTCAAATCAGTCACTAAAGACGCCTTGTATAGGCCTGTACGAAGCGTCTTAGTGTCTCGTATCAGTCCCTCGTACAGACCTAGACTCCCCGTCTAATGTGACTGATTTGACATTGTGCTTTGGTGCAGAGCTGGTCGGAAAAGCAACCCTTTACGCCTCGTATAGCTCTATACGAGGCGTCTTGGAGGGTGTGGAAATAGGCAATAAGGTGTGTAAATATGTAGACCCTTAATTTTTAAGGTCACCTTGCTTATGCTAGTAACTCAAAACCTTGTTCTTATGTTAAAACCAGTAGTTTATCATGACCCGTGTATGTCCAAAACACCCTACATGTTTTAATATAAACTGTACGTGTATGTCCAAAACACCCTACATATTTTAATATAAACTGTACGAAGCTCTAATACTTAAATGTGATGATGTGGTAATCGCTAATTCTTTGGTTCTTAGAGCATCCATAGTAAGCTCATTTTTTGTTTTTTTTAAAAGAGAGAAAGTGACGTGGAAGAGAGAGGGTGTGAAGTGGAGGAGAGAGACGGTGTGGTGACGTTTTTGTGTAAAAACATATGGAGAAGACATAGGATCAAATTCTGATCTAGATCTACACCTACTATGTGTATACGAACACCTAGATTACATGCGGAATCCGTAATCAATGTAATCAATCAACAACATGATGAGTCATAAACTTAGATCCATTGCTTGATTAAACGTTTACAAAATCTCTGGATCAAAAACACATACAAACACACAATAGAGCTTTAGAAAGATGTAGGTGAATAAGTAATAGAGCTTTAGAAAGATGTAGGAGAATAAGTGAAGGAAAATGACTTGCAAAATGCTATTTATAGCCCTTATATTCTAAATGATATCATGAGATCGTTTAGACTTCTAAACGATCTCACCCTATTACAAGTCCCCACATTCTTTCCTATTTACTAGCTAACATTACAAACCTAACCGATATAATATCTACCTACTATAGACATTTTTGCATTGACAGAAGAGGTATGTGAGTGAGAGGGAAGAGAGATGAGAGAAGAGTGTTTTTGTGTTGTGTGAGCGAGTCAGGAGAGAGAAAGCCTTTCATTGGTTGCGCATGTGCCATGTGGACACCAATAAACACCACCAAAAAACACCTTTATTGGAGATGGTCTGATGCTCCACATCTACTTAGATACTCAAGGACTCAAGGTTACCTTCAAAACTCATATATCTTGGAGATTATGGTTGAAATGACTTACCAAAAAGGGTGATGACACAATAATTGTTAAAACTCTTCAATAGTCTGTTATAGAACCAATCTTCTGTATTTCAGCCAAGAAACACCACTAATTAACAACTTTACAGTGACAGCCTCGATCTTCTCCAACATTCTATTGTCTTCACATGACTTTGTAGATGATTTTGAGGAGGGGTTGTTGCATCAATGCACCCTAATTGCTTGTAAGGCGGAAATTTCTAGCGTTGATCATATGGCTCATATGTAAGGATGTTGGCTCCTATTATACCATACGACTCATATTGTTGGCTCGTATTATACCATACGATTCATATTATACCATATGGCTGGTATGGGTGACTGCACTTCCATAAGCAGAGATATATAACTTAATTTTTAAAAATTAATTTAACGTCCTGGTTATAAACATCAAAATGAGTTATTGTTGGTTAGTGGAGACCAAATTCAAAATTTTCAAAAAAAAAAGGTCAAATTATGAAACGTATACGGACCATTCATGTAATTATATGTATTAAAATTAAAAAGGAACTACAAAGAAAAATAAGTAAGTTTTAAAATATTTGTTTAAAAAATTGATAATATTTTATTTATTATTTATTTTTGCATTCGTTAAGTTAAAATTATCTTGATTTATAATGTATACTAGCTTACAACCTCGTGTATTACACGGGCTAAATGACGAAAAAATGTAAATTATAAACTTGTATATAATCCTTATTAATGAAATGACTTATTTAGATAAAATAGTAAAACAAAAGAACAGTTATATTTTCGCTATTCAAAATAATTTTTTAAGTTTTCACTTCTCTTTTGAGATACTATAATCCATTTTATTATGTCTTAAAAAGAAGTAACACTAAAAAATAAAAAAAAATAATGATCATAAAATTGTAAGTATTTTTAAAAATAATTATAAGTTATGAGGTTATGGTAAATGAATTGTAATTAAATTCTACTATGTATATTAATGATATAATAAATACTTTGATATAAATACTATTTTTAGATATATGGATCATTAGACAAGATACGAATATCATCATTATATAGAAAATATTACATATTAAAAAAATCATACTAAAAATAAAGTATACGTTTAAAAAGCAGGGCTAAAGTTTTTTAAACTATAAATTTGAGCGTCTACAACAACTTTTTTAATTAGTAGTTGACATTTAAATATTCAAATTAAAATTTTTATAATATTATATAATGTCTTTATTTAGCATGATGATAATATTTAAAACTCAATGTTATTAGGAAGTTGGACATTTTTTAAGATGAAAACATACTGATAGTAACATAAATTTAAAATTGGAAGAAAATATTGAACACGTGTATTACACGGCTTAAGTAAATATAATTATATATACTTAATAGCAAAAATAAATGTCTTTTAAAAACCATTTAGTGTTCGCTTTAAAGATAATTTGGTACTTTATTTAGATAATCCGCTTGTGATTTTAGTCTTCTAAGCTATATGCTATAAGTACTTGTACATGTGATTTGATACTTTATTAGTAATTATTGTTTATATCCAAATAATATATTTTATCTTAACAAATATATATGGTTAGGGTAAAATGAAAATTTCGACAAGTTGTGAGAACTTAAAGAACTTACCCTTACAAAAGGTTTTTTGAATTTTTTTTACAGGGGGTGTGAATGAGCGGTTAGAGACTCAGGACGTTAAACTTTTTGATTTTGGATTCAAGTGGTTAAAACCACTAAAACATAGGGACTCAAAAAAGTAATTTACTATTAATTAAATTTGAAATTATACGTTTGATCTCTAACTATATTAAATAATATTATACTTATTATTTTATTTGATACATTTATATTTGTTATAAATAATTATTAATTAAATTTGAATTTATACGTTTATCTCTAACTATATTAATTAATATTATATTATATTTTGTGTACAAAAATTAATATATAATATTATTATTAAGAGGGAGGAGGCACCAGAGAGTGACACGTGTACAAAAAGATTTTTGTTTATTAGTATAGGAAGATTTTTTTCAACATTTGTAACTATGTATATTTTTTTCAACATTCTGATACATTTACGTATAATATTGTTTTCAACATTCTGATACATTTACGTATAATATTGTTTTCAACATTCCAATATTAATTTAATTAAATTGTAACCAAGTGAAATCAACCGAGAAACATCAGTATTGGTATCGGTATATGTTGTTATGGTTTTGTATTTTGATAAACTCACAATGTATTATTTCTACCAAACAATATCAATATCAATACATGTATTCATTTTTGTGATTTCCGGCTTCGCTATTAGTTCATCTATACGAGCTCGTCTACAGCAGTAAATGATACTAATAAATGACGAACCAAACCAATACTGTCCGAACAACATCAGTACTAGTGTTTGCTTTTATGTTTTCGATCGATGTACGTCTGATTGCAAGCGAGTGCTTGTATTGTACCGATACCGTCATAAACCGAAATGACACCTCTTAGTACGGAGACTCCAACTAGTTAATTCTATAGAAAAGGTTCCCAACTACGGTAATACAAAATCAACTACGTACTCAAAGTATACTTGTAGAACTACCCAAATCAAAATCTTTAGTTAGTGTGTGTTATTGGAACCTTATACGCTGCTCTTAAATGATATAAAGTTTTTGATTCTTGAATGATGCATCTAGGGTACATGCATTATTGCGTAGGTACGACCCTTTAGCGCAGAAGAAAGCATTAACTGATCCCATAAATATGAACCATACAAGATGAAACAAGCTAGGCAATTGATACTATAAATTCATGGAGGAAATTAATCTCCTGATCATTGATCTTGTGGCAGTCACATGCTTAATTTCCGGAGGTAGAGTGTAACATTCTCAAATCCATATATTTTATTCATAGTTATTGTACTTTCTAAAATATTTTAATCAAAAGATAGAATCTATTCATCGGAATAGAGTTGAAATAGCACAAACATAATATAGTAATTTATCTTAATTGAAATCTTGGATACTATATAATATAGTGTTACTATCATCATTCACTAACAACCTGCACGCTTAAACTCTATGCTTATTATTGGGATCAAGAAAAAGACCATAGCTTTCTTGATTTTAGTTCAGCTTAATTCAATTTTGCTGATCTTGTTTCTTCTTGCAGGCTTGTTTGCTGTTATGCATCCATACTTTGAACACTTTTTTATTGACTCCAACTTCATTGCAGAATTGAAGAATTTCTTGTTCATCTTGGTTTTGAATCATCCACCCTAGCTTTTCTGCAAAATCATGCATTTTTTGTTTTTGTTCTTCTGTGAATTTTGTTCGGAATCTCTTCTTTAATGGCTGTCCTGCAGTGGCAATAGCTAGAGGTGGTGGGTTGTGTATAGCAGGCATCCGTGTGGTGGATTGCGACTCGCTTTCCATCTCTCGACGGTGGAAACTCCGGTGGCATTCGCAGGCGGCGCATATTATACCTTCTGGTGTGCCTTCATCTCCATTGGCGATGAATTCCCCACAACCATCTACAACATAGAGACCCATGCTGGTAGCATGGTTCTTTTGGCATTCGCGATAACTGACCACCACAGCAGTCTCAACGTTATTTGATGAGGGCGGTGGCAGTGGTTGTGGCCGTGGCGGAAGCATCAGATCTGGGTTTGATTCTCTTCTTTCTCTATGTGCCTCCATTTGGTCTTCATGGAATCCATGATCTAGGATTTCATTTGATGAATTAAAAGGTGCATAAGTGAATATGGAAGATGATCCTTGATTAAATTGAAGTGGGTTGTTGTGATTTATATTTGACATCTAATCTCTCTCTCTCTATCTCTCTCTTAAAAATCTACTAGAATTATACACTCCATCTAATCTTATATTATACAATCTGAAAAGTAAATGCAGAAAAAATGCTAATAGATATTAATAAACGGGTGATGCTGAAGAGACACCACCCCAAAATCTGTACATCAGCGGGTATGTCACATCATACATCATCAAGTCTGCACACTAGAGTCTGTCACATCATACGTGTTGTATGATAGGGTGAAAATAGTCATACGGGCTGTAGTGGTCATTTCATTACAGTCAAGCATATGATACGTTCCATACGTGTTGTATGATAGGGTGAAAATAGTCATACGGGCTGTAGTAGTCATTTCATTATAGTCAAGCATATGATACGTTCCATATGATTTGGCGAACACGTACCACCTGATCATACAACCAATATGACCATTTTTCGCTAGTCATACTACCTCTGATAGCATTTTCCCCTTTCATACAGTCCACATGATAGGTTAGTGGTGTTTGGATAGTGTGACAATGGTATTTGTACGACGCCATCCTAACCAATACCGAAAGATGCACTAGACTGTAGTAAAATAGTGTTGGATAATCCTGATGAGCATGGGTCAAACGGTTCGAGTCAAGTACGGGTCGTCAAACAACTTGTGGGTCAGCAAAAGAATGGGTCAGCAAAGGCTCATTTAATCGTGGGTTTGGTAGTTACTTTTGACCGACTCTTGTGGATGTGAATGTGTGAAGATGTGGCTAATTATAAGGAGTACGTGGAGTAGTGTATTTAGCATGTGGGTTTGTTTTGATTTTATATAAATAGCACGGTAGGGTAAGGTATTAATGCACTCTCAATTTCAATCAAGAAAGCACAGCAAGTTTAGAAAACATAGGCTTCTTTACGTGAGTTCTTTTAGTGTGTGTTTGTGAGTTAATCTTGGGCTTGAACCAACTTTTGGTATCAGAGCAAGCAAGGTTAAGAAGAAAGCCGTTTTGAGAGTCATTTAAAGAGCTTGAGAAAGCAAGGCAGCAGCCTTGGGCTGTAGTCGTCGGAAAGAACGAAGAAGATAAGGTTTTGATTAACCCTAAGAAAGAATGAGGAAGAAACTAAGAGGTGTTCCATGTGAATCACAAAAGAAGATGTAAGTAAGATACCGCGTCGGAGAACCGTGGTCAGAAAGCGAGTTATGGCGTCGGACCGAAAGACGAGCCGCAAAAGATCAACGACAACCAGACCGAGAGAATGAAAGAAAGCAGCAAGGGTAGTAATTTCGGTCGATAAACAGCAACGCTTGTGGCGGTGATTACGGGGAAGAAGAAGAAACAAATCATAGTGTGTTACGGAAGCTAGAACAGTGACATGGCGGTAACGTATGGTGGTGATGTCATCGACCGATGAAAGAAAAAAAAAAGGAAGAAAACAGGGAATGTCGAAAGTGAAATTAAAAGAAAGAAAAGGAGGAGAATGACAAGAAACTAGAAGCATGGGTGTGAGCAAGGTGTTGGGCATGCAAGGCAAGGTATTTGTCTTTTGATTTGTGAACATCATGTTTAGATAGCTATGCGAGAAGGCAAAGAGAAAAGATCAGATGTTAGTTGTACTGTACAACTGGTCATGCACGAAGAAGAAAAAGTGTCTTTTGACTTAGCAAGAGTAACATAAAGTCAATAGCATACTTACTGTCGAAGAAAGTAAGATTGTAAACAGCAAGAAATCTACATGGTGAACTAATTCTAGAAGAAATTAGCTAGTTTGAAACAAGATCAGCAAGAAAGAAAGTAGGGTTCAAATCTTTGAATCGTTATGAAAGAAAGAAGAGGCACCACAAGAAAGAAGAAAGAGTCCGACGTCGCTTAGCAAGAAAGAAAGAAGGCCTCGCAAGAAAGCAAGAAAGCAAGAAAGAGACCGGTGCGGTAAGAAAGAAAGTGAAAGCATCGGCTAGAAAGAAGAAAGTATGAGCGTCGATTTGAAAGAAAGAAAGAAAGAAAGAATCGACAGCCCGAAGAAAGAAAGAAAACTTGAAGTTAGCAAGAGACCGGACCCGTGTGGTTCGTAGGAAGTAGCAAGATCGGACGTTGTGTTCGAATAGCAAATCGGCAAGAACGGATTCGAATAAAGCATGCAAGAGTGATTCGAATCAAGCAAGAAAACCGATTCAGGTTTTAGCGTGGAAAGCAAAAACGAATGCAAGCAAGAATCGTGAAAGTAGAAAGTGAATCTAGACCGACATCAAGATTATGGGGGTGAATGTTGGATAATCTTGATGAGTATGGGTCAAACGGTTCCGAGTCAAGTACGGGTCATCAAACAACTTGTGGGTCAGCAAAAGAATGGGTCAGCAAAGGCTCATTTAATCGTGGGTTTGGTAGTTACTTTTGACCGACTCTTGTGGATGTGAATGTGTGAAGATGTGGCTAATTATAAGGAGTACGTGGAGTAGTGTATTTAGCATGTGGGTTTGTTTTGTTTTTATATAAATAGCACGGTAGGGTAAGGTATTAATGCACTCTCAAATAGAATCTTGAACTGCCAAAAAGATTATATTTGGGACCCTTAATTAAGACTTTGGTTGATATATAATTGATGTAGTGAATTGTAAGAGCTCTATAACATACATAAACTGATACACGATGACATCCAGGTTTTTGGGCATGGGATTTGCAAACAGAAAACATGAATAGAAATAGAAAGGAGTGTACGGGTAGGGTGGGGTAGGGTTGTGGTTTAGGAAGTGTCTGCACAGGCCAACTGAAAATGGTTAATAAAGAAACTAATAAATGTAGATGGGTCTGGTTTGGAGATGAAAAGTAACAAGTTTGTTAGGCTGGTATACTCCATTCCTTAAGCTACTGAAATATATAAATTAACCAAGTCAGATATAAAAAAAAATAAAATCGAAAAATATGTTCTATTCTTCAAATCGTTGTTCAAGGTCCCCTATTCTTCAAATCGTTGTTCTGTAAGGACTGAGAATCGTGTAAAAACGGAGAAAGTGGTGGTCGTTATGGTGGTATTGCTAACTACAATTGTGACAATGAACGAAGCGGAAAGGGATGTCAAGAACCTAAAAGAAATCGTAAATGATGTCGCGGAGAATATGAAAGTGAACGGAGAATTAAGGTGCTTTGTGTAGGTCCCGATACGGATCGTCGAACTACGATGACTTCTTGTTTCGGATGCCGTAACGAGTGCGGAATCCCCGTTACGACATAAACCGAGCGAGAGAGTAAAATACACGACAAGATTCAACAATTAAAGCTTTCGTGTATTCAAATCAGTAGAGTTTGTTACAAGATGATAATACAAAAACTGCTCTCAAACTCACTGCACTCTTGTCTGATCTGTTTGGCTGCAAGTGCCTTTAAGTACCCAACCTTATCCACATACTGTGAAAAACCTACTGGGCCTGAACAGGAAGCCCACGAAGAACCATAAGTCACGAAGAACATGGGTTCTTCGTCTTGAGAAGTTCTTCGGCTGATGCATGTTCTTCCTCCCTTGGTCCTTCGTCTATGATGGGTTCTTCATCTAGACTAGAAAACAATGAATAACCAAAGGCTGAACAATGTTCTTCGTAGAGTTAATATGCATGGAAGGATAAGATATTTACATGACATCATCATGATGATGTCATGGTGATGTCATGCGGATGTCGGTTCGCGGCTCTTCGTGCTTCGCCTGTCAATCTCTGGGGCGCACGATGGAGGAATGTCGCAGCGTCGGTCTTGAGTCGAACCGAACCGAGCCACATCCACACAAAACTGTATCAACAAACTCCCCCTTGGATGTTGCTGGTGAAGGTTCGCTCTTCATGTTATAGGATCTTCAAAGTCTTCACATTGCACAAACATGGAGTGTATCAACAAACTCCCCCTTGAATGATGCTCGATAAATCCTTTGATCTTCATTACCTCAGATCCTTTTGGTGTTGATGTGTGGTCAGCTGCAACTCGATCATCTTGATCCTTTGATTGCATCAATGTCGTGTCTTCATTCTACAGCTTGTCATCTAACACGTTCTCTTTGCCTTTAGCTAGTTTGAATGCCACATCTGCACACACAACAGAGCTAAACGCGAAATGAGTACAACCGCTTGGAATATAGTCAAGATAAACAAACGACACACATGAGACCAACTCTCAATCAAACACCGACCGACAACAATTTGAAAGTTTAAAATTTTGAACAATTTTAGATTTTAACTTTCAAAACTTGTTAACTTAGACCGTTTATGAAGATGCAATTGTTTTTAGGCTTACAATCAGGATTTTAGGTAGGATAGACTCGAGATCCAACATCGGGCAATCAAAACAAGATAAAAGAAAATATCTTTTTGGTTTTTATAAAGTTTATATTAAAACACACCTAAAATCTTTTTGGTATTTTTGCATTTTTCAAATGTAAAGACGGAAAGTAGTAAATAAATATTTACAGACATTCTTTTTGCGAGTTTCGAGGGTAAGAGAATCATATCAGTGAACGGTCACGCCAAAACACTCTTGTTGTTCAACTAGTTAATATTAAGATAAACATCCTATAACAATTATCGGTATTTTTGTCCACTTAAACTCAATTTATCAGATGTACTCGCGGTTAGGGGATACATTAAGGTATGATTTAGACTTACCGACCGGTGTTCATCCACACACGACACATTCCCGTATCAAGGTATGCACGAGAGTTCATCTTACTGGTGAGTATACCATTTATCATCTGTTTTCAACGTATATGATGTGAGATACTCACTTATTTTTGAATGAATACAAGCCAAATGTGATAAAATCAATTATTGATGAGGAACTTGATATTCAATGCATGCAGGGCACAAGAGCAAGTCCGTGAACAGGTTAGTAACATCGTACCGACAAAGAGACAAACTTGACTCCCGCATAAAAGCTGTGATATATTATCACTTATTGATTGGGACATGTGATTGTTTATCACTTATTGAGGTCGTATACATCAAGTATTATATACATGTTTGTATGATATGTACACGTATGTAAGGTATCATGGAAGTTCTAGACTTGCGTCCCCATTGTTTTCCGGTAAAAGAGACAACCATGATACCCAGATGATAAACAGCATAAAGACCACGTATCTCAGAAACTTGGCAATCTATCAAACGAAATTTCGGTACCAAGACCATATGCCAATGAGCGGTTCCCACACAGTCTTCAGTCGATTTAGGTTTATATCACCCTGCACACTTTAAAATGATTGTGAGCCTACCGATACATCTTATATAGAGCTGCTTATCGTTTTTCATTTTAGGTTTAAAGAGGTTTCGACAGACCACTAATGTACTATCATTTTCTCTTTTTCTCGCCAGGAAACTCATTTTTGTTTTTCTATTGTTTTTGTGTTTTTGAAATTTTTTGATGTTTTTGTATTTTTAAGTTTTTCAATGTTTTTGTATTTTTTATTTTAGAATTTACTCCCCCTAAAATGCAAAAAGTACGAGAAATTAGAAAACACAAATAAATATTTACAAAAATGATTTTCCGATGGTTTAACTCATGTTTTACCTCGATGCCGTTTACCAAAATTAATTTAATCAAGAATGATTTATCGAACTTTGGAAAAATCAGTTGGCATATCGGTAATCGGTGTGGACCAAAACAACATTGATGAGTTTCATATTGAAACAATCACGTGTGAGGTGATATTCGAGATCAACGTGTCTGGTCTAGGAGTGTTGTACGAGATGTTAGTAATTCATAAAGCAGCTTAAATATCGACAAAGATAGGAGAGATTAGAAATTCAAAACCATAATCCTGCAACTTCTTCATGCATTGGCAGGAATCTGAGTGCTCTCCCAAGCGGGATATCCACCCGGTGTGAATTTCATGGTCGAATTTGCAGCTACTTCAATGAACCGAGAATTCTATTCACAGCAACAAGATGATAAACCTCCGGGTCTAGCTGGTAAGTGGCAAGGGAGCATGTGGGAAAGCTTGTACACATCATCATTGGTCAGTCCATACATGATGTCTTCCACATGCTTTTGCACCAGCAAAGGTCTTCGTCTTTCTCCTTTAGAAGTAGTGTGCGGTTGCTCAATCCATGCCAAGGTATCTGCACACCTAGTTGGTTTGATCAACAAACACATTTTCTTCAATCACACCGAAGAGAAATGTACACTACACGTTCATCTTGTGGACTTTGAACTTCTTGTGGAAGAAAAATCCATGAATCTTCGAAAACCTTTAGACGTGCTGCAGGCGCTTACATTTCATTTGAATCTATCCTGTTGACCCGATCAAACCCTTCAACAATCAAACTTTGGTACATTTTTCATCTTGTCGAACTTTTCAACTTCATTCAACCACATTCTTTCACCATCATTCCTTCATCAGACATTTTTGTCTACTTTTCTTTTTCCCTCTCCATCAAAGGCAACAATATTCTCCTAGATGTAACAATGTTTCGAATCCTTATGTCGCCGATCTTGTGCATGGACGCCCCACTATCAACAATCCTACGACTATCAATAGTTACTCCTGGAACATCCTGCACACTCATTTAGAGATTAGTTGGAGAGGGGGACCCAAGCCTTCACGGACTTGGGTCGTCTGTCATCATCGAGGATTGTGACATCCATTTCCCGATGATTCGGAATTGATGGAGCTCCCCCTGAAACAGTTACTGGTTTTGGTTTCCAAATCTATTTTTGTTTTTCATTTTTAGATTCTGATTTAACTGACTGTGTTTGGGTAACCTCTGGTTTTAAAATCTTTTCAACTTCTTTTCTTTGTTTCTTTTTATGTTTCTTTTCTCGTTGTTTAACAAGACGAGGGTCTTGTTTTGGTGAAACAGATCTTGTATGGTAACTATTACCACGGGGGGGGGGGGGGGGGGGGCATCAACTTTTGCCTTTCCTTTCGTGAGATATGGACAATTTCTGACAATGTGCCCATACTCACCGCATTCAAAACATGACCTCCGCTCAACAAACCTCGGAGTATTATGACGGTGATTACTTGATGATGAACTTCATGGTCTCGAGGTACTTGTTCCTACATCACAACAGTATGTGTGTTGTGTGTAGTTGTTTTGACTGTTTTTTTTTTCAAAATTTTCTTTTGCATAACAAAATCTGTGTTTGATTTGTTTTCAAAAGATTCAATTTTATCAGTCCCTCGGGATTTCACGAAGTTCACCTACTGAACTATAACAACCCTCCTGAAATTTTTCTGACACCCTAATATATTTTGAATCACCCTTATATGTCTCTAAATATACCCCGTATGTGAAAACAGAGCCTAAAATATGAAATATCATTAAAAATAATTAAAAAACAAAATTTTATAGGCGCTCGCGGGCCGCGACAGCTACAAGATCAGGCTACCCCCGGTGCTGCCACGTGTCATCATCGTGGCAGAGCTAGTGCGCTGACTGGCCAACCCTAGGGCCTACTTACCCTACTACGCGGGCCGTGTAAACCCTTTCCTCACCTTACGCGGGCCGCGAGGAAACCAATTTCAGGCCCTATAAAGTGGGAGCTCGGGCCTTCACTTTTCGTCGCTCACATTTCTTTTCTCTCTCAATTTCTAAATAGTAGGCATAATCTCGAGTATAATACCCCCTAATTAACGAAGTTCTGCCCCATTGTAAGTATTATAACCTCGGTTACGTATTAGATACGCTGCCCGATTGATTCAGGGTTCCGTAACGGCTGTGGAGGTTCTACCCGACGTAGTCGTTGGAATGCCGTCTCGGGGAGGGTATCGTTAATATAAATAAAGGGTTATTATACTAACATATGTACATTTGTGTAAATTATAGTTAAATCACCAGGAAACCTTAGAAGAAATCTAAGACAGCAATGTGAGTAATCTCCTTTTTGTAAACTGTTTTTACAAAACCTTAAATGTTTTACAATGTGATTAAGCAGTGATTGAGTCTTTGTAGTTCTTCAATTACTGCCGGTATGTTGGGGTTTTGTATACAAAATGTGGAACACGTTACTATTGGACAAAGAGTTAGCCAATGTGTAATATGACCCACCAGTCAGGATTGACAGTACTGAATGAGTAATTGTGTAGAAATAAACAATGTGATAGCTCTCAATACTGTGTTTTAAAGAATAAAATGCTTCTTGATTAAACTGGGATTCACTCACCGGTATTTTCCACTGACAAATGTTTTTAAAACGCGTTTCAGGTAACAAAATGTAAAAGCCAAATTAGAAGAAAGCCAGCTGGAGAGCACTGACGGCTTGGAAAAATGTGGCTATAAAGTTACCTAAAAGACGATGTTTTAAATTCAATAAAATAGGGTTTATCCCTATAAACATGTTGTAATAAGAAACTTGGGTTTTACCCATGTGATTATTAATACAAAATATGGTGGTTTTACTCTGATAAACATTTCCTAACTACGGTCCTGATGAAATTTCTGCTGCCAAAATGTAAAACAAAATGATACCACCACAACTGGTCTCGCGGCCGCCCGTTCCCGGCACAGATAGGGGGCGGGGGTTGCGATGTGACAACTGTGCTCTGTAATCGATGTACAATGTAAAACAATGTCAATTATTAATAAAATAATGTGTTTTGGTGTTATTATGTGTGTATTTGTGTTTGATGATTCTACGATTTGATTCGAGTCCTATTTCAAGCTTTAAGTCGCTTTCTGGAAAGTTATACGCAAAATGGTACGTAAACGTAATCAGTTTAACGCGACAAACACTCCGTAATAGTGACATAGGCTTAACATACCTTAAATAACCTTCACATAACTTAGAAATAAGTTTTGGATGCTTTGGTGTGTTGAAAACAAGTCTATTCGATCGCAGGGACTATTTGTGTCAAACTACGAAAGTATGCCGATTTGTTCAGTAACAAACATTCCGGAACTTTATCATAAGTTAAACATGCCCTAAATATCCTTTACATAGCTTAGAAATAGGCTTTGAGGGGTTCGGTATGCTAAAATAAACTTATTTGATCAAGCAAAAACTTATGTAATCATTAAAATATCTTAGTTTAGTGATTGGCAAGCAAAAACTCCATTCGTCGCGCAATTTGGATCGTACACGTGTTCGCTACGACTTCCGTCGTAATTAACCGAATAACGCAACCGTATGACCAAACGAACCGACATCCGAGATGTTTTTGAGCATATTTTAAGTTCCCTATACTTTAACTTCATTTTAGAGCTCTGAAATGGGGTTAACGGGGCTTAAACGTGTCAAAAATGCATCGAAATCAAGTTTTTCAAGTGCAGGGACCAATTTTGACATTTCTGGAAACTGGGCTCTGGCGGGCCGCGTAAGATGAGTAGTAATCTTACGTGGGGCGCGAGCTGTTTCCAGACAAAAACATTGCATCTGGTCCATTTCAGTTGTTTTGATGGTTTTAAACCCCTGATTTGGATACCATCTGCTTGTTTTTGCTTGTTTATCATGTTCCCATGGTTTCTAAAACCATTTGCCCACATGGATGGCCAAGATTGATCCCTCTTTAGCAAGTAATGATCCTAACGATTTACCAAAAACTATAAATACCCATGCCCTCATTCCATTTTCTGCACCCTTGATCTGATTAATGCTCTAAGTTAAAGCCTTTGCTTCATACCTGAGTGTTATAGATCAAGTTCTCCCTAGCTTGGACCCTTTGTAAGCTTCTTTCGTTCTTTTATTGCTTTTAGAGTGTGAAAGTGAAACAGTGTTTGACTTTCTGCTTTGACCAGTCTTTGGTCAACACAAAGTTCGTTTGAACTTTGCAACGTGAGCGTAATCACAATGGTTATAGTCCCTTGTGACTATACCTACTGATTACCACGTTGACTAGGCGTAGTGACGAGTCGTAGTTTCTGTCAAAATACATATTTATGCGTATTTTGCAACCAAACTACTCTTCGGTATCAAAACACTTTGTTTTGATCTCAAAACCTGTTTTCTAACTTAGTTAAACATGTTTTAACATGTTTAGCTCGTCCCTTTTAGTTTAGTACTTATGTAGAGTCGTAAATCAAGCGGTCTAAACCACCGCTTAGACTTTCGAACTCGACCCGTTTGGTCGATCATTAGGATCCGACCAAGCATGTTTAGTGACCATAGTTGTATAGGGAATAACCTTCCGAGGTTATACCTTATGGTCACTGTTAGACCCAGTTCAGGCTCAAAATAACTTCTTCTCACGTAATATGGCAAGTGATTTCAGTAGATGTGAAAAAGATGTGCGGAAATGGAAATCAGACTTTCAAGAAACAAGACCTACAGAATTATCAAGTTTATATCACTTTGAAACAAAAATGGTTTACAAGGTGATTGAAAGATTATTATCTAATACAAACGAATCTTGAATTCTGTGGGGGAGAGAGCAATGGAGTTTAGATGTATGTGTGAATGCTAAGCTTCAAACTCACTTTGATTCTCCTGGTTTAGCCTTCTATTTATAGACGGCTTGTATGAATAAACAATTGTTTATTCATACAATAATTCCTGCAAAAAGTAGCCAATTGACATATTCATTGATTCCAACGTTCAAGTTGCCTTTTTCATCATGATATCATTTAATGTCAACTTGCTTCGGTAAGTGTGGCAGGACAGAGCCAATTTCAGACAAGTGGGTTGTTTCATCAGAAATTCTGATAAACCACTTCATCAGAAATTCTGATGAACAAATCATCAGAAAATCCTTGATGATCAGAATCGTCAGATACTAATGATATTTCATCAGAAATATCATCAGATCCATCAGAAATGACCTTTTCTGATAATCCAATTCAGCTCTTGATCAACTTGTAACTCTTTGAAGTAGATGCTGTGCTTTTCCAGTTGTCCCATCTGATCTTCTTTTTCTAGTTCGTGATCTTCAGGACTGTGATCTCTTCATAGACACAGTTGATTGTGCTTTTCTTCAATACTTACAAATAAAGTTTCCTAACAGTTTCCCCCTAAGTATTGTAAGAAAATGAACTAAC
This sequence comes from Helianthus tuberosus, assembly GCA_030545235.1. Classification (NCBI taxonomy): domain Eukaryota; kingdom Viridiplantae; phylum Streptophyta; class Magnoliopsida; order Asterales; family Asteraceae; genus Helianthus; species Helianthus tuberosus. The sequence continues at coordinate 13,533,474 of CM060413.1, read as the reverse complement.
TCATAAACAGAAAATTTCCAAACAGTGGAAATATAATACTTGAAAATATAAACCAGTTACTGAAGTTAAAACAAATTACATAAAAGATGAGAAGTTAAATAAATAGTTCTTTCAGTTAAGTTTCACTCTCTTATGCGTATCTCCTGTCTTTAGCTTCTTTTTGTAGGAGATGTATTTGTTGCAGCTGACATACATGTCTTTATACCATTCTCTTGCTTGAATCCATTCTTCAATTATCTGCTCAATTTCTTTTCTGTTTTCCTCCATGTTCTTTTCTATCTTCTGAATATGTTCTTGTCTTTTGTTCATGGTTTTCAAGATATACCTCAGAGTTTGATTTGAGTACTTGAAGATGTCAACACTTCTGAACATAGCTTTGTTTTCATCCTGATCTCTGAAGATTACACCATAATCTTGTTCTTTATTTGCGTTTGTCAGTATGATGATGTCTCCAGATCTTGCATCTTCTACTATGTCTGAAGGAACTTTTGTCTTTGGTGATCTGACATTTACCTTTTTGTTGTGTACATGCTCAAAATTTATGCATAGATCAAAGTCTGAAAATGCTATTCTTTCAAACAGCAGTATTCCAGCCTTTGATATGCCATTTAATGCTCTTCTGACTTCTTGATTATTTTTCTTTTCCTTTTCATAATGATCCTTCATAAACAGAATGTCTAAAGGATGCAACTGGTCAGCTATTTCTTCATCAGTCACCTTCTGTTCTTCTCCATTCTCCCTCTGAAGTGTGTATCTATTTTGCACATCAGTTCCTCCAATATCATCAATTGCACTCTTTACTTCACTTACATTTAGAATTCTTTTTACTGGATTCCAATTTTGTTTGTGAATGCTGCTTCGCCCTCTTTTTATTCTTTCTTCTCTTAAGCCCAGTCTGGTTGGAGATAGTGATCTTGGTGCTGTATCTTCTTTTGTCAGATAGTAGCTCACCAGATTGGTCTCAGGAAATATCATTACATCTCGTGCAATCTCTTTAACCATGATAGACTTGGTTTCAGAGATTTTTCTCTTAACAGTCTTTGATTTTGTTGCTGACTCTCCTTCTTGTTCCCATTCATTCATTATTTGTTTATTCATATACTTACTTATTGCTGAGTCATTAGATATTGTTGGATTTGGAACAGATGCTAGAAATTTCAAATTTGTAATAACTTGAGGTTTTGCAGTTGCTAACCTTTTCAGTATTTCGTCTTTTGGAACATTCGGAGGAGGACCCATCACTGTGGTTCCAGCTTTTGTGATTGGTGAGATTGATGATTGTTGAGGAATTGACTTTGGAGCTTCTTGATATGAGCTTTCAGCAGGAATTTCTTTCATGAGTTCTTGTGGATTCACTTTGGCTAGTTTTGCAATATTGAATTGCATCTTCTCTATCAGTTGTTGCACTTCTTTTACCTGTTTTGAGTTGCTGTGTATGTTTTTCTGAATATTTGTGAATTCAGTTTGAGCTTTTGTTTGAATTTCAGCCCATTCTTTTGACAGCTTCTCAGGGGCATCTGTGATACTATTATTACTTGCCCTTAGTATGGTAACTTCTTCCAAAACTCTGTTTGTACTACTTGACTGCCTTGATTCAATCACTTTTGCAACTTGTGCTTTGATTTTTTTCTATTTCTGTGAGAATCGTTTGGATTTCTGATGCAGAGATGTTGAATTCTGGTGCCTTTTCTTTCATCTTTTGAAGAGACTTTAGTGCTTCAGTGTTTTCTTCAGTTTGTTTCTTCATTTCCTTCACTGATTCTGACAAAGTCTTCATTTCAGCCTTTTGACCTTGTATTTCTGACAGCAACATATCAAGTTTTTCTTCTACTGGATTTCTTTTGCAGACGTTGTAAACATTTTCCAGTATTGCTTCTATATTTTCTTGGTTCATGGGTTTTTCAGGGATAAGTGGAACAACAGATGTCCCTTCTAACATTCCAGCTGCAAACACATTTGCTGCTGTTTTAGAGATGATAGGGTCATTCTTGGCCAACACACTTGGTGCAGCTTCGAATTTACCAGAATTATCTCCACCAGTGATGAAAAACTCATTCTCATTCTGGATTTCCTTATTTCCTTGAATCATATCAATATATGATCCTCCATAAGTTTTTGAGGTAAACAAATTACCTTTAGCCAGATTTCCTTGATCCGTTTCCTGATCTCCATCTGTTGGGATCTCATCCTCTTCCTCATTTTCTGATTCAGAGTTGAGATTTATGGAACTAGTAACCTCTTGATCAACATTCGTTGTTCTGTATTCTATTTTGTAAGAAACGTTCACAGAACTTTCTGAGTTTGTTTCTTCTCTGTGAGTTTCTACTAGAATAGTGTTTAAAAGGGATGTACCAGCAATGTAAGATTCTTCATGATGAATGACTTCAGTGGCTTCAATTTCAACATCGTGTGTTTCTCCAGCAATGTGTGATCCTGCATCATGTGTTTGATGAATTTCAAATTCATGATGAATTCCTGCTTCATAAATCTGTTGACTTTTAGCATGCTTTTCTTTGTTTTCTGGTGATTTGGCTATCTCCAAGTTAGCTTTTTCCAGAATTCTTCTTTCTTCTACACCCTCATTTTCTGATGGTGGGGACTTCTCATCGTCTCCTTTTTCTGTTGATGAAGAGCAGTTCACAATTTCTCTGCTTGGTTCTTCTGTGGGAGAGGTTGATTTTATCAGAAGTTTTTCATGTTGTATTCTGTATTGTGAGTCAGGTGCAATGAAGCATAACATGCTTTCTGGTAACACAGGGATATCTTTGGCTGATTCCCATCCATGATTTGAACTCAAGGCCTTCATTGTTTTTGATCTCCAGATGTCTTCTAAGATTGGAATCTCCATGTTTCTTTCAATAAATACTTCAGAAATGAAAATTGAGATTAACCTTGGATATGGCAGATGAGATGTTATTCTTCCATTTCTGGTGATGATTGATCTTTTGAGAAGATTAAAGATTTCTAACCCATAATCAATCTTAAACCCATTTATGAGTCCAAACATGATCGTCAGAATAGCTTGATTGATTTGATCAGTTCCTCCTATCTTTGAGGTGGGACATTTGTTTAACACTTCCATCATCACTTGCCAGATGGCTGGCATTTCACTTCTTCTTATTGCTCCAATTTTGTTGATATCTCTTTTCTTGTATCCAAGCCCAATGACGAAGTCTAATAAATCTTCTTTGCTTGGGGCTTCAGTGTAACTGCCAAGAATAGGCAATCCAAGCCATTCTCTTACTCGTGCTGGAGTTAATTCTACATAGACACTTCCCCATACATGAGCAGACACCCGATTTTCTTCAACTTCTTTAAAAGTGTAAACAAATTACTATAGCATCCTTTCTGGTATTTCTCTTTCTTTTGTCAGTGCTCCTGAGATTGGGCATTTTGTAAGATATTCTACCAGAAGTTGACATCTTTTATCATACTCTGAATACTCTGTATTCATCAGCAGATTGTTTTCCTTCATTGGTAGAAATTCTGCTTCCTCGACAAACGGTACTTCATGTTGAATAATTGGAATATTGAGGTTAACTTTTGCCATTTTTGGAGTTAGGGTTTGAGATTTAGGGATTTTTGATTTACGAGAAAAAAAAACAGGGGATTTTAGGATATAAGGAAATTGAGAGTATTGTGGTTGTATGAAGTAGAAGGTGTTGAAGGGGTATAAATCGTGGTATGAGATGGTGATAAAGAGATCATTAATTGTCTTTATAACCGTTAGATCGTGGATGCTGAGATTTTGGTTCAAAAAATAACCGTTGGATCGTGGGTGTTAAGACTTTAATGAAATTGTTTATCATGGAATCGTGGTTATGCCCTTTCAACTTGACTTTTCAATTTATAGTTTCTTCAATCTTGTCTTGAAAGTGTTGCAATGATTTTTGATTGGAGAAAGCTATCGGTTCTATGACACCTTTTCTTCTTTGTGGACCCCTTTTGATAAGTGGTCCAATTATCTTCCTTCATATGTTCCATCTTTTCTTCATAAGTCAGAAATTCCCATTCTGATAAGGTCATCAGAAATTCTGTTGACCAAATGTATCTTTCTTTTGTTTTGACTTCTGTTGACTTTTTGTGATGTAGTCAATCAGAAATAATCAGTCTTTTCAACAGAATCTCTGAGATTTCCCCCTAAACTTATGAGTGCCCTTTTTTTGGGGGGGGGGGGGGTGAGAGGGAATGAGATAAGATCAGAAGACTCACAATTGTTTTTCTGGTAGCATCCATGTCTCTTTGCCTTTTCTGATATTTTCTAAAAATGTTTTATAATTTTTATGTTTTGTCAGAAATGTTTATGATCCAATTTTGAAATACCAGATTTTATCCCCTTTCATCAGAAATTTTGAGTTTTGATTTATGACTTTGATTTCTGATAATCATTTTATCATTACCTTTTTCCCAGACATATAAAACATAAACCAAAAAGCTAGTAAGCAAAAATATTAACAAACAAGTAAAAAAAACTTAGAACAAAATAAAGCAAATAAAACCTAATCAATATCTACCCCTTCACCATGTTCCATTTCCAATAGTAACAAAAGATCAATTATCTCCCCAGAGTTGTTGTTAGTGGGTATAAGCACGCTAAGACCCATGTTTTCTTGAAGTCTCATGTCAGCCCTTGGATAACTTGCAGGAATGCCTGCAAAGTCTAGCTGACTTATGATTATCTTTGTTTGAAAACGAGGATACATCAAGAATGGCTTGGCAACCCACATGTTACTTACAAAATCACTCATCAGATAATGAGAGAAGTTGTAAGGTACCTTATGTACCAGTGCCAGTATAGGCTCCATCAATTTCAGAGATATTTCATGATGATTGATGACCTTCTTTGAAAAACATGCACCCATCTGGGTGACCAGATATTGCCATGGCTTTTTAAAGCCATTTTTGTTGATTGCCCGTTGTTGGATTGGTGTGTGATAACCCATTTCCCTTAAGACATTTTCCTTCTGATTCCTTGTGAACATCAAAACGGCATTATCATCATTTAGTTGAAGAGTTGTCCTAATGGTGGCTTCATTTAACAGGATTTGCTGATTTAGCACCTCACTCTTGATGGTCATCTGCTCCCTGTTTTGATACTCAGATAGTGTTGCATTTTTCCAGAAGATTTGAAGAATCTCTGGATGAATACTTATGTGAGTAGTGAGAGCATGGCTCAAGTTGCTATTTATGAGCATCTTGAGTACAACTTGACACCCTTCCCACTGAGGACCGTCCAGATTTGTCCTCAATCTTAGATTATGATATGGATAAAGAACAAGTGGGAAACATGCATCTTTGATAGAGTTCATTTTGTGAGTGTGTGTGATTATGTGATGAAGATGAGAAGTGAAGATGACAGATTTTAACTCAAAGTGGTGAATATTTATAGTAAATTTAATATTTGCTATAAATGGAAGCTACCAACTTGTGGACTTTCTTCACTGCAATCCTTGTTATTTTAATGATTACCAGAGACCAGAAAAAAATACCAGAGATAAGTTCCTTCTTCACTACATTAATTTATCTAGGTGGCTAATTTATGGTAATGTATCATTGTAGCCAACCAATATGTCACTTCAACCTTTTTAAACATGATGGTGTGTAATAAATCAAGGAGAGAGAAATATCTATTTTAACGAGTTCCCAGAAATTTTCTGTTTGTATGACGTTATCAGCACTAACACAAAAAAAATTATTATATATATAAAAAAATTTCAAACTAAAACAAGCAATATATGAATATATAAACAAGGAATATGAATGCAGATATTAACATCCTGTTATTTGTTTTTAATGAACTACGATAATTTTGACTATCAGCCCTTTTTGCTGAAGATTCACCAGAATTCTGATGATTTATCAGATATTCTGATGTTGAATCAGATTTTCTGACAACTTCATCAGAATTTATGATAAGTTGACATATGAATTTGATTATCACTAAAGCAATTATCTAAGTAGTTTTTATCAATGAATTGACCATAACAAAGAAAATTATGGGGGGGGGGGGGATATTGCACGGTCCTCCCAACCGCTGCAGTGATCCCACTCCACAAGCTAGCTTAGCCCCATAGCTGCCTGGCGGTTACTACCCACCGGAGCGAACACCCTGGAATACTTGCGCTTGCCAGACAAAGCAAATTATGTGTTAAGCCTTTCAACAAAGACTACTCTCTTTTATGGTAAAACATCCAAATTTCTGCAACCATACCCCATGATCCTTCCTTTCACTCCATTCCCAAAATTTACCATTCTACCCAGCTTTGAAACAAAGTTGCTGAGTAAACTCCTGTCTCCAGTCATGTGCTTGGAGCTTCCTGAGTCGCAGTACCAGATCTGCTTCACACGATGGTCCTGAAATGAAATGATTAGAGGGTTTTTGGTACCCAGGCATGCTTGGGTACTGTTTCTGATGAAATTTGAAACATTTTATTTTTATTTCTTCTTGGTTTTGCATCAGAAACTCTGTTATATGCTGAGCCATTAACAGATTTTATATTTTTCTTTTGAAGATGGTGCTGGACAAGCTTCAGTATGTCAACACACATACAAGAATTATCAGAATTTTCTGATAGTTCCTCTTGTGATGGAATGAATGGATAATTTTGAAAAGATGAGTGAACTGCTTCTGGAGTTTTTACAGATTCTTGACTGCATTCACTCTTGTTTGTTTTGAAGTTTGGTTTGTCAAAAGAATATTCAGAACAGATTGATTTGCAAGATTCAGATTCAGATTCAGATTCTGATACTAAATTATCAGAAATTTGATGAGTTGCTTTTACAAAGATAGTGGGTTTATTTCTATTTGAGCTTGTAGTACTTGTATAGCCTAAACCCTCTCCTTTGTTCTTTGGTGTGGACTCAATAAAATTTATGAAATCTTTAGCCTGTTGAAAACCTCTTACGTTGATTTCTTTGTCATTGATTTTCTTGTAAAGATCTTTTCTTTCATTTTCATAAAACTCAATTTTTGCTCTTTGATCTAAACTGTCCTCTATAAGATGTTGGTTTTCAAGAATGATTTTATTCAAAGTCCTTTGCAACTCGTCAGATTTTCTAATATCTGATTTATGTTTTTCTTGCAGATTTAGAAAATCTGACATGAGCTTGTTTAGCTTGTGTTCAAGATCAAGATTGTCTAAATTTACCTTTTGTTCTGAAGTTTCTGGTAGTCCTTCAGAGAGTGCCATGAGGCAAAAATTTGCCAACTCTTCTTCTTCATCATCAGAAGAATCATCAGATAACCATGTATCTGTTCCAGCAATTAAGCTTACTTGTTGCTGCTTCTTTGCTTCTTCAAGCTTTTTCTCATAATAGACAACATCCTTCAGCTTTTTGGTCTTGCATTCTGATGTATAATGACCTCTTTGCTTGCACTTGTAACACACAACTTCAGCCTTCCCTTTATCCTTGGATCTAAACTCTTCTTTAGATCTTCCATCCATCCTTCCTTTGTCACTCCTCTGGTATCTCTGGTTACCTCCCCTCAACCTCTGCTCAAATGTTTTGGTGAGTAGTGCTATTGCTTCAGCAAAAGCTGAAAAGTCTGATGATGCATCAGAAGTTTCAAGATTTTGACTGTTTGAAGGTTGTGGATCATTTGTTGTTGTTGATCTTTGTGAGTTGGAGATTAGAGCTAAAGATCCCCCTCTTTGAATGGTTTCTTCAAATATTTCTTCCTCTCTGGGGATCAAGATGTTGTACAAGTCATGAAGACTCATGTTTCCTAGTTCTAAGGTTGATGATAAAGTCATGGTTAGACTTCTCCATTCTCTAGGAAGGGCATCAAGAAATTTTATGTTTGTTTCATCGTTTGATTTTGTTATACCAAATTTCTTTAGCTCGTTTAAAAGTTTTGTAAATCTTTGATATGTATCATTTAACCTTTCATTTGGCAAACTTTTAAACCTTTCATAAGAAGAGACATTATTTGTTCTCTTGTTTCTTCTCATCCTTTCTCCTCCTTCACAAAGGTTTTCCAACTGATCCCATATTTCCTTAGTTGATGCACAAGCATCAACTTGTGAAAATATGTCATTGGGGATGGCCATAATTAAAAGTGACTTAGCCCTTTCATCCCCAGCCACCAGTTCCTTGTCTTCCGCACTCCAGTTTATTTCACTTTTAGGAGCGCGGGAGGCAGGGATTGCTGGTGATTGGTCAGTTGCTGGAATAGCAGGTATATCAGTCATTGGTGTATGTGGACCCCTTTCAATGGATTGTAACAGAGCTCGGTCATGACCATTAAGGAAATTGACCATCCTGATTTTCCACTGGGGGTATTCTTCTCTGACCAGAGTCGGAGGTTTAGACATAGAACCAATATTAAAAGCATTATTCCAGGATTGAAAGCTGGCCATATTTAGAGAAAAGAAGATGAGCGATTGATCGTTTGAAAATAGTTTATTCAATCTGCTCTGATACCAATTGCTAGACCCAGTTCAGGCTCAAAACAACTTCTTCTCACGTAATATGGCAAGTGATTTCAGTAGATGTGAAAAAGATGTGCGGAAATGGAAATCAGACTTTCAAGAAACAAGACCTACAGAATTATCAAGTTTATATCACTTTGAAACAAAAATGGTTTACAAGGTGATTGAAAGATTATTATCTAATACAAACGAATCTTGAATTATGTGGGGGAGAGAGCAATAGAGTTTAGATGTATGTGTGAATGCTAAGCTTCAAACTCACTTTGCTTCTCCTGGTTTAGCCTTCTATTTATAGACGGCTTGTATGAATAAACAATTGTTTATTCATACAATAATTCCTGCAAAAAGTAGCCAATTGACATATTCATTGATTCCAACATTCAAGTTGCCTTTTTCATCATGATATCATTTAATGTCAACTTGCTTCGGTAAGTGTGGCAGGACAAAGCCAATTTCAGACAAGTGGTTGTTTCATCAGAAATTCTGATAAACCACTTCATCAGAAATTCTGATGAACAAATCATCAGAAAATCCTTGATGATCAGAATCGTCAGATACTGATGATATTTCATCAGAAATATCATCAGATCCATCAGAAATGACCTTTTCTGATAATCTAATTCAGCTCTTGATCAACTTGTAACTCTTTGAAGTAGATGCTGTGCTTTTCTAGTTGTCCCATCTGATCTTCTTTTTCTAGTTCGTGATCTTCAGGACTGTGATCTCTTCATAGACACAGTTGATTGTGCTTTTCTTCAATACTTACAAATAAAGTTTCCTAACAGTCATTTAGTTTAAGTAGTTATATGATAGGTAGTTTATATGCCTTAGATAAATGAGCAAAATGCCCTTTTCATGCATAATTGGATTTTAAGCATATGTAACCTAAACTTTTGTCACTTAACTGATTATGCAACATATTTAAACATGTTTAGGCATATAATACTTGTCATAGGACTAGTTAGACGTCTCAAACGCGCGTTTGCGCGAACGACGCGTTAAAGTGGCGTAAGCTACCTTAATGGGTCGTAACGGGTCGAAAGCACTTAGGTTTGGTTCCGATTTAGAATGTAGGCTTTGTTAAACCATATCATATGAGTTCCAATACTCATTTGGTTTACGAAACCTCATTCTATCCGATCTTCTGATTTAGGTGTCGATTTATTTACTAGTGATTCGATTACTAGGTGCTGCTTGAGTTTCCTTGATTTGACTGAGCTTGTTGAGTTCTTTAGATTGAGGATACTTTGCACTTCGATGTGAGTAGATAGATCCCCTCTTTTACTATTTTCAATTCTTTTGGGGTGATTCATATGTATTAAAACGATTTCGATATTTAAACGATGGTTTCAAAAACGATTAATATGGTTTATACAAAACTAATAACGATTTCGATAATGTGAACGAACTTGTTGGACGTAGTTACATAACGAATAACATTCATTAATTTTGGCCGAACCGACCAGTATTAGGTTATGGTATCAAAGGATCTAACAAATCCCGTTATCAGACTGCACCCATGGTTATGTGTGGGGGTTATGTGGGTAACGACCGAATCTGTGATAGTTAACTTACCCTTTGGTGGTTTGTTAATACGAGTTTAACGATGGACGAGTTACGAAGGTTTGGATGTTATTAGCGAGACGACCAAAAGTAGTTTCACACTTAAAACAAAAACGATTTTGGGACGAGTTAAACGATTTGAAAGGATTTGAACGAGTTAGACGATTTGAAAGAACGATTGGTTTTGGGATGTGATTAGATAATGGGACGGGTGTAACATGATATAAGCATGGTAGATACTCCGCTGGTACTTCTTATATATAAGTGTTTTTGTCATATTACATTCCGTGTTATTATTTAGTTCACTTGGATAAACGATTTTAAAACGATGTCACACAACGAGGTTTTCTAAATGATATAAACCATACGAGTTTTGTAACGAGAACAATTTACGATTTGGTTTACTTAAACAAATGTTTTGGGTTAAGAATCATGGCTGCGAGATTTTATAAACTATAACCAACTTGATTTGAGTTGGTTAATTATGTTGCAATACACTTTTCAAAACGAGGTTTGTAACTTTTGACTCTTGTAGTCTAATAAAGTACTGCAACATATAAACGAGCCATGAATCCGATACTCTCATAAAACCTATGTGCTCGCCAGGAATTTCTTTGTTGACTTTGTTTTTACATATGTTTCAGGTGGTGTTGCATGAGGTTGATTACTAGGATGCATGATTCACATAGGATCTGGACGAGGCCTTAGTGACATAATAATAATGATAGACGATGTGTAACTCATTTGCTTTGTTTTAAGACAATGTAAATTACTTAATGAATCAATAAAACGAAACTTTTAAATCCATGGTTATGAAACAATAATTCTGTTGCAACACTCCCCGACGTTTCCGTCGTGGTTTCGTTGTTTTGACGCGGTCGGGGTGTGACAGAAGAGTTGGTATCAGAGCCAATGGTTATAGGGAATTAGGTTATTATCAATACTTTGTCCTAGACTATAACTTTCTAGGACCCTAACGCGAGTCTTCTTGTGTTTAGATTTTAAAACAATACCGTCACCTATCCTTTGGTTATAACCACAACGAGAACACAATAACAAATCCGCTTTGAAAACCAATCATCTCTTCGTAGATGATTTGTTATAAGGTTTTGAACCCTCTGAATTTTTAAAATCTCGTCAAAGTTTGGGTCTAAATAATGTGAACACGTGCAAACTGGAAAGGTGAATGCCTGTACCCTGAATTTTCTGTCTAAGTCTAGAGTGTTCGTACAAATCTGCAGTATCGGACCAGTCACTCTTACCTGGGAACTCTTGGGGTGAGTGTTCACCTATAGGCGAGCATGTCTTCAGTGATACATTATATTGACCCATTTACTTTGATTTGTCACTGCGTGTCGTTTGTTTGTTCGAGGTAACAAACGAATGATCGCCTTCCTTGAGTTTTGTCGATGTTTTCAATACCTCTTTTGTTTTTCCAATTGTCGACCTCACTCGTTTCTCATGTTCCTTGGTCTTTTTAGACAATGCCTCCCCGACGTGATGCACAACCTTTAACTAACGAAGAAGTCGCAGCCCTTGTCGCTCAGCAAATGGCTACAGTGCTTCCAAATATAGTAACCCAGATCCATCAGTTATACAACAATAATAACAACAATAATGCACAGTGTAGTTTCAAGAATTTCAATTCGGCTAAACAGTTGAAGTTTTCTGGGTCTCAAGGAGCACCCGCGCTCCTGCAATGGTTCGAAAGTTTGGAAAGCACATTCAGACATGTGCAATGTCCGAATGAGCGTAAGGTTGAATTTGCATCCAGTGTGTTCGAGAACCGTGCTCTTACATGGTGGAATGGTGTGATGTGTGATAGGGGTGCCGATGTAGCGATGGCACAAACATGGGAAGAGCGCCGAGCTATCATGATGAGAGAGTTCTGTCCCCGTCATGAGATTCGAGCTTTGGAATGAGAATTTGATGATTTGAAACAAGATGGGGGAGAACACCGTGCGTATACGGATCGTTATGAGGAGCTCAGTTTGTTGTGTCCTACGATGGTTATCCCGTTGGAGAAAGCGATAGAGAGGTATATCGATGGTTTACCCGATTCTGTGCAAAACATTGTGACTGCCAGTAATCCTACTACTGTTCGTCAGGCAATCGAACTGGCTGCAACCCTGACCGAGTCTCAGGTCAGAAAAGGTAAACTAACCCGTAAGGGTGACAAAAAGAAGTCAGCTGATTCTACACAAGAAAAGGGTAAGGGTAAGAAGAAGGGTGAGTCTTCTAAGAAGTTGAGGAAGCGCAAGGCTTCCCAGAACTTTGCAGTCACTGCACAGAATACTCAGAACCCACCCGCACTACCTCCCATGAAGAATCAATATGCTGGTACTGCACCTCACTGTGCTCGATGCAATGGTCATCATGTTGCCCAACAGGCCTGTAAGCAGTGCACTACGTGTGGTAAACTTGGGCATCTGGCCAACATTTGCCGTTTGGGTCAGAATCAAGCTGCTCAGGTTCCAGCACAAGTTCAAGGGAATGCTGCAAGATTCCCACCTGGTTCTTGTTACAATTGCGGAGAAATGGGTCATTTCCGCAACAATTGCCCGAGGTTGGTGGACGCGAATGCAAAAGCAAAAGCAAATGCAAATGCAAATGTGAATCCCGCTCGAGGACGAGCATACAATCTGAATGCAAATGAGGCTCGAGCTGACAACGAGGTTGTTAACGGTACGTTTCTTGTTAACAATCAACTTGCATCTGTTCTTTTCGATTTTGGTGTCGATAGGAGTATTGTTTCGTTATCTTTTGAGCCTTTACTTGTGATACCTAGAACTAAACTGAGGAAACCCTTATCTGTCGAAGTTGCTACTGGTAAACCTCTCGTACTCGATTCTGTTATTCGTGGTTGTCAATTGAACCTCGATAACCATTTTTTCCTATTGACCTCACGCCGATGCAACTTGGGAGTTTCGATATTATCGTAGGGATGGATTGGTTAACCAAACATCATGCTGAGGTAGTTTGTTTGGATAAGATCGTTCGTATTCCTCTTTCGTATGGTGATGTCCTAGAGGTTCGTGGCGAGAAACCATCTGTTGGTTTGAAACTCATGTCGTGTACGAAAGCCCGAAGCTATTTACGAAAAGGATATGTTGCTTTTCTGGCACATGTCACCGAGGAGAAAGGTAAGAGCAATAGTATTCAGGATATTCCGATTGTTCGGGATTATCCAGAGGTATTTCCCGATGAACTGCCTGGTTTGCCTCCAGTTCGTCAAGTCGAGTTTCATATTGATCTTGTACCCAATGCCAACCCGATTGCGAAAGCACCTTATCGTCTTGCACCATCGGAGATGCAAGAATTATCGAAACAGCTTCAAGAGTTATCTGATAAAGGATTCATCCGACCTAGCTTTTCGCCCTGGGGTGCTCCTGTCCTATTTGTGAAAAAGAAAGATGGGTCTTTTCAAATGTGTATCGATTATCATGAGCTTTACAAGCTTACCATGAAGAATCGATATCCCCTACCTCGAATCGATGATCTCTTTGATCAGCTGCAAGGTGCTACCTGTTTTTCCAAGATCAATCTGCGTTCTGGGTATCATCAACTTTGTGTACTCGAAGAAGATATTCCCAAAACTGCATTTCGCACGAGATATGGACACTACAAGTTCACCGTCATGCCTTTTGGTTTGACAAATGCCCCAGCTATTTTCATGGACTTAATGAATAGGGTCTGTAAACCTTATTTAGACAAGTTCATCATTGTGTTCATCGACGATATTCTCATTTATTCGAAGTCTCAAGCCGATCACGAGGAACACCTTCGTTTGACATTGGAACTCCTGAAGAAGGAACAACTTTTTGCTAAATTCTCCAAGTGTGAATTCTGGCTTAAAGAAGTTCAGTTTTTGGGTCATATAGTCAACGAGCAGGGTATTCATGTGGATCCATCCAAAATTGATGCAATTAAGGATTGGAATACACTGACGACACCAACAGAAATTCGTTCTTTTCTTGGTCTCGCTAGTTATTATCGTCATTTCATTTCGAACTTCTCGAAGATCACGGTTCCACTCACTGCTTTGACTCAGAAGAATAAGCCCTTTGAGTGGGGACCCAAACAAGAAGAAGCATTCCAAACGCTGAAACAGAAGCTATGTGATGCTCCTGTTTTGTCTTTGCCCGATGGAAACGATGATTTTGTTGTCTACTGTGACGCGTCGAATCTAGGACTTGGTTGCGTCCTTATGCAACGAGGTAAAGTCATAGCCTATGTGTCAAGACAGCTGAAAGTTCACGAGAAGAACTACACGACTCATGATCTTGAGTTAGGAGCTGTAGTTTTCGCACTCAAAATCTGGAGACACTATCTTTATGGCACGAAGTGTGTGGTTTTCACAGACCACAAAAGTCTCCAGCACATTCTCAATCAGAAAGAGCTGAATATGAGGCAACAATGATGGGTTGAACTCTTAAACGACTATGATTGCGAAATTCGCTACCATCCTGGTAAGGCGAATGTCGTAGCCGATGCGCTTAGTCGAAAAGAGCGAGTCAAGCTTCATTTTGTTCGAACTCTATCTGATATCCAATCTCGTGTCCTTCAAGCTCAACGATTATGTGTAACCAAAGGCTTATTGAAATATGAGCTACCACTTCAACTTTAGCTTAAGCTCGAAACGAAGGGCGATGGGTTATTCTATTTCAAGGATCGTTTGTGGATTCCGAAACAAGACGATCTTCACACTTTAGTGAAGGACAAATCTCATAAGTCTCGATATTATATCCATCCTGGTGCTGATAAAATGTACAAGGATCTTCGTACTCAGTATTGGTGGCCTGGTATGAAGAAAGATATTGCCTTATATGTATCGAAATGCCTAACTTGTCTCAAAGTCAAGGCTGAACATCAACGACCATCAGGTTTGCTTGTACAACCAGAGATACCGATTTGGATGTGGGAGAACATTGCAATGGATCTCATCGCTAAATTACCGCGTACATCTAAAGGTCACGATGCTATTTGGGTTGTCATCGATCGTTTAACGAAGTCAGCTCATTTTATTCCGATTCGCGAGGATCTATCTGCTGATAAACTGGCAAAGATTTATGTTGATGAAATTGTATCTCAACATGGTGTCCCTTTAGATATCATATTTGATCGCGATGCTCGATTTTCATCTCATTTTTGGAAGACCATGCAATCTGCTATGGGAACCCAACTAAATCTAAGCATTGCTTATCATCTCCAAACAGATGGACAATCTGAGAGGACGATTCAAACTTTGGAGGATATGCTTAGAGCATGTGTAATAGACTTTGGTGGTAATTGGGATTCTCATCTGCCGTTGATTGAGTTCTCTTACAACAATAGTTATCATGCTAGCATCAATATGGCACCGTTCGAAGCTTTATACGGTCGAAAATGTTGTTCACCTGTCTGTTGGAATGAGATCGGTGAAGCTCAGCTTACAGGACCTGAGCTCATTCTGGAAACGACATACAAAATCAAGAAAATTCGCGATAATCTTGTGACAGCTAGAAACCGTCAAAAGAGTTATGTGGATGTGCGACGCAAGCCCTTAGAATTTCAAGTCAGAGACCATGTCCCACTCAAGGTGTCACCTTGGAAGGGAGTGGTGAGATTTGGAAAGAAAGGAAAACTTGCACCTCGATATTGTAGAATTGAGAATCGATCTAAACGAGTCTATCAGAAGAGTTCTAATCCATATCAAAGGCGGAATTCAATGATACAGACTTGATAACAACTTGATTCACTCTTTAATTGTCTTGTTTATTGATTTAACAGCTTTACAGATCAAATGACACGTCGGCAGCACTTCGGCACCGGAATCAGAATCGTTACAAATGACTTGGAGGCTCTGGTATTTATAGATGAGCCATTTTGCACGGAATAGCCAAGTTCCATTTCGTGCGAAATGGACAATGTTCATTTCGTACGAAATGGACTAGCCATTTCATGCGAAATGCACTTTCAACATACAAAACCTATTTTCTTGTATACCGAGCTCCATTCAATCCTATCTAAACACACGACTCGATACAAGACGAAGTCGACAGACATATGCACCAACAGACTCCCCCTTGGATGTCGACGAGTCTTCAGTACACATCTTCAGAATGTCAATTCTTCAGTTCTTGATCAGTCTTCTAGCTCTTTCCAAAGCATCTGACAGTGTAAGCTTCCCTTTGACCTTTCTCTTCTACTCTCTCTCTCTTTTCCAGGATCTCAAATTGTCTCTCAATCATTCAAACTCCCCCTTGAATGTTGATCTAATAATCTTCAAACTCCTATTTGCTTACAGACTCCCCCTTAAGCTATGCTGGGATCGTAGTCTGATCTTCATAGATTCAGGATCGATTCCTGTCTCTATGCATCTGCTCATGCGGAAAATCTCTTCAGGATTCGACACCTGGCAAACCTGCACATCCTCTACCCAAAACATAAGATTCACAAATTTTAAAATATAACAAATTTAGAAATCATCATTTGGTAGATATCACATAAAAAATGATTTTACAATTTTAGTTTTGATGACCACTTGTGAGAATATCATTTTTCTTGTTTCTAAAACAACCTCTCCCAAACCTGTTCATCATCTTTAGCACTTGGAATTCTGAAAATCAACTTTTCAATATCAGTTGTCGAAAATCTTTTGAATTTTCAAAATTTATGCTAAAACACACTAAAATCTTTTTGAGCCTTTTGTTTTAAACGAAAAACAGTATAGAAATATATACAAACAATATTTTTTGTGAGTTTGTGTAAGAGGATCATATTAGTTTTTGACAAGTCACAAGTACCGTTGAGCTTAGTTACACATTAAGAATTAAACAATTCACTTAGATTGTCGATATACTGATCCACTTAAATTCTCACATATTTCAACTAATTCAGGATACGAATTAGGTGTATTAAGAACTTAAACTCATTCATGCGTCCCACCTCTTGAATATACTCCCGTATCCAGATCCCAATATTCAGTCTTACAGGTGAGTATACCACAGATGATATCTGTAAGGGGTTTATTGCGAAACCTTGAGAGCTCATATTTTTTGCTGAGTTGAAGGCTCGACTTTTGGTGTGTCCCCTTTAGAGGATCTTTTTTTCAACAGCACATGATTTGCATTTTTTCAATGATTTATCATTTTTTATGCTGAGGGCGGGCTTTTATTTCAAGCAGCAGTAAAGTATTATACGGGGACTAGGCCATTGCTTCCGCATTATCAGAAGTCCTGGGATAATACCCCAGATATCACTGAGCATAAAGACCTAGTATTTCAGAAAGAGGGGTCCTTCAAACAAGATTTCAGGGGTTACCTATATATCCAAGTAGTGTTCCCCACGAAACAAACAAGTTTGAATTTAAGTTTATATCCCGAAAAAATTTACTAAATGTGTAAAAACCTATCGGCATATCATTAGTGAGACCGTTTAATGCTTATTTAATCATTACATTTCTTTAGCATACTATAACTGTCTAACTGATGTACTATTATTTCCTCTTTTCTCAACAAAACTCATTTTTTAATATCTCAAATGTTTTTGGACTTTTTCAAATTTTCAAAATTACTCCCCCTAAAATTAAAAATACGTCTCAATTTTTGATTTTCCAGGGAAAATTTGAAATGTAAACTCAATACACTGTACAAAGTAAAGTGACAAACTGATACGAATTGCTTCAATTCGCCATCCACTTGGCATAAACAATCAGAACTTCCCCTGACAACAAACTATTTTCCCATACTGATTTCAAAACACTTAAGTTTGTTTTAATCAAAATGGTTTTTCCGGAAAATAAGTTTTGTTGAATTTACCACTTGTAAGATCGGGGTTATGATCATCACTTTGTTTTCTTATCCACTTGTATGAATAGTTGAATCAAGTTCAATTTAATGACCTTGATTAACCACTTGTAGGCGAAAACCCTTTTTTTCACCACTTGTAAGGTTCGCTTATCAACCAATACCACTTGTAAATTGAAATATGACAATTTTCAAGATATTACCACATGTAGGTTTACTGATCAAACATTTTCAAGAATGATGCCGATTCCTGCTCCACAAGTACCAACTTGGAAGCTCTGGCAAGTCAGGATTTTAAGTAGAGAATTATGTCACCCTAGCCTGTAACACCTGTGCCTCCACGGCCATCAAACAAATACCGAACCAATGAAATATTATATTTCATACTTGTGATTTGTAAAATTATGTGTATCATTTGCACATATCAATTTTTGTTCAATTCCAAACTCTAAATCGCGTTCTGGAAGGTTATACGCGCAACGATGCGTAAATATAACCAGTTTAATGCAACAAACACTCCGTAATAGTGACATAAGCTTAACATACCTTAAATAACCTTTACATAACTTAGAAATAAGTTTTAAAGGCTTTGGTATGGCAAAAACAAGTTAATTCGCTTACAGGGACTAAACTTGACAAACTGCGAAAGTATGCCAATTTGAACTGTAACAGACATTCCGGAACATGACCATAAGTTAAACATACCATAAATATCCTTTACATAGCTTAGAAATAGGCTTTGAGGGGTTCGGTGTGCTAAAATAAACTTTTGGGTCATTCAGGGACTAAAAGTGTCAAAAAGTGCACAAGTTTGCACTTTCGCGCATAACTTACGTTCTGAATACATCCGGACATCCAAAAATTTATGTAAGCACTAAAATATTTTATTTTAGTGTTTAGCATGAGAAAAATCCATTCGTCGCGTCATTTGGATCGTTTTTCGCGCTTATGCGCATTCCGTCGTAATTAACCGAACAACGCAACCGTACGGCCAAACGAACCGACATCAGAGATATTTTTGAGCATGTTTTGAGTTCCCTATACTTTAACTTCATTTTAGAGCCTTGAAATGAGGTTAACGGGGTTCAAACGCATCGAAAATAGCTTAAACGGGCTGCAGGGACCAAATCTGACATTCTGCCAAAAATGGTCCTTGCGCACCGCAACAAATATTTGTTACGGTGCGCAAGCAGTCTGCAGAACATCAGAAACTTGCAGAAACTTTGAATCTGGTCCATTCCACCTTGCACATGGTTTTGGGGCAATACCTTGGGCTCTAATGGTTTTCAAAAACCAGGGTTGTGAGGTGGAGGGTTGAGATTGAAGCACGATATTCGAGAAACGATCTTAACGGTTACTCGAAAACTATAAATACCCATCAACCCCCATTGCAAAACCCACTAGAATATTGGTTTGAGAAGCTCTAAGTTGAAACCATTGTTTCATACCTGAGCTACTTGGATCGAGGTTAGCATTCGGGGACCCTTCGTAAGTATTCCTTCGTTCTTTTATTGCTTTTCGAGTCTTTTCGAGTCTGAAAGTCAAACTTTGTTTGACTTTCTGCGTTGACCAGTTTATGGTCAATGCGAAGTTCGTTTGAACTTCGCAACGTGATTGAAATCACGATGGTTATAGTCCCTTGGGACTATGCCTACTGATTACCACGTTGTCTAGGGTCGTAGGGTAAGCGATCTAATAAATCGCTTATACCTTCGAACCCGACCCATTTGGTCAATCATTAGGATCCGACCAAATACATTAGGTGACCATAGTATATAGGGAATAACCTTCCGAGGTTATACCTTATGGTCACGACGTTTAGTTAGTGGTATGATAGGTAGTTTATATGCCTTAGGTAAATTACCAGAATACCCTTTTCATGTATAATTGGTAATTAAGCATATGTAACCTAAACTTTTGTCACATAACTGATTATGTAACATGTTTAGGCATATAACACTTGTCATAGGACTAGTTAGACGTCCCGAACGCGTTTCACGCGCACGACGCGTTAAAGTAGCATAAGCTACCTTAATGGGTCGCGATGGGTCAAAAGCACTTAGGTTAGGTTTCATTTAGTATGTAGGCTTTGTTAAACCATATGACACGAGTTTCTATACTCGTTTGGTTTACGAACCCTCATTCTGTCTAAATCCTCCGATCTAGGTCCGGTTTATTAACATAGTTACCTATATTTAGGTGCCGTTTGATATCCGTGATCTCTAGCATTGTTTGGTTGTTACTCAAGGACTACTAAGCAATCTCAAGTGAGTACATAGACCCCTTTTTTACTGTTTTTCCAAACTATTTTGGGGTGAAACACATGTGCCTACTTGTTACTTTCATGCTTTCCTGTTTTCACATCATATACTTCCTATGTTCATTAGTACATTTATAGTACATGATTTCATTACATTTTATGCTATGTATGCCCATTGCGTGCGTACTTAGTACATTGTTTTACATTTACATTTTATGCTATGTATGTCTATTTGTTGCATACTTAGTACAGTTGTTTTCATCACATGTTTACATTTTGGTATGACATTTGGGTTGTTTAAAATGGAACAATACATTCATTAACATTAGCTACGCCGTTCGTTAGTAGGTAGTGGTACCATAGGAATTGACAACTCCCGTTCCTGAAATCCTGGGTTGGTGTGGATTGGAAGGAATAACCGAATTCGATATACATAACTTAGATAAACCTTTAAATTGTTTAAGGGTTTATCGCCACAGTCTCAAGGCTTGGATGTATGCATTTTCACAACACCGCATAGATGTTCGTATCAGTATAGCATGCATTTCCACAAAACATAGCTTTGATTTAAACCATGTTTTACTTCAATACTTTGTTTTTGTGCATATGGTTTAGTTGATACATTTCACTAGCCATACAGATCATTTTGGTTACACATTACATGATTTACATTTGACACATGAACATTATTGACATTGGTTACACATTACATGATTTACATTTGACACATGAACATTATTGACATTGGTTACACATTACATGATTTACATTTGACACATAAACATTATTGACATTGGTTACACATTACATGATTTACATATTGACATAAACATTTTTGACATATTATTCAATACGTTTGGCAATTGGTTTAAACATAGACATCTTACATTGGTGGTTTGTTTGGGTAAGTGATTTGAGTAACGGTGCGTGTGTAATATGATACAAGCATGGTGGATACGCCGCTGGTACTTCCTATATATAAGTGTTTGTATGGTATTACATATCGTAGCGTTATTTGAATCATTTCAATTTAAGATATATAACATTTTATACAAATAACATACTTTTCACAAGACATTCTTTTACAAACAACTTATCTTATACAAACTCATTTTACATGGTTATTCATTTAACCATACATTATTCTCTTATTTATACATATCATCTGATCTTATCGTTTTTCAAATGATTTACAAGATAAATCAAATTACAAGGTTCATGACTAAGCATTTTCTTAAACAATAAGTCATGAATCCTATTTTCATAAATCTATGTATCTCACAGGCATTTTTATGCTGACGTACCTATTTTCACATGTGTTTCAGGATATGATGCATAGGATTTATCAAGATACACTTAGGCGGACTTGGGCCTTAGCGACAATAAAAGATGCAAGACTAGTTATTTATGTTATGTTTCTTTGATTGTCAAGACATTGTAACTACTTTAATCAATAAAACAATATTTAAATTTCCGCCACGTTTGGTTGTCCTACGTGGTCGGGGTGTGACATAGCCTGACCAGCCTTGGGCGATTTAGATTCATCTTTATCCCACCATCTTTTTTATTTGTAAAAATATTTCACACTCTTTACCTTTCCGTCAACCATCTTTCCAAAAATATGTTTGACTTTTCCATTAAAAGCTTTTTCAGCATCAAATTCTTCTTTACCAGAGAAGAATTGATCTGAGATCTCAATCTTTCCAACTTTGAACTTAAAATTTTCTATTGACAATGGTGGAAAGTTTTCATCGTTCATTTCTGGAACGGAATTCTCATCATTCTTCACAACAAATGACTCCTCTGACTTTGACGAGTCAGATTCATTGTCAGAACTAGTTTCAGATTTAACAACCCATTTTTGTTGGTTCAAATTAACTTTTCTTTTGTAAAAACTTTTTGAACTTTCACCAATTTCAAAATTCGAATCTTTGAACTTTTTAAAACTTTCTGTTGATTGTTTCTTTTCATCAACACATTTCTTTTTCAACTTTGAGTTAGAAGTAACTCCCTGTTTTGTGTAAGTGGACTTGGGGCAATTCCAAGCAATGTGTCCAACTTCTTGGCATTTGAAACAAGTTCTACGTTCAACTCTCTTCTCAGATTCATTCACTATATTCTTTTTCCTTGTAACATCTGTGCTTGTAATCATTGTGAACAGTACTTTCATCAATAAAAGAATGTTATTTGATCCCAATGTTTGTTTAGTTGTGTTTTACATTTTTCATGTTTTGACTTTTATTCAATTTTAAACTCTATATCGCTTTCTAGAGAGTTATACACAAACTGGTGCGTAAACGTAATAAGTTTAATGCGAAAAATACTCCGGAACATCAACATATACTAAACATACCCTAAATAACCTTTACATAACTTAGAAATAAGTTTTAAAGGCTTTGGTATGGCAAAAACAAGTTAATTCGCTTACAGGGACTAAACTTGACAAACTGCGAAAGTATGCCAATTTGAACTGTAATGAACATTCCGGAACATGACCATAAGTTAAACACACCTTAAATATCCTTTATATAGCTTAGAAATAGGCTTTGAGGGGTTCGGTGTGCTAAAATAAACTTTTGGGTCATTCAGGGACTAGAAGCGTCAAAAAGTGCACAAGTTTGCACTTTAGCGCATAACTTACGTTCTGAATACATACGGACATCCAAAAATTTATGTAAGCACTAAAATATTTTATTTTAGTGTTTGGCATGAGAAAAATCCATTCGTCGCGTCATTTGGATCGTTTTTCGCGCTTATGCGCATTCCGTCGTAATCAACCGAACATCGCGATTGTACGACCAAACGAACCAACATACGGCATATTTTTGAGCATGTTTCATGTCCACAATGTTTAGGCATCATTTTAGGGCCTTAACGTTGGTTAAACGGGCCTTAAACATGTCGGAAATGGCCTTAAACACCAACAGGGACTGAAACTATCATTTTGCAAAGTTGTTGTCTGATCAGGACCCTCAGGCGGCCCGCGTAAAACCAGGGTGTATCTTTACGTGGCCCGCGTCAGCCTCTCAGACCAGATTCGATGTTTAAACAGGCTGTTAACAGCTGCATTACCCACAAAACCCACTTGCACATGGTAATTCTGATACTAGGGGCTGATTTTGGATGTGCACATGGTATTACAATACCATGTGTGCAAGTGTATGGCCAAGATCAAAGCACGTTTCCTGATAAACGATCCTAACGGTGCTAGTATTCCTATAAATACCCACCCCCATCACTTGTAAAACCCACAAGAATCCTGATTTGAGAAGCTCTAAGTTGAAACCTTTGTTTCATACCTGAGCTACTTGGATCACGATTAGCATTCGGGGACCCTTCGTAAGTATTCTTTCGTTCTGTTATTGCTTTTCGAGTCCGAAAGTCAAACTTTGTTTGACTTTCTGCGTTGACCAGTTTATGGTCAATGCGAAGTTCGTTTGAACTTCGCAACGTGATTGTAATCACGATGGTTATAGTCCCTTGTGACTATGCCTACTGATTACCACGTTGTCTAGGGTCGAAAGGGTAAGCGATCTAATAAATCGCTTATACCTTCGAACCCGACCCATTTTGGTCGATCATTAGGATCTGACCAAATACTTTAGGACCATAGTATAAAGGGAATAACCTTCCGAGGTTATACCCTATGGTCACATCGTTTGAGTAGTTGCATGATAGGTAGTTTATATGCCTTAGGTAAATTACCAGAATACCCTTTTCATGTGTAATTGGTAATTAAGCATATGTAACCTAAACTTTCATCACTTAACTGATTATGTAACATGTTTAGGCATATAACACTTGTCATAGGGCTAGTTAGACGTCTCGAGTGCGCTTTTGCGCGCACGACGCGTTAAAGTAGCATAAGCTACCTAGACGGGTCGTAATGGGTCGTAAGCACTTATGTTAGGTTTCATTTAGTATGTAGGCTTTGTTAAACCATATTACACGAGTCTCCATACTCGTTTGGTTTACGAACCCCCATTCTATCTGATCCTCCGATTTAGGTCCGGTTTATTAACATAGTTACCTATATTAGGTGCCGTTTGATATCCGTGATCTCTAGCATTGTTTGGTTGTTACTCAAGGACTACTAAGCAATCTCAAGTGAGTACATAGACCCCTCTTTTACTGTTTTCCAAACTGTTTTGGGGTGGAACACATGTGCCTACTTGTTACTTTCATGCTTTCCTATTTTCACATCATATACTTGCTATGTTCATTAGTACATTTATAGTACATGATTTTATGCTATGTATGACCATTGTGTGCATACTTAGTACAGTGTTTTACATTACATTTCATGCTATGTATGCCCATTGTGTGAATATTTAGTATAGTTGTTTCACGTCACATGCTATGTATGTCTATTGTTGCATACTTAGTACAGTTGTTTCACGTCACATGCTATGTATGTCTGTTGTTGCATACTTAGTACAGTTGTTTCACGTCACATGCTATGTATGTCTATTGTTGCATACTTAGTACAGTTCACATGCTATGTATGTCCATTTGTTGCATACTTAGTACAGTTGTTTCACGTCACATGCTATGTATGTCTATTGTTGCATACTTAGTACAGTTGTTTCACGTCACATGCTATATATGTCCATTTGTTGCATACTTAGTACAGTTGTTTTCATCACATGCTTACATTTTGGTATGACATTTGGTTTGTTTTGATGGATCAATATACATTCATTAACACCGATCACGCCGTTCGTTAGTAGGTAGTGGTACCATAGGAATTGACAACTCCCGTTCCTGAAATCCTGGGTTTGTTTGGATTGGAAGGAATGACCGAATTCGATATACATAACTTAGATAAACCTTTAATTTGTTTAAGGGTTTATCGCCACAGTCTTAAGGCTTGGATGTATGCATTCTCACAATACCGCATAGATGTTTATATCAGTATAGCATGCATTTGTTCCACAAAACATAGCTTTGATTTAAACCATGTTTTACTTCAATACTTTGTTTTTGTGCATATGGTTTAGTTGATATATTTCACTAGCCATACATATCATTTTGGGTTACCCATTACATGATTTACATTTGACACATAAACATTATTGACATTGGTTATACATTACATGACTTACATCTTGACATAAACATTTTGACATATTATTCAATACGTTTGGAAATTTGTTTAAACATAGACATCTTACATTGTTGGTTTGGTTTGAGTAAGTGATTTAAGTAACGAGGTGTGTGTAATATGATACAAGCATGGTGGATACGCCGCTGGTAGTTCCTAAATATAAGTGATTGTATGGTATTACATATCGTAGCATTATTTAATCATTTCAATTTGGACATATAACATTTTATACAAATAACATACTTTTCACAATACATTGTTTTACAAACAACTTAATTTATACAAACTCATTTCACATGATTATTCACTTAACCATGTATTATTCTTTTATACATATATATCATTTGGTTTATTTATCACTTTTCAAATGATTTACAAGACAAAGCAAATTACAAGGTTCATGACTAAACATTTTCTTAAACAATAAGTCATGAATCCTATTTTCATAAACCTATGTATCTCACAGGCATTTTTATGCTGACGTACCTATTTCCACATGTGTTTCAGGATATGATGCATAGGATTTATCAAGATACACATAGGCGGACTTGGGCCTTAGTGACAATAAAAGATGCAAGACTAGTTATTTATATTATGTTTCTTTGATTGTCAAGACATTGTAACTCTTTTAATCAATAAAACAATATTTCAATTTCCATGTGTTATGAAACAATGATTCTGTTACAACACTCCCCGACGTTTTCCGCACGTTTTGTTGTTCTACGTGGTCGGGGTGTGACAGAAAAGTTGGTATCAGAGCTCATGGTTATAGGGAATTAGGTTATTAGTAATACTTTGACCTAGTCTATAACCTTCCTAGGACCCTAACGCGAGTTTACTTGCGTTTAGTCATAAAACAATACTGTCACCTATCCTTAGGCGACAACCACAACAAGAACATAAATTTCAAAACCGCTTTGAAAACTAATCATCTGTTCTAGGATGATTGATTACTAGGTTTTGAACCCTCAGTTATAAGGTTTTGAACCCTCAGTTATAAGGTTTTGAACCCCTTTGAATTTCCAAAATCTCGTCAAAGTTTGGGTCATATAATGTGAACACGTGCAAACTGGAAGAGTGAATACCTGTACCCTGAGTTTTCTGTCGAAGGCTAGAGTGTTCGTACAAATCCGCAGTATCGGACCAGTCACTCTTACCTGGGAACTCTTGGGGTGAGTGTTCACTTATAGGCGAGCATGTCTTCAGTGATACATTAATATGATCCGCTTACTTTGATTTGTCACCGTCTCATTTGTTTGCCTTAGGTAACAAACAAATGATCACCAATTCTTATGCATTGCCATTCTGTTTTGTTTATCCGATAACCTTTCACTTGTTTCTTCCTATGTCTTTCATTTTCTTCTAGAATGTCTCTTCCTCTCAGCACCGGTCAAATGTCCGAGCGAACAGCCAAATTTGCCCAGCAAATAGGCGAAGTGATTCAGAAATCTGTGGATTTAGGCATTTCCATGTATCAACTCCAGAATAAAACCACTCAAGAGTCGTCAAAGGAAGCAAAAGTCAAGCCTGCACCAAAATCAAGGAAGCGTAAGGCTTCGAGGAAACCCGCTGCAGTTGCACCTAATCAAGCGGGACCTAGCCAGGTAGCGGCACCACCTGCTAAGAAGAAATACAAGGGAACGGCGGCATTATGCGACAAATGTAATGGGCATCACCAAGCTCACTTACAGTGTCGTCTGTGTGCATCATGTGGGCGAATTGGTCACCTAGCAAGTGCTTGTCGATGTAACCCGAACCAAGGTGGTCCAAATCAACCACAAGCCAATCCTGCTCAAGCTCGCTTTCCGCCTGGATCGTGCTACAACTGTGGCGAGACGAGCCATTTCAGGAACAAATGCCCAAAGCTTGCTAATGCAAATCCAACCCACGGATGAGCAGTTGGCTGATTAGAAGATGTTGTTGTCTTATGCTTTTGTTTCTTCTATTTCTTGTAATGTGAAACAATCTGTTTTGATTATAAATAAGTTGTTGTTCACAATTCTAATATACAAGTGTAGTTACATGAGTAAATGGAAATTCTCTATGATACCTGTATTAAGGAACTATGTTCCTTACAAACTACTCTTGTGATTCTCTCTTTCAAATGATCGCTTATGATTCCCTCAAAAATTTTAAGTACTCGTTTCACTCTAAGAAACAAAGTACAGAAAATAAAGTGACATTATGAGTAATCATGCTTCTGCACATCTGTGCCTTTGAATCCTTGGTTAGATAACTAAGGGTATTTTCAAATCTCATACCCATTACGTTTTGATTTTTCAACATACACAGTACAAGTATTTCAAAAACAATCTTCATGATCTCAAAACATTTCATATAGTTTGAAAACAATTTTTTTTTCTAATGCATTGTCTATGTTATTTCAAAAACATTGGTTATGTTTTCAAAAACAACCTTCATAATTTCAAAATGTTTCATATAGTCTGAAAACAATATTAACACGGTACATTTTCTTATCAAGTGCATGATTTCGAAAAGCATCATTCATGTCTTTCAAACACCTTATACATAATTGCAAAATTTATCTCGCATGATTTTAAAACAAATTTTTTTTAAATATATACCTACCTAATACACCTACTCTATGATTTCAAAGGTATTATATATAAGGTTTCAAAAACATTGAACACATTTTTTAGAACCCCATGCATAGTTTTCCAAAAATATTTTTCCTCATACATTGACTTAACCTTCAAATTCTGCTTCATATGTCGCCTTGACATATCTAGCATCTCAACTTCATAAGCATTTTTACTTCATGTTTTGACTTAAGCACATCCAGTGCAAGATTTCAAACATCTTCAACTTCTAAAAATCCATATGGGATCTTTTTATCTTCACATTTAGATCCTTGTGGATGATTATCATTCAAATTAGAATCCTTAATTGGATTCCTTTTGTACCTAAATTCGAACATTTCGGTTCCTTATAATCGAAATCGAATTTTTCTTTTAAAAATCTTTCTATCTTTATAGTTAGATTCTTGATAATGTTTAAAGTACCAAATAAAATCCAAGGAATGGATTCCTAGTGTGCTTTAAATACATGTGCTCTGTTAGCAGAACAAATTTCTAGTTAAACAATTTTGTGGTTATGTGACTATGTGTTTATGCATCTTATGTTTTCTTTTATGCATTTTGTGTTTTTATACTCTGGGTATTCGTTATCCAAATCCTCGTAGAATCTTTCATATCTTTATATGAGGGATTCGTAGTAGGATATTCAAAAAGGTACTACCTTAAATCCTGAATGGGCTTCTATGTAATAGTTAAGACCCTTGGATTATATAGTACTATTCCATGATTCATAAGAGACCCTTTTAGTGGTCTAGTCAAAAAGATTGATTCAAAAAAATCTGGTTAAGAATGACATGTGATGATATAAGCTGAAAAGACTCCTTGGTTGTCTATTAAAATCATTTATTGATTTAATAAAAGGGACCCTATGGTGGTCTAGTCACACTCATCACAGGTTTGTTCATTTGGTTTTCCCCTACACATTATAAAATAGACTGTGTGAACTATGCAAGGAATTATCTAATTATGGACGCGTACATAATTATGAAATTCAGTGCACGGAAACCACAGTAAGATTTATTATGTGTAAGAACCGATAGTGGCAACAATAACGAAATGTGAACAATGTACAGGAGGTATGGTGGACGCACCAATGACGCTTCATATACTTGTATATAAGTATCCCTCTTACATTGCAGGCATGATGTTATTAAAGTTACTAGAAGTTCAGAACCCTAACCAATGTTGTTCGATCTTTTCAACTTCATATTTTAAACTCTCACAAGTTTCCTCTAAATAAATTTCGGGACGAAATTTCCACAAGTAGGGGAGACTGTAACATCTGTGCTTGTAATCATTGTGAATAGTACTTTCATCAATAAAAGAATGTTATTTGATCCCAATTTTTGTTTAGTTGTGTTTTACATTTTTCATGTTTTGACTTTTATTCAATTTTAAACTCTATATCGCTTTCTAGAGAGTTATACGCAAACTTGTGCGTAAACGTAATCAGTTTAATGCGACAAATACTCCAGAACATCAACATATACTTAACATACCCTAAATAACCTTTACATAACTTAGAAATAAGTTTTAAAGGCTTTGGTATGGCAAAAACAAGTTAATTCGCTTACAGGGACTAAACTTGACAAACTGCGAAAGTATGCCAATTTGAACTGTAACGAACATTCCGGAACATGACCATAAGTTAAACACACCTTAAATATCCTTTATATAGCTTATAAATAGGCTTTGAGGGGTTCGGTGTGCTAAAATAAACTTTTGGGTCATTCAGGGACTAAAAGCGTCAAAAAGTGCACAAGTTTGCACTTTCGCGCATAACTTACGTTCTGAATACATACGGACATCCAAAAATTTATGTAAGCACTAAAATATTTTATTTTAGTGTTTGGCATGAGAAAAATCCATTCGTCGCGTCATTTGGATCGTTTTTCGCGCTTATGCGCATTCCGTCATAATCAACCGAACATCGCGATCGTACGACCAAACGAACCAACATCCGGCATATTTTTGAGCATGTTTCATGTCCACAATGTTTAGGCATCATTTTAGGGCCTTAACGTTGATTAAACGGGCCTTAAACATGTCGGAAATGACCTTAAACACCAACAGGGACTGAAACTGTCATTTTGCAAAGTTGTTGTCTGATCAGGACCCTCAGGCGGCCCGCGTAAAACCAGGGTGTATCTTTACGCGGCCCGCGTCAGCCTCTCAGACCAGATTCGATGTTTAAACAGGCTGTTAACAGCTGCATTACCCACAAAACCCACTTGCACATGGTAATTCTGATACTAGGGGCTGGTTTTGGATGTGCACATGGTATTACAATACCATGTGTGCAAGTGTATGGCCAAGATCAAAGCACGTTTCCTGATAAACGATCCTAATGGTGCTAGTATTCCTATAAATACCCACCCCCATCACTTGTAAAACCCACAAGAATCCTGATTTGAGAAGCTCTAAGTTGAAACCTTTGTTTCATACCTGAGCTACTTGGATCACGATTAGCATTCGGGGACCCTTCGTAAGTATTCTTTCGTTCTTTTATTGCTTTTCGAGTCCGAAAGTCAAACTTTGTTTGACTTTCTGCGTTGACCAGTTTATGGTCAATGCGAAGTTCGTTTGAACTTCGCAATGTGATTGTAATCACGATGGTTATAGTCCCTTGTGACTATGCCTACTGATTACCACGTTGTCTAGGGTCGAAAGGGTAAGCGATCTAATAAATCGCTTATACCTTCGAACCCGACCCATTTTGGTCGATCATTAGGATCCGACCAAATACTTTAGGACCATAGTATAAAGGGAATAACCTTCCGAGGTTATACCCTATGGTCACATCGTTTGAGTAGTTGTATGATAGGTAGTTTATATGCCTTAGGTAAATTACCAGAATACCCTTTTCATGTGTAATTGGTAATTAAGCATATGCAACCTAAACTTTCGTCACTTAACTGATTATGTAACATGTTTAGGCATATAACACTTGTCATAGGGCTAGTTAGACGTCTGGAGTGCGCTTTTGCGCGCACGACGCGTTAAAGTAGCATAAGCTACCTAGACGGGTCGTAATGGGTCGTAAGCACTTATGTTAGGTTTCATTTAGTATGTAGGCTTTGTTAAACCATATTACACGAGTCTCGATACTCGTTTGGTTTACGAACCCTCATTCTATCTGATCCTCCGATTTAGGTCCGGTTTATTAACATAGTTACCTATATTAGGTGCCGTTTGATATCCGTGATCTCTAGCATTGTTTGGTTGTTACTCAAGGACTACTAAGCAATCTCAAGTGAGTACATAGACCCCTCTTTTACTGTTTTCCAAACTGTTTTGGGGTGGAACACATGTGCCTACTTGTTACTTTCATGCTTTCCTGTTTTCACATCATATACTTGCTATGTTCATTAGTACATTTATAGTACATGATTTTATGCTATGTATGACCATTGTGTGCATACTTAGTACATTGTTTTACATTACATTTCATGCAATGTATGCCCATTGTGTGCATATTTAGTATAGTTGTTTCACGTCACATGCTATGTATGTCTATTGTTGCATACTTAGTACAGTTGTTTCACGTCACATGCTATGTATGTCTGTTGTTGCATACTTAGTACAGTTGTTTCACGTCACATGCTATGTATGTCTATTGTTGCATACTTAGTACAGTTCACATGCTATGTATGTCCATTTGTTGCATACTTAGTACAGTTGTTTCACGTCACATGCTATGTATGTCTATTGTTGCATACTTAGTACAGTTGTTTCACGTCACATGCTATATATGTCCATTTGTTGCATACTTAGTACAGTTGTTTTCATCACATGCTTACATTTTGGTATGACATTTGGTTTGTTTTGATGGATCAATATACATTCATTAACACCGATCACGCCGTTCGTTAGTAGGTAGTGGTACCATAGGAATTGACAACTCCCGTTCCTGAAAGCCTGGGTTTGTTTGGATTGGAAGGAATGACCGAATTCGATATACATAACTTAGATAAACCTTTAATTTGTTTAAGGGTTTATCACCACAGTCTCAAGGCTTGGATGTATGCATTCTCACAATACCACATAGATGTTTATATCAGTATAGCATGCATTTGTTCCACAAAACATAGCTTTGATTTAAACCATGTTTTACTTCAATACTTTGTTTTTGTGCATATGGTTTAGTTGATATATTTCACTAGCCATACATATCATTTTGGGTTACACATTACATGATTTACATTTGACACATAAACATTATTGACATTGGTTATACATTACATGACTTACATCTTGACA
This sequence comes from Helianthus tuberosus, assembly GCA_030545235.1. Lineage (NCBI taxonomy): Eukaryota > Viridiplantae > Streptophyta > Magnoliopsida > Asterales > Asteraceae > Helianthus > Helianthus tuberosus. The sequence continues at coordinate 13,501,468 of CM060413.1, read as the reverse complement.
TAAACATTTTGACATATTATTCAATACGTTTGGCAATTTGTTTAAACATAGACATCTTACATTGTTGGTTTGGTTTGAGTAAGTGATTTAAGTAACGAGGCGTGTGTAATATGATACAAGCATGGTGGATACGCCGCTGGTACTTCCTATATATAAGTGATTGTATGGTATTACATATCGTAGCGTTATTTAATCATTTCAATTTGGACATATAACATTTTATACAAATAACATACTTTTCACAATACATTGTTTTACAAACAACTTAATTTATACAAACTCATTTCACATGATTATTCACTTAACCATGTATTATTCTTTTATACATATATATATCATTTGGTTTATTTATCACTTTTCAAATGATTTACAAGACAAAGCAAATTACAAGGTTCATGACTAAACATTTTCTTAAACAATAATTCATGAATCCTATTTTCATAAACCTATGTATCTCACAGGCATTTTTATGCTGACGTACCTATTTTCACATGTGTTTCAGGATATGATGCATAGGATTTATCAAGATACACATAGGCGGACTTGGGCCTTAGTGACAATAAAATATGCAAGACTAGTTATTTATGTTATGTTTCTTTGATTGTCAAGACATTGTAACTCTTTTAATCAATAAAACAATATTTCAATTTCCATGTGTTATGAAACAATGATTCTGTTACAACACTCCCCGGCGTTTTCCTCACGTTTTGTTGTTCTACGTGGTCGGGGTGTGACATTCCTTTCAGCAAGAAACTCTTTGTTTGTCTGTCTCCAGAATGGTTTCTTCTCTTCTTCTACTGAACTTGTACCTGAAACAAATTTAGTTTTTGGTTTATAATTTTTCTCATTTTTATGATTTTCCGATGGAATAAAACCTAATCCCTGTTTTTTGAAATTACCGTTATGGTTTGGTTTCTTTCGATAACCTGAACCAGAACTGTAACCTTTTTTCTTGTTCAATCTCTGTTGAACTCTTGAAGTGTATTTTATAGGTTTTTCAGCAAGATTTAAATCTTTTATTTCAGAAATATTAATTTCCGTTAATTTGAAAACCTGTTTGATCACTTCAGTTTTAACACTTCTTATTGGAAATTCCTCATCAGAATATAATTTGTCTGAATCATTCAAAGTATATGCCACTTTGATTGGTTCATCATTCAAATTATTTTTCGACATCAGAAATTCTTTATTGTAAACTCGTTTGACCGGTGAACTCGGACTCTTGTCTGATGAACTCGAACTTTCAGATTTAGACTCCGACTTTGACTCTTCATCCATATCCAACACCTGATCGACCACTTTCTTTAATAACTTAGACTCATGATCAGTGTCAGACGCTGTGAATGTGACGTCAATGTTGTCTGGTAACTCATCAATGGTTTCAGACTTTAACTTTATGTTGACTGCCTTTTTTAATCGCTCCTCATTTGGTTTTCTGGGAGAATAACTTTCCCAGATTGGAGGCGGACACTTGTTATACTTGACACTTTGTTTCTTACCAGTATCCTCTTCCGTCTTTTTATCTTGAAAAGCTTCAAGACCTGCAACAGTAGGATAAACTCTATCAATCAAATAATCACAAGCTTTATAACTCATCAACAATCGTTTGATTCTCTCATTTTCAATCTTTTCGAGTTCCAAATCCTGCTTCAGCTTTGCACAATCTTCAATATACTCATTGATGACCCTCTGCTTTGTCATCAACGTTGAACTCATCATTGTCTGAGCAGCTCCCATTTCTAGGTTTGTCTTGTTCAAATTATCAACCGTTCTGTTCAGCACATCATATGATTCTTTTACATACTTCACATCAAACAACAATTTTTCTTTCAACTCTTCTAATTCACGATACTACTTGTCTTTCTCCTCACAATCTTTGCATGTCTTCAAACATTTCATACAAGGATTCGTAACCTCAACAATCTTTTCAACTTCGACGATTTTTTCAACTTCAACAATTTTTTCAACTTCAACGATCTTTTCAACTTCAACAATTTTTTCAACTATTTTTTCAATCATTGGTTCTTCATCAAATTCTGCTTTTACTTCACACTCTTCATCTTCGACCTTTTCTGTCAAATTTTCTTCAACTATTACTTCTTCAACAATCCTTCTTTTTTCCAGTTCTCTCTTCAATCTATCAGCCTTCTTCTCATTCAGCATCTCGATCTTATCTGTAAAAAACAAATTAAAACTGAATGAGTCTAAATTTTTTCTAGCATTATTAATGTACTCTTCCTCATCATCAGTATCTTCATCACTTTCTGATGATCTGAAGATCTTTGTTCTTTTTGGCTTGGATTTGACTGAATCTTTTTCCAAGATTTGAGCAACAAAAGCTGATTTTTCTAAGTATTCTTTATCTGGACAATATTTATCGCAGCTAAATCCAACTGGCAATCTTTCATCATCCTGATTTACCAGATAAGCTTTCTTATTTCTATCTTCTATAGCACGGGATGATGATGGTTGTTGAACAAGCTGATGATAAATTGACTTTCGATGATAATCATTGGTTCCAAATGGATCTTGTCTTCCGGTTGCTTCTTTGTTTTTACATTCTCATTTAAAATGCCCCTTTTCTCGGCAACGAAAACAAGTAACCTTTGATTTGTCAAACCCTAATGAAGATGTAGCAACCTCACGAAGATCATCTCTACTGGTGATTTGTGTAAATTTTTCTGCTCTTCTTACAGCACTGGCTAAACACCACTTGATGTCCATCAACTCAAGTTCTTCAGCATCGATCTGGTCATAATCCTCTTTGGTGAGCATCGGATTCCCAATTCTTCCAGCAACTAAGCTTTCATACGATTCTAACATAGTAACAAGTGATGCCATGTGTTGCTTAGCAATTTCTGGAGAAAGATTTTGACCATTTTGTATATTCAATGTAACATTACATTGCAGATTTGTTGAATTCTGTCGTTGAGGACTTGGTGTTGTGAAATTCGGATCAAAACTTGAATACGACGACGAATATCCACCACTCTGAGTTACAGTACTACCATTTGTTCCAGAAGAACTACCAGCACTGAAAGCAGTCTTAATCTTTGGACTCGGAGTAGTCTCAAATTTGTTTCCTCTGTAGTATAGACTAACATCTTGTTGAGCATTTGGATTATTCATGATAGCAGTTTTCTGAATATCCAATTCATGTTCTTCAATTTTCTGAATGAACTTTGCCAAATTCATACTTTCAGATTTTCTCATATGTTTTAAGATCAACAAATATGTTCCCCATTTATTCTGTGGTAACGCATCGGCTAGCTTATCAACCCATTCATCGTCGTCTTTCTTTATTTCCAATCTTCCCATTTCCAGAATAAGATGACAATATCTATCAATAGTCATTTTTGTTGTTTCACCTTCAAAAGCTACAAACATATCAAATGATTTCTTTAGTAAAGCTTGTTTGTTCTTTATCATATCAGCGCTTCCCTTAAACTTGTTAATCAACGCCAACCAAATTGATCTGGCAGTTTCTTCATGTTGAAGTAACACAAAAATATCTTCTTTTACGGATTGTTAGAGAAGACTAATCATCATTTTTTCACTGGTATATTTCAATTTCTCAGCTGCTGAATAGTCACTTAAAGCTTTTTCAATCCCACGTTCATTTTTCGGTTTAACGTAATCTACATCCAGTGAACACCATGCATCAAACTTATATGCTTGCACCCAGTTTTCAAAACGGTTTTGCCATCCTTTAAAATCCTCGATGTATATAAGCTTTGGAGGCTTTTAAGACGTTCCCGTTTCATTTTCGATTTCAATTGTTTCGGCAGCAGTAATTGGAGCAGCTGGAGTGGTAGCAAACGCATTATAAAACTCTTCTTCCATGATTTAGTAACCTGTTTCACAAATTCACAAAGTTCAAACAAAATGTAAGTTCACACAAAATGAGATCTCAAACGAAATGGACCCCTTTGGTACGAAATGGAACTTTGGTACGAAAAGGCTTTCCAAACGAAATAACACTTTCACACGAAATGCAAGATTCAAGCGAAATGGTCCTTTGGTACGAAATGGAAGTCTATTTCGTATGAAATGAAATACTCAATGTCTATTCCGTGCGAAATGAAGTCCAAATAGTCGATTTCGTGCGAAATGAAGTCCAAGATGTTGATTCCGTGCGAAACGGATTCCACAAAGATGATTCCGTACGAAATGGACTATATCAATCCGTACGAAACGATGATGACATCATCCTATCAGCCATAAATTTGTCAAATTGATATGGTTTTAGGTCAATTTTAGGTCTAATTCTTTAAAGGATTGTTTAAAACAGTGTTTCGCACGTTATATGTGAAATTCAATCCATTTTAACCAAGATTTCACGGTTAATTTTGAAAACAAGGTGTAGAAATCAGAAATTTTGATGAAAACAAGCTGAATTCGGTAAGAACTCTTCCTCCTGAGCTCTGGTACCACTTGTAGGATTGAGAATCGATCTAAACGAGTCTTTCAGAAGAGTTCTAATCCATATCAAAGGCGGAATTCAATGATACAGACTTGATAACAACCTGATTCACTCTTTAATTGTCTTGTTTATTGATTTAACAGCTTTACAGATCAAATGACATGTCGGCAGCACTTCGGCACCGGAATCAGAATCGTTACAAATGACTTGGAGGCTCTGGTATTTATAGATGAGCCATTTCGCACGGAATAGCCAAGTTCCATTTCGTGCGAAATGGACAATGTTCATTTAGTATGAAATGGACTAGCCATTTCGTGCGAAATGCACTTTCAACATACAAAACCTATTTTCTCGTATACCGAGCTCCATTCAATCCTATCAAAACACACGACTCGATACAAGACGAAGTTGACAGACATATGCACCAACAGACTCCCCCTTGGATGTCGACGAGTCTTCAGTACACATCTTCAGAATGTCAATTCTTCAGTTCTTGATCAGTCTTCTAGCTCTTTCCAAAGCATCTGACCGTGTTAGCTTCCCTTTGACCTTTCTCTTCTACTCTCTCTTTTCCAGGATCTCAAACTGTCTCTCAATCATTCAAACTCCCCCTTGAATGTTGATCTAATAATCTTCAAACTCCTCTTTGCTTACAGACTCCCCCTTAAGCTATGCTGGGATCGTAGTCTGATCTTCATAGATTCAGGATCGATTCCGTATCCAATTTGCGAAAGTGTTTAGCCGATACTGATCTTCACATTCCACTCGACGAAATCCAAATCGATGAAATGATGCACTTTGTCGAGAAACTCGTGGAGATAACGGACCGTGCAGTCAAACTATTAAAGAACAAATGAATTCAATTGGTCAAGGTTCGCTGGGAATCCAAACGTGGCCCAGAGTTTACTTGGGAACGTGAGGAGGAGAAATATCCGCAATTGTTCTCACAAGTTTTCTCTAGTTAAAATTTCGGGACGAAATTTCCTAAAGTAGGGGAGACTGTGACAACTGGGCTCTGTAATCGATGTACAATGTAAAACAATGTCATTTATTAATAAAACAATGTGTTTTGGTGTTATTATGTGTGTATTTGTTTTTGATGATTCTACGATTTGATTCGAGTCCGATTTCAAGCTTTAAATCACTTTCTGGAAAGTTATACGCAAACTGGTACGTAAACGTAATCAGTTTAACGCGACAAACACTCCGGAATAGTGACATAGTCTTAACATACCTTAAATAACCTTCACATAACTTAGAAATAAGTTTTGGATGGTTTGGTGTGTTGAAAACAAGTCTATTCGATCGCAGGGACTATTTGTGTCAAACTACGAAAGTATGCCGATTTGTTCAGTAACAAACATTCCGGAACTTGATCATAAGTTAAACATGCCCTAAATATCCTTTACATAGCTTAGAAATAGGCTTTGAGGGGTTCGGTATGCTAAAATAAACTTATTTGATCAATAGGGACTAAAAGCGTCAAAAAGTGCATAAGTTTGCATTTTCGCGCATAGCTTACGTTCTGAATATATCCGGACACCCAAAAATTTATGTAATCATTAAAATATCTTATGTTAGTGATTGGCAAGAAAAAACTCCATTCGTCGCGCAATTTGGATCGTACACGCGTTCGTTACGACTTCCGTCGTAATTAACCGAATAACGCAACCGTATGACCAAACGAACCGACATCCGAATAACGCAACCCATGCCCTCATTCCATTTTCTGCACCCTTGATCTGATTAATTCTCTAAGTTAAAGACTTTGCTTCATACCTGAGTGTTATAGATCAAGTTCTCCCTAGCTTAGACCCTTTGTAAGCTTCTTACGTTTTTTTATTGCTTTTCGAGCGCGAAAGTCAAACAGTGTTTGACTTTCTGCTTTGACCAGTCTTTAGTCAACACAAAGTTCATTTGAACTTTGCAACGTGAGCGTAATCACGATGGTTATAGTCCCTTGTGACTATACCTACTGATTACCACGTTTACTAGGCGTAGTGACGAGTCGTAGTTTCGGTCAAAATACGTATTTATGCGTATTTTGCAACCAAACTACTCTTGGGTATCAAAACACTTTGTTTTGATATCAAAACCTGTTTTCTAACTTAGTTAAACATGTTTTAACATGTTTAGCTCGTCACTTTTAGTTTAGTACTTGTGTAGAGTCGTAAGTCAAGCGGTCTAAACCACCACTTAGACTTTCGAACTCGACCCGTTTGGTCGATCATTAGGATCCGACCAAGTATGTTTAGTGACCATAGTTGTATAGTGAATAACCTTCCGAGGTTATACCTTATGGTCACTTAGTTTAAGTAGTTATATGATAGGTAGTTTATATGCCTTAGGTAAATGACCAAAATGCCCTTTTCATGCATAATTGGATTTTAAGCATATGTAACCTAAACTTTTGTCACTTAACAGATTATGCAACATATTTAAACATGTTTCGGCATATAATACTTGTCATAGGACTAGTTAGATGTCTTGAACGGGCGTTTGCGCGAACGACGCGTTAAAGTGGCGTAAGCTACCTTAATGGGTCGTAACGGGTTGAAAGCACTTAGGTTAGGTTCCGATTTAGAATGTAGGCTTTGTTAAACCATATCATATGAGTTCCAATACTTATTTGGTTTACGAAACCTTATTCTATCTGATCTTCCGATTTAGGTGTCGATTTATTTACTAGTGATTCGATTACTAGGTCCTGCTTGAGTTTCCTTGATTTGACTGAGCTTGTTGAGTTCTTTAGATTGAGGATACTTTGCACTTCGATGTGAGTACATAGAGCCCCTCTTTTACTATTTTCAATTGTTTTGGGGTGATTCATATGTATTAAAACGATTTCGATATTTAAACGATGGTTTCAAAAACGATTAATATGGTTTATACAAAACTAATAACGATTTCGATAATGTGAACGAACTTGTTGGACGTAGTTGTCACACCCCAACGGATGGCGGAAACATCGGGATGAGACGAAGTGTGTATAGATTGCAAGAGACTTCATAACACTATGTGACAATATTTAATAAAATTCAAATTTCATTGCAGGAACTAAATTGTCATACAACATTTAAAATGGAAATAACAACATTGTTCAAATTCAACATAACATCAAAAGATAAATAGATTAAAGGTGTGTATCTAGTCCACCCTAAACTTGTTTCATCATTCATCCATACTTCAATAATCAACCTGCAACATGTATTAAAATAGGGTTTCAATGCAAAAGCAATGGCGAGTATACAAGTTTGTTTACATAGCATAATAGAATAAAAACTCAAATCCAACATGATTCATAATATGTGATTACTAGTATGCAATTTTGGCGTACAATATGATCAAACCCTAGAATACAACGCATAAAATAGCCTAATCCCAATAGTTTAGCGGGGTGGTAATGTTTAACTTAACAATACCCAATAGAATAGCGGGCGGGGCATTAATCCTATAGCGCTATAATTGTTAAGGTGGGCGAGCAAAGTTAATGAGCATATAACGTTCCAAATCGTTCACATAGCATACGAGAATAACAAGTAAGTCACATTAGTTTCATGCTTGATCAAGGATTGAGTATGTTTAGTTTAAAAGTTGTTTGCATAATTATACATGTTGCATCCCAAAGTGTAAAGGGGAAAACGGATTCGAGTATACTCACGGTTTTTGCAAGCTTTCCTACTTGATATCCCGTGAGTGTTGGTTGTTTAGTTTGGAGCACCTTGTCCTCCTACACGAAGGATCACAGGTGTGTGAGTTGGGGATAACGGAAGATTATAGATTTGGAATTTAAAATGCATGAACATAGACATAGGAAAATAACCATTCATTACATATGATGTTGAAATGGTATACTTACTAACTTGATAATGTCCATTTGTTCATCATCAAGAGTTCGGTTTAAATATTATATAAGTATTACATAGATTATAATATATATCATATATGTCAAGCATGAGGTAGAAGACTAAGGTCTTCATTCAGGCACCTCTAAGAGTCATAGAAATCATGTAGGAGGTAGGAAGAACAAGCTTCCATTTAGGTACCTCTAAGTGTCATAGAAATCATGTAGGAGGTAGGAAGAACAAGCTTCCATTTAGGTACCTCTAAGTGTTCACCACTACACTTGATGTAAAGACAACCAAGGAGGGTCATGAACCATGAATAATATAGAAATGAAATATACATATTAACAAAGAGAAAGTCACCAAGTGAGGGTGGGTTGCACTTTTACCTCAATGTGGTGATGAATACACTAGGATTTCTAGGATCAAAGAGCTTCTTGTTGATGAATCCTCCTTGAAATGCTCCTAAAGTTACTTGGATTTTCTAGAGGTGTCCAAGAACTCTTATGTGTGTGAAAAGAAAGGTGTAAATGGGAGTAATTTGGAGAAGTAAGAAAAAGAAAAAGTGAAGTGAGGAGTATGGTGGTGGTGGTCTATTTATAAGGAGAATGAGAGAGGAGAGAGAGTGTCTTGGAAAGGGAAAGAAATGATTAGGAGGAAGAGTGTAAAAATGGGTTAAATTGTGAGTGGTGGTGTAAGAGATTTAGTGAGATTTTTGAGATATTCTTTGGGTGAGGCCCCATTGGCCGAAAATTGTTATTATTATTATTATTATTATTATTATTATTATTATTATTATTATTATTATTATTATTATTATTATTATTATTATTATTAGGAATAACACTTAAATATTTTATAAAAGTCTTGCAACTTTTATAAAAGTTTGTGGCCTAATCTCACTTGATTGAACTTAATAATTATGGGGTAATACCTTCCCACAAATTTCATCATTATTAAAATATTACCTGTTATTTCACTAATCCATTTAGCGAGTACCGAACATTAAGGTGAAATAAAGAATCAAGAATTTTGAATAATATAGCGTTCAAAAGGTGAGTCGTGATTACAATTTGCACATAAGTTTAACAAGAATAACATGAGTATGATAAAAATTATTTCGTGTTCATTATGATCAATCGTCTCGGATTACAAATAGAAAAAAAAAAGAATACAACGAGAGTACAAGACTTCCAAAAATAGAAATACAAACGACGGTTTCTAATTATGGAAGGTATGAAAAAGTAGGGCGTTACAGTCTCCCCTCCTTTAGGAAATTTCGTCCCGAAATTTAGGAAGACGTAGGGAAAAGATGAGGGTACTTCTTCTTCATCTCGCTCTTGAGTTCCCAAGTAAACTCAGCGCCACGTTTACCTTCCCATCGAACCTTGACGATAGGAATTTTACTGCGCCTCAATAACTTGACTCCTTGATCCATAATTTCGACGGGCTTCTCGACAAAATGCAAAGTGTCGTTTATTTGGAGATCTTCGAGAGGGACTTGGAGTCCTTCTTCAGCGTGACACTTCTTTAGATTTGAGACATGAAACGTCGGATGAACGTTGTTGAGTTCTTGAGGTAAATCGAGTCGATAAGCCACCGCACCAATCCTTTTGAGTATCTTGAAAGGACCAACATAGCGAGGGGCAAGCTTTCCCTTTTTACCAAAACGAACCACTCCTTTCCAAGGAGACACCTTGAGTAAAACGTGATCCCCAACGTTGAATTGCATCGGTTTGCGTCCCTTATCAGCATAGACCTTTTGATGATTTCGGGCCTTGAGTAGATTATCACGGATTTGGTGAATCTTATCCATTGCTTCTTGTATGATTTCAGGGCCAGTAAAGTGTTTGTCACCAATCTTGTGCCAGTTTAAGGGAGATCGGCGTTTGCGACCATACAATGCCTCGAATGGGGCCATTTTAATACTGGAGTGGTAGCTATTGTTGTACGAGAACTCGATCAAAGGTAAATGCACATCCCAACTACCACCAAAGTCGATGACACAAGAACGGAGCATGTCCTCTAGGGTTTGGATAGTACGTTCAGTCTGTCCATCCGTTTGAGGATGAAAAGCCATACTGAGATTCAAATGAGTACCCATAGCGGACTGAAAGGTTTGCCAGAGACGCGAAGTAAATCGACCATCGCGATCAGAAATGATGTCGAGAGGAATACCATGATGTCGTATGACTTCATCGGTATAGATGCGAGCAAGTCGTTCAACCTTGAAGTCTTCACGAATAGGAATGAATTGAGCGGACTTGGTCAAACGATCGATGATCACCCAAATGCTATCGTGACCAGAGGATGTACGAGGGAGTTTAGTGATGAAGTCCATCGCAATGCTATCCCATTTCCAAATGGGGATTTCAGGTTGTTCGAGTAGACCTGAAGGTCGTTGATGCTAGGCTTTGACTTTCGAACACGTAAGACACTTAGAGACGTAAACGGCAATGTCTCTCTTCATACCAGGCCACCAATAGGATGTACGTAGATTATGATACATCTTGTCGGCACCAGGATGAATTGAGTACTTTGATTTGTGTGCCTCGTTCATGATGAAGTCTCGAAGTTCTTCGCGATCAGGGATCCAGGCACGATTGTCAAGGTATAGGATACCGTCGGCCTTGGAGACGAGATCGTGTTCTTTAGCGCCTCGTATCTCAACATGGAAGTTACCTTCATTAATAGAGGCGTACTGAGCTTCACGAATGCGGCGTGGAAGATCGTTCACGAGTTGGAGACAATGAATACCCTTCATATGAGTCTTACGACTAAGGGCGTCAGCTACTACATTTGCTTTACCTGGATGGTATTTGATTTCGTAGTCGTAGTCGTTTAACAGTTCCACCCAACAACGTTGACGCATGTTCAGTTCCTTTTGGTCGAAGATATGTTGAAGGCTCTTGTGGTCAGTGAAAACCACACACTTAGTACCATAAAGGTAGTGTCGCCAAATCTTCAACGCAAAAACAACTGCGCCAAGTTCAAGGTCGTGGGTAGTATAGTTTTTCTCGTGTATTTTGAGTTGGCGGGAGGCATAAGCGATGACCTTGCCTCGTTGCATGAGAACGCAACCAAGACCACGGTTTGAGGCATCGCAATACACCACGAAATCATCATTCCCATCAGGAAGAGCGAGAATGGGAGCGTTGCAAAGCATGTCCTTGAGAGTCTGAAAAGATTTCTCTTGCTCAGAACCCCAAGCAAAAGGTTTCTCTTTTTGAGTCAACGAAGTGAGAGGAACGGTGATTTTTGAAAAATTCGAGATGAATCGGCGGTAATAACCCGCCAATCCTAAGAAGGAACGGATTTCAGAAGGAGATTTAGGCGCGGTCCAATTCTTCACTGCTTCGATTTTGGAGGGATCAACGTAGATTCCTTTTTCACTAACAACGTGTCCAAGGAATTGGACTTCTTTAATCCAAAACTCGCATTTGGAGAACTTAGCGTATAAGCGTTCAATACGTAAGAGCTCGAGTATAAGATGAAGATGACGTTCATGATCGGCTTGAGATTTAGAATAAATGAGAATATCATCAATGAAGACGATCACAAAACGATCCAAATAGGGCTTACAAACACGATTCATGAGATCCATGACCATAGCGGGTGCGTTGGTCAAGCCAAAAGGCATAAACACGAACTCGTAGTGTCCATAGCGAGTGCGAAAAGCGGTTTTGGGAATGTCCTCTTCGAGGACCCGAAGCTGGTGATAACCAGAGCGAAGATCGATTTTGGAGAAACAAGTAGCGCCTTGAAGTCGGTCAAAGAGATCGTCGATACGCGGAAAAGGGTAACGATTCTTGACAGTGAGTTTGTTGAGCTCGCGATAATCGATGCACATGCGGAAAGAGCCGTCTTTCTTTTTAACGAAAAGCACAGGAGCACCCCAAGGTGAGGTACTTAGACGAATGAACCCTTTATCGAGGAGTTCTTGAAGTTGCGTAGATAATTCTTGCATCTCAGAAGGTGCAAGACGATAAGGAGCTTTAGCAACAGGAGTCGCACCAGGTACGAGGTCAATACGAAAGTCAACAGATCGAGGTGGAGGAGGACCAGGTAAATCCTCAGGAAAGACGTCAGGGAAGTCGCGCACCACTGGAACATCACTTAAACTCTTTCCCTTGCCCTTTTCTTCCACAACGTGGGCTAAAAAGGCAAAGTACTGTTTGCGTAAGTACTTGTTCGCTTGTGTGCAGGATATCAACTTCAGTCCCTTTGAAGGTCGGTCTCCATAGACGTGCAAAACATCCCCAGATGGAAGGGGTAAACGAACGTATTTCTCGTGACAAGCGATTTCAGCATGGTTCTTTTGAAGCCAATCCATGCCTATGATGACGTCGAAACTACCCAGTTGCATGGGTATGAGGTCGATAGGAAAAACGTGTTCGTTAAGAGTAAGACGACAATCACGAAGAACGGAATCGACTAGGATGGATTTGCCATTTGCGACTTCAATGGAAAACGACTTAGGTAGCTTAGAGCGTGTGCAATTTAACAACGATTCGAATTCTAAGGACACAAAGCTTTTGTCCGCACCAGTATCAAACAGTATCGAAGCATAAAGATGGTTAACAAGAAACGTACCGTTAACGACATCATTGTCGTTGCACGCTTGATTCGCGTTCAGATTGAAAGCGCGTCCACGAGGAGGTTGTTGTTGCTCTTGATTCCATTGTGGGCATTGAGGACGAAGATGATTAGTATCCCCACATTTGAAACAAGCCCTAGCTGGTCTTGCGTTTTGAGGAGCAGGTGGAGCTTGTTGCGCTTGCTGAGCTGGTGGGGCTTGTTGTTGTTGATAGCGACAAAAGGCGGTGTCATGTCCATAACGGTTACAAGTGCCACAACGACGACATCGGGCATTGGCAGGATGATGGTAATTACAAGTGGCACACTTGGGATGAATCCCAGTGTACGACTTCTGGGTGTTATCAGGAGCAACAGGGTTTGGGTTAACGGGTGGCACAATCGCATTGCAAACAGGGTTCGATTGCTTTCGCTTCTTCCCCCTATTGCTACTCGACTGTTGGGTGATTTGGTTGGCTGGCTTGAAAGAAGCGGGGTTTGCGGCTTGTTTGTCGCGTACACGGTTGTTGTTCAGGGAAGCGGCCAAACGATAAACAGCTTCGATATTGTCGAGTTTGGCAGCCTCGATCGTATCGTGCATAGCAGAGGGTAACCCATGGATGTACTTACTTATTTTGCGCGCAGTGGTCATGACAAGGTGGGGGACAATGAAGCTAAGTTGTTTGAAACGGGTGGTGTAAGCTAGGTTCTCATCTCCCACTTGCTTTAGTGCCCAAAATTCTTCCTCCAACTTTTGTTGCTCATACGGAGGACAAAACTCATCCATCATCAGGGCCTTGACTTCTTCCCAAGTCAACGCATAGGCCAGTTCGTTCGAGCGGATATTTCTTTCGTTCGTCCACCATTCGAGAGCTCGGGCTTGGAATACCCCAGTCGCACTACGCGTTCTGAGCTCATTGGGGCAATCGCTGTTGATGAACGTGACCTCCATACTATCAAACCACTCGAGCATGGCGGCCACCCATCATTGCCAGTGAATGGTTTGGGATTGTACGATGAAAAGTGCTTGAAGTTGAACGAAGCGGGCTTGCGTACTTCGACCTTAGAGTCGACGTCGGAGTTCGGAGTTTCAGAAGCTCGAATCTCGGAAATGACCTTTGGAACGACGCGCGCAAATTGATCGGCCATGAAAGCCATCATTTTCTTCGTAGCACGAGACTTTGACTTCTTAGACGAGTTGGAGTGACGAGAAGACATCTAAGATTCAAAAGAACGAATAGGTGAGACTTGATCATAATGTTTGTTTAAGAAAAATCGTTTGCATAAATTGATTCACATAGCATAAAGTGTCACATAGCATAAAAGTTTCAAATTGATTCACATAACATAAAGAGTTTAGATGTCTCATATAGCATAGTCATGAGTTCCACATAGCATAGCATGAATAAATGAAACCATTGTAAATTTAGTTTGTTCACGAGGGATTATTAGCGTTTGTGATTGCGATAACGTGCGAAATGATTAAAACGAAATTTTGAAATGAACGAACGTTCAAGTATAAAATTACATGTAAATTGAGATACATAAAAGAGTGGCTCAATAAAAGATTGGATTGTTTCGGGTAGAGAAACGTCGACTATTCCAAAGTGGGTCGAAAGTCCTTTCGAATTAGAGAAAACGTGCTTTGGCCTATAGGTAAGATACTCTCGTCGAGAAGCGATTAACGGTATCTTACCCTTCCGGTTACTTACACATCTCTAATTGATTGAAACAATCGGGACTTTGGCGAGATTGAAAATCGAGGAATGGGACTTAATCGACGAGATGCGGGTTTCACCCCTAACTTGACGATTTCGTACCCTAAATGTGGTTGGTACTTGTCGGTCAAAATAAAATTTTGACACTATGACAAGGGTCCACTAGAGTTGAAATGGAAATTACCATTAAGTTGTGGATTTCACTCCTAGCTTAATGGTGGAATTTCGTGCAAAAATAGTTTAAGGTAGAATGAGAGTCGTTTACCAAATTGTGGGTTTCACGCCTATTTTGGTAAAGTTGTCTCGTTTGTGTTACAAGAGTATACAAATAAACAAAGTGTATTCATGTTAACCTTAGGAAAGGCATATAAATTTAATCAACAAGAAGTGTAGCTAGGAAGCATGCATGGTAGAGCACAAAAGTTTTAAACGACACATAAGAGGCAAAATTCCTAAAACTATAGATTAGGGCAAAAGCATGGCAATTTTCCTAATTCCCTATAGTTATGGCTCTGATACCAATCTGTCACACCCCAACCGATGGCGGAAACATAGGGATGAGACGAAGTGTGTATAGATTGCAAGAGACTTCATAACACTATGTGACAATATTTAATTAAATTCAAATTTCATTGCAGGAACTAAATTGTCATACAACATTTAAAATGGAAATAACAACATTGTTCAAATTCAACATAACATCAAAAGATAAATAGATTAAAGGTGTGTATCTAGTCCACCCTAAACTTGTTTCATCATTCATCCATACTTCAATAATCAACCTGCAACATGTATTAAAATAGGGTTTCAATGCAAAAGCAATGGCGAGTATACAAGTTTGTTTACATAGCATAATAGAATAAAAACTCAAATCCAACATGATTCATAATATGTGATTACTAGTATGCAATTTTGGCGTACAATATGATCAAACCCTAGAATACAACGCATAAAATAGCCTAATCCCAATAGTTTAGCGGGGTGGTAATGTTTAACTTAACAATACCCAATAGAATAGCGGGCGGGGCGTTAATCCTATAGCGCTATAATTGTTAAGGTGGGCGAGCAAAGTTAATGAGCATATAACGTTCCAAATCGTTCACATAGCATACGAGAATAACAAGTAAGTCACATTAGTTTCATGCTTGATCAAGGATTGAGTATGTTTAGTTTAAAAGTTGTTTGCATAATTATACATGTTGCATCCCAAAGTGTAAAGGGGAAAACGGATTCGAGTATACTCACGGTTTTTGCAAGCTTTCCTACTTGATATCCCGTGAGTGTTGGTTGTTTAGTTTGGAGCACCTTGTCCTCCTACACGAAGGATCACAGGTGTGTGAGTTGGGGATAACGGAAGATTATAGATTTGGAATTTAAAATGCATGAACATAGACATAGGAAAATAACCATTCATTACATATGATGTTGAAATGGTATACTTACTAACTTGATAATGTCCATTTGTTCATCATCAAGAGTTCGGTTTAAATATTATATAAGTATTACATAGATTATAATATATATCATATATGTCAAGCATGAGGTAGAAGACTAAGGTCTTCATTCAGGCACCTCTAAGAGTCATAGAAATCATGTAGGAGGTAGGAAGAACAAGCTTCCATTTAGGTACCTCTAAGTGTCATAGAAATCATGTAGGAGGTAGGAAGAACAAGCTTCCATTTAGGTACCTCTAAGTGTTCACCACTACACTTGATGTAAAGACAACCAAGGAGGGTCATGAACCATGAATAATATAGAAATGAAATATACATATTAACAAAGAGAAAGTCACCAAGTGAGGGTGGGTTGCACTTTTACCTCAATGTGGTGATGAATACACTAGGATTTCTAGGATCAAAGAGCTTCTTGTTGATGAATCCTCCTTGAAATGCTCCTAAAGTTACTTGGATTTTCTAGAGGTGTCCAAGAACTCTTATGTGTGTGAAAAGAAAGGTGTAAATGGGAGTAATTTGGAGAAGTAAGAAAAAGAAAAAGTGAAGTGAGGAGTATGGTGGTGGTGGTCTATTTATAAGGAGAATGAGAGAGGAGAGAGAGTGTCTTGGAAAGGGAAAGAAATGATTAGGAGGAAGAGTGTAAAAATGGGTTAAATTGTGAGTGGTGGTGTAAGAGATTTAGTGAGATTTTTGAGATATTCTTTGGGTGAGGCCCCATTGGCCGAAAATTGTTATTATTATTATTATTATTATTATTATTATTATTATTATTATTATTATTATTATTATTAGGAATAACACTTAAATATTTTATAAAAGTCTTGCAACTTTTATAAAAGTTTGTGGCCTAATCTCACTTGATTGAACTTAATAATTATGGGGTAATACCTTCCCACAAATTTCATCATTATTAAAATATTACCTGTTATTTCACTAATCCATTTAGCGAGTACCGAACATTAAGGTGAAATAAAGAATCAAGAATTTTGAATAATATAGCGTTCAAAAGGTGAGTCGTGATTACAATTTGCACATAAGTTTAACAAGAATAACATGAGTATGATAAAAATTATTTCGTGTTCATTATGATCAATCGTCTCGGATTACAAATAGAAAAAAAAAAGAATACAACGAGAGTACAAGACTTCCAAAAATAGAAATACAAACGACGGTTTCTAATTATGGAAGGTATGAAAAAGTAGGGCGTTACAGTCTCCCCTCCTTTAGGAAATTTCGTCCCGAAATTTAGGAAGACGTAGGGAAAAGATGAGGGTACTTCTTCTTCATCTCGCTCTTGAGTTCCCAAGTAAACTCAGCGCCACGTTTACCTTCCCATCGAACCTTGACGATAGGAATTTTACTGCGCCTCAATAACTTGACTCCTTGATCCATAATTTCGACGGGCTTCTCGACAAAATGCAAAGTGTCGTTTATTTGGAGATCTTCGAGAGGGACTTGGAGTCCTTCTTCAGCGTGACACTTCTTTAGATTTGAGACATGAAACGTCGGATGAACGTTGTTGAGTTCTTGAGGTAAATCGAGTCGATAAGCCACCGCACCAATCCTTTTGAGTATCTTGAAAGGACCAACATAGCGAGGGGCAAGCTTTCCCTTTTTACCAAAACGAACCACTCCTTTCCAAGGAGACACCTTGAGTAAAACGTGATCCCCAACGTTGAATTGCATCGGTTTGCGTCCCTTATCAGCATAGACCTTTTGATGATTTCGGGCCTTGAGTAGATTATCACGGATTTGGTGAATCTTATCCATTGCTTCTTGTATGATTTCAGGGCCAGTAAAGTGTTTGTCACCAATCTTGTGCCAGTTTAAGGGAGATCGGCGTTTGCGACCATACAATGCCTCGAATGGGGCCATTTTAATACTGGAGTGGTAGCTATTGTTGTACGAGAACTCGATCAAAGGTAAATGCACATCCCAACTACCACCAAAGTCGATGACACAAGAACGGAGCATGTCCTCTAGGGTTTGGATAGTACGTTCAGTCTGTCCATCCGTTTGAGGATGAAAAGCCATACTGAGATTCAAATGAGTACCCATAGCGGACTGAAAGGTTTGCCAGAGACGCGAAGTAAATCGACCATCGCGATCAGAAATGATGTCGAGAGGAATACCATGATGTCGTATGACTTCATCGGTATAGATGCGAGCAAGTCGTTCAACCTTGAAGTCTTCACGAATAGGAATGAATTGAGCGGACTTGGTCAAACGATCGATGATCACCCAAATGCTATCGTGACCAGAGGATGTACGAGGGAGTTTAGTGATGAAGTCCATCGCAATGCTATCCCATTTCCAAATGGGGATTTCAGGTTGTTCGAGTAGACCTGAAGGTCGTTGATGCTAGGCTTTGACTTTCGAACACGTAAGACACTTAGAGACGTAAACGGCAATGTCTCTCTTCATACCAGGCCACCAATAGGATGTACGTAGATTATGATACATCTTGTCGGCACCAGGATGAATTGAGTACTTTGATTTGTGTGCCTCGTTCATGATGAAGTCTCGAAGTTCTTCGCGATCAGGGATCCAGGCACGATTGTCAAGGTATAGGATACCGTCGGCCTTGGAGACGAGATCGTGTTCTTTAGCGCCTCGTATCTCAACATGGAAGTTACCTTCATTAATAGAGGCGTACTGAGCTTCACGAATGCGGCGTGGAAGATCGTTCACGAGTTGGAGACAATGAATACCCTTCATATGAGTCTTACGACTAAGGGCGTCAGCTACTACATTTGCTTTACCTGGATGGTATTTGATTTCGTAGTCGTAGTCGTTTAACAGTTCCACCCAACAACGTTGACGCATGTTCAGTTCCTTTTGGTCGAAGATATGTTGAAGGCTCTTGTGGTCAGTGAAAACCACACACTTAGTACCATAAAGGTAGTGTCGCCAAATCTTCAACGCAAAAACAACTGCGCCAAGTTCAAGGTCGTGGGTAGTATAGTTTTTCTCGTGTATTTTGAGTTGGCGGGAGGCATAAGCGATGACCTTGCCTCGTTGCATGAGAACGCAACCAAGACCACGGTTTGAGGCATCGCAATACACCACGAAATCATCATTCCCATCAGGAAGAGCGAGAATGGGAGCGTTGCAAAGCATGTCCTTGAGAGTCTGAAAAGATTTCTCTTGCTCAGAACCCCAAGCAAAAGGTTTCTCTTTTTGAGTCAACGAAGTGAGAGGAACGGTGATTTTTGAAAAATTCGAGATGAATCGGCGGTAATAACCCGCCAATCCTAAGAAGGAACGGATTTCAGAAGGAGATTTAGGCGCGGTCCAATTCTTCACTGCTTCGATTTTGGAGGGATCAACGTAGATTCCTTTTTCACTAACAACGTGTCCAAGGAATTGGACTTCTTTAATCCAAAACTCGCATTTGGAGAACTTAGCTCCTAAAGTTACTTGGATTTTCAAGAGGTGTCCAAGAACTCTTATGTGTGTGAAAAGAAAGGTGTAAATGGGAATAATTTGGAGAAGTAAGAAAAAGGAAAAGTGAAGTGAGGAGTGTGGTGGTGGTGGTCTATTTATAAGGAGAAGGAGAGAGGAGAGAGAGTGTCTTGGAAAGGGAAAGAAATGATTAGGAGGAAGAGTGTAAGAATGGGTTAAATTGTGAGTGGTGATGTAAGAGATTTAGTGAGATTTTTGAGATATTCTTTGGGTGAGGCCCCATTGGCCGAAAATTGTTATTATTATTATTATTATTATTATTATTAGGAATAACACTTAAATATTTTATAAAAGTCTTGCAACTTTTATAAAAGTTTGTGGCCTAATCTCACTTGATTGAACTTAATAATTATGGGGTAATACCTTCCCACAAATTTCATCATTATTAAAATATTACCTGTTATTTCACTGATCCGTTTAGCGAGTACCAAACATTAAGGTGAAATAAAGAATCAAGAATTTTGAATAATATAGCGTTCAAAAGGTGAGTCGTGATTACAATTTGCACGTAAGTTTAACAAGAATAACATGAGTATGATAAAAATTATTTCGTGTTCATTATGATCAATCGTCTCGGATTACAAATAGAAAAAAAATAGAATACAACGAGAGTACAAGACTTACAAAAATAGAAATACAAACGACGGTTTCTAATTATGGAAGGTATGAAAAAGTAGGGCGTTACAGTAGTTACATAACGAATAACATTCATTAATTTTGGCCGAACCAACCAGTATTAGGTTATGGTACCATAGGATCTAACAAATCCCGTTATCAGATTGCACCCATGGTTATGTGTGGGGGTTATGTGGGTAACGACCGAATCTTTGATTGTTAACTTACCCTTTGGTGGTTTGTTAATACGAGTTTAACGATGGACGAGTTACGAAGGTTTGGATGTTATTAGCGAGACGACCAAAAGTAGTTTCACAAATAAAACAAAAACGATTTTGGGATGAGTTAAACGATTTGAAACGATTTGAACGAGTTAGACTATTTGAAAGAACGATTGGTTTTGGGATGTGATTAGATAATGGGACAGGTGTAACATGATATAAGCATGGTAGATACGCCGCTGGTACTTCTTATATATAAGTTCCTTTGTCATATTACATTCCGTGTTATTATTTAGTTCACTTGGATAAACGATTTTGAAACGATGTCAAACAACGAGGTTTTCTAAATGATATAAACCATACGAGTTTTGTAACGAGAACAATTTACGATTTGGTTTACTTAAACAAATGTTTTGGGTTAAGAATCATGGCTGTGAGATTTTATAAACTATAACCAACTTGATTTGAGTTGGTTAATTATGTTTCAATACACTTTTCAAAACGAGGTTTGTAACTTTTGACTCTTGTAGTCTAATAAAGTACTGCAACATATAAATGAGCCATGAATCCGATACTCTCATAAAACCTATGTGCTCGCCAGCAATTTCTTTGCTGACTTTGTTTTTACATATGTTTCAGGTGGTGTTGCATGAGGTTGATTACTAGGATGCATGATTCACATAGGATCTGGACGAGGCCTTAGTGACATAATAATAATGATAGACAATGTGTAACTCGTTTGCTTTGTTTTAAGACAATGTAAATTACTTAATGAATCAATAAAACGAAACTTTTAAATCCATGGTTATGAAACAATAATTCTGTTGCAACACTCCCCGACGTTTCCGCCTGGGTTTCGTTGTTTTGACGCGGTCGGGGTGTGACATGCGACATGAACCTTCTACTTGTTTTGGCTTTGTTTGCCTTTTTCCTTTCCTTGGCGAACGTGACTTTGCTTTAATTGATTATTTTATGGTTGCAATTTTTTATTCCCATATTTCTTTCTAACTTCGGATTTTGGGATAGGAGCACACTGAGTTACTACAACTCCTGGGCTCGACTTTCCCAAAAACTTACTAGTAGAATCTTCAAAAACTTTATCAATCAAGGATTGATTGACATTCTTGATTGGGAAATCCTTGTCTGGATATATTTTATCAGATCTAATCAACGTGTAAAGCAAATTCACGCTTTCACAACTCTCAGACTCTTGCACAGACGTGGACTCAACCAGAACAGTCTTAGCAGGTTTTGTGGGAGGATCACATAGAATATGATTCTCAAGAGGTATGTCCTCTTCTTTGACTACCGCATCAAACTGTGTTGAGTCAGTACTATCAGATTCATCATCTGAAGAATCAGCATCCTCAACAATGACTAGAGGATCCTGATTTTGTTCAGTAGTTGATACTTTCGTTTCTGCTGACACATCCGAATCTGATGATACTTCCTTTTTGTAACCAAGTCCAACTGCGAATTCCTCAACGTCTAATGGAACAAATGGCTCAAAGTGAGGTTTATCCTCCTTATCAGGCATTGCGATATAATTGTGTCTAACAGGTGGAGGACACTTCTTATATCCAATGCACGTGACATCTTCTTTCTTTTTCTTTATGTCAATGATGTGATCCAGCACATACCTCGAGTTTGAATAACTGTCTAACTTAAGATGGATCGCCTCACTTTCACACTTAACACAGGCCAATTTTTTTGTGTTTCCTTGAGCCTATTGATGTAATTGTTTATTGCAGTTTGTTTTCTTGAAACCATTTTCTTTAGCTCGGAATTATCTGTCGCAACCCCCGATCCCTTATCTGTCCCAGGAACGGGCGGACGCGAACTCGTAGTTTCGGTGGTATCAGCTTGTTAATTTGGCAACGGAAATTACATCAGGACCGTAGTTAGGAAATGTTTATCAGAGTAAAACCACCATATTTGATATTAATAATCACATGGGTAAAACCCAAGTTTCTTATTACAATACGTTTATAGGGATAAACCCTATTTTATTGAATTTAAAACATCATCTTTTAGGTAACTTTTATAGCCACATTTTTCCCAAGCCTTCAGTGCTCTCCAGCTGGCTTTTTACTAATTGGCTGTCACATTGTGTTACCTGAAACGCGTTTTAAAAACATTTGTCAGTGGGAAATACTGGTGAGTGAATCCCAGTTTAATCAAGAAACATTTTATCAATTAAAACAGTATTGAGAGCGATCACATTGTTTATTTCTACACAATTACTCATTCAGTACTGTCAATCCTGACTGGTGGGTCATATTACACATTGGCTAACTCGTTGTCCAATGGTAACGTGTTGTCGTCCCGACTTACTACTCACAGTGTAGTAAATTTTGTATACAAAACCCCAACATACCGGCAATAATTGAAGAACTACAAAGACTCAATCACCGCTTAATCACATTGTAAAACATTTAAGGTTTTGTAAAATATTACAAAAAGGTTAACAAAAAGAGGATAAACTCACATTGCTATCTTAGACTTCGCGTAAGGGTTTCCTGGGATTAATCTATAATTTTCACAAATGTACCTAGGTTAGTATAATAACCCTTTGAAAATATTAATGATACCCTCCCCGAGACGGTATTCCAACAACTACGTTGGGCAGAACCACGACAGTTGTTACGAAACCCTAAATCAATCGGGCAGCGTATCTAGTATGAAACTGGGGTTATAATACTTACAACGGAGCAGAACCTTGCTAATTAGGGGGATATAATACCCGCGTATTACTTCTACTACTTCAGAATTCATTTAGAAAGAAAAAGAAATGAACGAGGAATACTGAAACCCGATGCCTCCTTATATAGTTGCTGAAACTGACTCTCACGCGGCCCGCGTAAGAGTAGGCAAGGGCCTACGCGGCCCACGTCAAACCTGGGTCAACGCGTAGCTCGTCCGGATCACCAACTAGACTTGACACGATTATGACACGTGTCATCACCGGGCTACGCCACATTTTTGATCTTACGCGGCCCGCGTTAACTTAACGGGGGTCTTACGCGGCCCGCTTGAACTTAATCATGACTTTGTTTATTTCACGGTAGTCAATGCACATACGCATTGATCCGTCCATCTTTTTAACAAACAGTATCGGCGCTCCTCATGGCGATGAACTTGGTTGTATAAATCATTTCTCTAATAATTCGTCTAATTGTTTCTTTAATTTCTGCATTTCGGCGGGTGCCAAACGGTAAGGTGTTTTGGCAATCGGTGATGTTCCTGGTATTAAATGGATTCTAAATTCAACTTCTCTATCTGGAGGTTGCCCTGGCAATTCTTCTGGAAATACATCTGAAAACTGAGATACTACTGGAATATCTTTTAGTTCTTTTCCTTTAGTGTTAGTGATTATAGAAATCAAATACACTAATGATCATTTTCTTATATAACTTGCAGTTTTCATCACAGAGATGAATTTTGTAGATCTAGATGGTTTATCTCCTTTAATTGTGATCGTTTCACCTTTTGGTTAATTTACTTGAATTGACTTTTGATCACATAAAATACTGGCTTTATTGGTTATTAACCAATCCATTCCTAATACAACATCAAATCCTTCCAGATTCATGGGATAAAGATTTGCAATAAATTTCTGATTTAAAATCTCTATTCTTGCTCCCTGCAAGATTTCAGAAATCCTAACGGTTTCTCCATTAGTTGTTTCTACTAAGCATTCTTGTGGTAGTTTAGTTAATGATTGATTTATAAATTTGCAAAATGATGTATTAATAAAACTTTGGTTCGCACCAGAGTCAAATAATACTTTAGCAAAGACATCATTAACTAAAAACGTACCAGCTATGACATCTGGAATCATCTTGGCTTCATCTGCAGTCAGAACAAATGCTCTAGCATTTTGAGTATTCTTGTTGTCTGTAGCTGGAGCTAATTTTGGGCAATTAGGCTTGATATGACCTTGTTCTCCGCAGTTGTAACATATCCTATTGTTAGCTTTCTTCCTGCAGTTTTCTTTCTTGTGTCCTGATATTTTGCAAAAGTTACAGTATATGGGGCGTCTTCCTGAATGCTTTCTTTTGCAATACCTACAGTAGGGTGCAGAGGTAGAACCTACATTTCTCCCACAGTTAGAATTTCCAAAACGAAATTCTTGTGTGAGCTTCTGGGTTAGGTTCCTCCTTTGATCCTCTTCTCGTGTACGGACTAATTCATCTGTCAAGGTATTTGCTAGTTCTGCAGCTTCTTCTATGGTTTGAGGTCTAGCTGCCTTGACTACGTGTCTAATCTCTCCAATTAATCCCCATATATAACGGGAGATTAACACTGGTTCTGGTGAAGCAAGAGTTGGCACTATTCTAGCATATTCAAAGAATAATTTAGTGTATCCCTTACTATCCACACCAGACATCCTAAGGTTCAGGAATTTGTTTGCTATATGTTCCTTCTCATTGGGTGGGCAGAATTTCCTTTCTACTTTGTTCTTAAATTCTTCCCATTCCATATTGTAAGTTCTTTCACTTCCTCTTGATTGGAGGATAGTGTTCCACCATTCTAGTGTTGAATTCTTAAACAGATTAGAAGCAAACATTATCTTATCTTCTTCAGCACACTTGCTTATTCTTAAGACTGCCTCGGTCTTCTCTATCCAGTGTAGGGTTGCAATGGCCCCTTCGTTGCCCGAGAATTCCATTGGTTTACAAGACCAGAATTCTTTATAAGAACAACCGCAAGGCACGGTTCTTCTCCTTTTGGGAATGGGCACTTGTAGTATGGGTCCATTGTTCACACTGTTTTCTGGTTCAATTGGTCGCTTACTGCTATGCTTACTTTTATTATTCGCTTCTTGAATCGTTTGAATAATAAATGGCATTGCATCTATGATTCCTTGTGCCACTATATGTTGAACGACACTATTATCCATTTGGTTTCCATTGTTATTGATGCTCGGATTCTCATTAACCACGTTAATGTTACTCTGGTTATCGTTATTCAGATTTCCTTGATTTCCTTCGTCGGCCATCTGAATTTTAAACATTTACCCCGTATTAATATCACAAAATAATATTAATATAGTCAATCACATGACACGCATTTTTGCCAAAAGCGTCGATCATTGCGACTTTACTCTATTCATATACTATTATGCATCTATTACATACTAGTATTGAAATAAAATTACAATACCAACTGAAATAGCCTTTGAGTGCGGTTTGAACTATTGATTTACGTAATTGGAAGTAACCAATTACACTAATAGTAATAGGCATCCATACACACACACACACACACACACACACACACATATATATATATATATATATATTATTACTATTATCGTTTTACCATTCACATTCACGGATATGGATTTATCCAAAAATCCATATTGCGCTCGTCGTATTTCCATACGAGTCGCTCTCCCACCTGTCGCATTCTCTCACTGCTTTCTAAAATTTCCTCACCAAATGTCCTAAGTTCTTGCACGTTTTCTGCACTCATTGGGGGTGCAGGTTCTAGGACTGGGTTCGGAATCTGGGGTGCGGGTTCCTGATATGGGGGTGAAAGTGCCTGAAATTAGTAAGGATCTTCTAAGATCTCCCTAATGTAGTCATCATGGTAATAGGGATCTAAAGGGTCCATACCTGGGTAGGCTCCTATATTCTGTATACGTGTGTCTTCATGTATCGGGTAACGTTGCACAAAGTCCCTATTGTCGTCCCACCAGGGATCGTAATTAGGGTCTAGGGGGTTTGGTGCTGGTACCCTAGGGATTTCTTCCGGATTGAAGTCATGCATCTCCACTTGGTTTTCAGGGTTTTCTATTTCCGTGGGTTGATCAGGGATTGACATTTGTGGTTGGGGTGCTATTATTTGCTCCAGACTTGGGTCAGCAGTAGTTGTAGATAGGATATGGAAATTGGCTAGGCTTCTATTAAGCATATCCTATGTATGGGCATCTGTCTCTCGCTTAACGGCTACTAAGGCTCTTTGCTGTTGCAACTTTCGCATTCTTTTCCTACGTGCAAATGCTTCCTTACTGAACCATCCTCTCTTTTTATGAGGGAACGGCTCTTCCGACTGAGCTTTAAAGGCAAACATCCCTTCTTCCTGATCAGCAGAATACCCCGAAAGGGCAGGCTGTGAAGAGGTACCTTCACTCCTAGGTGAATCAGACAACTGACGACACATGTCTGAGGGTCCTTGATCACTCATACTATAAACTAACAAATAGTCAAATAACACAAAACACATAATCACATAAATTATTTCCTAACACAAAATTTAGATTTTAAGTGACAGCAGAACACTTATTTGGCTTAGACCAGTGGCTAGGCTCTGATACCACCTTCTGTCGCAACCCCCGGTCCCTTATCTGTCCCGGGAACGGGCGGACGCGAACTCAGAGTTTCGGTGGTATCAGCTTGTTAATTTGGCAGCGGAAATTACATCAGCACCGTAGTTAGGAAATGTTTATCAGAGTAAAACCACCATATTTGATATTAATAATCACATGGGTAAAACCCAAGTTTCTTATTACAATACGTTTATAGGGATAAACCCTATTTTATTGAATTTAAAACATCGTCTTTTAGGTAACTTTTATAGCCACATTTTTTCCAAGCCTTCAGTGCTCTCCAGTTGGCTTTTTACTAATTGGTTGTCACATTGTGTTACCTAAAACGCGTTTTAAAAACATTTTTCAGTGGGAAATACTGGTGAGTAAATCCTAGTTTAATCAAGAAACATTTTATCAATTAAAACAGTATTGAGAGCGATCACATTGTTTATTTCTACACAATTACTCATTCAGTATTGTCAATCCTGACTGGTGGGTTATATTACACATTGGCTAACTCGTTGTCCAATGGTAACGTGTTGTCGTCCCAACTTACTACTCACAGTGTAGTAAATTTTGTATACAAAACCCCAACATACCGGCAGTAATTGAAGAACTACAAAGACTCAATCATCGCTTAATCACATTGTAAAACATTTAAGGTTTTGTAAAATATTACAAAAAGGTTAACAAAAAGAGGATAAACTCACATTGCTATCTTAGTCTTCGCGTAAGGGTTTCCTGGGATTAATCTATAATTTTCACAAATGTACCTAGGTTAGTATAATAACCCTTTGAAAATATTAATGATACCCTCCCCGAGACGGTATTCCAACAACTACGTCGGGCAGAACCACGACAGTTGTTACGAAACCCTAAATCAATCGGGCAGTGTATCTAGTATGAAACTGGGGTTATAATACTTACAACGGAGCAGAACCTTGCTAATTAGGGGGATATAATACACGCGTATTACTTCTACTACTTCAGAATTCGTTTAGAAAGAAAAAGAAATGAACGAGGAATACTGAAACCCGATGCCTCCTTATATAGTTGCTGAAACTGACTCTCACGCGGCCCGCGTAAGAGTAGGCAAGGGCCTACGCGGCCCGCGTCAAACCTGGGTCAACGCGTAGCTCGTCCGGATCACCAACTAGACTTGACACGATTATGACACATGTCATCACCGGGCTGCACCACATTTTTGATCTCACGCGGCCCGCGTTAACTTAACGGGGGTCTTACGCGGCCCGCTTGAACTTAAGAAAATCAACGAAATCAGGTTTCAACCCTGATACCGCTCGCGTAAGGTTGGAGTGGGTCCTACGCGGCCCACCTCAACTTAATAATCAAGTTTTAAATTTTATTTTTAATACTATACTGTATTTCGGGCTCGGTTTTCACATATGGGATGTATTTAAAGACATATTGAGACATTTTAAAATATACTAGGATGTCGGAATTTATTATGAGAGTGTCGGTTTATTGAGGATTGTTACATTATCTTCTTTTAATGTGTCAATTACCTTTTTAAACTCCTTTTCATGATTTTTATGAAACATGTTGGCCTCTGTGCACTTTGAAAGATCCACGATCAAACTTTGATGGTGGATAAATGTCACGTCATACTTGCTTTGCAAATCATCATATTTGCTTTGCAAGTCAGACAATTTGCTTTGCAAATCAGACAATTTAGCACTTAATTTAACACAACTATCACACCTATCAGAACTTGGTTTATCGACACATACCTGACTAGATTCACTCTCAGATATTGACTCATTTGCCTCAGAATCAACAACCTCCCTTGATGATTCACATTCAGATCCATCATCGCTTGAACTTGTAACATCTTCAACTGAACTACTGCCATGTTCAGAACTGTCATCATTTCCCGAGGACTCACCATCACTGACATTCTTGACAATTTCAGCATAAAACGCCGTTCTTGTTTGACCACTGTTCTCTAACTGAACTGTCGGATCACAATCGACAGTAGATTTATCCCAAAGCTTGATTTTTGAAGATGGTACTGAACCCTTTTGCTTATAAGAAATTTTCGCAATTAAACTCACTAGGGATGGAGTTGATGAGGATGCGGGCGTGGGAGACTGAGCCCATGAAGGGACTGGACCTGAACCTTTACTCGTATACATATCCGCATTAGGACCAGGTTTCCAACGACTATACATATCTGTTGCCATTTTCGGTTTACTTTGTTAAGAATGATCATTTGAAGATTGAGATCCTAAAAGTACTTGACCACAAAGGTGTGTACTCATGATGGATTGAAAACAAGCAACTTAAAAACAACTTAAAACACAACAGTGAACCTTCTGTGAAAGAACTAATAAAGATTAATATCACAAAAGATGTAAGTCCGCATAAAACTAAATATACTTCCCACGAAAAATAACAACTTGCAAAAATCCACGAATAACATTCCACGAAAAACATTTGTTCAAGAATGATAACAAATTGATGTGCTCAATTTCATGAAATAATAGTTCACAAATAATCTAAGAATTGTTTTGTGAGTGGGTTGTTTTAAATAATGTTGCCGTGAACAAAAAATGGTAGGCCCACAAATAATAGCCACTAACTATGTGTCGTGTGTGTTGTAGGTCCACTAAGATTAGTAATTGGCCCAATGCTCACGAAAAATACCCACTAACAAGGTCCACAAAACACTAGTCTTTCGTCAGAAAGAAATCAACGAAGAACTGGGCTAAATTGTTAGAAATTGAATTTGTGAAAGACCACTACAAGACAAACAACTTTGTCTCTTTTTGACTTAAGAATATGGTTCTTCGTGGAATTGAAAGGAAAAGTGAAGAAGTTTGAATAAGACAAAAGAATGATGAAGAACCTAATAGGACAAAATTTGGTTCTTCACCAAATGGGTCTTTTTTGTGGAAAACAATAGAGACGAAGAACTGGTTTTTCGTAGGAGATAAACTCAACGAAGAATATGGGTTCTTCGTTGACTTTAATTCTGCAGTGGGTGAGATTTTTCAACAAAATCTTATCCTGTCTGACACAACCATACTTTGATTGACAAAATTTTCAAAGGACTGTCATTTGCATATCCAATTTTTCAAACAAACATAAAATAATATAACCTTCAATAATTCAACACAAAACAAACCGAGAAATCTTCAAGAACTCAAGAACTCCAATGATGTTTATGAGTTTTCCGGCCATAGTATTCACCGGAAAATTTGCCGAACACAACTTTTGACGTCGAAACTCAAAACAACTTGTAACTTTGATAATCTCTAAAGATTTTAACAAGTTTTAAACAAGAACAACATCAAACAACATAGATTTTCGAGCTTTAAAACTGAATTTTCAAGAAACACAACTGGATTTTTTTAAACTTTTATACAAAACACATTTAAAAACCAACTCGAAAATCACACCAGAAACTCGGTTTTCAACAAGAAATCAAGCCTTACGCTCTGATATCACTTGTAGGTCCCAATACGGATCGTCGAACTACGATGACTTCTTGTTTCGGATGTCGTAACGAGTGCGGAATCCCCGTTACGACACAAACCGAGCGAGAGAGAGTAAAATACACTACAAAGATTCAACAATTAAAGCTTTCGTGTATTCAAATCAGTAGAGTTTGTTACAAGATGATAATACAAAAACTGCTCTCAAACTCACTGCACTCTTTTCTGATATGTTTGGCTGCAAGTGCCTTTAAATACCCAACCTTATCCACATACTGTGAAAAACCTACTGGGCCTGAACAGGAAGCCCACGAAGAACCATAAGTCACGAAGAACATGGGTTCTTCGTCATGAGAAGTTCTTCGGCTGATGCATGTTCTTCGTCCCTTGGTTTTTCGTCTATGATGGGTTCTTCGTCTAGACTAAAAACAATGAATAACCAAAGGCTGAACAATGTTCTTCGTAGAGTTAATATGCATGGAAGGATAAGATATTTACATGACATCATCATGATGATGTGGTGGTGATGTCATGCTGATGTCGGTTCGCGGCTCTTCGTGCTTCGCCTGTCAATCTCTAGGGCGCACAACGGAGGAATGTCGCGATGTCGGTCTTGAGCCGAACCGAACCGAGCCACATCCACACAAAACTGTATCAACACTTTGAATGACACTAAGGATAAGAGTGATACATGGGTTGATTATGATGCGGAATCAAATAAGTAAAAAAATGAAAATTTCACAAAGAAAAGTTGTTATTTCCAAAGGATTCAAACGATACAAGAGGTGTCATTTATAGGGATTTTTTTAAATTTTCGAAATTACAAATTGATAAAAATAAATTCAAATTAACACCAAGACGTAAATCATGTTACTCAATGATTTACGTGTTATTAAGTATAAAAGGAAAGTCCGGAAGATTGATGAAATTGAAGGAATATCTTGATTGACGAAACCGGGGCCTTAAAATCAAGAAATTCGGGTTTGAAAGTTGGGTGGGTGGTTTACCATATGATGTTGATGCATATTGTGGATACGGCTCTTTACGGTTCGACTCAGTTACGAAGTGAAGGCCGAGGTCAAGATATCCTCCTATCTTGACCCGGTACGACGTCTTTTAGTGTGTTTAATGTAAAACAGCTTCGCATGTGAAGTCTGTTAGTTTATGTATGTGTTCTACAATGTTCTGCATGTTGTGTCTGTGTGTGCAGCCAATCTCACGAAAGACATGCACACATCATGAAAGACTACAATGTTCTACATTGTTCCCATGAAGAATATTCTTCATGGGCCTTAATGTTTCGTCGCATGACTCTAACAAAAAACCCATAATTCGTGAGTCTGGTTCTTTGCCAATGAGGTGTCCACGAATGATGCAATATTTCATGGGCTGTAGTCTTTCGTGGGCTTCTTATTGGGCCCAGTATGGTATTCGTAAGGTGCTGGACAGGTTTGGCTATATATACAGAACACAAAATACATAAGAGAGAACACACCAGAAAGTTAGAGAGTATTTTGTCTTGTATTATCTTTGTAACTCAACTCTTCTGGATCTATACATTTGAGCTTCAATCGTTGAATCTTTGTCTTGTATTTGTGTTCTTTGGCATGGTTTCCATACCCGCTTGGATTCCGCACTTGCGGGTGTGTCATAGAACAAGGAAGTAGGTTAACTTGATCCTCCGAGTGGACCTACAAGTGGTATCAGAGCCTGAGTTAATCCACATCAGTGACTGTACACTGATATGATTCTCTTACTCTCGAAACTCGCAAAAAGAATGTCTGTAAATATTTATTTACATTACTAATGGTAAATGGCATTAAGGTCAAGCATGAGTTAATCCACATCGGGAAATCGTTTTGTGAATATTTTTCTTAAGAAAATCCAAAAAGATGTTTTTCAAAGTTTAAATTTACTTTTTGAATTTTAGGGGGGGTAAATCCAAATCAGAAAAATAGAAAAACAATAGAAAAACAAAAATGAGTTTCCTGGTGAGCAAAAGAGAAAATGATAGTACTTCAGTGGTCTGTCGAAACCTCTTTGAACTTAAAATGAAAAACTATAAGCAACTCTATATAAGATGTATCGGTAGGCTCACAATCATTTTAAAGTGTGCAGGGTGATATAAACTTAAATCGACTGAAGACCGTGTGGGAAACGCTCATTGGCATATGGTCTTGGTATCAAAATTTCTTTTGATAGATTACCGAGGTTCTGAGATACGTGGTCTTTATGCTGTTTATCATCTGGGTACCATGGTTGTTTCTTTTACCAAAAACAACGGGGACGCAAGTCTAGATCTTCCATGATACCATACATACGTGTACATATCATGTAAACATGTATATAATACATGATGCATACGACCTTCAATAAGTGATAAAAATATCACATTCACCCCCGAATAAGTGATTCTATATAACATTTATCATCCGAGAGTCAAGTTCGTCTCTTTGTCGGTACGATGGTACTAACCTGTTCATGGACTTGCTCTTGTGCCTGCATGCATCGAATATCAATTCCTCATTAATAAGTGATTTAATCACATAGGGCTTGTATTCATCCTCGAATAAGTGAGTATCTCACATCATATATGTTGAAAATAGATGATAAATGGTATACTCATCAGTAAGATGAACTCTCGTGCATACCTTGATACGGGAATGTGTCGTGTGTGGATGCACACCGGTCGGTAAGTATAAATCATACCTTAACGTATCCTCTAACCGCAAGTACATCTGATAAGTTGAGCTTATGTGGACAACAATTCCGATAATCGTTGTAGGATGCTTATCTAAATATTAATTAATTGAACAACAAGAGTGTTTTGGCGTGACCGTACACTGATTTGATTCTCTTACCCTCGAAACTCGCAACAAGAATGTCTGAAAATATTTATTTACATTTCTCCGTTTCTGCATCTCTGTATATATTTATTTACTGTTGTTCGTCTTTTCATTTGAGATATTCAAAAATACCAAAAAGATTTTAGGTGTGTTTTAATATAAACTTTATAAAAGCCAAAAAGATTTTATTTCTATTTTATTTTTGATTGCCCGATGTTGGATCTCGAGTTTTACCCACCTGAAACCTAATCGAAACTAAAACAATTGCATCTTCATAAACGGTCGAAATTAACAAGTGTTGAAAGTTAAAATTCTAAAATTGATCAAATTTTCAAACTTTTAAACTGTTGTCGGTTGGTAGTTTATTGAGAGTTGGTCACATGTGTGTTATTTGTTTATATTGACTATATTCTAAGCGGTTGTTCTCATTACGCATTTAGCTCTGTTGCATGTGCAGATGCGGCATCCGAACCAGCTAAAGGCGAAGAGAACGTGTTCGATGACAAGCTGTGGAATGACGACACGACATGGATGCAATCAAAGGATCAAGATGATCGAGTTGCCGTGGCCCACTCATCAACACCAAGAGGATCTGAAGATTTGAAAATCAACGTCTTACGAGCAATGTTCAAGGGGGAGTTTGCTGATGCACCTCTTGACTGTGACAAGTGAAGACATCTGAAGATCCTACAACATGTGAAGAACGAACCATCACGAGCAGTATCCAAGGGGGAGTTTGTTGATGCATATTGTGGATACGGCTTGTTACGGTTCGACTCAGTTATGAAGTGACGACCGAGGTCAAGATATCCTCCTATCTTGACCCAGTACGACGTCTTTTAGTGTGCTTAATTATGAAGTCTTTTAGTTTATGTATGTGTTTTGCAATGTTCTGCATGTTGTGTCTATGTGTACAGCCAATCTCACAAAAGACACGCACACATCATGAAAGACCACGAAGTATATAATAGTCGAAGAACCTGCTTGGATTCCCATGAAGAATCATGAAAGACCACGAAGTATATAATGGTCGAAGAACCTGCTTGGATTCCCATGAAGAATATTCTTCGTGGGCCTTGATGTTTCGTCGCGTGACTCTAACGAAAAACCCATAATTCGTGAGTCTGGTTCTTCGCCAATGAGGTATCCACGAATGATGCAATATTTCGTGGGTTGTAGTCTTTCGTGGGCTTCTTATTGGGCCCAATATGTTATTCGTAAGGTGCTAGACAGGTTTGGCTATATATGTAGAACTCAGAACACATAATACATAAAAGAGAACACACCAGAAAGTTAGAGAGTATTTTGTCTTGTATTATCTTTGTAACTCAACTCTTCTGGATCTATACATTTGAGATTCAATCGTTGAATCTTTGTCTTGTATTTGTGTTCTTTGGCTTGGTTTCCATACCCGCTGTAGGTCCCTAGAGGAGGATCAAGAACAACCTTATCCTTGTTACCGAACACACCCGCAAGTGCGGAATCCAGACGGGTATCTAAACCAAGCTAAAGAACACACAATACATAAAAGATTCAACGTTTAAACTCAAATGTATTAAATCCAGTAGAGTATTGTTACAAGATGAGAATACAAGAAACTATTCTAACTCTACCGGTGTGCTCTCTTCTTTTCTGAATGTTACAAATGTTGCTTTTATATCCAACCTTATCTGCAAACTTACGAAACATTGTACTGGGCCCATAAGATAAGCCCACGAAGAACCTTAACTCACGAAGAATATAGGTTCTTCGTGGTTAGTCTCCTGCGAATAATCTTAAACCATGAAAGACATGGTTTTTCGTTAATATCATGCACCAGACATCAATGACCAGGAAAGATGTCCTTCGTGGGTATCAAGATATGAAATACTAAGGTCCATTATGGCTATGGTCTTTCATTGGGTTGTCTGCACACACAGACACAACATGCAGAAAGATTGCAGAACACATACACAGACATCTTAACAGATTGCACATGCATAATCTGTTTTACAATAAACACACTAATCGACATAGTACCAGGTCAAGATAGGAGGATATCTTGACCTCGATCTTCACTTCGTAACGAGGCGAACCGAAACGAGCCGTATCCACAAAAGATGCATCAACACCCGCTTGGATTCCGCACTTGCGAGTGTGTCATAGAACAAGGAAGTTGGTTAACTTGATCCTCCGAGTGGACCTACATGTGACCCAGCTTGTCAAGATCTTTTTGTCTCCTACTCTTGAGCCCTGTAACTCCAATAGTAGCCCAAGTAATGCCGATTTTAAATTTGAGCCAATTCTGCCCCGTTTCCCCTTACCAAGCTAATTCACATAAGAATCGCTAAAGTCACATCATAAGCGTTGTTTCATCATTTTTGTAGAAAACATGTTAACGTTCGATCTACATGCAAAGTTATGTTTTAATAATTTGGTTCTTAGATTAAATGTAGTGATTTCATGTTTGGAAATGTTTAGAAGTCTGGTGTAACATTTCGTATTTCCGTTATGTCTTGTTTATCTTGTAATTTGTATTTCAATTTCAATCTTTGCAGATCGAGACTTTGATCATAATGAAAGTCGTATTTCATATCAATCTTATTTAATCATACTTGTACAATTTGTAATCAATCACCAAATACACGTTTTATATACAAAACCGAACCATACTTTAAGTTTAATATTCACTTAGGAATGTGATCATAAGTGTTTTATACTTATAACATACTTGCATACACCTTATATACGCCAAAACATGCTTAACTATGAGCTTTTAGCATGAAAAAGCAATAAAATCAACTTCACGGGGTAAAATGAACAATTTGCAAAATTTTGGAAAACAGGTCTCCTTCACGCCATGCGAATGAGCACTATTTTTAATTTCGCAAATTTTGTCGCGTGGCGCGACAAAACCCATTTTTAAGCCAGATGTTTAACTTCACGAATTTTGAACTTTTACCCACTTTCCCTCCTCCTAACTCCCTACTACCTACTTAAATGCCCAAACCCTAATACTCACTTATAAACAGACCTTCTCCACACCTTCTAATCCCTTTACACACCTCCAAACACTCTCAATTCTCTCAAATCTCCCAAAACTTCAAGTGTTGGCAGGTTCATACAAGTTCTAAGACAGTGAGTTTTAACTTGTTTCTTCATTTTTTTTCTTGTTATTTCTTGCTTTCCTCCTAGTTGGACAACCTCTAGGAGTGCTACCACATGTTTACTAAGGTAAACAAAGTTGGTACATCACCATTTTTAGGTCCAAAGTTAGGATTGTTTTCTGAGTTTTGTTAAAACTGTCGACACATGTACATCGTGTTTTATCTTTGGAACGTCTTCAAGTTGCCAACAAATCCCTATGTTGGATAGGTTTGGGTTGATATTTGTTCCAGGAATAATAATAGTTGTATTAGCTTACATTCCATACAATCTAAGTCACCAAGCAACTTTCAAGTAAACAAAGTGAACAAACTACACCATGTCTTCAAACATTAACCATGTTTGGAATGCACTCGTCTAGTTGAAATCACATGGTTACTTGGTGAATTAGATGATTTATTTTGTCTTTCATACTTGTATTCATGACCATGAATCGTCCTTATGGTGATTTTATACAATGGTGAACATCCATGAGGTTAGTGGATTACCCTACCTCTAATGCATGACAATACATGACTATATCATACTAAATAATATACATATAAAATACTTCCTAAACCAAACTGTGACACCAACCAATTCAGGGTTGAATGTCATGTGTTAAGGTGGAAAATGTTTTAGTTTTAGATTCTTTACTTGGACTTCTAATGGGCGATTTAGTGCCCATAAAACACATTAACAAATGATAGTGTCCAAGTAAGTGTCTAAATGAGACATGTTTTATGTATTTTCTTATGACTATAAAGATTCCCGTTTACTTCCTCCAAACTCCAATTCACCCTACTCACACACCTTCGTTTATCCTTTTAGGGTAACTTGGTGATTCCATCCTCCAAACCACTTACTCGCTTTTTGTGGAATAGCTTCGCAAACCGTGAGTATACTTGAACCATTTTATGTTTTATATCACTTTGGGTTGCAACATGTACCATTATTAAATTCATAATCACACATACAATCAGTTTTATGCAAACACTCAATCCTTAAACATGCTATTTGTTATGTTATTTGTTTATACATACTTGGACAATCTTATGCATGCTATTTATCATTAACTTTGGACACATACAATCAGTTTTATGCAAACACTCAATCCTTAAACATGCTATTTGTTATGCTATTTGTTTATACATACTTGGACAACCTTATGCATGCTATATATCATTAACTTTGTAAGTCTTCCTTAACATGTATAGCGCTATAGGAGTAGCACACTACCCATTTTGTGGTCATTGTTAAGTATTGAATCAATGCGGTCTTATTCACTTCGGTGATGAGATTACGCTAGTGGACACCTTGGTTTGATTTATAGTTGATGCATGCTAGTAAATGTACAAATAACTTAGTGTACAATTAACATGTGGATTTAAGACATTTTTATACTTATGCTATGTAGACAAAACGTGTATGCTCACCGACCTTTTTGTGTTGACGAATACTTTATATACATGTTGTAGGAAATTTATGATGATGCATGAGAAATCAACTTAGGTGGAATTAGAAACACACCTGAATTTTGTGTATGTATTTTTTATTTTTTTTTGTATTTAATTATGTTAACGCTAAGTTGTTATAATTTCTTTTTGAGACAATGTATCTTTGTAAGTTATGAAATGAAACGAAATTTGAAATCTTAATATATTGTCACAAATAGTATGTTATGAGGTTTTGAACAATCTCGTACGTCCTCCCTCGATGTTTCTGCCATCAATTGGGGTGTGACATATGGGTATGGACCAGGATTATGTGAAAGGAAGTGCTCACAGTGTTGTGGATAAAGCTAGTGACACTGCACCAAAGAGCACACAAACATTAAATTCTGTTGTTTTTGGTAATTATGTTACATGTACGAGGTATCTATAGACATCCATGCTTATATCATTAGACACGCCGACGAGGGATTAACTACTCAGATGATGAACTCATATAGTCGTTCAGTAAGTTTGAGGTACATTTCTTACCGGCACCTCAAAATCTCCCTTGGGTTAGTTTAAGGTGCATTTTGGGAGCTTAAAAACAAGTTCCATACTCACCCGTACTTGATACAGCTATTTGGTAAGGTTACGGTGCATATTGAGGGTCTAATGGGGCTTGGGGATGGGTTTACAGGGCTCGTGATCGAAGAAAACACAAAAATAGGCAACCGACGTCGACTAGTGTTCGTAGACAGTCAGTTATGGCATCGTCCACCCCTGTGGCGTCGGAGACTTCACCTCTGGGCGTCGGCGACTTCGCTTTTGGCACTAACGCCCAATTTTCGTTCTTTTACACGTTTTGACCCCCGTTTACGCGTCCCGAAAATTCCAAATCGTAAAATATTTTCCAAGCCCCCAAGTCATTCTAACACTTAACCCATGTCCCCATAACAAAAACTTATACTTTTATCTTACTTTCTAGATTTTGACCCATTTGATCCTACCATGTACTTTCCGGCATAGTTAACTACTTTTGACTCGCTACAACAATGCTTACCTTAGTATTATCATTAACTAAACATTCTTACATGATTCCCATATCACAACATCCAAATTACACATCCCGACACATTACTTTCTACATTTTGACCCGTTTGAACTTACTAAGAACTTTCGTTCATAACTACTCCGCATATTTCCCAATACAGCCTTACTTACTTTCGCTCTACCATTACTTACCCATCCTTTCATGATTCTCATCCTTCTTGAAGTCTATGTAGTTAATATCCCGATATACCAGTGACATATCGGTTATCGGTCCTCTGTCGAGATATCGGTGCAAAATATCGGTCAGAATATAGGGACTGATAATATCGACGATACTGACCGATATTGGACCAATATTTGAACGATGTATCACCGTTTTTCCCTATATCAATGCCTTTCATCTTCTTTCTACCATTCGTCTTTCTTCTTATTGTTACTATTAGTGTTTTAAGTCTTAATTGTTAGTTGTTAGTGTTAAATGTTAGTGTTTTAAGTATTAGTCAGTTCCTACTTGCTACAATTGTTAGTGTTTTGCAAGTTATAAAAGGTTGATTTGTTAATGGTAGGAAAGTATACTAATTGTTAATGTTAAGTTGCTATATATATAAATTTAACATGAAATTAGAATTACCGATATCTCACCAATATCCCACCATGATAACCGATATATCAAATATCGGTCCTTGACCGATATCTGATATTTTACCGCATTAACTACTTAGCTTGCAATCAAACTCATTACATAATAATGAACTTAGTTCGGGAATCACTTACCTTAAGCATCCGTGTTCGTGCTTGCTTTCTTGCCTCTTCTTGGCCCGTTAGCCTTCCGTGCTTGAGCCCATGCTAATGTGGTCCTATTCTTTCATGTCGTCATGTTCATAACATTTTAAGTATGTATGCTCATTCATATCAACATCCATTTCAACTCTTAGTTACATCGACTTTCATTAATAGTTCATTAACATGCATAAGACATGAATTGACAACCACATTGTTCAACATCCACGAAACTCAAATTTATCATCATACATAACACATATTTGGTCTAACACATATCTCATGATCTCTCTAATCTTACATTTGTGTTAACATGCCTAACCATGCTATTTATATGTTGTTGACTTTTAGAAAATCAACCCTTCTAGCATATAGCTTCCAACTTATGAACACACACTTATCTTAATATGGTAGACCGTAGTAATAACGTCATACGCATTTCATATTCAAGTTGTGTGGCACATACAACTACATGATGCATACACAATATACACATAATCAATTTACACATACTAAATGCTTTCATGATTCTACTTTGACAACCACATACAAAGTTAGCCAATTTAACATAATCATCTAACATCATCCTTTACTAGGAAGTCTATATGCTATATGCGAAAAGTGTGTTTTTCCTAGAAAGTGTAGGAAGCGATCTGGGCCATCGGATGAGTGTGTTTAATGGTTGAGATCATTTTGGTGGCATTTTGGTAATATACGTGTCTTTAAAATAGGCTAATTTAATTGATTGGGGGTAAATGTGTCATTTAAGTTGTTTTAAATTAGGAAATAACTACCAATCATAAAACCACCTCCAAAAATGTCTCAATTTTTTTTCTCTCTCTAATCCCTCACATTTGAAAACACCAAATCATACAAAAAATAACGATAAATCAGATCTAGATGTGTTCATGGTAGTGTGTTTTAGCGATAAAACACAATGTGACGAACTAGTGACTGACTGCTAAAACACAACATCAAGAATGTCAAAATCATATCAACCAGTAACTGATAAAACACATTGTGATGAAACCAGTAACTGATAAAACACATTGTGATGAAATAGTAGATAAAATACAAAAGAACATGCCATTCAT
Source organism: Helianthus tuberosus (assembly GCA_030545235.1). Lineage (NCBI taxonomy): Eukaryota > Viridiplantae > Streptophyta > Magnoliopsida > Asterales > Asteraceae > Helianthus > Helianthus tuberosus. Next base: position 13,461,052 of record CM060413.1, on the reverse strand, counting down.
GAATCATAACTGGTATAACACATTGTGATGAAACCAGTAATTGATAAAACACAACATCAAGAATGCCAAAAATCATATCAACCAGTAACTGATAAAACACATTGTGATGAAACAGTAACTGAAACCAGTAACTGCTAAAACACATTGTGATGAAACCAGTAACTGATAAAACACAACATCAAAAATGCCAAAATCACATCAACCAGTAAATGATAGAACACATTGTGATGAAACAGTAACTGAAACCAGTAACTGATAAAACACATTGTGATGAAACCAGTAACTGATAAAACACAACGTGAACCAGTAACTGATAAAACACAACATCAGTAACTATAAAACACATTGTGATGAACCCAGTAACTGATAAAACACAACGTGAAGAAATTGTTAATGATTTGAACTTCGTAATTTAAAGTAACTGCCCTTTTGAAATCGTAATGATTTGAAATTGTCAAAGAGATATACGTTTCTATAAATATCTGGATAGTTAGTTTAAGATATATAATATTCCAAAATTAAATTAATAATCAAATTACCATCATGCCCTTTTGAATAAAAAAACTAAAAGTCACATGTCACCTCCCTATTGCTTCCTAGACTTTCTAGGAAACTTATGCTTTCTAGCCAACTCCCACATATATATATATATATATATATATATATAGGACACATTCATTCTAAATCACTAATAAACAATTTATCAACACATGGTGTGCACCTCACCATTCAAGCATAGAATATAAGTTCCTTAAGCATATTTCTACGGAATCATGCCATCAACTAAATCTCACATGGATTCCTTCTAAAACACATTTCTCATTATTAATTACCATCAATCATGTTGTTAGCATATTCTACACATGTTCACCCATTGCTAGTACATAATTTCATATGCTAACTCATACTAGACATTTCATCAAACACTTGGTGTGCGTACTACTATCTAAACATATTACACAAGTACTTCATGCTCTCATTTCTACTTCTTTCTTTCATTCATCAACACAACTAAGCATCACATAAGTTTGATACTATACTTCAATATAACTAACAAGTATTCATCACATACTACATAATTTATCAAATTTGCACAAGGATTAGACATGGGTGATACACCCATGCTGCCACCTTCATCATCACAAATGAGCTTTACTTCAAAACATCAATTTACTTAAAATCATGCATAATCTAAGTTTTATTTGGTGACTCTAACACACCTTCATGCTTAATTTTATACCATATCAAGGATTCATCACATAGCCTTTTCTACCAAAATCACCAAATCAAAATCTACAACATACCTTATGATTGTTACTACTAGATTGTTTGTTTCTTCAATCATGCAAGTGTTTTGGCTTCAAATCCTTCTTGAATTTCATCAATTCGTGGGGTTTTGCGGAAGAACCCCTTTTCTTCTCCATACGTGTGTCTACAGACACTTCACACACACACACACACACACACACACACACACACACACACTTATAATCTGAATTTTATAAAGTTTCCTCCACTTGCCACTTTTAGTCTCTCTGTTTGGGTTTTTGGTTTTTACAACCAACACCTTCATTTCCGTTCATCATAACCCTTATGTTTTTAACTGTCTTACATAACTTAGTTATTTTTATGTCATGCCATAAAACAAGAAAAAAAATCTACTAAATTAAATTTAGGTTTTTAGGGGTATACAGTAATGGGTTGTGGGTGGTGGGGTAGTGGTACGGTGGTGGGGTGATGTTAGGGTGTGGTGGTTTGGTGGTGTGGTGATTGTGGTGATTTGGTGGTGTGGTTGTGGTGGTTAGGTGGTAGCTAGTGGTGATTTGGTGGTGGAGCTGTGGTGGTAGGGTGGTGGTCGGGGCATGTTTTTCGAGACTTGACATGTTAATTTAGACTAGACCCGTTTAGTTATAATTAATAAGTCAAGCACGTAGATGGAGACTTGACACGTTAATTTAGACTAGACTCATAAATTAAATATTTTTAACGATAATTTACTTTAAAATAATAATTCAATAAGTTGAACACGTAGATCGAGACTTGACACGAATATTAAGACGAAACCGTTAATTTAGACTTGACACGTAGATCAAGACTTTACATGTATATCGAGACAGACCCAATAATTTAGAATTGATACGTATATCAAGACGACTCCGTTGGCATAGGGGTGTCCAAAGGCAAGTCCAAATAACCAAAGCCTATAATATACAACTTTAACCTTAAAATATAATATACACTAATAACACTAAACATATATTATGTTTGGTTTAAACTTTCTAATAGTTTCAAAGATCTCTTGAACAAAATAGCTTTAAAATTCCAACTTTAAACCTCGAACCAAATAGGTTTTGAAGATTCTAATTTTTCTCAAAAAAAAAAAAAATTGACCAAAAGTTTAAAATCATAAAAGCATGCAATAGGACACTCCAAAAACAAAGGTGACGTAACACATGCCTATGATTTTCGCTCTCTTGCTCTCTCACAAAAAGAAAAACTCACTAAAAACTAATCTTCTCTCCTCTCTACTACATCATACTCACATAACTTACTTTCATATTTTTTTTCTCATTTTTATACACAAACATCATCATAGCCTCTCTCTTCCACCTCACACTCTCTCTTCTCACACGTTTTTTCTCTTTAAAAAGACCAACAAGTGAGCCTATTGTTGATGCTCTAACTGAAGTTGCGTAACCCACGATCTAGTTATTGTGAAAGGGATTATTTGAGATGAAATGTTGACCATATTCAAACTCAAGACTAAGGGCCTAGTTAGTGAACAGTTGGATAACATCACATAGAAATCTGGAAATAAAAACTAGAGAGAAAGACCCTCGGGATTATGTTTCTTTTTTATTTTTTTACATATTTTTTAGGGTCTATATATTTGCATACCAGTTGCCTATTTGCACACTCATTGGACCCCATTTGTACGCGGCATATAGCCACATTTTTCAATTCCAAGAGAATCTTTGTTTCATATCATGTGGGAATTTGTCACTTTATATATGTAGCCTACAGACCTGTACGCCACGTAGAGAAGTGTTTTTTTACAAACATTTTTATACAATATTTATCGTTTTAGCAAACTTTTATAATAATAAGTAATTTAAAAAAAGTAAAAAGCATTGTTAAGTATTCTATCGTATAGTATAATATAGGTCTCTTATAGGCCTATTGATGTAGTATCGTTTCATATAGTGTAGTATAAGTTTCGTATAGGCCTGTACGTGTAGTATAATATCATATCCCATCATATTGTATAGTATAGTGTAGTATAGGTCTTGTATAGGCATACATGTGTAGTATAGGTCTTGTATAGACATATATGTGTAGTATCATCTCGTATAAGCCTATAGGTGTAGTATAGTACCGTATCATATGGTGTAGTATAAGTCATGTATAGGTCCCGTATAAGCTTATGGTGTAGTATCGTATCGTATCTTATGGTATAGGTGTAATATAGGTCTCATATATGCCTATAAGTGTATTATATTATAGTACACTATAGCATCGTATCGTATAGGTGCAGCTCCGTATAGGTCTATAGGTGTAGTATAGGTCTCGTATAGGCCTATAGGAGTAGTATAGGTCCCGTATAGGACTGACTATATGTGCAGTTTAGGTTTCGTATAGCCTATAGGACTATACAAGACCTATAAGGGACATATACGAGACTTATACTACACTATACTATACGATACGCTACTATACGATACAACACTTGTATAGTCCTATAGGTGTAGTATAGGTCTCATATAGCACTATATGTATAGTTTAGGTCCCATATAGGCATATACAAGACCTATAGGGGACCTATACGAGACTTATACTATATTATATGATACCATACAATAGGATACGGTACTATAAGATACTATACTATAAGATACAATACAATACAATACAATACAATATCCGTATAACACTATAGGTGTAGTTTAGGTCCCGTATAGGCTTATAGGCCTATACAAGACCTATAGGAAACCTATACGAGACTTATACTACACTATATGATACGATACGATACCAAACTATAAGATACGATACTATAGGATACGATACAACACCCTTATAGGCCTATAGGTATATTATAGGTTTCATATAGGACTATTGGTGTAGTTTAGGTACCGTATAGGCCTATACAAAACCTATAGGGAACCTATACGAGACTTATACTACACTATATGATACGATACTACATCCACAGGCCCATACGAGGCCTATACGAGACATATACAAACTTATACTACACTACATGATACAATACTACATCCATAGGCCTATACGAGACTTAACTATACGATACGATGCTTAACAATGTTTTTTTTTTTAAAGAAAATACTTATTATAGAATTTTGTTAAAACGATAAATAACGTATAAAAAACACTCTTTATATATGGTCTCGTATAGGCATGTACGCAGCGTATAGTTTTAATTGACTTCCGGCACAATGTTCCAAGCGTTTCGATTTCCGGTATACTGCTTCTGTTCGATGTCTTTATGACTTCTGACCTAATTTTCATAAGATCGATCAGCCTTCACAACCGATTCATACCTCACAGGCCAATAGCCATCCTCCATTTTGACATAAAACCGACAAAACTTTTTTTTTTTTTACAAAATCTCATATTCCCAAAACTTAATTTGTCAATCCTATGAGAGTTTTAGTTGTAGTTTGAAAATTGGCAGTTAGGTGAATTTGTTCAGAAGTATCAAACGTACATTTAACAAAAATCATTAAAAATGTTGCTTTTTCTTGATCATTACCCAGATTCAATTCTCTCTGGCTTCAGTTATCAACTTTTCACAAAGTAAAATCCGGTATAGAAAAACCTAGGGTCAGGGCTGGTTCAACGTTTATGGAGGCCCTAAGCGAAGTACAAATTCGTGGCCCAGACTTGAACCTAAAAAAACTATCAAACGGCACTAGTAAATTGCAATATCAAGTCATAAAATCGCGAATATCAAATCACAAAATTGTTTTTATGGTTATTGATCAATCGCAAATCGCACCATCGGCAACAATCGATTACCCTTAGTTTCTCATCCCCCATCGGCAGAGGATGCATAATTACGTTCAAGAAAAAAAGACATTGTAACTTAATGATTCAAGAAAAAAAGGAATTTGGCCAATAATCCTTCAAGTTTTGGGTGTAGACTATTTATTTGTTTGGGTCATTATGTATTTATTCATTTGGTCTAAATACACATACACATTTAATACATGAAAAAAAAATTGAGGGCCCCTATCTTTTGGTGGCCCTAGGCCATCGCCTAGAATGCTAAGCTTATCGGTCCGGCCCTGCCTAGGGTTCTCAAAGAAGTATAAAACCAGAATGTCCTATGTGGCTTGCATGCTAGGATGTAATCAGGGTGGTTTTGTGTGAAGTGATCTTGAAGATTTTCTCGAATGTGTTATATGGTATTCAGTATTCTTTTGTTATGACTACTAATATACGAATACTGATCCTAGTTTACCATATTTCTAGGTCCACAACTAGTGAACCGGTTATTAACCTGTGTTCAATATAAAATTCTAATAAATACAAAAGATATAACAATATTAACTAGATTTGATTGAGAAAGGGAAAAAAACTGAAGTACGAAAAAAGATAAAGAAAATTTTGAAGTACTTCATGTGATAAAAGTCTAAGACTGAGGAAAGAAAAGACAATTCTATAAAAAGTAATCATAAGTTAATTATGACCTTTCAACTAATAAATTACCACATACCCTACCAAACTTAAAAAGAAAGCAATAATACAGCAGTAACACCGGTTCTTCCCTAATTCATCAACTTTATAGAGAATCTGGGTCATAGACACCAGTTAGCAAGATGAAGAATTTTTTAAATTTTTTTTGTAGGTGGTTTATCAATACCATTATGATTTCTAGGTGGTTTTGCTATAGCAGACCCAATATTTATATTTATTAGGAGGTGATCGGAGGGCTTAACCAAGCTTTTATGGGGCGATCGGGATTTTAGCGTATAACACTAATTTTTTTCCACGGTTTCTGCATGTAGAAGTAGGTAAGTCACAGGGTGGTCGACTTTGGACCAGGCCTTACAAGTGTTCATGGAACTCGTGTTGGGGGAAGTGACTTTGAGGAATATCTTCAATGATTCCCAATGCGACTTCCATGAATGTTTGTCAGGTCTGGGGGTCTCTGGTGGTCAGACCACCCGACTTGACAAACATTTATGGTTTGGACAAGAACTGACATTTGATAAGCATTCATGGAAGTCGCATTGGTTATTATTGTGGAGATTCCCCTTAAATTCGCTCCCTCGGTGCGATTTATTCTGGCATGTTGCAACTCATGCGAGTCACCAAAGCAATCGTAGGTTATGGAAACACAACATTATTTCTGAAAAAAGAAAATTGAAGGTTGGGATACATATAACTTGCACTGTTTTAACATTTGTTTTAGCGTCCTAGTGATAAAGAATAAAATGAGTTAGGGTATGGTAATTATCAATGGAGATCAAATTTGTAATTTTCGAATAGAAAAGATCAAATATGTAAATGAGTATTTCATATAGGGTTACAACATCATTAGAAAATCAAATGCTCAATTTAAACCTTTAAAACTACGTACCCAATTAATATCTTCAGTTCTATGTTTATGGGAGCCTCATAGCGTATGGCTCTATACGTAGCGTATATATGCATGATTTGACAGTGTACGAGATTTGACTAAGTGGTCGTGTACGGACCCTGTACCTACGCTGCGTATAGGTCTATGCCATACGCAGCGTAGGTACAGGTAGGGGTTGATGTGCAAATAGTCATGTTGGTGTGCAAATATGTGGACTCATTTTGTATTGATGCGTTTATACCATGTGGTGGAAATCTGTATAAGAAACATAGATATTCTAGGGTACATGCATTATTGTGTAGGGTCAGACCTTTTAGGGCAGAAGAAAGTGTTAACATGCTGGTCCCAGAATTGAAGCGTGCGTTCACAGTGAAAGCTCTATGAACATAATAATTATACATGAAGAAACAAGTTAACTGATAATGTAAAGTCATGGAGAAAATTAATCTTCTGAGTCTTGTGATAGACTCTTTTGATGTCTGGAGGTAGAGTGAAATTAAGCACAGAAAATCTGTAATCATGTAGATTTGTTTTTATAACATTCTCAATCCATTTTTTATTTATTTATAGTTATCAAAAGATGAAATCTTTTCATAAGAAATAGCACAAACTAGATATAGTATTTATCTTAATTGAAATATTGGAAACTCTAATATGACTGCACTCCTGCAGTGTTGCTATCACCAGTCTGCAGCTTAAACCCTAGGCTCATTATTGGGGATCAAGAAAAGATGATATCTTTTTGGATTTTAGTTAAGCTTAATTGAATCTTGCTGATCTTGTTTCTTCTTGCAGGCTTGTTTGCTGTTATGCATCCATACTTTGAACACTTTTTTATTCAATCCAACTTCATTGCAGAATTGTAGAATTTCTTTTTCATCTTGCTTTAGAAATTTCCACCCTAGTTTTTTTTCTGCAAAATCATGCATTTTTTGCTTTTGCTCTTCTGTGAATTTTGTTCGGAATCTTTTCTTTACCGGCTGTCCTCCCGGGAGTGTTCGAAACATGTCAAGACCTTCACCTTATGCATCTGTGTGTACCATCTGGTGGTGATATTAGTTATTATCAAAAACCAAAATCGAATCGTTAAAAATCAAAATCGAACTAAACCCAAGTAAACAATTTAGTTCTGGTTTTGTTCGAAAATTTCTAATAAAAAACTTAAAGTTCCAGTTTGATTCCGTAACTATAGGGAAAATTGTAGTTAGAAAACATCAAGTTTAGAAGTGGTTTTACAGGCTGTGACCTAACCAATCAACAGGGTCGGCTCAATCATTTTGGTGGCACAAAGAGAAGTAAAACTTTGTGGCCCTTTTCCAAATTTAATTTGTTATAAAATAAAATAAAATAAAATAAGTATATAACTAGATGAGTTAAATTACTTTACAAAATAATAAAAATTTGGTTCATATGTTATGTAACAAATACAAATAGTACACCGGTCTAAACCTAATTAGGTTCAAATGTATTCAAACATGAGCAGCATATTTCGCTTTTATCAATATCAAAAAATGACATAAAACTACTTTTGAATTCTGTAAGACCCAATACATTCCACCTAAAACAAACACCAAATCTGAATTAGAAAACTACATAAAATATGATAGAACTCCTTAAAAGTTTAAGCCGATGCAAATTTCATTCTATTTGGCATAAATCGCCTTCATTCGGTGCAAAAGATAATGGTTTACCCAACAAGTTCAATGTCCATAAAGAATTCAAAAAACCTCTCAACATTAGCACATGCTTAAAGCTAAAGTAATTACTATTTGGCAAAGCCTACAAACAAAAGAATATCTACATAAAACAAAAGACAATCTAACAAAATAAAAACAAAGCATACAAAAACTAAAGCAAAACGTCAGTAGCGTGAAATAACAATTTCAGTTCCTTTCTTCAAAAATCAAACGACTCCATTGAACTCCTTTCGTAAAATAACAAAAAACTTCCATAATCTTACTCCGATTGAACTTCCCAGATCTAGTTTTCTTAATTTGCTCTATGTACTACCGCCGGATACGCTGCATGACGGCCCAAGAAAACCTATAGAACAAAATTAAAAACTCTGGGGGCCCTTGGGAATTGGGGGCCTAAAGCTATGGCTTTATTTGGATCACCTTTGAGCCGGGCCTGCCAATCAAACACTAGTAAACTCTAACCTTTATTGACATTAATTTAACTTAAGTTAATAAAATGATTTTTATGAGTTTGAATAACAGCAGCATATAGTAATTCTAAAAACATAAACGACATAGATTTCAGTTGGAGCAACGTGCATAAGGTCAATTGGAAAGTATATCCTCTTGCTAATCCAAGCAAACTGCTGGTAGATTAACAAATATACCTGAAATATGCCCAATCACTTCAAACAATTAGTTAAGAAAAACTAATTCACTTGAAAATTTATCATGTTTACTTGAATTTTTATTGAGCTAATATAAAAAAAAGTGAATACATTTAATATGGAATGTAGATAAATCTCACGGTCCGATCCGGCTTTAAACAACCGGCTTTTGGCATAAACCGTAAACCAAACTGTTCGTTACGGTTTGGAAGTTTTGAAACAGATACCGAAAGTGGCACATAAAACCGACCGTAAAACCAAACCAATGACTGATTTGGACGGTTCCACGAACCATAAATACCCCTAGTTTTTTTTATTTATATTTCCTATCTAAACTCTCTAAATAAACAACTATTACACTCCTAAAGATCTCTCTGCTTATAAAATGTTTCAAACCTACTGGAATCATACACTCCTTTCTGATCTTACATATGTGACTTGGTCTGAAAAGTAAATGAAGAAAGGAAATAGCTATCATCAGCTATCACTCAATCGGTAAATCCCATCGGTAATCTGTCGCAAAAGAGATTAGCCAGACCATTTTTTACGACTCCTTAGTCCTTACCAACGGAATTTCGTCGTTAGTATCGTCTTTCTGTCTGTCGATGGCGTCCGACAGAATCAGCCGCGGTGATACTTACAAAGTAGTGTGATAAAAGCTAAATACTGTAGTAAAATAGAATCTTGAACTGCTTAAAAGACATTGCTTGATAAAAGCTAGATTGTAACAGCTCTATAACATGCTGCATGCATAGATGACATCCAGGTTTCTGGGCATGGGATCTGTTATCTGTAGATGAAAAGCATGAATACAAGAGGAGAGTGTACTACTATGTAGAGTAGGGTGGGGTAGGGGTTATGGTTTAGGAAATGTTTGCTACAGGCCATAAGAAGGTGGACACGTGGTTAATAATTAAAGAAAGTTTGCCAGGGCCTGGTTTGGAGTCGAAAAGTAAGAAAATTATGAGGCTGGTGTCAATGGCTGGTCTACTTCAGTACTCCACAAGCTACTGAAACATACAACTTAGACCAGACAAAGGCCACTTGAGTTGTAGTCCAATGGTAAAAGGCAAAACCTTTTTTACGAGAGGCTCGGTTTCAAACCTAGGCAAGTAAAATTAGCCGTTAAAAAAGTTAGATAAAAAAAGGGTCTACATATTTACACACCTTATTGCTTATTTGGACACCCTTCAAGACGCCTCGTATAGACCTATACGAGGCGTATAGCCTTTTTCAATTTCCAAGAGAATCTCTGATTATGTCATATTTTGTCTTATTTGCCTCGTATAGGCCTATACTGGGCGTCTAGGCGAAAAAAGACCATTTAGCCCCTGATTTAGGCCTATATTGGGGGTAAATTGGTCTTTTTTGCCTCTCTTATATGCCTAGTATAGGCCTATACTAGGCGTATATAAGGGGGTTTTTTTTTTTTTTTTAACAAACATTTTATACAATATTAATCGTTTTAGCAAACTTTTATACAAAAACAAGTTTTTTTATTTTAAATAATTAATATTAGGACCCCTCATTGGTTTTTTTTTATACGATCGAATATTTTAAAATATTTTTATAAAAAAACTTGTTTTTGTATAAAAGTTTGCTAAAACGATTAATATTGTATAAAATGTTTGTTAAAAAAAAAAAAAAAAAAAAAAAAAAACCCTTCAAGACGCCCAGTATAGGGCTATACTGGGCGTCTATGTGGACCAAAAGACCATTAAACCCCTGAATTAGGCATATACTGGGGGCAAAACAGGGCTATAATGGTCTTTTGGACCCCTAGTATACGCCCAGTATAGCTCTATACTGGGCGTCTATTTTTATTTTTTTTTTTGTTTTCTCTTTTTAAATATTAAAAAGAGAAAACAAAAAAAAAATAAAAATAGACGCCCAGTATAGAGCTATACTGGGCGTATACTAGGGGTCCAAAAGACCATTATAGCCCTGTTTTGCCCCCAGTATATGCCTAATTCAGGGGTTTAATGGTCTTTTGGTCCACATAGACGCCCAGTATAGCCCTATACTGGGCGTCTTGAAGGGTTTTTTTTTTTTTTAACAAACATTTTATACAATATTAATCGTTTTAGCAAACTTTTATACAAAAACAAGTTTTTTTATTTTAAATAATTAATATTAGGACCCCTCGTTGGTTTTTTTTGATACGATCGAATATTTTAAAATATTTTTATAAAAAAAAACTCATATTAATTATAATAAAACTAATATTAATTATAAAAAACTCATATTAATTATAATAACACTAATATTAATTATAAAAAACTCATATTAATTATAATAACACTAATATTAATTATACGATGCCTATACGAGACTTATACTATACTATACGATACGATACAACACGATAGGCTTATACAAGACCTATACGAGACTTATACTACACTATACTATACGATACGATGCGATACAACACGATACTATAGGATACGATACCACATCCATAGGCCCATACAATGCCTATACGAGATTTATACTACACTATACGATACGATATGATACGATACAATACAATACAATACGATATTAGACTATTGGATAAGATACAACACTCGTATAGGACTATAGGTGTGGTTTAGGTCCCGTTTAGGCCTATAGGCTTATACAAGACCTATATGGGACCTATACTAGACTTATACTATACACTATACGATACGATACAACACCCGTATACGTAGATAGGCCTATACAAGACCTATAAGGGACCTATACTACACTATATGATACGATAGTATCGTATTGTATTGTATTGTATCGTATAGTATGGTATTGTATCGTATAGTGTATAGTATAAGTCTCGTATGGGTCCCATATAGGTCTATACGAGAGCTATACGAGACTTATACTACACTATACGATACGATACGATACTATAGGATATGATACAACGCCCGTATACGTCGATAGGCCTATACAAGACCTATAAGGGACCTATACGAGACCTATACTACACTATATGTTAAAAATAATGTAATATTTCTACGATTGAATATTTTTAAAGGCCGATCTTGAAAACAGTAAAATATTTTCATAAAAAAATAAAACTTTTCTTAAAAAACAACTCAAATTACCCCACCAAAACACCTATTTTTTTACTCAAAAAACATCACCCTCAAAAAACAATCAAATTACCCTACCAAAACATCCATTTTTCAACTAAAACGATTAATATTGTATAAAATGTTTGTAAAAAAAAAAAAAAAAAACCCTTCAAGACGCCCAGTATAGGCCTATACGAGGCATATAAGGGACAAAGGGTCATATATGAGGCCTATACGAAGGGTCCAATACGCCCAGTATAGGCCTATACGAGGCGTATTGAAGCAGTCAAACCAGAAGTGACATGAGTCAGACACTGATTTTGATGTAACCCTATACGCCTCGTATAGGCCTATACGAGGCAAAGGGTGTCTAAATAGGCAGATAAGGTGTCAGGATAGTTTGAGCCTAAAAAAATAAACAAACAAGTATAAGGCATGTTTCTTGCTTTTCGACTCCATCCCCTTTAAAGAAAATGGCTGGTGTCAATGACTTGTACATAAGGAATTAAGGATAGCATGTAGAGGACCAACAAACTGCGCCGCCATTCCCTTCTGAATAGAAAACCCTAATCTACTAAAAACAAAGTATCGCCCCTGAGGCCTGAGGGGTCGAAAAGTTGTTGTGGACCACACGCTGAACTCTAGCCAAGAACCGAACTGCCTCCGGCGCCAAGGAGCCGAACGTGTCAAACGTCAGGGGGACAAAGACATGTTGATTATCCTCACAAGCTTTTCGCGTGCTTTTCCACCTTCTTTGACTCTGCTTGCCGAGCCATAAACCCGTTTTCCCGGAACCCGGCTAGGGGGGATACACTTGCGAGATCGACACAAGTATGTTTCCCGCCCTCCCAACCAAAAAAACTAGCTCGTCAGCCGGGCGTAGGGTGGACCTCCTTCCATCGGGTCTGTAAGAAAATTATCCGGTGTCTCTTTTTTTGCCGAGATCTCTGCTTGTTTGAGAATATCCATTAACGCGTCTCGAACAAAGTCATGGTTATACTTAGACCCCGGCAACTATCTACAGTGTAACGCATACTCCCCGTATTTATTCAGGCGTGCTTTACGGCAGACTGGGCAAGTTCCAAATTGTAAGGGTAAAGGGAGTGGAGCGGTGAACTCGACGGCAAAGGAGTTTGCCGCGCGGCAACACCGCCGCCGGCCTCCTTTGTCGCTCGGCAAACTTGTTCAAGCGGGGAAGCATCACCGATTCGGGAAAGGGGACATGATGATGATTGATGTGTGTGTGTATGTGTTGATGTGTGTGTATATATATATATAAAGTTTACCACTTTCATCTGTTTAACCACTGCCAACATTTTTCGCCAAAGTTTAAACTCTTCACACTGATTGACATGGCACACTCTGATTGGTCGATTTTGAAGTTTGCCACTTTCACCTGTTTAACCACTCCCTTCAACCTAAGTTATTGTTCAACACTTCTATTTCATGGATTATTTTCCTTTATAGAGAGGATGTTGAGTAATTTGAACAAGAAGTTTGTTGAGCTGCATGTAAAAGTTAAGATATAATTGAAATATATGTGCCATTCTAAACCTATGCTTGACTACTTATATCAACCGTATTATAGGGTGTATTTGGTTTAAGGATTTAATGAGCTAATGGAATGAAATTGATTTATGTTCGTTTTAACATTGACTAGGTGTTTTCATCGTTGCGCGTTGCGCAAGTGCAACGATTGATTTTTGAGTTGGTTCCATTCAGTATTGCATTGCATTGCGCTCGAACAGTTGAGTGGCCACCGGCCCTTCCGTGCACATATATAGATTCATTCTTCGTACCTGGTCCAGCCTCACAACTCTTCGTGGGTTGGTAAGAAGTCAGTCTTGTTTGGTAAGACGGAATTTGACAAAGAAAAGAGAGTGCTCGCCCTGGCCAACAAAGGTCTCTTCGCGCATGAGGTCATACGTGAGATACTAAATATTAACTTAAAACTTGATATATAAACTAAAAAAGATTACCAAGTTTCAAAGACAAGAACGCCAAAACCTTCTCTTAGGCTGCATCAAAAACATGTTGAATATTACATATGACTTGTATTGCTCGTGAGATATAAAACTACATATGCCAAAAATATCTCTACTAACATAAACAAATTCATCTCTTCACAATCAAAAGGTCCTGAAGCTTCTTGAGAGTTGGAATTGTACTATGTAGATACTGCCCTTGACCTGCATTTTGATAAATCGTATCACATGAGTCCTTTTAATGCAAAACCCTGCTATAGATAAAACATCAATGCTGGATCGCCAAAGTGGATCATTCTTGATGCATCATCGACAACGGTTCAGTTTCTGAATTCAAAACAACATAGCAATATGATCTAATTAAATGAAAATAGTAATGGATCTAATCTTGAAAATCGTCCCCATGCAATCTTCACAAATTTAAACATATTTACTAAAAAGAAATAAAAAAACATGGTGTTCACTTGTTAGTGATTACATACTTTGAAGCCGTACTTCACGCTTACATGACCAGCTCCCATGTTTATCAATCTGCGATTATAAAGAAGATAACTTTATAACTTATGAATTTAAATAGTTGAAAGAAAGAAGGGAAAAAATGAGAATTTGAATTTTCGACTTTCACATCAACAGGTTCAAATAACCAGGTTGGATTTGATTAGCCAGAAACGGGTTTTGCTGCGTGTTCATCCATTAGACTAAAGACACAACTTTGTTCTCTTTAACATATTATCAATATCCGCTAACTCGTCACCTGACATTCCTTCTTGGTTGGGTCGTTTTGTTTGCTAAAAGGGTGGGATATATGAAAAAGGGTTGTAATGGGCTCAATCTCCCAAATCGATACATGGTCATGCCTTTCACCAGCAGTTGCCTCATGCCAGCAAACCTACTCAAGACCAAAAAATGATTATGTTGGCCAACACTTTAGTTCTGAAATATGCCAACATGAGCAATAAGTATACCTGTAGGTTATGCCATTGCGAGTTCTTCCATGGAACACCATTCAGATCACTAATACCAGTAATCGTACCCATATGCCTAAGTAATCGTACCCATATGCCTGTAATAATTTTTCCACTAATATATTTAAACCACAACATAAAAAAAAACAGAGTAAGTATATTTAATATTTAAAAGTTAGACCTCTTTACATTCTTGTTACCGGTTCTTTAGTCTCGAACATCATTTGGAACCACATGCCAAGAGATATCTGGTTGTTGTAGACTGCTTTATAGTACTTGGCTAATGGAATTACAAATTCTGATGGGCTAGTCCTGTTTTAAAAAAATTAGCAAAGTGAAATGGATATTTGGGTTTGCTCAAGTGATTTGATCTATGATAATTTGAATAGGTCTTATAAAGATCAATAACTACACTATAACTATAAATTTTCAAATCATTATCATATACCAAAAACAAAGCCATCCATCAGAATATTTTTCCTTTGCCTCGTTTAATCTCGAATATAACACCTGGTGATTAAAAGAAAAAATATATAAATTCCTATAAAATTAAAGCTAATCGCATAAAAGATGAAACACATTGACAAAACAAAAGGTTTCAAAACAAATCCCTAACATCTACTATAATCACGAAAACACTAACACTTATTGAACAAATATTATCAACCAGAGGAAAGAAAAAGTGAAATGTTATATACCTGCAATGTGTTTAAAGAACACGTAATGACACAGAGGTCTCAACACATGATGACTTGAACACTGGCGAATTTTCTAGGTCTAGCCATTTTCAACCACAACCCTGAGCACTCCATCTTCAACTTCACAGCCACACACCATGGACCACCTAATCGTCTCACACTGCCTAACGACCAGGTACCTTTTTTGAAAGCGCATCAGATGTAGGTTGTCATTCCAATGTTTTCCTCAATTTTCTCCAAAAATTTGTTAGTTCCAATGATATCCGCCAGATATTCAACAAAGCCTTCATCATGGGTACCTTGATCTTTCGGCTTCATAAGCGAAATTTGGTCAGCCTCGCCCTACAAAAATTTAGCAAAATGCAATTCAACACTTCTAAAGTATAATAAACAAAAGCTGGAAAACTCTGTTTGATAGTTGAATTTCAAATCAGATTGATAAACCCTAATAAAAAGCTTCGGACTTTGAACAACCCATTTGGGGGAAAACAGGTTTAATAAAAAAAACAAAACCCTAACCTTCTGAAATTGGCCAACGCATTGTTCAACAGCGTATGATCAGAAGTTCTTCATGACCATTTCTTTGACAAAAACCCTCGGTTTGAGGTGGTATTAGTGGTCATGAACTCCTCTTCGGCATCCACCGGTGATTGATGAACATGAAGAAAGCATTTTTAACCATCCCATCTCTTTCACATATTAAAACCCTACACTTTCAAATCAAATATATGTTCACTCTCAAACCAAGGCCAATTTGAAGATTTTCTTAACAAAATTGCACGCTTACTTGCTTAGATAGTTAGATACACGATCAATATGACAATAACAAATGAACAACAACAGACAATCCATGATTATTTGAACAAAATTACATCGCGAGATACATTATTAGAACTGGGAAGAGCATACCGTAAACAAAAACACGAAGGTTAGGGTTCTCCGCGGGTCCGTATTGAAAACCGGTGGGTAAAAATTAATTAATCAGAAAACTGACCTTCGAGATTGACTTTTACCGCTTTCCGAACACTCGCAAATCTTGAAATCACCGGTTGACCGGTTGTTTCTCTTTTAATTCTGTCGCAGCCTCCAAATCCACATCTGACTGTTTACTGTGATACACCACCACAGGTTCCACCGTTACGGCAGGCTCAAAATCTTTCATGTGGGTTAGGGTTAGGTTTTGAAGAAAGGAGAAGAAGCGGTGGGTATTTTGGATTACCATGACCATCGTCTACACAGCGTCTCTCTCTTAAACCCTCAGTCGTTGTTCGTCGGTTGGGGTTGTAGAGGCGCCGGAATCAGGTGGCGCCGGCGTGGCTCCGCCACCGAAGGCGGTGGTCAGCCACCACTCCCTCACGATTCTCTCTCTCACTCTCTTCTCTCTCTATACATTTGCATCTTTCTCTCGCTCTAAGGCGGTGGAGTCCTCCGGCGTTCCTCTGTTGGTCTTTTGCCAAATGAAGAAGATAAAGAGGGGTGTGCCCTTTTATTTCCCTGTTTGATTTACTGTTCATCGGGAGTTTCCTTTAATATGTATAATAATATGCATAAATAATGGTTTTGAGTAAACCCATCTTATAAAAATGGGATTTTAAGGTACAAGGCCAGGTCATCGGAGGGGAAAAAGGAAAATTATCAAAATGTCACTTGACCAACTTAACTTATCAAAATCTCACATTCCTGCGTCTATGGGGGGACTCATCCGGTATGGAAAGCGACTGACAGTAAAGTTGAAGAGTCCATGAATGAGGTGGTTACATGTGTCCAACAAAGGTGATGCGTCAGTGGACAAGTCCACTGACGCTTCGGAAGAGTCCACTGACGCATGAGCTGCCTTTTTGGCTTTGATGTGTCGGCCGTCGACGCATCAGCTTTGTTGGATACATGTAACCACCTCATTCATGGACTCTTCAACTTTACTGTCAGACGCTTCCCATACCGGTTGAGTCCGCCCATAAACGCATGAGGGTGACATTTTGGTAAGTTGAGTTGGTCAAGTGATATTTTGGTAATTTTTCTAGAGAAAAATAGACCACCGCCAGGGCCCACTTTTCCTAGGGGCTCAAATTTTTTATATATTTTATGTATAACTTTTCTTCTAAAAATAGACTACAATTTAACTCAAAACCCATTTGATAAACCCATTAACCTTTTTATTTAGTTTAGGCCATTACACAATTAAACCAAATAACATTTTGATTTTAGTTTAAGCCCATTACAAACAATTAAACCCATTTTTCAGTGAAATCCAATTACCCTACTAATTAAACCCACTAACCAAATATGTTTTAAATTAAACCCAATTAAAATACACTAACGTCGGTCACTGGCGGCAAAGAAGAAAAAAACGAAGAGAACGACTTAATGGATTGGCACTAATATCTCCTAAGAACTATATATTAAAGAGTATGTATTATACACAGTCGATTCTAAACTTTTTTTCAAAAAATGCTAATCTCACAATTCATTTAACTATTTAAATTAGATAACATAAGTTTAACATTTAATAAAGGGTTATTGGATTTTAATAATCCTAAGTTTCACCAGTTGGCCGATAATAATCTCAACTTTAAAATTTCCCTCCAATAATTCAAACTTGTAAAAGTTTGGCCGCCATTGATCCTTTTCCAACATAGGTGCACTTAAATCAATTAAGGAGTCTCTAGGTGTAATTGAATCTATTGAGGAGACCAAATTCTTATATGTTTGAAAAGGATCAATGACGGCCAAGCTTTTACAAGTTGAGATTATTGGAGGGAAATTTTAAAGTTGGGATTATTATCGGCCAACTGATAAAACTTAGGATTATTAAAATTCAATAACCCTTTAATAAATAGTAAACGTAACTTTAACAATTTATATATTATCAATTAGTAACTAGTTTAGGCATTAACCACTTGTACATACAACTATTTTGGTGTTTTGTGTTTGGTGGTCTTATACATTTGATTATTTGGATTGTACTTTAGGGGAGTGGGGGTTGTTACAAGTGATAGAATTCCATCACTCACAAACATCCAATCATGTTACGCCATGTCAGCAACCACTATTCTATCACTCACAAGCATTTTTTAGTGGAGGTGGTCATCACTAGTGATGGAATTCCATCACTCACAAATTTTTAAAAAAAAATTTTAATTAGAAATTAACAATAAAACACTAAAATTATAAATTTCATTAAAATTAAAACATACTAGTTCAATTTAACATACTAGAAATATTTTAGGCTACAATTTAAAAAAAATACTAAACAAACTCTATTACTCGTCCGACTCATGAAACTCCAAACCTAAAGAACCTACTAGTTCGATTAAATCGTATCTCAACCGAAAGTGCGTTTCTTCATCAGCGTCGTTATAACTTTTTTTTTGTAGGTATTCAGGCGGACGAGGAATTTTATGTGCACCACACACCCAATGGCACTAGAATGTGGTGTCCTAATGTTCCTACTATTTTAAGGCCTGTTGTTGGTTGTGTATACGAAACGTGGAAGGATGTGTTCAGTATGTAAAAGGAGTATGCTGTGTATTTTGGGTTTTCTATTCGTAAGGGGCAAACCAAGGGATGGAAGGGGTTTGTTACTCACCAGTACATAAGGTGTACTAAATATTCAAAACCACAGATTAAGCGTAAAGCTGATACCCTGGAGCAGTCAACCTTGACTATCAGGCAAAGTAGATATGGTTATTGTTTATTTTGGTGTGTATGGTGTTTATCCTTTTAGATTAGTTGGGTGTTAATAGCTAGAATCATACTTGGTTTTGATTATTTGAAGTTATGAATCTCCAAGATCTGGTCTTTTTTTATTGTAACATTACGTAACAGGGTGTTAGAAATGTAACAATCAAATCAAAAATGCCGATTACATTTTTTTGTATTACATAAAATAAAGTGCATTGTCACACTTTTTTCAGCTTATTGTGAAAATAAAGTGCGTTGTTACATTAATTTTCTTCAAATTATTGTAAAAATAAAGTGTCTGTCTGATGGGTACAAATTACCATATTTAAGTATAGAAGAGAGTATAAAAAGTAAAAAAAAAAAGTACAGAATACCCTTCTTGATAGATGTCGCCTGATGGGTACAAATTACCATATTTAAGCAATTACCAGAATACCCTTCTGTACCTTTTAGCAATTATCAGATTTTTTTAATATGTAAAAATGAGATACTTGGTCATGATAAAAGGAGAGCGATAGATCTAAATTAATCAATGGTTGAAACATAGTTTTAATAGTTTACCGTGTACTTCCATATCACTAGCTATTTATCAAAAAGTAAGAAATTATGTTACATTACATAATATCGTAATAAAAACTAAAACAAGAAATAATAACATTATTATGATCACTCAAAATAGTAAGAATTTTATCTACACTACATTCGACTACTCCCCCTGAGTTGCTATGTTTTTCCACTCGTTTACTTGTGACATAATATATCTTCATTTTTTGGTAACAAGTCTCGTGCTAAAAAAAATAAAGCATGTTACAGTACGTTTTTTTGTTGTAACAAATTTTGTGCTAAAAAGTAAGAAATTTATCCGAATAACAGTTGTTATATTGTTTTTTTCTCAAGCGAATACATGTTACAGTACATAGCAAAAAATGTAACATCACATTTTTTTTTGTTTTTGAAGAAATGAAAAAATGTACAAAAAGTAGTTAGTTGATAAAGATGACACCTTTTGTGATATTGTTGGATTTATGTCTTTTTACTTCTGTAGTTCATCCATGTTGTTCTCTTGCCTATCTTCAATCTCCTAAGTCCTACATGGACATGGTTGCAACAAAAAATAATATGTTTACATGTACAAAAGTTACATTTTACATTTTTTGCATTATACTCATGGGTGTTACAGATAAAATACATCCCCCAAAAATGTAAACAAGGTTAGAATCATATTACATAGCAAAAAAATGTAACATCACATTTTTTTTGTTTTCGAAGAAATGAAAAAATGTACTAAAAGTAGTTACTTGATAAAGATGGCACTTTTTGTGATTTTGTTGGATTTTTGCCCCCACAAATGCTACGTTACATTAATTACATATCAATGTGTGTGTTAGGCTACATCAATCATATTTTATTGTAGGTGTACTTTATAGGTTCTATATAGGTTTTGACTTTTTTTTACATTTTAACTCTAAGTTGTATGTACTTTTTCAGTCATATTTTATTGTAGGTGTATTTTATAGGTTCTATATAGGTTTTGACTCTTTTTTTACATTTTAGCTCTAAGCACTATGTACTTTTTTCTTTGTGAAAGTAGACAATCTTTATATAATTTTCAAAAAATTTAACTGTTGTTTTATTTCAAATTCTACTTCTAATTTTCTTTTTTAGATTTTTTACCTTTAAATGTAACCTTTTATTTATATATTTTTTGAAAATATGCACCGCCAAAGTAACATTTTCTTCCCCATAGAACATTTTTTGTAACAACTTTAAAAAAACATGAAAAGAAGTTTTTTGTTTATTCAAACCCCAAATATGTACGTGGTGGGGGAATCTAGCCCTAAATAAATGCCTATATGTTTTTACATTGGTCGGTGTATTGAGAAATCCACACCTTAATTAAAAAGTTTTATTTTTTTTTTTTTTTATCAAATCAAAACCCTTATCAACAAAAGCTACATCAGTTTTTTTTTCAACAAAATATCTTGTCGAAATGTTAATACCCTAAAAACTTTCTTGTAGCATTGTCAAGCCACATAAAACCCTTTCTTTGTAGCACCTTTAAAACAACAACAAATAAAAAATGACACCAACACACTTTATTTTTACAATAATCTAAAAAGGAGTTACAATGCACTTTTTTCTGTAACGGGCATTATTTATGTAACACGAAAAAATGTAACATGCATTTTTTCTTCGATTGTTACATTTCTAACACTCGGTTAAGTAATGTAACTAGAAATGTTACAAAATGTATATAAAAAATATAACTTCATTAACAAAAATCCAACAACAACAGATTTTTAGATTCAATTATCATAACAATAAACAAGAAAAGCAACTTAGATTTTAATCCAATACATAAGAACTTAAATCAAATCGTTTCCATTTGTTCAGATTTGAAAACAAATTTTACACAAAAAAATGTTAAAATAAGAAATAAAAAAAACATAAAAAATGAAGATCTACAAAACACCAAAAATTGTAAATCTGATAAAAAAATTGAAAATAAACATACTTATGGATCTGGATGATCTTTTAGATATGGAATATCATGTTCAACATCGAACATCTTTTGGATCATCTTCAACATCGAACCGTCATCTGAAACATCATCTTCAACATCGAACATCTTCAACCGGATCTGGAGCATCTTTTGGATCTGATAGCATCTTTCCGGAGCATCTTTTGGATCTGGATCATCTTTTGGATTCGGAGCATATTTTTGGGTCTGGAGCATCTTTCCCAATCACCAAAAATCAGAGCACTTTTGGATCTGATAATTTCAATGGATGATCGAATACATTTTTTGTCATTCTTAAAAAAAATCATGAATCTATTTCGTAAAAAAAATCATGAATCAGAACACAACCCCCGACCCCTATCCCGGGAGCGGGCGGCCGTGAGCCAGTTTCAGTGGTATCGGTGTTTATCAATTTGGCAGCGGAAAATTTCATCAGGACCGTAGTTAGGAAATATTTTTATCATAGTTAAACACCAAAAATATTCAAAATAAAGAAATGGGATAAAACCCAAGTTTTTCTGATAATATTTTTATAAGTGGGACAAACCCCGATTTTTCATTTTTGATATATTCATAGGAATAATCCCAATTATTGAAAACAATTCTCCTTTTTAATTAGGTAACTTTTATTGCCACTTTTTCTAAGCCTTCAGTGCTCTCCAGCTGGCTTTTATTGGCTTCACACTAAGTTACCTTAAACACGTGTTTAAAACATTTTATCAGCAGGAAATACTGGTGAGTGAATCCCAGTTTAATCAAGTTTAATAAAAACCATTGTACAGTATTGAGGGCGATCTCGCAATTACATTTGTTTCCAAGTTATATCAATTAACATCCATGGTACTGTCAGACCCGACTTGTGGAAATGTTACCCCTCGCAAGGTAATAACATAACTTTGTATACAAAATCCCAACATACTCATGATAATTGTATTCTTACAAATACTCAATAACTGTTTAATATATAATTAATCGTGTGAGGTTTTGTAAAAACAACTTACCAAAAAGGAGATTACTCACATTGCTATTTTAGGTCTTTCCTTTGTGGCTTCCTGGTTATAATCTATTAAATAAATAATGCACACGTGTTAGTATAATAACTCATTTTAACATTAGTAATACCCTCCCCGAGACGGCATTCCAACGACTACGTCGGGCAGAACCACGACAGCCGTTACGGAACCCTAGATCAATCGGGCAGCGTATCTAATACGTATCCAGGGGTTATGATACTTACCACGAGGCAGAGCTTCGCTTATTAGGGGGTATAATGCCCGAGAATCACTTTGTTTATGCAGAAATTCGTGAGGGAGAAGAAAGAAATGAACGATTTGGACTGAAAGCTCAACTGCTATATTTATAGGGCTGTTCGTCGGGTCTCTCGCGCCCCGCGTAGGAAGAAGCCAGAGCCTTCGCGGCCCGCGAGGACCAGAAAAGGCGGCGGTGGTGCTGAGTCATCCCAGGGGTGTTGACGCGTGTCCTGCCACGTGGCGGGTTGTGCTTTCGCCATCTGTAGCTCGGTTGCGGCCCGCGTAGAATGAGGAATAGTATGTCGCGCCCCGCGACAGACTTAAATATTTGTTTTTATTTTTATTTTATTAATTTAAATATATTTCGGGCCCACTTTTCGTATACGAGGTGTATTTTTAGGAGGTATAGGGTATTCTAAATATATTAGGGGTGTCAGAATTATTTTTGGAGGGTTGATATAACTTGATACAACTCCTGGATTATTTAATAAAATATATAGTGAACTCACATTAAGTATAGTAGCCCAATTTAACTTTATCCCTACGTCACGAGACAGAACCCCAACGAATTTAGACAGAGCCTTGACATACGTTACGGGGCTCTAGATCAATCGGACAGGGTATCAGTTAAAAGGGGTTAAAACACTTAAAACGGGACAGCGCTTTGGAGTAGTATAGGTTTAATAATAATAGAATTATAAAAATGAGAAAGAGGGGCGGCGAATGGTGTGAGAGCTGAATGTCGAGCAATTGTTTTGGCTACTACTCTTTGCTATATATAGTTGAATTAAAAGCTTAGAGTGTAAGTTTCAAAGATTTCTTTGCATTGCTGGACATACACGTAGCAACATGAATTTCATTTGTTAAGTTTCTATATTATTATTTTATTCCCAATTTTTGGTATACAGACACGTATACAAACATACAAAATTCAATTTGAAATTGAATTGAATTGTAAGTTAGCTACATTATTATTATTTTATTATTATTATTATAATTAATTAAGCTGCTTCACTTAGTTGGTGCTTATCTAAAGTATGACAATAATGAATATGTCATTAGAACGAGAATAATCTTATCTACATTTTAAATCAAGTTTCATTAAAAACAGAGTAGGTTCAAATATAATGTATTTTTATTTAAACGGTTCATAGGCCCCGTCTTGGTACTTCATATTTCTAACATCCAACTTACCCGTAATCCACTCGTTAAATAACTTTATTTTAAATTTGAAATTTTGGGAATGTTACATTCTCTCCACCTTGTTTTAAATATCGTCCTCGAGATTTGAACTACGATATCTTCTTGGGTTTGCGTCACATCTTCTAGTTAGTAAAAATAGTTATTAAGGTACTTGAAATAAAAATATAAATAACAATTGAAATTCAGTTGTCCAACTTAGTTTCAGGAATTGATAAACTTAGAGGAAATGATACAATCATCGAGGTGACTAAGTTTCACGAGTTTAAAGGAGATATTTGATAGGCATAGAATTCGAATGTAATGACTTGTAGAAATTATAGGATTCAATGCCAGAGAAGAACTTACTTTGATCATCAATTGAGGGAGATTCTAAATCAATAATCTCAATTTGTGAATGGAAGTATAAAAAATGATTTGTCAATAATCAACCCAGAAATCAAAATGGCAAGGATACACTGGATATTACAATAGAATTTAGTGTATTATGGTCTTAATATATAATTGTATCAAGACTACTTAAATGATAAGTCAAACAAATGATGGGGTTGACTATTAGCACAGGTTACAAATTTATACAGACACCGCAAGGTGTTGTAGTGATTGAAAGAATTTAATAATTATGGTGACCAAACGAATTCACCGTTTTTGAAATTAACTGAAAGTTTCAAGGAAGCGAATCTGGATATGAAGAAAGAATCGAATAGTATGGAATCAATTTAAAGATTAAAGAATTACTGGAGGTACATTTATCTTAACACAAAATTGCATTAAGACTGGTTTAGGATAATGAAATAAATAAATTCGTACCTCAGGTGTAAAAATAAAATGAGTCTAATTTTCAAAGAAATCGCCACCGCAAGGTGTCGTGTTTTAACAAATAATACATCGAAATTCAGACAATTAGATTATCTCAATTCATCATATGGAATTTTGAATTGAATGTGTATTGTGAACAAGTTCAAACAATTGAGCTTGGTTTGGATACATTCCAACAATGGATATATGTATTGACAAGAAATGGTTTTTAATGAAAATTTAGTAACTCTGAAAAAAAGAGAAGTTTTCCAAGAAGTCGATTGACTCGATTATCAAAAGTCATCATTTTAAAATCAGAGGGGGAAAATTTATTAAAACTCATGAGTAGATGATCTTTTTGATTTGAATTCACATGACAAACAATGCACGTACAACATAGGAATTTGTCAAGAGATGAGATAAATATGAGTTGACTCTATAAAAGAAAAACAAAGACCTTTTATTGATGAAGTTTTGATCAGAATTAAAAGTCAACTAATAATTAAGTGCAGACAAAACATAAGGGTGCTTTATTTTAAAAGTTGCTATTAGCTTGGTGTTATGCGTTCTCCTTAGCTTCATCGGGGTTTCGATCCTCGTTGTCGGGGGCCTTAAATAGTTTCGGGCAGTAGGGATGAATGTGACCTGGGTCTCCGCATTTGTAACATACATTAGTTTTCCTTCTACATTATTCCTCTGCATGTCGCGCCTTCTTGCAGAAATTACAGCGAAGTGTCTTCTTAGAATGGTGTTTTCTTGAATGCTTTTTGTTGTTGCGGGTAGGTTACGCGATTGCTGGTTCCGTTTCTTGGTCTTTACATGATTTGTCGGAGCGGATTCCTTATAGGAGTATCCATAGTTTGTGGTTTTCTTTCGTTTGGAAGGTGAAGGTTTGATACGAATATCATGACTTCCCTTGGAACTAGGGTTAGGTTTGAAGTGATGGGTATGCTTACAGTGTATAGTATGACCTTTGGTCATAGGCACATAAATTTTAATAGCTTCGATGATCGAAGGTATGGCATTCGATATTTCTTGAGCTATTATATTTTCTATAGTATTTCTATCCAAAGAGTTTTCATTATTAGCCTGAATTTCTTGATCACATGGTATTTCCTTTGACATCTGAATTACAAACATGTTCAGATATAATTATCACAGAACTAAACAATTATACAGACATATTTTATTTAGCATCATTATACTCATGACTATTAGTATTATGCGATGATGATTAAGGTAACATATACATGTTATATCTTAACATTTTCTTTTACTATATGTCTTATCAAATTATAAGGAAAGTGTAATTTTATATGTGTTGTTTCTTCCTTTGGTGTAATAGTTTTTATATTGCCTAAATTTACTTATATTTCCAGGACTTATGGTTGGACAGTGATTCAAAAATAAAGATAAAAGCTTTATATGAAATTCTGAGATTTTCCGTCATTGATCCATTTATCGTTTTTCAAGAGGTTGTGCTAATACGGATATCCTTTGGATTAAAGCTGGGTATCAAAATAAATCTTAAGTAAACATGTAGGTTTGTTTCTTCTGTTATATAAAAGCTTGTCCTTCTAAAGAAGACATTTGATTCTTATATTGTATATATTATCAAGAAAATTGTATTTTTTTTATATATACATATGTATAAAGTTTTAAAATCTTCTTTATGATATCAAGTTGTAAAAATCCAGTTACATAATTAATTGTATTAGCTATCATGTTTATTCTCATAATTTTATTTATTCCAAATAAATTTCTATTAAATTTATTGAAGATAATATTTTAAAATAAAAAGGAAATTCATCAAAAGAAATAAATTTAATAGAGATATAATTTTCTGGATTCCTTCTTTTTTTAAGAGCAATTTAATCTTGACAGGTTGACTCAATTTTTGTTATAATTCAATTTAAATTCTTAATTTATTATATCTATGTATTTAAGATTCGTAATAGAATACAAAGTCTGGTGTTTCTAAATTCGATATATTAAGAATGATGTCACACCCCCAAAATACCACAAGCGGAAACACCGCGGGACGTGTGACGTACCAGGATCCAAGCCACCAATCACATTGAACTATAGCATATATTTAAATAGAAACTTTCATTCATTATCATAAAGTGTTACAAAACATTTAACGAAATTCATTGTATCCAGCGGAAGCATAAATCAATTGTTAAGCGTTTCATAAACCACATGTATGAAACCGTTATACTTGTCTTCCGATTTCAAATATCTCAACCCATGACCACTCCAGCATCCCAGACAGCAAGTTCCAATGATATAACCTGTAGACCTGCAAGCATGCAGACAAGTGTGTCAAACGACGCTGGTGAGTTCAAAGTTTTGTTAACACATTTAGTTACCAAATGTGTGCTTAAAACAGTTCAACGTTTTGTTTTGATATTGTTATTAACTCGATTACCGTATGTGGCTACTAGATGTTTTTGCCCGAACCCCAATGCCTCTATCAAAGCATTGGTCAAGTGGTCAAGGTAATTAGTTCACGCCCGTCCATTCCGGCCCGGTGTGAGGGTGTCAAACCTAATAGCGCTATCAACTAAATACCTCGTTGCCTTCCCGGCAACAATCGGTAGATATATGGGGTCTTATATGATAGAAACTGAGTAATAACAAACATCCCATTAACCTGACATTCTTCCCTGAAAACGTTACCCGATATCCCTTCCCGGGATGCATGCTTGGAAAAGAGCAGTGAACTCACCTTAGATTGCTCGGTATGTTACGTTACGTTACATTACCCGTTCCCAGATGGTCAATCAAACCCTACCGTGGTTACCAAAAGACAATCAGTTGTTATGCATGCAAATCACATATTCCACATTCACATTACACATGTAGCATACACACCTCATCATACGAATTATAGCAGTTGCTCATGAAATTCAACAGTAACATATGTCATACTATCACATAATTATCACATTGCACTCCATGTAACTCACCCGGCAATACATATCAGATGTTTAGCACGTTCACCAGTTAATATCACAAGTTCACATTCAATGTCATACAAATTAACATGCAAGTTCAATAACACGTATTTCATAATAGTTTAAGCATCAAGTATACAAGTGTGTGGCCCAGGCATTCAGGCCCACATGCCTTGTGCGACCTGAATGACCTTGTGTGGTTCAAGTGATGCCCAAAACCCAGCAGTGCACAAGGCCCAAGTGGCTTGTGCGACTGTCACTGAATTGTGCGATTCATACTGGGCCGAGACCCAACAGCTTGTGCGACTGAGTTGTCTCCGGCCCATTATCTTGTGTGAGTCTACCTAAAGTTGGCCCAAGAGTCTACTAGTGCGATCCAACCCAAACGCTCGGCCCAATAAACTACCAGCCCAAGACTTGTGCGACTAGGCTTAATGTTGTGCGATCCATAGTAACTTGTGCGATCAGTTATATCATGCTATAAATCACGAAATCAGTTACATGTCTCCTAATTAACTCAATTCAATTATCAATTAATGTGATCACCAATCATCAACAACAATTAACTTATAATCATAAGGTTAATCGGATCAAACTCAATATACAACCAACAAGTTTGTTTCATCGATTGTTCATCATTAGACTTAATCCCCAATCACTCATCGTTAAGATAGATTTCAACATGACATCACAGTTAACATGAATTCGAATTACTCGTTACTATGTCTTAACAGCCCTAATCGAATCAATCTATCCTCATAACCCGATTATCAATTCCTTTACTATCACACAACTTAAATCAAACATAACAACAATAATCCTCAGCACTCATGCATATATATAGAGAATGTCGAAACCCTAGACTCATTCGGTTATACCATGCCTTTCGATTAACGAATTCTAACAGTTGCAAATTCTAATCACCAATTAAAACATAAATCATCATCATAATCAACCATATGCTCCAGTTTCACATAAAACTATTAGCATGATACCCTAGTTATCACATGAATCATAACAATCAAGGTCATATCAAGGTTGAATACTAACTAGGAAGTCAAAGAGACAAGCTTAATTGAGAAGGAATAGCTTTGAGTGAGGGAACCGCCGTCGAACAAGATAGAGGAGAGAAGGAGAGGGCTAGGGTTTCGTGTGTGTTCATCTTGTTATTAAGGAATTTCAAGAAAACTACACATGCACCCCTTAGTGTATGCGCACAAGAGGCATGGGCCGAAACCCATCCTTGGGTTTCATTTAGGCCCTGAACTAGCCCACATCCAAGATGAGTTGTGCGATTCGGAGGATGTTGTGCGATTGAGCACACCTTGTGCGACCAAGTTATATATACATTTATATATTGCACATAATTATGTACCAATCAAACTCGCAATATTCTATTGAAACCAACCACATCCCATGATCACATAACGTTCATACAAGTTACATTATAATATAAAGGAAGTCTAAAATACGAGTTGTCACATCATCCCCAACTTGAAAGAAATTTCGTCCCGAAATTTGACAAGCAATCCAAAATAGCAAGGTGTTAAATCAGGATGACTGGGGATTTTTCCGCGGGTACCACATCATCCCCAACTTGAAAGGGAATTTCGTCCCGAAATTCGCCAGTGACATCATGAGTTGGTTCAACAATTTGAACGATTGAGGAGCTTCATCTGATCATTGCGTTCCTGCGTGAACTCCGGTCCACGCCTTGAGTTCCAATGAACTCTCACGATTGGGATTCAACTATGCTAATGAACATTGACGTCCTAGTCCATAATTTCAGTAGATCCCTCAACAACTACAACTTGTCATTAACCTCAGACTCTAATAAGGGTATCACAAGCGTTTCATCGGACAAACACTACCTTAGATTTGAGACATAGATGACATCATGCACGTTACCCAATTCATCGGTTAACTCGAGTTTGTAGAACATGACCCCAACGTAACATAACTTCATCTTGCCACGCCTCCCAAAGCGCACCGCACCCTCCCAGGGTGAGACTTTCAATTATGACACGTTCGCCTGTAGCGAACTCCCAGCGCCTCCTAAGCTTATCAGTTTTCCTGGCGGTCACGCGTTATCGACACGCGATTTCCGATCTAACAATCTTCCCAAGAGTTTCGAGTGCAAGTCCTAGATCTGTGATTAGGTGGTCACCCATGTTAACCTAACACGGATGGCATTATTGTCCACGCAATGCCTCAAACAGAGCTGTCTAAATACTAATACGATGACTGCTGCAGTAGAACCCAACCAAAGGTAAATGTCCTTCTAACTATTACTAAAGTCAATCACACACATGCTCGCAGCATGTCTTCGTGTGTCAGGATGGTTCGTTTACTCAGACCGCTTATCCCACGGTGATAGGTAATGCTCTTGTCTAGCCGTGAGTCGAGGGTGTTGTGTTTTATCCGCCATAAATCAGGTATAGTTCAAAATTAGAGGTTACAGGAGTTGGCACCTCGTGCCTAAAAGCCGCCCCTCCCAGAGGAATATTCACAAACTGCGACGACTCGTCAATGTCCTTGATTGCAATAAAGTGCGCTGGTTACATAAGACAATCAACGATCACCCAGGTGTTTTTGTTTCTATTTTGATGCTTCTGGTTGCTGATACTCCACCTTGACTTTCCCACAAGTCAAACATCATTTACATACATTGCCAGGTGGGCCTTCATGCCCGACCACCGGTACAGGATTTATAGATCCTACTATCTCCTATCGAAGCCCAGACGACTAGGATATCGAGGCCGGTGTGCTTGCTCAACACAAGTTCCCTAAAGTTTCCGTATAATGCGATCCACATTCGTTCCATAAGGTAGCGAATACCATCCAACCTGCCGAAGGTTTCTTCTCCATGCCCCGCATGGGTTCAACTTGAAGATCCTCTTCCTCCAGTTCTCCAGTTTGAACAGAGCGAGTCTGATCAGGTAAGTTAGAGTCGATGGTGAGCTGCAACGATCGTGCATATTCAAGTTACACAGTCGTAATCATCCAAAAGTTCCATCCAGCGATGCCATTAACTGATTCAGCTCCTTCGAAACCAGGGTACATGGGAGGCCCGTGTGATCGGTCTAAATAGTGCATTCGGTACCGTCCAAGTAATGCCCCCAACTTAAATCCAAAGGCCACGGTTTCCACCGCAGTTTGTGTGTCGTGCAGTTCCTCTTCGTAACTCCATCACGTAAGTCATCACTCTCTCGTGTTGCATCGGTGTGTAACTGGGACTCTGATTCGGAGCATCATGGTATACCACTAGATCACCCATACCCTTAGGTAAAGACGATGCTCAGAGCATTGCAGAGTTGGGATTCGAAAGCTGAAAAGACGTCCTCCTGTCTTGTCTCTCACGAACACAGCACCCTGCTGTGCTAAAGGGATTTAAGTTGCGCGATCTTCGAATTTCCTGTGATGAATCTGCGATAGTATCCAGGGAGGCCAAGAATTTGCTGCATCCTCAAAGGGATCTTTGGTGTTGATCAGTTTCTAACAGAATGGATCTTAGCGAGATCCACGTGTATTCCCACTTTGTTGATTACATGACCAAAAATGTATTTCTCGAATCCAGAAGTCACATTTAACAAGGCTTCGCGCGGAGTGGCTCCTCCCTCAGGAGCTCTAAAATAAGATACAAATGCCTTCCATGGTGTTCCTTTCTCCTGGATATGATTCGAAACGTCATCAACAAACACGGTCGATTCATGTGATCCATAAGACTGCTGGTGTGTTGGATAACTTAGACAACAAGAACAGAAAATTGTAGCAGCCGTACTGTGCCTGCAACGCCGCGTTAGGATTCATCCTCCCCTGGGTCTTCCATCAGGTGATAGTTCGTTCGTTAGCCACCCCTCGAATAGGGGCTTGACCCTCGCTACTGGTCAATAGACTGGCAATACACGGTCAAGGCAAGCAGTCTTTAACTGTCACCTTGTTAAGATCTTAATAATCAATACACATATGAAAAGGCTTATCTTCGCGGATATAATTGGGCTTCCCAAGCGAAAAGCTAGGTTCAACAAAACTCATGTTCAACGGTTCCTGTAGTTGATTAGACAGCTCTTGCAACCCTCCTGGTGCAAGACGGTGAGAGTACGAGTAATTAGGGCTGCCTCTAACATGATACCGATCTGATATTCCACCTGACGATGTGAAGGTAAACCTGATAGTTCTTCTGGTAGCACATAGGGAGAAATCACGAACAATGGGTGGATCCTCGATCCTCTTTTCCTTAGCCTTAACATCAGTAACGGTTGCTAACGTAGTGGGGTAATCCCTTCGTAGACACTCCTGGCTTTCATCGCTGAAATGACGCCAACCTTTGCGCCACCCTGACGCTCTAAAACAGATAACGATCCTCCATTGAGGAAAGGGGTACGCAAAATTTGCACCTTACAGGGTATATCTGCGTGATTCCTGGGTAACCAATCCACCCTAACTACTGCATTGTAACCATCAAGGATAGTAGAAGGAAGGTCGATGTCGAACACTTGGCTCACAAGGTCGTGTTTGCACCCCAACATATGAGATTTCATTTGTCTTGCCATCAGCCAATTCCATATCAGGTTCGGTTTCAAGAAGTATCAGGGTCAAGCAGAATATAGACGAAGCGAATAGCTACCCATTCAAGCTACCATGTTGCTGCTATGCCGGGTGTTGCCTATGCCAATCCTAAATGTCCTTCCACGGGCATCATTTCCAGTGTTGTTGTTACGGTTGCGAGGATTCCCAATACTATCATTATTCCCCTGGTTGTTGCCGTCTTGACTTAGCAACAGTAAATCCTTGTCAATGTCACCTTCGTTTCCATGCTGCGGACTACGATTACGAGTACCCTGATGTTTCCGCGACTGCTGCCTCCAATGCCGTTGTTTGAAATGAAACCCTGCGATCTTTCACCATCAAGGTCCATCTTTTCACATCCTGTGCCACGTCCTAACGCGCTACTCACTGTGCTGGTAGCCACATATTCCATACTATAATCTGTCGTCATCGCTTATGTCCCGACTGGTTCGTAAGAGTTCACTCCCATGAGTCGTTGACTAGGGTTAAGAATTCGATTGAAGTCACTTGCTAGTGTTCGTTGCCGGTAATCAGGGTTGTCCAAATACTGGGACCGGTAAAGTACTACGCTCATCCTCTTGTCCATCGATCTAACAAGTTAATTGAGTATTACATGGTATGTTACGAGAGTGTTGCAGAAGTGATCGCACTTCGGGATCTAAGACGTTAATACATTGAGTTCTAGCAAATGGAGAGAAGTGAGAAAGGTATAGACCAATCATTCAACGCTACGACATCCAACACAGAAACGTTTATGCACGGACCTAACATTTTACACAGTCCGCTAGGCGTTCAGATGGGTGTTCAGGTAACACTCGATAGCGTCGAGATTCGAAAGGATTCGGAAAGGAGTGAAAAGACAATGTTCGAGTAGGAGACAATCACTGCTATGACTCCTATGGACTGTGGTGTTTCACATCGATCAAATAACGGCACGGAACCCCTTTTTCACTTGTTAAGCATCACTGGGACTCGCATGCACCCCACATTATTATTATGTGTGCACCCACAATAATATTGTGATTTGCATGCTCATCTCAGCTCCTCCTAACTCATGTCAAATGGTTCCTCAAACTCGAGTAGCAAACAAAGAGCATCACGAAACGTAAGTTACGAGTGTTTAGGGGAATACCTCCCTATCAGTCATATAACACATGCAAGTAATACGTGAATTCATAATGTTGTGCTAAACGTGCAATCACATGCAATATCATATGTAAGTGTTCACTAGTTACGCAGTACAATGAGTATACGAGAGACGAACCTTGCAATCTAGAGCTGAGTGCCATGGTGGCATTCAGAACTTGTTTGGTTATAGTCTGGTTTTATAAAAAAAAACGTTTTAAAACCAAGTTCACTATAACCAGTGGCTCTAATACCAAACTGTCACACCCCCAAAATACCACAAGCGGAAACACCGCGGGACGTGTGACGTACCAGGATCCAAGCCACCAATCACATTGAACTATAGCATATATTTAAATAGAAACTTTCATTCATTATCATAAAGTGTTACAAAACATTTAACGTAACTCATTGTATCCAGCGGAAGCATAAATCAATTGTTAAGCGTTTCATAAACCACATGTACGAAACCGTTATACTTGTCTTGCGATTCCAAATATCTCGACCCATGACCACTCCAGCATCCCAGACAGCAAGTTCCAATGATATAACCTATAGACCTGCAAGCATGCAGACAAGTGTGTCAGACGACGCTGGTGAGTTCAAAGTTTTGTTAACGCATTTAGTTACCAAATGTGTGCTTAAAACAGTTCAACGTTTTGTTTTGATGTTGTTATTAACTCGATTACCTTATGTGGCTACTAGATGTTTTTGCCCGAAACCCAATGCCTCTATCAAAGCATTGGTCAAGTGGTCAAGGTAATTAGTTCACGCCCGTCCATTCCGGCCCGGTGTGAGGGTGCCAAACCGAATAGCGCTATCAACTAAATACCTCGTTGCCTTCCCGGCAACAATCGGTAGATGTAAGGGGTCTTATATGATAGAAACTGAGTAATAACAAACATCCCATTAACCTGACATTCTTCCCTGAAAACGTTACCCGATATCCCTTCCCGGGATGCATGCTTGGAAAAGAGCAGTGAACTCACCTTAGATTGCTCGGTATGTTACGTTACGTTACATTACCCGTTCCCAGATGGTCAATCAAACCCTACCGTGGTTACCAAAAGACAATCAGTTGTTATGCATGCAAATCACATATTCCACATTCGCATTACACATGTAGCTTACACACCTCATCATACGAGTTATAGCAGTTGTTCATGAAATTCAACAGTAACATATGTCATACTATCACATAATTATCACATTGCACTCCATGTAACTCACCCAGCAATACATATCAGATGTTTAGCACGTTCACCAGTTAATATCACAAGTTCACATTCAATATCATACAAATTAACATGCAAGTTCAATAACACGTATTTCATAACAGTTTAAGCATCAAGTATACAAGTGTGTGGCCCAGGCATTCAGGCCCACATGCCTTGTGCGACCTGAATGACCTTGTGTGGTTCAAGTGATGCCCAAAACCCAGCAGTGCACAAGGCCTAAGTGGTTTGTGCGACTGTCACTGAATTGTGCGATTCATACTGGGCCGAGACCCAACAGCTTGTGCGACTGAGTTGTCTCCGGCCCATTATCTTGTGCGAGTCTACCTATAGTTGGCCCAAGAGTCTACTAGTGCGATCCAACCCAAACGCTCGGCCCAATAAACTACCATCCCAAGACTTGTGCGACTAGGCTTAATGTTGTGCGATCCATAGTAACTTGTGGGATCAGTTATATCATGCCATAAATCACGAAATCAGTTACATGTCTCCTAATTAACTCAATTCAATTATCAATTAATGTGATTACCAATCATCAACAACAATTAACTTATAATCATAAGGTTAATCGGATCAAACTCAATATACAACCAACAAGTTTGTTTCATCGATTGTTCATCATTAGACTTAATCCCCAATCACTCATCGTTAAGATAGATTTCAACATGACATCACAGTTAACATGAATTCGAATTACTCGTTACTATGTCTTAACAGCCCTAATCGAATCAATCTATCCTCATAACCCGATTATCAATTCCTTTACTATCACACAACTTAAATCAAACGTAACAACAATAATCCTCAGCACTCATGCATATATACAGAGACTGTCGAAACCCTAGACTCATTCGGTTATTCCATGCCTTTCGATTAACGAATTCTAACAGTTGCAAATTCTAATCACCAATCAAAACATAAATCATCATCATAATCAACCATATGCTCCGGTTTCACATAAAACTATTAGCATGATACCCTATTTATCACATGAATCATAGCAATCAAGGTCATATCAAAGTTGAATACTAACCAGGAAGTCAAAGAGACAAGCTTAAATGAGAAGGAATAGCTTCGAGTGAGGGAACCACCGTCGAACAAGAGAGAGGAGAGAAGGAGAGGGCTAGGGTTTCGTGTGTGTTCATCTTGTGATTAAGGAATTTCGAGAAAACTACACATGCACCCCTTAGTGTATGCGCACAAGTGGCATGGGCCGAAACCCATCCTTGGGTTTCATTTAGGGCCCTAAACTAGCCCACATCCAAGATGATTTGTGCGATTCGAAGGATGTTGTGCAATTGAGCACACCTTGTGCGACCAAGTTATATATACATTTATATATTGCACATAATTATGTACCAATCAAACTCGCAATATTCTATTGAAACCAACTACATCCCATGATCACATAACGTTCATACAAGTTACATTATAATATAAAGGAAGTCTAAAATACGAGTTGTCACAAATGAAGTATTATTCTTCTATCATAATATATATATATATATATATACATATGACTTATCTATAATTTAAGAAATGAATCGAACTTATCAAATGGTAAAAAGTGTTTTCTTTAGAAATATATGTATATATTTTTTAAACCATATTGTTACACCGTACTAAATATCTTTGTACATATTTTACTTCATGGATGAAATATTATTTATAATATTGGTACAAGTCGTAAAATATACATACATTTGACTTACAAATAAGTTTTATGTTATTTCTTGTTGATACATAGGTATTATGTATTTAAATCATTTAATTACACAATATCAAGTTATTGTATGTATTCTGGTTTCATAAATACTGTTTTATAAAATATTTTGCATCTTCTGTGGTATACGTATATGTGTTTAAATTTTAGAATCGTCGAATTGTAATAATTCGTGTTCATTATTAAATTTAAGGATTACGTTTTATAAAATCCTTTCTAGTGTAACTTTATTCAAGAGCCAAATATTTTATCCTTTCAAAGATATTATTACTATTATTAGTTTACTTTAAAACATAATTGAATAATATTTTGGTTTAGTGTATTATATTAATAAGAATGATAATAACAGTATCTCTTAAAGACTTTTCTATAGAGAGCGTATATATATAAAAAGATTTTTCTAGCAGGTTAATTATTATTAGTATTGACCATACATATAATTTCTGAATATTACTTAATATATCAAATTTTGATGAATAATCTACGTATTTAATCTTTAATAATTTGATAAAGAATTATAAAGTGATTGACAAAATATTTTAATAATTGTATTAAATAATCCTGAAACATTATATTTTAACAAAATACAATTATATGTGTCATCAAAATTTTGATAAATACATATCTTGAAATCGAGTAAAACTTTTGGATTATATCATAAAATATCTTGCTTTTATTGAATAATATTTCATATTATGATATTTCAATGATACCGTACCTAAAAGTGTTATTTTACATCTTTGGTTATAATATTAATATCAATATATAACTTATTATGAATTATATTCACATAAATATGTGGATACAAAACTTATTATTTTATGAATATATTCCCTTTTTATTTTCATAGCCTAGCATAATAGAAGTTACATATTTTGAAAATTTAAATAATATAAAATCATTTAGATATAACACATATTATTTAAGTATTCAAAGTATTATATCTGAATTGTACTTATTTTATAATAATTTTAAAATATTAATATTAACATTCTATTATTATTATAAAATTTATATTGCATTATGTTCCCACATATACATATGGACATGATAGATATATAAGATATCACGAAATTTACTAAGACATGATATTATTAATATATATACCATTTATATATATATATTATAGCATAAGTGTAAGATACAGATATGGGTAACACATATTGGGAATTCAAAATTCGTTAAATGGCATAAAAATCATAATAAACACATTATGATTTTATATTAATAGGATAACACATAAAATATTAATTTTCTAACACGAATGGTTAAGGGTTTAGGTATTAGAAGAACACGTAAAGGGCTTAAACTAGTGGCATAGCCTGATACCACCTTCTGTCACAACCCCCGACCCCTATCCCGGGAGCGGGCGGTCGTGAGCCAGTTTCAGTGGTATTGGTGTTTATCAATTTGGCAGCGGAAAATTTCATCAGGACCGTAGTTAGGAAATATTTTTATCAGAGTTAAACACCAAAAATATTCAAAATAAAGAAATGGGATAAAACCCAAGTTTTTCTGATAATATTTTTATAAGTGGGACAAACC
Source organism: Helianthus tuberosus (assembly GCA_030545235.1). Lineage (NCBI taxonomy): Eukaryota > Viridiplantae > Streptophyta > Magnoliopsida > Asterales > Asteraceae > Helianthus > Helianthus tuberosus. The sequence continues at coordinate 13,422,787 of CM060413.1, read as the reverse complement.
CCGATTTTTCATTTTTGATATATTCATAGGAATAATCCCAATTATTGAAAACAATTCTCCTTTTTAATTAGGTAACTTTTATTGCCATTTTTTCTAAGCCTTCAGTGCTCTCCAGCTGGCTTTTATTGGCTTCACACTAAGTTACCTGAAACACGTGTTTAAAACATTTTATCAGCAGGAAATACTGGTAAGTGAATCCCAGTTTAATCAAGTTTAATAAAAACCATTCTACAGTATTGAGGGCGATCTCGCAATTACATTTGTTTCCAAGTTATATCAATTAACATCCATGGTACTGTCAGACCCGACTTGTGGAAATGTTACCCCTCGTAAGGTAATAACATAACTTTGTAAACAAAATCCCAACATACTCATGATAATTGTATTCTTACAAATACTCAATAACTGTTTAATATATAATTAATCGTGTGAGGTTTTGTAAAAACAATTTACCAAAAAGGAGATTACTCACATTGCTATTTTAGGTCTTTCCTTTGTGGCTTCCTGGTTATAATCTATTAAATAAATAATGCACACGTGTTAGTATAATAACCCATTTTAACATTAGTAATACCCTCCCCGAGACGGCATTCCAACGACTACGTCGGGCAGAACCATGACAGCCGTTACGGAACCCTAGATCAATCGGGCAGTGTATCTAATACGTATCCAGGGGTTATGATACTTACAACGAGGCAGAGCTTCACTTATTAGGGGGTATAATGCCCGAGAATCACTTTGTTTATGCAGAAATTCGAGAGAGAGAGAAGAAAGAAATGAACGATTTGGACTGAAAGCTAGACTGCTATATTTATAGGGCTGTCGTCGGGTCTCTCGCGCCCCGCGTAGGAAGAAGCCAGAGCCTTCGCGGCCCGCGAGGACCAGAAAAGGCGGCGGTGGTGCTGAGTCATCCCAGGGGTGTTGACGCGTGTCCTGCCACGTGGCGGGCTGTGCTTTCGCCGTCTGTAGCTCGGTCGCGGCCCGCGTAGAATGAGGAATAGTATGTCGCGCCCCGCGACAGACTTAAATATTTGTTTTTATTTTTATTTTATTAATTTAAATATATTTCGGGCCCACTTTTCGTATACGAGGTGTATTTTTAGGAGGTATAGGGTATTCTTAATATATTAGGGGTGTCAGAATTATTTTTGGAGGGTTGATATATCTTGGTACAACTCCTGGATTATTTAATAAAATATATAGTGAACTCACATTAAGTATAGTAGCCCAATTTAACTTTATCCCTACGTCACGAGACAGAACCCCAACGAATTTAGGCAGAGCCTTGACATACGTTACGGGGCTCTAGATCAATCGGACAGGGTATCAGTTAAAAGGGGTTAAAACACTTAAAACGGGACAGGGCTTTGGAGTAGTATAGGTTTAATAATAATAGAATTATAAAAATGAGAAAGAGGCGCGGCGAATGGTGTGAGAGCTGAATGTCGAGCAATTGTTTTGGCTACTACTCTTTGCTATATATAGTTGAATTAAAAGCTTAGAGTGTAAGTTTCAAAGATTTCTTTGCATTGCTGGACATACACGTAGCAACATGAATTTCATTTGTTAAGTTTCTATATTATTATTTTATTCCCAATTTTTGGTATACATACACGTATACAAACATACAAAATTCAATTTGAAATTGAATTGTAAGTTAGCTACATTATTATTATTTTATTATTATTATAATTAATTAAGCTGCTTCACTTAGTTGGTGCTTATAACTTCTAAATTATGACGTTTTATAAAATAATGAATATGTCATTAGAACGAGAATAATCTTATCTACATTTTGAATCAAGTTTCATTAAAAACAGAGTAGGTTCAAATATAATGTATTTTTATTTAAACGGTTCCTAGGCCCCGTCTTGGTACTTCATATTTCTAACATCCAACTTACCCGTAATCCACTCGTTAAATAACTTTATTTAAAATTTAAAATTTTGGGAATGTTACATATATATATATATATATATATATATATATATATATATATATAGGGTCAGGATTTAGAGAGAACGGTGAAAAGTGTGAGAACGGTGAGAACGATTTTGGGGTTGACTTGTGCCATTGATGCTAAATTACACTAAGGGGTAATATTGTCAAAAAAAACCCACACACATGAACTGGGTGTTCAAATAAAACGCCATGAAAATACCCAGTTAAAACTCCATAAAACACTCAGTTCATAAAAAACGCTATGAAAAACTCAGTTTAAAATGCCATAAAACACTTAGTTAAAAAAAACGCCATGAAATACCTAGTTAAAACGCTCTAAAAACACATAGTTCAGAAAAACGCCAAAAAAATAACTAGTCTAAAACGCCATAAAACACTCAGTTCAAAAAAACGCCATAAAACTCATTTCATTTTTTTCGAAAAGTATATCAATAGTATACTCGTTGGAAAGATTAAAAAACGTTGAGTTTTATGGCATAATTTTTTTAGAAAAATAATCACGTATAAATAAAGTTATTGGCGTTTAAATATGATGAGGGAAATGACATGTGATTAGCATCTCTACCCTTGTTTAGATCTTACAATTTTACCCCTCCTGGTAGTTATAAGGTTCCCATTATTTACAAAAATGTCACCGCATCATCTTAGTCACAAATCAAAAAGATCCTATGGCTGAAAATCGTTCTCACTGTTCTCACACTTCAAATCGTTATCTCCTGATCCCGTTCCTATATATATATATATATAGGAAAAGTGTAACGTACAATAGGGCTTATCGTACGATACGTACGTGATCATCTCAGTCGTACGATCTGGAGCGAATTCAATCTTCGCATGTTATAAAAAGGCAAATGAAATCGCATGGCTTGAAAATGCAATGAAATCGCATGTTTGAAATCCCATGCAAATGAAATCGCATGTGAAAAATGACTAGCATGGGGTAATGTGAAAAATGGCATGGGGTGTGTAGATGGACAAAATCGCATGTGGAAGATTGAATATCGCATGTCAAAAAATGGCTAGCATGGGGTAATGTGAAAAATGGCATGGGGTGTGTAGATGGACAAAATCGCATGTGGAAGATAAATGGCTAGCATGGGGTAATGTGAAAAATTGCATTGAGTGTGTAGATGGAAAAAATCGCATGTAGAAGGTTTAATTCGCACCAGATCGTACGGCTGGGATGATCACGTACGTATCGTACGATAAGCCCTATTGTACATTGACTGCCATATATATATATATATATAGTGAGGTTCATTGGGGAACACTAAAAAAGTGGGGAACCAAGGAACACTCTTAAAAATTTAACTTAACATGTTAAAAATTAATTTTTTAAACATCTTTTTCGGCGCTTCTCCTTATATATACTTGTAGAAGCTTTTTTAATAAAAAAATCAAAAACTAAAATTATTAAAAAAAAATTAAAAAAAGGCTAATTTTTGTTAGAATTTTTTTTATTCGACTAGTTTCTTCTCTCCTTTTTATAAAGAAAAGCGCTGAAAAATTTTAAAAAAAAATTGATTTTTAACATGTTAAGTTAATTCTATAAGTTATAACTGTTTTTTAAACAATTTTTTTATATTTTTGTTTTTGATTTTTTTTTTTTTTGAAAAATGTTTCTTCTTGTATTTACAAGAAAAAGCGCCCAAAAAAATTTAGAATTTTTTTTTTAAATGTTAAGTATATTTTTTAGGAGTGTTTCCCCGTTCCCCACTATTTTAGTGTTCCCAATGAACTTTTCTATATATATATATAGGGGATGGTTCAAATGAAAACCACTATTATTGTGAAAACTCGAAAATTAACTAAAAAAGCATAAAAAACACACCAAAAAAATTTGTTTTTTTCAATTTTTTTTATAAAAATCGCTGGTTTTTTTATATAAAAAAAACTTTTTTTCAAAAAAAAATTGTAATGCACATGTGTAGTATAGATACTTACACATGTGCACAACAAAAAAAATTTTGTTTTTTTTTAATTTCTTTTATATATAAAAAATGGCGAAAATTAGTATGAAAAAAAAAATTTGTATGTTTTTTTGGCTTTTTTAATTAGTTTTTGAGTTTTCACAATATCTAGTGGTTTTCATTTAAACCTTCTCCTATATATATATATATATAGGGTCGGGATTTAGAGAAAACGGTGGAAAGTGTGAAAACGGTGAGAACGCTTATGGATCGTCCGATCAAAACAATCTATGGACTAGATTGGCGCGGTGGCGTTTTCGTAAATAATATCAAATTTATTACGTGGACGCGCTTCATTAAGGGTAAAAGCGTCTTTTAACTACTCCAAACAAAACGCCATCTCTTGAAAATAAAACGCCAAACAAAAATCACACACCTTTCTAACTAAAAAACGCCATTAGATATAAAACGCCAAACGTAATTATAGTAAAATTCCGCCTAAACAAACCGCCACAAAAATGCTATATATACAACAACTCAGACCTTCAATTAAAAACACACACAAAAACCCCAAACGCCATAATTAATATATACCATTCGTCTGATAAACGCCAGAAAACCCAAACATCAAATATATTGTTGTCAATAAAGTGTAGCTGTATGGGGTGGGCAACATTGTCAGTTATCTTTCTTAACTGAGGATTAACAATGTTATCCATCACCATACAGCAACACTTTATTGATTTTAGCATGATCAAATTTACAGTTTTAGAGATGTTTTATTTTGTGGCGTTCTTTTTCTAGGTAAAACGCCAAAAAAGATAACATTTTGGTTGAAAGGGTGTAAACTCAATAACATTTTGCTGCATGAGATGGACAAAAATTATAGAAAAAGAGGTTGATTTCAGACTTTGTGTTTACAAACGGCGACAAAAAAACTACTTCAAAAAAAAATAAAAAATAAATCATACGAAAGTCGAAACAGCCAGTGAATATGCTTCAAAAGAAGAAAGCGACTGGTGACAGTGAAGATTTCGAAGATCAATATTTATTTTGTTTAATTTTCTTTTTCAGTTGATTGTTATATAATAACAACGCCATATCTAAAAAAACGCCAAAAATCCAAGTGTCTTACACCTTTGGCGTTTATCAAACCATCATAAATTTACCTTGGACAACTATTATAAAAAACCAAAAATAAAATAAAATAAATAAAAAACAAACTTGAAAATGTAACTAGAAACAGTAACTACAAATCAGTAATAGTGAAGATAGGGAAAATTTATTATATTAAAATCTAAAACGCCAAACTTGAAAGATGGGACGTGTTACAGACTTCAGAGATAAAGCTTGTCAAAAACAATAATTACAAACAGTAACTGAAAAGACTAATACTTTATTATAAAAATGCACCGCCTAACTTGGGCGCCAAAAAGAGATCCTATAAAATGATACTTCTCAGCAACTTCCATTTGATCAAACCAAAAAAACAAACGCCAATACTACTAAATACCACTCACTGTAAAACGCCAAAAAATCAAAGATGACTAATATGATTTCTTGGATATTCAGTATTGTTATTCGTGAAGTTTCACTGAATGCATTGTTAGCGGAGGCGACTAACTCAGTAAGATTTTGCTATATGAGATGGACAAAAATTCAAGAAAAAGATACTGATGCCAATCATATGGCATTTTGTATTTTTTGTTCTTGAAGAAGGCTTGGATGAGGAGAAGAGATCAATGACACTGAAGAGTTGGATGATTAGAAAGATGAAGATCAACATGAAGAAAAAGCGAAAAACCCACCCACACGTCATAGATCTATGTCCCCAAACATCCACAAAAAAGTCATTTCAACAGACGCGCAGGCAAAAAAATCAAACCGATGGGTTTGTTAAGTTTTACATAAAACGTCATTTTTTTTTGTGACAGTTCTTGTACTATTAAAGAATAGAGAGACCGATAACAGTGAAGATTGTGAAGAGAGATCCGATTAGGATTTTTAATTTATTTTCTTCGCTTGTATTTTTTTTTACTGTGGCTGAAATATAATCTAACAATTGAAAAACGTCAAGATACCACAAACGCCAAAATGTTTATAAAAAATAATAAAACAATGGGCCATTTTTTTAAAACGCCTTGAAAAACGTCATTCAGATAGATTTCCTGACCACCCTTGGTTCCAATGGCATACGATTTGAATAAACGCCATAAACGCCAAAATGTTAATACGCTTTTCCATTAAACGCCATTAATTAATGAATTTGGTTAACGCCAAAAATCTTAAACCCTAAAAATTAAAACAATATTCGGAAAGCAGAAGATGAAAGGACAAAAAAGCCCCTCCGCCCTTCTCTATGTCGCGTGACACGTGTTAGGCCAGGATGCGTTATCACCATTCTCACACTTTTGAGGGTTTTCTCCAAACCCGTTTCTATATATATATATATAGAGGCCGGTTATCATACAAATCCCCTAATCGTACAATATGTACGCTATAACCACAACCGTCAGATCATCTCATTTAAACCGCGTGTTTAACTATTAAATTAATCAAATTAAAATAAATAAATGAAACCGCCAAGGTTAAAATCGTCCATTGCGAAATCAAAACCCCTGATAATCAGCAAACAAAAGCTCACAATCATACCGTAAACCCAAAATCAACATTGCATTCTCCTTCCCCCAAGTTCCCTACTACTCACCTTTGCGATTCAACTAAGATTCATGAGTTTTGAGAAACGAAGCAAAGCCAACAACGACAGACCACAGGCGAAGAAGATGAATCCAGGTATCGATTGACATTTGCGATTTTATAATGATATTTACAGAGACATTGAATGACATCTGCGATTTTGTTTGTTTAGTAAGGTTTTGGTCTGAAACCTATAGTTTTATAAGATTACATATTGTTCATAACTACGATTTTGTTAGGGTTTATGACCGGTATGGTTATTTATTAGGTTTCGTATGATTATGTAGGTTTGTTAATGATTAGCTGATATATGTGCGATTTTATATAGGGTTTTGTATGACAGATGCGATTTTATATGTTAACTTTTGTTTGTTGAAGGTTTTTGTCTTAGGTTAACTTCAATTCAGCATGCGAATTGATAAAAAAACATCCATGCGATTTTATATGATTAGTTAGTTTTGGAGTATGATTAAATTACACATGCGATTTTATAAATTTTTGTTGTCTAAAGCATGTGATTTATATGATTGGCTAGTTTTGGTAATGCTTAACTGATAAATGCGATTTTATAAAGGTTTTTGACTGATAGCATGAGATTTTGTAGAAATAGATTCTGATGATGACTTTGAACCAATATCAACATTGATAAAAGTTAACAAAAATAGAAAAAGAAGGATTGTTGAAGAAAGTTCTGAGGAGGATGACTTTGTTAAGCCACTACCGAAAAAGAAGAAAGATGACAGGAAATCAAAGATATAAACAAAAAAAAACCTTCAAAAAGGTGGAACCACCTAGAACAGAGACTAGAGCTTTCTTCAAATACAGCAACGAAGCAATACTGTTAAGATGTCAACCTAACTCGTATATGGATACTATGAAAAAAATTTCAAAAAAACATATTGATGAGATGAAGAATATGGGATTTGGAGCTATTCTAGATATGAATATCAGCCATATTTCAACACGTTTGGCATATTGGCTAACAAGAAACTTTGACGAGATGTTCGATACACTAAACGTAGGTAGACACCAAATAAAAATTACATCGGACATAGTTTATGAGGTATTTGGAATACCAAAGGGGCCAAAGCAAGTTGAAATAATAGTCGATAAGAGAAAAGTTAAAAAAGCGGAGAAAATTGAAAAGAGTAAAGAACCGGGAAATGCTATTAGGGATACATTCATCAGCCAATGGGGGAAGGGGTGCAAACGAGCCGAGCTACTCGAGCTCGGCTCGAAAAAAAAGCTCGAACAAGCCGAGCTTAAACGAGCTCGAGCTCGAGCTCGAGCCTAAAAACAAGCTCGTTTAGTAAACGAGCCCGAGCTTCGCTTATCGAGCTCGAGCCGGCTCGCGAGCTTAATCGAGCTTTCTATTTATATATTTTTTATTAATATATTAAACATATATTTATATAATAATAATTACCATTTATATAAATATAAAAAAATAACTAAATTATATGTATAATAATAATTATAATTAATATAAATTAATTTCAAAAATACTAAACGAGTCGAGCCCGAGCCGCTCGAGCTTGAAAAATTACCTTCGAGCCGAGCTCGAGCTTCAGAAATAAAGCTCGAATCGAGCCGAGCTCGAGCTCGAGCTTTCATATGTTAAACGAGCTCGAGCTTGAGCCTGGTCGAGCTCGGGCTCGGCTCGGCTCGTTTGCACCCCTAGGGGAAAACACGATAATTACCCATGGCTTAATTGCAACTGCAATGGATGGTCAAAGAGATGGGGGGAGCCTGTTTAGATTAAATTTCCTGGTGTACTGGATGACGTTCTTTGCGGAGATTACAAAGGCAACAACTGCAAATGATAGATGTTTGCTTGGTGTAGAGGTTGTTGAGGACATACAGAATCTAGATTAGTGCTCATATCTACTTGACACTTTGCGTCGTACACGAGCGGGCTGGAAGAACTATAAAATACAGTTCGTGAGACCTGTTGTCTTTCTTACGGTATGCATTACTACATTTGATAACATATTTAAAAGACTAGTTTGTTTTGTTATATAATTAAATGATACATGCGATTTTAAAAATAATTTTGTTTGATCTTGCGATTTATACAGCTTCTATACACGCATGAGTACAACAAGAGACTTAATTTGTTTGAGAAAGTCGTGGAAATACCGGTTATGCGTTATATCACATCTACGGAGATTGATAAAGTCGAGGAGCATATTTCGGATGACGGACCTGTATGGACAGCAAATGAGAGTGAAAATGAAAAAGAAGAGGGTCGTTCAACTGAGGAGTATACACTACCACCACCCGTTGACACCACAATAAGCTACAAAAGAAGGACTGCACGAGCAGTAGAAAACGTAGAACCCGAGGAAGACCCTAATGATAACGAGAACATTGATGATATGATGGATTTCAGTTTTGAAATCCATGAAATGTCTCAGTTGAACCTTGTGATGGGAGTTGGGACACAAACACAGAAAATGATGGACTATTGCAACACTCCTGATCCACTTTCACAATCGGTATTCTACGATTCAGCTCAGCAACGAGAACGAGATGCTTCGAACGTCAACAAAAAGGTAAGCACAAAAAATATTAATTTTACTTAACATCTGGATTGATAGTATCTTAACTCGAAAAATATTACAAAACCTATTGAAAAAATGAAAGCCAATGTCAAAAAATACATTAAAATGGTTCAAGATGTTCAAGGGATGAACAACTTAGTTTCAGAAGCAAAAACTAAGTGTTTTTGGGATCCGGAGATTATGGAGGTCTGTAAGCAGTGGGATGAGACGCTTCGGAATAATCCCATTTGTGTGCCTCCTAATTCGGTTCAAGAGCATGAAACTGCACCCTCTCATGTTCATCAACAGCCTGAAAATGCAGCTTCTGAATTTCATCATGAAGAAAGTAGACAGAATGAAGAAGCTCAACAAGTAAAATCCAATGTTTTGGTACAAATGGCATCAGAAGGTAAAACATGCGATTACAAATTAACAAATGCGAATTTATGTAAAAAAAAATCACCATTTCCTATACACATGCGATAACTTAAAAAAACACATGCGATTTCATACGTACACTTCACATTTGATTTCGCATGCAATGTCATGTATACCATGCGATTATGATTCTCATGTATTAAAATTCAATAATTTGAATCTATAGGGGTACTGCAGCCAGATGATGAAGGATTGACAAATAAAGATGATGGAGGAGTGAAAAACACCCTTATTGCAAACATTCAAACTGTCGAAACGGGTGTATACACTTACAAACCACCTGTCAAAGGTAAAAAACACTTTATATTAGAAAAAAAATTAAAAGGAACAAAACTGGTATATTTCTTAACTTACTCTGGCATGCAGAAAGTGGTGAAAACGAAACTGGTATGGAAGAAACAGTGAACTTAGCCGAATCTACACAACAAATTCAAGAAAAAGTCCAAGAAAAGGAGCCAGAAGTGGAACTACACAGAACCCTCAACAAACCGATTCAGGTATCAAAGTTCAAAAGGAACCAGAAGTTGAATGCCCTCAGATAACGGCTGAGGAATTACAATCAGTTGAGTTGCTTTTGAGCCTGGGACCCAAAATGGAAGAAAAAAAGGAAAAAAAAGCAGGGAGGGGGAGAAAAAACTCAAAACCACATCAAGTTCCAAAACAAGTTCTACCAAAGGGGTTAAATGAACTCCTTTATAAGACAATAGAAGCAGCCAAAATTCGAGCTGAGAAAAGATGTGCAGAACTTGGAGAGGCATTTTGTTCCCCTTATTACAACAGAGTGGTAAACATGCACGAAGCACTCTTAAACACAGAATTGAGTGTGATCCGATATACATTTGCTATATTTGCAAACATAGAGTAAGTAAAATGGTTATATCAACTAACAAACATCTAAATATATACACTCAAAAAATTAATTATTTAATTTTTGCCTGACAGTGATGAACTTTACCGATCAAAAACTGGGGTTCACACGATCAAAAGTATCTTTGAAAGCTTCTACAGAGGTCAGTACGTAGCATCAAACGGAATAGATGCATTTGTGGATGTTCTAAACCTTCAAGAGAAGAAGATGGATAGAAAATCATCACCATACAGACTCTACTTGTTTAGCACAATGATGGTATGATTTTCTAAACATAGTGGCATTCGAAATTAAAACAGAAAATGAATAATCAATGATTTCGCATACTAATTATATTTAAATCGCATATAGAATATTAGATAGTTTAATTATGAAAACAAAAACAACATTTCGCAAACTATTGTAATTTCGCATACAGTATACATACAATTCGCATGTGAAAATTTTCACACATTATTTTGCATGTACTAATTTCGCATGTTTAAATACCTTTTGATACATTGCTTAACTTTGATTCTAATTACATAACATACAGCCGGATATCATGTACAACGAGGAGAAATACACAGACGACAAACATCTAAACGTATTTGCCTCAAATTTTGAAGACATCATACTAAAATATGAGGTAAAAAAACTTGATTCGGTCGACTTGGTATTTATTCCGGTACTTCAAGGTGACCACTTCTACGTCTTGTGCTTCCACTTGAAAACCGGCAAAATTGAGCTGATTGACAATTCAGCCGCTGAACAAGAGTTTAAGGATAGATACAAGGGGCTCCCAGACACACTGGTAATACAAAAACTTCTTCATATACATGTTATATTTTATATAAAAGCTACTGACACAATGTTACTATGTTACAGAGAAGGGTATTGGTTTTATACCTACAAAGGGCTTTAAAACCAACACCAGCTTTAAAAGAACTTGAAAAATCAGAGATAGAAAGAAAAGTGATGGATTGGAGGACGGAGAATAACGGCGTAGACTGTGGAGTGTTTACGATGTGTCACATGGAAACATGCAAAGGAGAGAAAACACCATGGGCGACTGGGTTTGTGAAAGAAGACGAAGTAAACAACAGACAGAATTCACAACTTCATCTCCTGAGGTACAGATATCTAAGTAAAATCATTCTATCCGACCACAATGTGCATCGTGAACAAGTAATTAAATGTCAAATGCTTTCGATTAAAGGCCAGACAAAGCAAAGTATATGAAAGATTTGGAGAAAATAATCCCAGATAGGCTGAAAGCATTTATTGGAAAGGACTAGTAAACTTGATTGATGTTGGATTTCTGTTGAATATTTAGACTTGTTGGATAACATTAATGTTTTTAATTTCGCATATATTATGTATAAAATCGCATGTTTGACATTGAATTGCTTAAAAATATGCAAAATGGGGAATATAAGAATGCGAAATCAAATCTCATGCCATAACACAAAATGCGAATGTAATGGGACATGTAAAACTTGCATGTTTTATTACAATAAAGCACTAAAATAAACAAGTTCATTCAAATGATGAAAAAAACTCCATTTTCATCTTCATCGAGCATCTTAAGATAGTTATTTCATCCGCCAACTCTTTCAACTGCTTCTCATCCCTCTCACCGAGATCAACCATGAACATAACAGCAATTTCTTGAAGACTAATAACTTGCATCTGAGACAGCAAGTTCACAATTTCTTGTCTTCTCTTCATGTTTTATGTTACACGAGAAATGTTGGTTTCCTACATCTCTTGACATGATCGATCCTCTTGAATTTGTTCCTGAATCCCTTTTCTCAAAGACTGTTTGATACTTGATTCAGAAGAGGATGTTGGTAGGTCTGCCATTCTTAATAGGATGTTTGAAATGGTGATAAAAAGATAAACTTTATAGTAAAAGAAAAAAGCACTGAACAATTATTGATATGAATTATTGAAATCAATTATTGAACTGAATTATTTGATTTGAATTATTGAACTGAAATATAAAACACACTGTGCAAAAATACATAAAATTAGTTTTAAGGCGTGCGAAATATAGAGCTAAATATGTTAAATACTTTCTAGACTGCGAAATGTCCAACTGAAAGATGTGAAATTAAATATTAAACTTCATTGTGTGCGAAATGTCCAACTTAAACTTGCGAAATTATTCATATGATCCAATCTTATCTTCAACCTTGTTACAATCTAATAAAATGAAAATACCTTCAAATCAAATAAAACCCAAACCTCAACCGTAACCCTATGATGAAAAAACCCAAAACAAACATCCTAAATGACGAATCAAGCATTTCGGAATCGCCAAATCTGTGTTCGGTACAGGAATCAATCAAAAAACCTACAAATCAAATTGGTTGAGAGATTGTATGGACCCCACCCCACCACACACACATCCTCCTCACCGAATCGTCCACCCACCACCGATTTGGTAAAGTTTGAGTGGTAAACTATTGTTGGTGGTGGTGTTTACCGAGTGGCAAACTCTTTTGCCGACCTTTGCCGACTCCCACTCCTAACACCCTGATTATTGTTTTTGTATACTACAAGTAAACAATAATAATATGTAAACTTGTGTGTTTAGAATGTCAACGCCTAACTAACGACGATGGATGTTTTGCAATGGCTGTAAAAAACACACAAGTTTGGTGGTGGCCGAGGAGTGTGGTGGCGCCGAGGGTTGAGGTGGTGGTGGCCGGCGAGTGTGGTGGTGGTGCGAATTGGGGTAGTGGTGCTCGTTGCCATGGGCTTAAGCATACGGTGTCTTGTCATTTATCAATTTGTTCAAGAATAAAAGAAAAGTACAAAAAAATTAACTCCCAACCTCATATTGTTGCCATAGGGTTTCTAAATGCCACGTTAATTTTCATCAAATCCCGCCAAAATTATGCCGATGACATGTCGTGACCATAGGTGACAAAACCCCAAAATTAGGAATATGCCTACAACGACGACACGTCATCGTTGTAGGTTGTGATATGTCGGTGACGTGTTGTCGAGGCTAAAGGCTTTGTCGCGAAAGTCTTGTTTTTAGTGATAACTTGAAAACATAATACACACACGCTCATCGATTTGACACCGCCTTTATGAGACATTCTGCATCGTTTAATACTTATCACAATGCACACATGCCTTTGTTTTTAATTTAATTATGTGTTCAGATTAGGATCGTTCCAACCTTTCTAGAGGCCCTAAGTAAACTACAAAGGCGAGGCCCCAACCTAAATCTCATTCCGAGCCATTTCCGGCGTTGTTCCTGGCCAACTCGATGAACTCGAACCTCCATCCCTGAGGCAACCCCTTCACCCTAATAGTTGCATTTCTTAATATATATTTAATGAGTGCTATGGTGGCTAGTTATGTATTTAGTCAGTCACTTCAATGTTCTCCACGGGGACGGACCCACCCTTTGGTCAAGGTGGGTAGCCACACCCTTTGAAATAATGTATATTTTAACACGGTTGAACACCTTATTCGCACTCTCAGTAAATAATTCCCGGGTCCGCCACCGGTTCTCCAAGAATACATTCATGAATACGACAATAATTGATGATAAGTGTAGAATCACCAAACCATCAACATACCCTTAGTAAAATGTCACTTTAAATAAAATGATGGGAAAATATTTAAAACCGATAATAGACCAAGGGCTAATGTGTAACTAACCCTAAAAACACACAAGAAAACAGAACTTCCGCGAAAACCATGGTCGGAGACTCCGTCTTCCGGCGAATTATCAGCTTTCCCGTCTCTTACGCATTTCGTCGAACACATAGACCTCATTCTCACATCCCTATTTTCTCATCACATCTCTTCTTTGCAAAGTTTCCGACTGTTATCTTTCCGATGGCGACAAGAGACCCGGAGATCGAAGAAGGTGGCGGAGGTAGCAGCCTCAAGAAGCCGCTCCTCCATACCGGAAGCTGGTACCGTATGGCCGGTATGAGCTCCCGACAGTCCAGCATGTTAGCTTCTTCCGCTCAAATGCTTCGTGAATCTGTCTCTATCTTTCTCTGCGTTTCCATCGTTGCATTGGGTCCTATTCAGTTCGGGTTCACGGTAATATTTAATATTTCCGTCTGTACAATTCAAAATGTTCAAACCGAACCGAACCGACGGTTAGTATACTGGTTAGGATCCTTGGGGAAAAAAAAAAAAAAAAAAACGATTTTAAAAAGCTGGTTTAACCGGTTTTTTTGGCCCAAATGGGTTTTAACCGAACCGAATCGATTAGTACCGATTATGGCTCCCACCATGTAAAACCGATTAAAAAACCATACCGTTTTTTTTTTTTTTTTTTTTTGAAAACCGGTTTTTTTTTCTCCACCAAAAAAAACCAGTTCGGTTAAAAACCGGACCGGTTTAAAAAAAAACGATTTGTACACCTCTATAATATATAGGGTTAACTTATTGTACAACTGGGTCTTGACATACAAAATACACTTCCCGTAAGAAGTGGAGGAAAATTTTTTTAAATATTTTTTTCTTACTTATTAAGCACGTATTTTAGCAAAAAAATGTGATTTTACACTATTAGAGTAATTACAATTACTTACGCCCCGTTTGCGGTGTGCGCATATGATGTATATATGTGTAGGCGTTCGGGGGCAAAAGTAAAATTGCACTACTTTTAACGTTATTTTACTAATTTCGTGAAAATAACGTTAAAAGAGGCGGACGACTAATCATGCATCATGTGGTGGCGTTGATAGCCGAAAGACTTGGGGATACATGCACTAATCGGCATTTGTCACGGTTGTTGAGTGTCATGTGCCCTATGTCCAAGGCTTGATGCAAATCTACTATGGAGCCGGGGGTCTCATTAGGCACAACCTCTCTATTGCTACGAGGTAGAGGTAAGACTGTCTACATCTTACCCTCCTCAGACCCTACCTTATAGGTGTGATTTACTGAGTATGTTGATGTTGAGAGTAATTACAATTACTCTACTCCTGTAAAATCACGATTTTTTTACATTTTACAATTAATGATGATAATTAAACGTTATTCTTAAGTAGTACGGAAAAAATTAAAAGAAAGAAATCACTTCATTTCTTACGAAAGGGTATTTTGTATGTTAAGACTCATTTGTATTTGATGTTTTGTAGATTTATTTGTGTTTGTGTTTGTGTTTGTGTTTGTTACAGTGTGGGTATTCAAACCCTACGCAGGCTGACATCATAATGGATCTTAAACTTAAAATTTCGGAGGTTTGGTCTTTAAAAAAATATATTAGCATCATTGTTTAAATAAGATTTGCTGGTGAAAGTTAGATCGAGTTTTGAATGTCAAGTTTTGTTGATGAACAGTTCTCAATGTTTGGTTCTTTGGCAAATGTGGGCGCTATGGTGGGTGCGATAGCAAGCGGTCAGATCGCGGAAAACATTGGTCGAAAAGGGGTAAGATAAGTGTACAATTAATCATGTACCTACCAAAACGGGCGGGTTGGACCGGGTGGGTACTAGGCCATACCGGGTTCAGATCAAAACAGACCGTTTTACAAAAGAAGTAAATTTGGTTGGAGTAAAAAATGAGTTCGAGTTCAAATGAAATAAATACCAGATACAAAAATAAATCACCAAAATCCACACAAAATTCACACAAGTACATGTGTATAAATTTGGGGTATTATTGAATTTTTTTCCACAATGCTTATTTTTAGTTTTGTGACACCTTATGCAAATCACACAAAGTTGTGTAGACATAAGCAGTGGCGAAGCTTGAGATTTCCGACGGGGGGTCGAAAACGTATATACCTAATAAAATTATAAAACCGGGGGTCGAAAACGTATATACCTAAAAAAAATTATATACGAAAACTACATACCGGACGCTACTGAGTGAAAAGTTCGGGGGTCGGGCGCCCCCCCCCCCCCCCCCCCAGCCCCTACAAAGCTGCGCCCCTGGACATAAGGAATGTCCAAAAAAGTTGTGTAGACACAAGGAATGTCTCCACCCAAAAACAAATATAAAGTCGTGAGCTCTCAAACAGCGAGCGGACAATATTAGTTGATATGAGAAGTAGGATGTTACATTATGTATTGTAAGAGAAAAGTAAACGAATTAACACTAAATGTAATGAATTTATTTGTGTTGAAATTGCAGTCATTGATGATTGCTGCTATTCCTAACATACTTGGATGGCTTGCTATTTCATTTGCCAGAGTAAGTGACCATTGTTAAGCTCATTCCCTTATAAACAACACCTTGATGTTCTACATTCATATGTTGGGTGCAACTAATTCATTTCCACTTGATTACCATCATAATTTGTATTCTTGCTTTGTTTTTCGTAGGATTACTCGTTCTTGTGTATGGGAAGACTATTGGAAGGCTTTGGTGTTGGTGTAATATCGTACACGGTGAATCTTAGGCAACTACTCAGTTTAATATCCTCTGTTGATCAATGAACAATAAAATTGACCACAATTACTTTTGCCTTTGATATGTAGGTTCCTGTATATATCGCCGAGATCTCACCTCAAAACCTGAGAGGGAGCCTCGGATCTGTGAACCAGGTTGGTTATAAACGTATGAATCTTTATTCATTTTAGGGAACATATCATCCAATCTTGTGTTCTTTCTCTGTGAACTAGTGTACCATAACTTACCACATTTTTTTAGCTCTCTGTCACAATTGGAATACTCTTGGCTTATCTTTTGGGACTTTTTCTTCCATGGAGAGCACTAGCAGTTATTGGTGAGTTTTAACTTGTTACTAGTTCATTCTTACTTGGAGCATGTAACATTATAAATAATGAGTTTAGAAAGTAGGAATACTTCCAGAACATTTATTTTGGGAACATAGATAATTAAAGGCGTTTTAGGGGGGGGGGGGGGGGGGGGGGAGTTATTAGGTTCTATATTCGAAATTCTCTTTGATCACATTCTTCTGGTTCATTCGAATTCGTCACACACACAACTATAGTTCGATTTCTCAATCTGAGTTGTATCTGATTGAATTATTCGGGAGAACCATCGAAATAATTTGATCTAAAAGTAATCACACGCCTATCAGATTATCCGTTGTTTACAAAATTCCCCAACAATACCAACAAATTAATGACTTGGTCAGGCTTCTTTTGGTTCTGTTGGCGGATCCGGTTTATACTCCACAAAGTTCACCACCTTCAACACTAATGCATCTTCTTGTCTTGTTAACAGGAACTTTGCCATGCATTATTTTAATACCAGGTCTATTTTTCATTCCCGAGTCTCCTCGCTGGTTGGTAAGAGTCGTAAACTTGAATATAGTTCATTAATCACATTTCAAATAATTTGAGCTATATTGTTTCCTGTTTTACTTTCAATTTTCTGTAGGCCAAGATGGGATTTATGGAAGATTGTGAAACCTCTTTACAAGTTTTAAGGGGATTTGATACAGATATTTCCACTGAGTTTAATGAAATCAAGGTATAAGATCTAGATAGTATCAATTATGGTTTATACAAATTGCTTGATTTCCATATCTGAATTCCCACAGAGATCTGTGGCTACATCAGGAAAACGAGCTACAATTCGGATTTCTGAGCTTAAGAGAAGAAGATTTTGGTACCCTTTAATGGTATAGTTACCGACTACTACTAGTTTCTTTAAACGTGAAAACTGTTTAAAATACGGTTTATATGCATACGTCTTGTTATGCAGGTTGGAATAGGATTACTTCTTCTTCAGCAACTCAGTGGTATAAATGGTGTTCTTTTCTACTCTAGTAACATCTTCAAATCAGCTGGTTAGTACATAACTTAGTGGATAAATGAAGATTAAGCTCAGTTTGTTGTCATATTCAACATCATTTTCGGTTGCTAATATTGCACTTTTTGAAAGTAACTTGTTATGGCATTCTGAACAGGGATTTCATCAAGCAAAGCTGCAACATTTGGACTTGGTGCAATTCAGGTATATACCAACTAATCTGTGTGAAAAGTCAATCAAAAACACTTGTTGGTCAACGGTCAGAATCTGGTTTTAATGTAGGTTGTTGCTACTGCAATTACAACTTCCCTAGTCGACAAAAGTGGCCGCAGAGCGCTTCTGTTGGTAAGAACTTGCTGGAGTGTTTAGCTGATACATTCTACGACGAACTTAAGAAGAATGCTTAAACTAAATTCGTGCTTTCATGTTGCAGCTGTCTTCATTTCTTATGGTTGCAAGCAGCCTTCTTGCTTCAATGAGTTTCTTTTAAAGGTAAGTAATGTCTTTTGTTACAATTCTTTTTCATGTTCCATAACTATAAAAATATCTACATTTCGCTTTTTTTATTTCAGCACCTGGTTTCTAAAGATTCGTCCCTTTACGGCTTCTTGGGAACGTTGGCACTGATTGGATTAGTGGTATGCTATGCTTGAATTTGCGATCTTGTTCCTTACTTCCACTCTTACTTTATGCACGCACGTACGCGCATGTGCTGAGTCATCACTTTTAATGTAACCAATCCAGATCATGGTATCCGGCTTCTCTCTAGGACTTGGACCTATTCCTTGGGTTATAATGTCTGAGGTATATATGCGGAATTTTGTCATCAAATTCATGTTGTTATGAATTGTTTCTTTTGTTCACAAGTAATGAAATAACTAGATGTTTTGAATCTCTTCTCCTCTCAGATACTTCCTGTAAATATCAAGAGCCTTGCTGGCAGTGTTGCAACACTTTTTAATTGGTTGGCAGCTTCTATTGTGACAATGACAGCACCACTTCTCTTGGACTGGAGCAGTGGAGGTACCCTTTGTATGTGTGTGTTGTGTAGTTTTCGTTGGACTATATTATTATCAAGGTGAGCCCACGGACCCACTTTATGATACCAAAAGTGGGACCGTGGGCTCACACTAATGAACCTTAATGATAATATAGTCCAATAGTTTTGTATCAAATTTTACTAAATTGCTGCCTTTTATACAGGAACCTTCCTCATTTATGCTGCTGTGTCTACTTTCACTCTATTTTTTGTGAAAGTATGGGTTCCGGAAACAAAAGGAAAAACTTTGGAAGAAATACAATGGTCCTTCAGATGACATTGTTATGGTCCTTTCACATGATCTTTACAGGAAAAGTTAATACATTATTTCAAGAACTATATGGTGTATAAACGACCCGTTCAAGTCAGCAGCATTCCCTATCTTTTAACACGTTTCATCGTGTGACCCGCAAACATGTGGCATGAAGAAAGTTGGGAAAAGAGATGAAAAAAGTGATGAGTTGTTGTGTCCATGAATACTGAGGAATGGTTAATAACTTGATAATAAATGAAGATGAAAATTTCTTCAATGTGTCATCATCATTTCACTATTTTTATATCTAGATGAAAAAAAAAGTGATGTTTTAAAGCTACATTACAGTCTTTTAGGGTCTCTAGTTACTGTATACAAGTAAAGGGTGAAAAGTAGTAGTGTTTGGTTAATGATTTAATAACCGAGTAATGTAAAGTTGTAAACTATATGTGTTCAAGTCACAATAAGTGAAAGCTGTGGTGAATATATTACTAACAAGGATAAAGTCATTATGCCTAGTGGTGTACAGGCATTATGCCTAGTGGAGATGGAAATGATGGGTGGTTCCGCTAGTGGCACGATGATACTGCAATGGTCCGTCAGTCAGTGATCCAAATTCGCCTATTAAAAAAATTTGTTGTAGTAAAGAACAGGAATTCTTATTTAAAAGTGTTTTAGAATGTGCTTTTACCACTTGGTAATTTTAGGGATTATCAACTTCAATTTAAAAGTGTTTTAGAATGTGCTTTTACCACTTGGTAATTTTAGTGATTATCAACTTCAATTTAATAATGTATTCTTGTTAATAATTAGAGCATACGTAGTGGGGCGGTATAACCCCCCCATAGCGCCGGCATAGCGCCGGAACACCGAAACAAGGGGCGCTATAGGGGCTTTATGGGCAAAAAAAAGGTGGGTGGCGCTATGGATATCGTGCGGTGGGTGGGGCTTTATGTGGAAGGTTTTCAAACTTTGGACCAATAAAAAAAAAACATGTATTTTTTTAATTAATTAATAAAAACGAAAATTAATAAATAGGTAATGATGGGTAGGGGCTTTATGACTACGGGCTCTAGTGATATAAAGCCCCCGTGTGACGTGGCACGACACGTGTCGCATAACGCCCCACAAGGGGCTTTATGACTACGGATGGCCTTAGTCAAGTTAGGTGATTCAAGAGTGCGGGCTTGATTGTTATAACGATGTTGTGTTTATTATTGAGTTGGGCCGAATTTATTGGGCTTGATTGTATTTGTCTTAATGTATATTGGACTTGATTAATTAAATGGAATTAGAAATGGGCTTAGTAATTAAGCCTAGTCCACACCGATTTATATTTGGTTTGTGATTCTAATTAAATTTTTATATACCGATAAAATAGTTTTTTCAATTCACCTATTATCTACTCTGTAAGATTTAAACTTGCACCGTTTTAATGGGAATTAACACTGATACCACTAGACCAAAAAGCCACCGTCACAAAACTATGTATTTAACATCATAAAAAATCTACCTACAAACACAATTAGAAAGGTTTAATTTCTGCCATTCTGGAATATAATAATTAAATCCCTTTTAACTTTTAATAATATAACGTACAAACAATGGCATTTTGCTATCGCTACGATAGAGTAGACTCCGAAGACCCCATCTAACTATGTTGGTTCCACCAATGGTCAATAGGTGCCACATATCCGGGAAAAAAACTAGAAAGAACGAAGATAATGACCCGAGGATATTCATATGGTTTTAGGATCTCAATCCATCTCTCTCGATCCTTTTTGTGTACTCATATTATTCCATATATAAGTTTGTAAGTTTTTTGTGCATAAGCACTTGTACATTGTGCTTTGTGAGTTTTTCAAAAAAAAAAGTTGAATTTTTATTTTTAATTATTCCATATATAAGTTTGTAAGTTTTTTGTGCATAAGCACTTGTACATTGTGCTTTGTGAGTTTTTCAAAAAAAAAAGTTGAATTTTTATTTTTAACCAAAAGGTTTTACCTTCTCCAATTTTAACCCTACATAATTTGTTTTTTAACTTTAACCTAAAACTTTTCATTATTTGTAATTTAACTTTGCAACTTTTGTCACTTATACTTTTCATCTTTCACAAATTTTCGTTTTACGTATAGTTCTAAATTTTTGAGTTAATACGACGCAACGTGCATGTGTTGTTCAACGTTTTTACCTCTATTTTTCCATGTTTGACAGGTTCGTCGCAACACGCATATCGTAAGTCGAGTCAGTGTTGGTGGTCGACAACAGTTGTGTGACATTAGTACTATTTGACACACCATTTTATGCTCTGCCGCAACACGGGGTGTGCTTTGAGGGGTTTTCAAAGAAAAAATGGTTGTGCATATGGTTGTCGTAACGTTGGCTTTGGGGGTTTTCCAAAAAAAATGATTTTTTTTTTACTTTTCACCCAAAATTATTTCATAAATTACTTTTAACCCAAAGCTATTTGTTTTATTACCTCTAACCCAAAACCTTTTATCTTTTGCAATCTATCCTCATAACTTTTTTTACTTTCAACTTTAGTCCTTTATAGTTTTCATTTTTCGCAATTTTTTTGCTTAATGCTTGGTTCTAAATTTTGTGACTTAACACATCGCAACGTGCGTCTTTGGTTTAACGTTTTTACGTTTCGTTCTAAATTTTCCGAGTTAACACGACGCAACGTGTGTGTGTGGGTGAAAGTTTTTACATCGTCTATTTTTTCCCCGTTTGACAGGTTTAACATAATGTGCGGGTCCTAGATCGACTTAGTTATAACTAAAGAATCTCCACCGCATTGCGGCGGGTCGCAATCCTAGTTGTATTCATTTAGAAAAAAAGAAATTAATTACCATAATACACATGTATAAGTAACATGGATTCTTAGTGGACAAAATCGTAGAACTTTGCCTATTTGACAAGAAGAAAATATAATGAAATTGGCGTTCAACTCAGGCTAAAGGGTGATCCTCATGACCATCATGATCCTCCACATATGCGCTATGGAAAAAGACGGCCCATGGTAATCGTTGTTCAATCCACGCCAACCACCATGAATTATTGAGGGGGTGGTGTAGCCTTCCATTCATGTTCCTACATAGCGAATCATGTTCCAACTATAACCTCATACTTTTCAGCCTCATAAGGCTTTGGGATCGGCATGGACCATGGTTTGACCATCAGTTGTGTAACATCCCAAACTTTTGTAACTTAGATAATAAATTATTATAGTAGAAAAACTTATGGATTATAGCTAAGGTCTTATTTCATTTTTATAAGAAAGAATTGAAACTGTTGGAGAGAAATATAAACATGAGGTACTAAGGTTTTGGTAGATTTAATGTAGGGATAATTTCATTTTACGTCTTTTAAGTTTCAGTAAAACTTCAGACGTTAACCTTTTATTAACAAAATTACAACGGTTGTCTTTTATATTTTAATTTCTTTACAGCAGATGTCCTTTATTTTTGTAATCTTTTTAGAAAGAAAGGACACCGCCTGCAAAGAAATTAGAACATAAATGATGTAAAATGTAATTTCTTTACGGTGAATGTCCTTTGTTTTAGTAATTTCTTTAGAGAGAAAGGACACTGTCTGTAAATAAATTAGAACGTAAATGATATCCGTTGTAATTTTTGTTAATTAAAGGAAAACGTCTGAAATTTATCTGAAACTTAAAGGATGTAAAATGCAATTTACCATTTTTAAAATGTATGGTCGGTGACCATCCCACCGACAAAAGACAACCATTTTCCAAATTAACAAAAATAAACCCTATAGTTTCTAGATGGACGAAAATACAGAAAAGACTATACTTTCTAAATTGACAAAAACAATACCTAAACTTTAGAAAACTTTATAAATTGTCATTTTAACCTCTGTATTTTCATTCTTTAACTTAAAATTAAAAAAAAAAACTATTCTCTCACATAGTTATTTTTATATAACTGTCAGTAGAATTAAAGTTTTGACGTATGGTCGGTGGCCATGCCACTGAAAAAAAAGACAACCATTTTCAAAATTGACAAAAATAGACCCTATGGTTTCTAAATTGACAAAAATACAAAAAAAAAAGACTGCTTTTTAAGTTGACAAAAATAGCACCTAAACATAGAAAACTTTCGGAAAAAAAAACTTTATAAACTGTCTTTCTTTCATTTCAAATTAAAAAAAAATACTGTTTTCTCACATGGTTATTTTTATATACATGCCAGCATGAATTCACGTTTCGACGTCTGTTTTTTAGGCAGCGGCGGATCTAGAAAATCCGCCAAGCCGTAACGTTTTTTAAATAAGCCGTAACGAAATCGAAAAAACCTCAAATTTTTCCAAAATTTACACTAATTTTTCCAAATTTTTCCGCGCCAAGCCGTAGCGGGCGTTGCCCCCCGGCATAAGGTAGCTCCGCCACTGTTTTTAGGGAATGAGTCGGGTTAAATATAATGCTTTTTCATGTTTATTTTTATGTACGATTTCATTTGGTCTACATTTTCACATTTTAATGTACGTGTTGGTTTAAATTCACATTTCGACAAAAAAAAATTCAGAGACGAGTCTGGTCATATATAAAATGTTTTCAAGCTTATTTTTGCGTATTTTTTTGTTGGTCTATGTTGGTCATATATAAAACGTTTTCAAGCTTATTTTTGTGTATGTTTTTGTTGGTCTATGTTTCGACGTAAACTATGTTCAGAAACAAGTCGGGTCAAATATAACACGCTCGACGTTATAAATTTGAGTTATTGTACGTTTTGACACCGCTAAATTTACAAATGTAAGGGGGGTGTAGTGGTTAGGTGGAACCTTCACCAAACGAACCAAATCGGGTTTGATTCTGTTTCTTTTGTAACCGCAGTGTTTTATATCGAATATGTCGAAACAAGCGCTTTCATATTTTCGTATGATTAATGCATCACACAACGTTCTGCATGGTATAAACAACTAAGGTGTCGCCGCAACACACAGCCTATAACAAGAATCTAGTTACATTCAAAATGGTTTTGACTTTTGAGTGTAAGTTACTCGATTACTATCTCACTACTTTCAGAAAAATAACTAGGATCTCAGTACTAAAGTTTGTAGTATTTTTTCGACAGTGATGACCAACAAAGCAAAGCTTATATTGATAATTTGATATTTGACTTGCACAAAATATTTACAAAACTTTTAAAGAAAATATAAATATTATTATTTTTGAGTTCATGGGACCAAGTAAACTTAAGACCAAAAAGTATATGTTTGACCGACAGAACCCAAAAGGACAAAAAGATACTGTTAATAATTATTAAAAACTAAGAAAATTAATAAAAGCGAGTCTTTCCCAAAGCAGAAATCGACAAACACCAATACACGAAGTACAAGTGATTACAAAAGTGATGCTCTTTGGAATAAACTTTTTTGCTCTGGAAATATAAAATTAATTAAATACTTTTTTTTTACTCCACGTCTCTTGTAACAACCTCCAAGTGGGCCCACTTTCACCTCGTAAACCCGTGGACAAGCCCTGGACCGTCGGTGACGTTGAGACGCCACGACAGGAACGGCGAATCTCTGTCGTCCACGTCATCAATGAACTTGAACTCGTTCACTTTTGATGCTGCTGGTGAGTAACATGATGGGAGTTTGTGTGTGGCTTGTGTGTGGTGAACCCATGGGTTTGCATTCATGTTCATCATTTGTTGGTAGTGTTGTGTCTCCGTCGTATCGCCGCCAACGTTTGTAGTTGCGGTTGCTGCCGCGTTGGCTCGTCTCTCTTCTTTCTTGAACCGGATTCCACAAGCGTTACATAGCGACTGCAAATTCAATTTTGTTAAAAGATTATAACGTTGAAATTTTGGACGTGTTGCAATTTTGGGTTGGCTAAACGTATCCCTTTAACTTATTTTTTATCATAACCTTTTGAAGACATCATATCAGGTGGATTTTTGTAGCGATAAAAGGGAGTAATATTAACATTTAACAACTTTATGCGAGGGTACGCCAAGTAAAAATATAAGAAAGAGGTACGTTTAACAAAACTCCATACATTTTGCTCTAGTCCTTGCTAGTAGCGAGTTATTTTCAATAAAATTGTTGTCCTTAAAAATATATATATAATGCCGGACAGAAAAGAGCTTCTAGCCTAGCGTTATTAAGATGCGTAAGGCGCTCTTCCTTGTTGAAAACATCAAAACAGGTGGATATTTTTAGCCTTAAGAAAGAGTACAATTAATATTTGATAACTTTATGTGAGGGTACAACCAGTAAAAAAAACAAGAGAGGGTACGTTTAACAAAACCCTATGTTCGCTCTAGCTCCTAGCTAGTAGCGGATTATTTTAGATATATATATAGAGAGAGAGAGAACTGGATACCAAAGGGCTTTTAGCCTAATATACTAGGTGTTCATCCCTATGAGTACCAATCCCATAATGAATATTAACGTAGTATTAAAAGGAGTTAATATTCACACATCTCTCATCTTTATCTCTCTCTACAGATACATACATATATATATATATATATATATAGATAGAGTGAAAAAGGATGCGGAAATAAGATATAGGGATGCGGTAATAGCGGAAGCCGAATTAAAAGTAGTAGTACAGGGTGTGTGTTAAGCCATTCTAAAAAAATATAAAACCGGATAACCGGAAACCCTACCTTGGGTCCACGAGGACCGTTTCTCCAAAGAGGAGTAGAAGTGGTGTCACAGTTAGCACACCGCCTAGCCAGTACAGGTTCCGCAACCGCGGTTCCGCCATTACCACCACCGTGGACAGGCTTCTGGGAGGGTGACGGTTGCAAAATATCCCAGCAAAAGTTAGCCGACCAGTTAGCAGTAGACCTTCTTTCATGGTTGACCCTATCATAATCTCCAGTCAAACGAGTAGCCGGTGTACCCAAAGAAAGCGTACAGTCAACCGGTGATTCTCCATCATAAGGCATGGAGAACACCATTGCATTATTAGAGCCACCACACCTATACATATTTTACGTATATGTATGTATAGTTGATAGTTAGTTCCTTGAGGGAGGTGTTCACTTGTTTAGGGTTGTTTAAATGGAGGGTGAGAGTAGAATGAGTGTACGAACATGTAATGATGGAAGAGTGTGAAAAGAACTGAAGAGTTGGGATATATAAGAGTATAGGGGGGGGGGGGGGGGGGGGGGGGGGGGGGTAGTAAGAAGATGAAATAAGAGTCAAGTATGTGGCAGTGAAGCACGTTGTGGTGAAAGAGTGATAGAGATTAAGCAGTGGTTTCACTTGGATTCATTCATTGTACAGGAGTTTTTCTTGGGTGGGACACACAACTCAAAAACACCCCGGTTTTGGTGAAAGACATATATGTTTGTACTCTTTCTCATGATCACATGTAATAGGTTTACCAATGAAAACTTATTATTTGATAAGAAATGGTGGCACACATAAGGCTTCAAATGAACCGAATGAACACGAAAAAGATTTTGTTTGTATTCGTTAGTTAAGAAATATATGTGTTTACGAAGTGTTCATGAACAATTAACGAACGAGGCTAGAACGTATCATTGCAATACTAGCATGCAACTCCTACTTGTCAACCCAAAGTTTCCCGCTAGCGTAATCTTATCATAGCAACGATAAGTCCGTTTTGTTTAACTTAACATGACCTCAAGAATACGGGTGGTGCGTTAATCCTATAGCGCTATACATTTTAAGGGAGGCTTGATTGAAGTTAATGACAAAACATAATGCAAATAAGTTCTAGCATGTATGAATTCCTAGCATAACGTATTAAGCATGTATTTCAGATTTCTTGTTTGTGTTTTAAGCATAAAGTATGTGATTGTGTGAGTTTCATAAAGTATACGTATTACACCCAAAGTGATGAAAATTAAAAAGGGGTCATGTACACTCACGGTTTTGCAAAGCTTTCCTAGTAACCAAGAGTTTGAGAAGCGTTGAGATTAGAACACCGGAATTACCCTACATGGGAGGAAACTGTCACACCCCAACCGATGGTGGAAACATCGGAGTGAGACGAAAACGAGATTGCAAGAGACTTCATAACACTAATTCGTGACAAGTATTTAAAATTCAAAATTTCATTTCTTTACTAATATTCAAGTACATCATTTGAAACAAAATACGACAAGGGAACATGAAGCAAATACAACAACAATACTAAGATTTTAAAATGAGTTTCTAGTCAATCCTACTAGATTTCCGTTCATCATCATCGCCATCAAATTCCTGCAACACGTATTAAAGTATAGTTCAACACAAAAGTATTGGCGAGTATACAAGTTTGATTACTAGCATAAGTATAAAAGTTTAAACAAATCCACATGCCATAATCGTTAACTTAAACTAACATACGATACTAGCATGCAACTATACAAGTCAAACCAAAGATTTCCACTAGCGTAATCTAACCATAGCAATGAATAAACCGTTTTGTTTACTTAGCATGACCTCAAAAATACGGGCGGTGCGTTAATCCTATAGTGCTATACATGTTAAGGAAGGGTTGTACGAAGTTAATGACAAGTATAAAGCATAAGAATAATCTAGCATATATGTGTTCACGTATAACGTATTAAACATGTATATTGGATTGTTTGTTTGTGATTAAGCATAAAGTATGTGTTTTGCGTGTGTTTAATAGCATAACATATTGCACCTGAAAGTGTAAAAGTAAAAAAAAAAAGTGTCATGTATACTCACGGTTTTGCAAAGCTTTCCGTTTAATCCGTGAGTTGACCAACGTGAGGGTTGGAACACCGATGTTACCCTACAATGGGGAAACGAAGGTGTGTGAGTATTCGGATTTTGACAAAAGATTCGGGTTGGAATTTTTAAGTACAAAAAGTATGTATTCACAAAAATATATTTCGTCTAAGTACTCGTTTTGACACTAAATTTCTATATGATTCCATGGGTTACTTGTCCATTAGAATAAGAAACGAGGAATTTAGAACAAAGATAAAAATAACCTAAGTTCATAACACTTAACCACAAACCGGTTAGTATCATGAATTCGGCCAATATATATATTTTATATCGTATATTATATATTTTTACTATATTCAAGTATTATCATAGATTTCATGGAAGCCAAGCATGGAGGTATGTATACATCTTTGTATGATTCACCAAAGCACAAAGTTTATCAACATATTTGATAAACTCGGTTGGTCATGAATAAGAATAACATAACTAACTAGTAGATTATCCAAGCAGCCAAATAAGAACAACCCGGGCGTGTCATACCCAACTCATCAGTAAACATGCATCCTTTCGTCTAATTTCCTGCTTTAGTTCTTCAAATTTGTACTCAATGCTCAGACTGTGATTCGGGGGATTATGGAGCCCTAATTTTGGGATGGATGGGGTTAATGAGAGGATCAATCCACACAAAAAAAAACTGACACTTTAATCTCTGCAAAAACACAAATTTAGGGAATTCGTCTTTAAATACAAGAATTATGGAATTAGGGTTCACATACTTACCATTTGTGGGGACTGATGTGTGTAAAATGCAACATATAAATTACATCAAATAAGGCATAAAACTAACCCTTTTTAAGTACTAATATTGGAAAAAGAGTGTTTTTGTCTTCCTTTTGTATTTTCAGGATTAAATGAGCTCAAAAACACAAAAGAAGCAAAAAGACAGCTAATTCCAACATAAATACAAGGAAAGGAACATAAGTGGACTGCCCGACCCCTCAACGGCACCTTCCAAAGCAAAATAGAGAAGGCAGAAGACTGAACACGCCCCGTGCTCAGCCAGCACGGGGCCGTGCCCAAGAAGCAGCAGAAAAGACAAACCTATAGAAGCTTCTATTGCCCACCACGAAGCCGTGCCCAGTGAACACGGGGGCGTGTCGAAAGTACAGCAGGCGCGTTAATTGTAATTGCGAATTACAATTAATGAGGAGAGAGGGTGTCAGACAGGCACGGGGCCGTGCCCAGCGGACACGGTGCCGTGCCCAGCTCTCTGTTCTGCCTATAAATAGGAGTGCTTGGATTCATTTCAACTCATCCCTTGGCACACCACCTCTCTCACACTTCATCCACCACCCACCACCATCACAACACCATCATCCACCACCATCATCCATTGTCCATCGTAGAGTGTGTGAGTCGTCTCGGGATCCAAGATTGATCGTAAGAGTTCTTGACAATCAAGGCCATGTTTGCTTAAGTCTCTTACATCACTTGGTGAAGACAAAGTGTCTAGTATAATACTTTTTATTTCTAATATTTTGCACTTTTTATTTGGTTTTGTATTAATGACTTTAATAACTAGCTGTTACTTATGTTGAAGGTGATCTTTCCTTATCGTTTGTCCGTGGTGTCTTGGCATTATTTTACTGTCTATATAAAATAAAGGATTTTCACCATTCATATCTCCACGGTCTATATGGAGGTATGTTGGCTACCTGGTCAGGGGTTAAGGGAACGGTTTGGTAAAGGTCTTGCCATTGTTCAGCGTTTAGAGGTCCTGCAATGGACCTGGGTCAAATTTAGTAGGACCTCCTTCAATACTTCACGGTATTGGATGGCGGGGGTCCAAACTCTTTGATCCCCTCATAAGTTAACAACTATTAATACTATAACCCGGCTATTTAGGACTGCATCCCTGCTGACTCAGACTACTTAGCCGAGGGTAACGTCACCGCCAAAAGCGGGGCCTACCATAATACTGCATTAATAACTTAATTCATTATCTTCCAATAATCCACCCTTTTAGGATTGTATCCTTGCTGACTCAAACTACTGGGGTGAGGGTAACGTCACCTTCAAAAGAGGGGCCTACTACAATAACTAAGATAATCTCTTAATTATGTGCAAAAGTGCGGAAATAATCAAAGGTTATACTAGATACGAGTCGGAACCAAGTGATTCATCTTGTCTATCTGTTTTTATTTTATTTTTATTTTCAGCATTTTAGTTAATTTTTATCTTTTCTTAATTTAAAACATTTTTCTAAACTTTTTATTTTGATTAGACGTTGAGGATAAACCGGTACTAAAAGCTCTTGTGTCCTTGGACAACCTCGGTATCTTACCAACGCTATACTACGCTCACGATGGGTGCACTTGCCCATATGTGTGTTTAGTGTTAGTAAAATATCGTGTTTTATAAATTTAAAACTTGGCTAAAATAAGTGTTAAAAAGGGCTTAAAATATACACCTAATATATACGACACTTTGCACGCATCAGGGACGTATAAAATCTCCGTTTAGGGTTTTTGTCGGTCTTCGATGTCTTCATCATTATTGCTTTACCACACTTGCACAAAACCATCACGATTTCACTTTCAATTTGGAGGTTGGCTGGAATTAGGGTTTCAGTATATTGGAGTGGGGAAAAAACAGTTATAAATTTGGAGGGAAAATTGTTGATGTTGTAATGACTATAATACCCTCACATTTTTTGCACTTGAGGTTGTAAGGGTTCAGTTTTAACAGGACATTAACGTTAATACCCTCACACGTTACAAATTGAAAAGCTAATACCCCAGTAAGTGATTTTAAACTATTAATACCTTAGTGTGTTACTTTTTACAAACCACAGGGACTAACTATGTAATTAACTCTTTTATATTTTATTTAAAAAACAAAAACAAAAAGGTTAGTGGTGGAATATGATGAGTGTTACAAGTGTGATAAGTGAAATGTGATGAAATTAGGGGTGTTCAAAAAACTCGTGGCTCGCAGCTCGCTCGAAACTCGCTCGAAAAAAGCTCGGCTCGAAATTGGCTCGGTTGTTAACGAGCCAGCTCGGCTTGGCTCGGTTGTTAACGAGCCAGCTCGGCTCGGTTTGTAAACGAGCCGAGCTCGAGCTTGGTCTGGCTCGGCTCGTGATCGTGAGCTGGCTCGATAAGGTTTACATCCTTCATTTTTTTTGTCCCACATCGCTTATAAAACAAAAACTAAGGGAGTATATATAATATATAATAAAAGAAACCTGTTTTGGCACACATGTCATTCCCTCATTCAATTGATTAAAATTACTCCCATACTTCATGATTTAGTATTTATTTTTATTTTATTTGGTTTTTTTTTTTTTTTTTTTTGAAAACATTCGAATGTAAATTTGAAAGATCGAGATCGGTAATTAAACAAGATATAAATTTGTATATTGATTGGAAACATTCGGATATGTCTTAAAAACTGGATAAGTTTATTCTTAGTTTGAAAATTAGTTTATACATAATGTATATCAAGATTTGAAAAATAGAATTTCTTAGTTTGAAAATTAGTATATACATAATGTATATCAAGATTTGAAAAATAGAATAACTTCTAACATCTACCACTCAAACCCTCTTTCAAGTGAAATAGATTCTACTTTTAATTTTTAGGTAAATGAGATAAACCATTGTTTCTCATTAGATCTTATAAATCACAAAAACCTCTTAGACAAAACCTCTTAAAACTTCACACAAAAATGGCACTCATAAACCTTCCACCACCAATCTTATTCTATTTATGTTTATGGTTCATCTGTTTACAACCCGACGTCGTATCATCCGACATCACCGCCCTGCTACGACTCAGTTCCGCCGTCGTCGAAAACACACGCCGGTGGAATATTCCCGATTCGTCACCGTGTAACTGGAACGGAGTGAATTGTGATAACGTCACCAACCGTGTAAATGTAACTATTTTATTACTTAGTGTATAAAATTATATTTATTCAGCCCGTGTAATACACGGGGTTCTAACCTAGTTTCCTCTATAAAAGAAGGTAAAGACAATGTACAAAGTGAATTAACTATTTACTTGCATATTTGGCCATATGGTTAAATTAAATGGCAATTATGGCCCTTAGTCTATGAAGAAATTCATTTTTAAGGGCTTTTTAAGTAGTAAATTTTGCGGTTTTTTGTTAGTTCGAGCTAGATCGAGCCGAGCCGAGCTAGCCCGAATTCTAATCGATTCGAGCTCGAGCCTCAAATCTCAGCTCGATTTGAAATTCGAGCTCGAGCCGAGCCAGCTCGAATCGAGTTCGAGCCGAGCTCGAACTGGGTCTAGCTCGACTCGGCTCGTTTACAGCCCTAGATGAAATAAGGTGTCAAATGGTACCCCTAGTGTCCTAACGGTGATCAATGTGGGACATATCTAAAGTCATGTAAAATGTATACACATGACTTGAGTCCGGGTTAGTCACAAGTCGACTCGAAAATCAAAATCCTCTACCCAGCTAAAAATAACTTGGACTGAAATAAAATTCTCTGTGGAACTGAAATCCTCTACTGTAAAACTCTTCATGACATTCTATATGTGTATTTTTATAAGATCTAAGTTTTAAATAAAATTAAATAAGTTTAGGCAGGCTAAGACAACTTTTATTTTTTTTTTATGGGTTAACTCTAAAATTAATTAACTAGGAATAATGTTTAAAATGATACTGTCGATTGGAATGGTCAAAAAAGGCCATGTGACCAGGGGAATAGTCACCAGGGATCTGCTCTTCGCCGATCACGAGGCACACAATGTCCATCTCTCTCCAATAAAAGAAAATAAGTGTTTAAAACCATAATATTTAAGAGCATAGATGAAAAATTAATTAATTCTCTTTTTAATGCTAATGAGGTCGTGGTGGAGTGTGTGTGTAAAGACTTGGTGTTCCTTATGATTTAGGTTCGACTTCCACTCTCCACATTATTTTCTGCGGTATCCAGGAGAAGAGCGAATACGTGTGGCGCCGGTTCGTCTTGGATTGGAGGCGAGGTTTTACCGATTATTCCACTATCGTGCCTTCGGGCGGGTGGAGGTCGGGTTTCCGCGCATCTGGGAGAGCCAAAGGGCTGGCGGCGGTCGAGTAGTCGACCTTGGCCACAACGTTCGGTGTCACGATGGTTGGCATGTCGTTACTTGCCGTTCAAAAAAAAATTCTCTTCTTAATGTTTTTTATTTTTTTTTACTTTTTACTTTTTGTTGTCAATTATCTCTTTTTGTATGTCATATTGATTTTTAATTATACTGATTAGGTTCATGAATCATTTTTATTGGTTTATTATATATTATAAATAACATCACTTCTCAAAACTACGTCTTATCGTTACATAAATTTACTCATTTTTCATATATAGACTTAGCCTCATAATCGTCAAAATTTGCTAAACGTTAGTTTCACGCTTTCAAGTGCACACCTTAAGTCGCTCAACTAGTCACCACCCACAACACTGAACGCTCATAATCTTCTTCGATAAAAAAACACCACGTTTAGAACTTATAAGTTCAATTAGGGCTTTGATTTTGTTGTCAATTAGGGCTTTAGCTTGTCTTTAGCTTTCACAATGTGGACTCAAGTTTGGCTCAAAAAGGTTTGATATCAAGTTGAATAACTTAAAACTATATACATTACTCGAAAAGTTTGAAAAAGCTCTGAGTTGATCCATATAATCTTGAACTCTAATCGTTTTAACATTTTGAGCTCATTTTGAGACTCGGGTTTAAACCTGGTAAAGCTCAACTTGAATGAAGTGAGGTCGAGTTTGAGCTTAAGTAACTCGATAAAAGTTCAACTAGGTTTTATGTTTTCTTGGAAAATAATTGGATCGCGCAACACAGTTGAACAACTGGTTTTGACACAATTCTAGGTCGACTATTTTTCCATAGTATTATTGACCGAAAACCGCAAAACTCAAATATGAAACCCCTATTTATACTAAACAAAACATGTTTCCCAAGCTGACTAAAACTTGTACTAATAAGCAACAAATAATAAACAAATCCTTAACCATTATCTCTAACTCAATTCACTAGGCTAGTGTTTGGTATGCAGCGAAATGGAATAAACTATTACGAGGTAGTGAAAAAAATGTATTTGGTTGATCAAGATAATGGAATCGCTCATTACATAGACATTTCATTCCCTCTAAAAACCCCAAAATTCATTCCACTCACCCCTTTGTTGTTTTTTTCATTCCATTCATTCTCTCACCCTTCATCACAATTACCACCACCACCCGTCGCCCGCCCCCTCACCCCGCCGATGCCCTCATCGTCGACACCCACCACCACCATTGCTTCCACCTGCTAACGACCACCACCACAGTCCACTGCTGCCACGCCACCCACCACAACCGCCGCCACCCACCACGACGACCACCGCCACCATCCAACACCGATTTTATTCCATCGTCTTTTTTTGCCTACCAAACAACACAAAGTAATGATTCATTTCATTCCCACATGATAACCAAACAAGACCATGGAACGGTAATGATCCATTTCATTACCTCGTTCATTCCATTCTATTATCTCATACCAAACAATGGACTTAAATACTACGATCTATGTAGGTATATACAATTAATTAAGGTTTGGAATTAATTATGAGACGTGGAATAAATAATGAATGGATGCAGTGAGGAGAGATGCAGAGGGTGTCAAATCGGTTTCAGTTAGTCTCCTTTCTCTACAAAACAACAAACGGTTGGAGGAGCCCAGCCCAGGGTCCGTACCATGCCCGTCACGTGATCAACACAATACTTGGCTCATCAACCCATCAACACTCCGACCCTTGCCTCACCTCACCTCACTTAAGTTATATACTCACTCTTTTTAATTTATCAACTATATCTTAAACAACACTGTCCTCAGAATTTGGTCCTTTTTTGACGGACATCTGGGTGAAGGAATGAATCGAGGTTTTAATCCCGCGTTCGAACCTGACAGAGGCAAGGGCTTAAGGATTCTATCCGGTTCCCGCGTGTTAAGGGGTACGGTCTCATGGCGGTTGAGGAGTCGACCTTGGACATAGCTCCGAGCAGAGTGGGTTTACACATCAGATTCTTTGCCGTTTAAAAAATATATATCTTAAACAATAGTATTTTGTTTTGTCAAGTATATTTTAGAAAGAGTATGATTGTTTTTTTTAAACAAAAAGCAAGTTTACCTTTTATATTTTTTTGGTACACCATCACCGAGGATAGCGGTTAAAAGACGCCTACGGACGATAATGTGACGGGTGACCGCCAATGACGAAGCTTGAGATTTCCGATCAGGGGGTCGAAAACGTATATACCCAAAAATTTCTATAGAACCGGGGGGTAAAAAACGTATATACCAAAAAATTTCTATACAAAAACTACATACTTTCCACTACTGTGCGAAAAGTTCGGGGGGTCGGCGGCCCCCTCCCGCCCCCACTAAGCTACGCCAATGGTGACCGCATTGCAGGACTTCAACCTTCCCCATCCTTGGTGTGATCTTTGTATGCATAGAATGATTGCCACGAACGTCGTATATTGGTCACATCCGTTATTAAAAACAATTATTTAAAAATGAGATATCAGTGATCCAAATTTGTCGTTTTATATTAAAAAGACTTAAAAGTGATATGATAACTTTTAGATTATATTGAATTTCAGTTTTATTATATTATGTAATAGGTTAGAAATCCGGGTATTGTATAAGTTGAATAAAATAAATATTAAATAGTTCGTAACAACTATTCACTGATTTTGATTGTAGAGGGAAAATAAGAAAGCGATTTGGGAAATTTTAAAAAGAGTGGGCCATAAAACAGGATAGGTTGTTAAAAAAAGCAGGAAAAAACAATGTTGCATAAAATTATGACACGTGACACCACATTTACTTATTTGTTAAGTATAAAAATAACAATTACTTGTATTTATTATATTTTTTAACTTTGTAATATTTCGTTTATTATATTTGTTTTTACAATGTTAACTAAAAAACAGTTTGCTATAATAAATAGTTTGGTAATGAAAATACAAGGAAAAGATATGTGGAATAAGTAAAAATTAGTAAAGAATAAATAAATTGTTTTGGAGAAGTTCTTAGGTAACATAAGAAAATGTTACATGACACATTATTGGGTGAAGAATGAATTGTATAATTTATTAGATAACATGACACAGTATTCGTGTGAATTGTCACATTGTTGGTAAAATAGTGTCATCACATTATGACTTTAATGATGTTATGTTTTGTATTTAAACTCAAAATATAAAGAATTAATATTGTATTAGGAGCTATTTGTTTACCTCTTAATGAGGCTGTTAATGGTTCAGACATTTTAATGGTTCAACACTTAATGATTCAGACTGTTTGTTTCGCTAGCAGATGTCTGAATGGTTAAGACATTTGCCTCTGAATGGTTAAGCATTATACTGAGTCCGAATGGTTAAGACATCTAATCTGAATTGGTCAGACATTTGCCTCTTAACAGTTAAGCATTATACTGGCTCTTAATGATTTAGACCTCTTACTGATTTAGCACTTAATAGTTTAGAGACATTTTACCAGTTCAATACTTAACCATTCAGAAGCTACCAAACAGTCTTTTAGTTTATAGAACGAAGGTATTAATACAATGGTACCGGGACTACATTGTGAGATTCAAAATAGATGTCCCTTTTTAACCATAAAAAAACATATTTCTTGTGATAAAATTAAAATCAAACATTCATTAGTCTCTTGATATTGGTATTAGCTTCTTTCATTTCATATTATAATTATAATCATTTAAAAATGAGAGGCATGCAAAGGTGGTGGAAATATGAGTAAAGATGAGGCATGTATACTTGTCTATGTTCGTTTATTTAACTAAACGAACGAAACTTCATGTTAGTGTTTGTTTGTCTAATAAACAAATGTTCGTTGAACGTTTGGTTTGTTTGCAGCCCTACTCCTAAGTCTTAAAGCGTCACACACCCGAATAATTTCTCATGTAACTTCACCGACAGATTATCGACAATTGATATATTCACCGACATATTTTAACAACATAAATTACAACTTTACCAATCTCGATTAGTTTTCTTCTTTATTTAAATTGTTATTTTCTTTCAATTAACAAAGTTAAATTTGCTTAATAAAAAAAAAAAAAAAAAAAAACAGAATGCTTACAACAAACATCTTAAACAACAAGTTGTTGAGATTGATCTAGAGATTGATGAGTTTTGTAGATTTCCAAAAGATGCTCTCTTTGATCCCCACGAATGTTTTTGTGGTAACCGATGTTATACTCGTCGCATTTGCTGTTGTACCCTAATCATTTTAATCCCCACGGATGTTCACCGCCCACCACTCTTCCATTTTTTTCATTTATTAAACTCCTGCAGATCTTACTGTCTTTTTTTCATTTTTTTAACTTTATTTTTTTTATAAAACCCATGCAAGTTTTAACCCCATACGTAGACTCTACCAAACATAAAGTTTATATGAGTCATACCAGGTGACAATCTATAGCACAAATAATATATATATTACTAGGTTATAACCCCGTGTATTACACGGGTCGAATAAATGAATTTTATATACTAAATAATAAAACAATATATCTTTAAAAACCTCTTTTATTGCACGGGTTGAATAAATATAATTTTATATATTAAATAATAAAAAGTTATATCTATAAGAACCATATTGTACGGGTTGAATAAATATAATTTTATATACCAAATAAAAAAGTTATATCTTCAAAACCGCTTGTTTTACACGAGTTGAATAAATGTAATATTGTTTACCAAATAATAAAATAATATATCTTTTAGAAACCTCGTTTATTACACGGGTTGAATAAATGTAATTTCATATACCAATTAATAAAAAAGTTACATCTTTAAAAATACGTGTATTACACGGGTTGAATAAATGTAATTTCCGTTACTAAATAATAAAAAAAATTATTCTTAAAAAACCCCCGTGTATTGTACGAATTGAATAAATCTAACTTTATATATCAAATAATAAAAATGTTATATCTTAAAAAACCTCATCTATTACACGGGACGAATAAATTTAATTTTGTATAGTAAATAATAAAAAAAGGTATATCTATAAAAAACCACGTGTATTACTCGGGTTTAGTAAATCTAATTTTATATACCAATAATAAAAAAGTCATATCTTTCAATATACTAATGGATAATACTCGATACGCGATGGATATGGGGATTGTGAAGATGGTTCTTGAAAAGAAGATACGTTATTCAAGAAGCAAATCAACATCTATTTGAGTGATAAAATGTTGGTACCAATTCCGACAAATTGATTTATAAATTATGTAATAAAATTGATATAATAATAAGACGTTGGGGTTCAAAAGAGTTAGAAAAAAAGACGTTGAGTGCTCAGATGTTAAAAGAATTCCTGTTTGGGCTAAAATGATAAAAGTGATATAACCACAGGGGCCAAAGTCGTAATTTACTCTAATATCAAATTAGATAACCAAGTTTAATTTGAAGTAAATAGATAAATATAGGCCAAAAGGGTTAGAAAAAAGACGTTGGGGCCCAAAAGGGTTAGAAAAAAAGACGTTGAGTGCTAAGATGTTAAAAAATTCCTTTTTGGGCTAAAAGGGTAAAAGTGATATAAGCACATGGGCCAAAATCGTAATTTACTCTAATATCAAATTAGATAACTAAGTTTGAATTTGAAGTAAATAGATAAATATAAAAGTAATAATCAAACTAAATAATATTTAGTTGGAGGATTATCTATAATTAATTAGAAGAAATTAAATTATAATTATAATTATCCATAAGACATGGCCTAATATGATGACAAGTGTCCTCAAGGTGGTTTCTTTTATTATATGTATAGATTTTAACTTTGGATCAATTTCTGCTGCTTCATATTCAAATCGGTTATTCCAAATGGGTTTGGAATAATGATACAATTTATTTCAAATAACATTTTTTTAACACATGTAACATGTTAGAAATAAAATATAGCTAAAAGATCAAAGGCCCACATGCAGGGGCGGACTTACATGTAGCCCAAGGTGAGCGGGCGCATCCCCGGGAAAAAAAAATTTAGTGCTATTTTCTATTGAAAATCCCGTCTGCACTCTTTGGATTTTTTCGTCCGCACCCCTTGAATTTTTTCATCCGCAACCCTTGGAATTTTTCGTCCACACACTTTAGGTAAAAAATGTTTTCGATTTATATTTTAATTTTTTTTAGTAATCTCTAATTAAAAAAACTAACTAAATTATATAAACTTATACTACCCAACTTAACCCAAATACCCAATACCTTAACCCACTATTTCATTAAACATAATTATCCCACTAATTACTAGCCCATTAACCAAACTCAACCTAAGTTCAAACTATAATAATTAAAATAAGCCCAATAGCCCCTTAGAATTCCTCTCGCCCTCCCTGTCTTGGGTCGCCCCTACCAGCGATCATCGAACACAACAGCAACCACAACAGCACGTCATCAGCAGCCGCGAACCACCGCCGTCCGACACCAAAGGGTAACAAAATTCTTAAATATGTTTGAAATTTCATGTGTTTTGACGTTGTTTATAGTTGTTTAGTTGATTTTTAGGGTGATTATGTTGTTTAGATGATTTTTAGGGTGATTACACACGATTTCTAGGGTTGAAAATTAAAATTGAAACATTATGTTATGGAGCGATGAACTTATGCATCAATTTGTTTGTGATAGGAACCATGAGTAGGGACGTTATGGCGCAATTTCTTTTGTTTTACATGACCCGACCCGAACCGACCCGATACGAACCGATTTTTTTAATTATATACCTAGGGGCATAAAATTTTTAAAAATGTTTCGCACCTCTATGGAAAAATTCCTGGGTCCGCCACTGCCCACATGGCTTTTTTTATGGAGGTCGTGAGTTGGAGTCGCATCTTGAGCAATTACTTCTGGTTGAGCTATGTGA
Organism: Helianthus tuberosus; assembly: GCA_030545235.1. Taxonomy (NCBI): domain Eukaryota; kingdom Viridiplantae; phylum Streptophyta; class Magnoliopsida; order Asterales; family Asteraceae; genus Helianthus; species Helianthus tuberosus. The sequence continues at coordinate 13,382,739 of CM060413.1, read as the reverse complement.
AGAAGTTAATCTTGACAGTTGGAGATAATTGTTAAACGGGTTATAGATAATTCTTGATGAGTAATTTATTGAATTTATTGTATTTAAATTAGGGATAATTATGGTTTTTTTTTTTTTTTTTTTTTTTTTTTGAAAGGCAACCATTTATAAACACCCAACAAAAAAAAAACAGCCCAAGGCCTACAACCAATTACATCAACAACTATATACCGAAATTAAAATCTAACCATTTACCCCATTCTAGATTAACGACATTAGATCGATTTTTATCCATAGGAATCCAACCGAACGCAGCTCGTCTAAAATATGCTTGATAACCACCCTTTTGGATTTGAAGATCACCTCGTTCCTTGATTTCCAAATAAGCCAGCATGCCACATGAAGACTGCGTGGACAGCTTGTTTTTTTACCTCTAAACCGCCTACATGAAGATGCATATTGACAATATCAAGTGTAGAGAATGCGAACACCTGCGGGATACGACACCAAAAAGATATTCTTTGCCATACGACAGACGCCACGAAGCATGATGTCATAATATGATCCAAAGTCTCTTCGCCCTCATTGCATAGTGGACACAAAGAGTTGCTCATACCAGTGCATCTTCTAATAAGCGTCATTCTCGTGGGTAACCTCCCAAGTCGGAGACGCCACCAAAATACGTTCACCTTTTTAGGGAGCCACTTGTTTCAGAGTATAGTATCGATATCTGAGGAAGAGCCTGGTGGTCAGTGGCGGACCCAGGAATTATTTGTTGGGGTGCGGATGAGGTGTTCAACCATATTTTCAAGGGGTGCGGTCGGGTTTTTTGCCCAAAATATACACTAAATTTCTTTTTTCAAGGGGTGCGGCCGCCCACTTTGGCCAAGGGTGGGTCCACCCTTGCTGGTGTCGAGGAGATTCCGCATCGATTTCACGGAGAAGATACCGTCCAAATTTGGAGACCAGACCCAATGATCAGCCCTATCGCTGAATTGGACCAATGACAAAAGGACGCTGCAATCATGCAATTCATTCGCTTCTACATAATTAGTAGGGGCAGACGACCAGTCCCATGTAAATTGCAACGGTCTGCTTGAACAGTCAACACGATCCTTTAAGAGGCAAAATTTTGAGCGCTCAAGTCCGAACAAAGATGGAAATGCCGTTTTGAGGTTGGTATCACCCACCCAAACATCAAGCCAGAATCTGATCTCTGAACCGTCGCTAGTAATTGCTTTGATTAGACTGCTCAAACCTAAGCTCCTTACACAGAGTTCGCCTTCCAGTTTAGTTATATTATTCCACACACCGATTCTACCTGTCTTTGTTGGAAAAAAATCCCGCTTACTAGGGGAGATATGAAGACCAAATACTACTCTTCGCCATAATCTCTTTTGCTCAGTTTGGAATCTCCAACCCCATTTGAGTCGGGTTAGGACTAGATTGAGTATAAATAGAGGGTTAGGGTTATTGCAACGAGTCTCTTTATCCCTTAAAATTGTCACCAAATTTCTCATTGAAGTTTAGATTACAATGGAATTAGGGACGGTTCAAGGAAATAGTCACCAACTAATATCATTAGTTTTTTTCTTACCAAATGAACCAAAACTTGGCATAAGATAAATGCTGATTAACATACTGCTTTTTCATACAACTTTGTTGTCTCTTGTTATGTTTCTCGCATGTTGTACTATATTTCCAAGCCTCTCCCTCTGGGTTTCTGATGCAACTGTCATAGGCTACTAAAAAGCAAGTATTTAAAAGTAAAGTCGTCTACACAGGGAATTTGTGATCAGTGTTCGGGCATCATCATCATCATACTCAGTAAATCCCATCAATAGCAAAGCAAAGGTAGCGTCTAAGAAGGGTAAGATGTAGACAACTTTACCTCTACCCCGTACGAATAGAGAGGCTGCTTCCAGTGAGACCTCGCCTCGATAGTAGTTTTGCATCAAGCCTTGAACATAAGGCACATAAGATATAGACAGCCTTACCTCTACCCTTAGGAATTCTTGGTCAGTGTTCGGTGATTTAACTAATTAACTATTGAGCCGTTGCCGCGGGTAATCATGACTCACGCTTTTAGGGTTGAAGACGGATAAGGAGATGCTATTTTAAGAAACTTGCGGGGACGAGGAACGTTAAATTTAGTAACATTTGGACACTTTTGCCCCATTGTCTCAATCAAGATGAGTTATGTTTGATAAATTAAACATAAGATTAACTACAGATCATGGTCTTGATCCAGTTCCATAGGTACGCTTGCAATATCATCGACACCACGCCAGTAAACAACAAATTCGACCAACAGTTAGCTAGCTGAAGTGAAGATTCTTGACAGATATCAGTGTTTTGGAGTCTAAAACCGTGATGCATCCAAAGCATATGATGATCTTAATGGTTCAAGAAATGCCACTTATCAGCCTTTAATGTCATCAATAACCACACGAGCTGCATTGCGTCCAGGTGCCCCCATGACACCACCACCAGGGTGGGCTCCACTCCCGCACAAGTACAATCCTCGTAACGGAGTTCTGTAATTTGACCTGCATTGCATCACATATAAACTTGTTTTTAAATGTCACCAAAATCATGACATGTAAGCTAGAGAATATCGAAGCTTGCTTACCATCCCTTTACAGGTCTCATTAGGAAAAGAGAATCCAACCCCATTGCACCATGGAAGATGTTCCCTCCTGCCAAATTAATTTTTCAACCGCTTGGATTCTTTAACATATTATAACACGAATCAGAATGTTTGAGCTTGCACATAGTTAGGTTAAATAATTTAATTGTTAGTCGAATATAAAAATATCCTACGTATAAAACGATAAAAGAAATTTTGTGGACTCAAACGAATGCCATCATTTTATTGAAATTATGGTAAATGGCAAAATGGCAATTTTAATAAGTTGAAAAGAAAACAGATCAAAAGGTTTAAAAACCACCCAAAGCATACTCAATCATCAACAAACTCTTAAAATGCTTTACCCAAAAAAAATTGGATTATTATGGAAATAATATTGATATAATAACTGTTTTTGAAAGTCAAAAAGAAAAAGAACAAAAAAACAAGTGTTAGCGGGTCAACCTTTTCTATTTTCACCGGGGATAAAATTATGTCAAATTTGACATGAGAACCTGTTTGACCCGCTAAAGGTCAACATTTAAATGTTAAAACTTAAAAGGGATTACTTGCATGAAATACCTGTGAGACCGATTATCCTTTCAAGGTCTGGTGGAGCCAACATGTCATAGCCAATAACTGATGAGCTGAAGCCAGGGGCATACTCGTCAATTAAGTTGAAACATCTTTGTGCAAATGATTCCTAAAAAAATAACATTTGAAATTCAAATATAAAACTAGATTAAAACATATATATACAATAGGATAATAAACTATGAGTGAAGCATATCTGTAAAATTTTATATTTTATTAAAATATTATATAGTTAACTAACATAACAATCAAAAAAGAGAATCGCAAGTGTATATTCTAAAATAAAACTCACTCTATATGCAGTATCTTCCCAGCTACCATCGTTAGGTTTATATGGTGTAAACTGAACAAACAAGTTGATAACATGTTTGCCTACAAAAAACGAGTTTCATTAGCTAGCGAAAATAGAGTACACTGGCATAACCTACTGAATAAAATTGTTTAACGAAAAAGTACCTGGTGGTGATATAGTTTTGTCTAAAACCGAAGGAATTGTCATTTCGATTACAGGCCTTCGTGATGGCAAGCCGTTTCTTGCCTCCTGGCATGCAGTCTCAATCTCCTCTATACTGGAAAACAAGTTATAATATAAGTTCCTAATAAATAAAATACTATTTATACAGTTTAATACTAATAACTAAATATTAAGAAAAAATAAAGGGCAAATATCATAAAAAAAACACTATATTTTTTGTTTTTTTCTCACAAAAATCACTCCAGAATTTTTTGCATATAAAAACACTATATTTTCTGTTTTTCTCGTAAAAGTCACTCAACAAATTTTTACACATAAAAGTCACTCCACGTGTCAATTTGGAACAAAATTGTGATTTTTATATTTTTCTGCAAATGATTTAAAAGAGAATACACTATATATATATAATAATTAAACCTAAAACTTTTAGATTCAGAAATCATTGATTATTGTAAAAACCATACTTTTACGAAGGTTGAAACAAATGAATTTCATCTTCAAACTTTATATGAATTCTTGAGATGTTCTGATACGAATCCAAACTCAATTCAGGATGGGAAATTAGGAAAGGAATAGTGGGTGAGTGGGGCTGAGAAATAGGAAGTAACTGCTGTTTAGTTTACGTTTAAATGTGTTTCTTTGTATTTAGTTGAGGAGTCTGGTTTTAGTATTTTTAGAAAATTCAGAATTGTATTCTGTTTTGGAGACTTAATCCTTCTAGAAATGGATTAAAATTTGTAGCTGATTAGTTCATTTTTCTGGGTTTATCATGTTCAAAATAATTTACAAATGCAAGAAAAGAAAGAATGTTAACATGGAAACTTAACGCGTGTCTCCACATGTGTTCTCTTGTGTCATACGTTGTTTATATATTTTTTATTCTTAATAAAGGATTTAAAACGATAAAATTGTTGAGTGACTTCTGTGAGGAAAAGAAACAGAAAGTAAAGTGTTTTTTGTTTTTTATTTTTGTTTTTTATGTGCAAAAAATTGTTGAGTGACTTTTGCAAGAAAAAACACAAAGTATAGTGTTTTTAACTGCAAAAAATTGCCGAGTGACTTTTGTGAGAAAAAACAGAAAGTATAGTGTTTTTATGATATTTACCCAAAAATTAAATAAAAAAGATGTAAAAGGAAAACTGGAAGAATATCATACGTCTCAGAACCAATGTGAATGGTACCCATATGCTGCGGGCCCGCTTCAGGATAACCAATATTGCAGCACCGAAACTGTGGCAACTTGTCAACTGCCAAATTGATTTTGGTGGTTGCCTGTTTAAATATAACATAGCAGATGCTTAGCGTTTTACCGAATTTGCCATCACTCATTCACTCCAAACTTGGAATGTTGATAATAGGATAAAGAGTAAAGTACACGGATAGCCCCTGTGGTTTTCCAAATTTTAGATTTGGTCCCTAGTTTTTCAAAAGTACACGGATGGTCCTGGTAGTTTGCACTTTGCAACGAATTTAGTCCCCAACTTTTGCCAAATGTACATGGATGGTCCCTGTGGTTTGCACTTTGTAAGGTATTTAGTCCATAACTTGGACCTCCTGAAACCTTTAGATTTATTGGCTAAGGACTAAATGCATTATAAAGTGCAAACCACAGGGACCATCTGTGTACTTTTGGAAAGCTAGGGACCAAATCCAAAATTTTAGAAAACCACAGGGACTATCTGTGTACTTTACTCTAGGATAAATGATGAAACACAATAGAATCTTACGGAGCTATAGTCGGAGTGCTTAATCGCACGAGAAAAATCTTCCGGAAGAACGTTTTCAGGTACTAGCTCCTGTGTAAAGTATGAAAAGGTCAAAACAGTCAATTACCTTACTCCTGGATAAACGTGCAAACAGAGCATGAAATTTTGTACCATGAAAGTCTTGTATGCAGTAGCATTCGATAAAACAACCGAAGAAGGAATTTTTGTTCCATCAGCCAATATAACCTTAAAACACAATGTTAGATTGCCGCGATGCTGCTTCATGGTGCATTTTAGCAAAATTGGCAATTGCATAATATAATTATAGTTAGTTTACCCCAGTTACTCTGTCTGAATCATCAATCATCATCTTTGATACCTGAATAACAAAATGAACAATTCTTTAGTAACAACATTTTCAAAATGCATCAGCTTAGCTTAGAGCAAAAGGTCATTCATTACAACTAAAGATACCCTTCTGCCCAAAAATAAAATGACCCTTTCATTCAAAGCATAAAGAATTAAGAAAACATTTCATGACTTAGATACATAGGTCACAACAAATTATTAATTTTTTATCATCATCATACTCAGTAAATCCCACCAATAGCAAAGCTAAGGTAAGGTCTGAGGAGGGTACTCGAAAAAAATAATATACCTCTGCATCGGTAACTATGGTGGCACCAGCTTCCTTAGCAGCCTTTCCAATGGCCAATGACACTGAGCCCATTCCACCTTCAACATACCTAAACGCGTATCAGTTACCTTGGATGTATATATGTATTTAACAGCACTATAGTTCAACAGAAATATTCATCTATACACCTGGCAAGAATCAATATAATTACAAGCAAAAGGAGAACTTAGCAAGCCATGATCAACCACAGTTTCACCAATAAATAATGAGTAAAATGCCATTTTCGTCCCAAAGGTTTGGCCAATTTTGCGACTTTCGTCCAAAGGTTTGCTTTTTCGCATCTGGATCCAACAGGTTTGAAATCTTGCCATCTTCACCCGGCTAACCGGCTTGTTAACTCCATCCATTTTTTCTCCACTAAGTCAGGGGTATTTTCGTCTTTTTTGTTAACTTAAACGGCAATTCAGTCTTCTGAATACTTGTACATTATGCTAAATGCTTGTACATAAAGTAGAAAAGACCGAATTGCCCTTTAAGTTAACAAAAAAGAAGGAAATATCCATGACTTAACGGAGAAAAATGTATGGAGTTACCGAGCTGGATGAAAATGGCAAGATTTCAAACCTTTTCCAGATGCGGAAAAACAAACCTTTGGACGAAAGTCGCAAAACTGGCCAAACTTCAGGGACGAAAATGGCATTTTTACTCATAAATAACAAACACTACATATACACTCGATTAGAAATACTTACGACCAAATTCCACGGTGACCGTCAGTTTCTCCCATAACATGGTGTAGCAGAACATACCCACTCCCTGGTGAATGGGCACTTGTCTGCATTACGAAAGTTAAAACACCATGTTGATTCATTAACCATTAGCACTAGTTAGTTGTAGGAGTGTTGAGGTAAATGCAAGTAGAAGTCAATAGAGAACATAGAATTACAAAAACGATAAACATGTGTTCTTCTACTATGGGATCGTCCTAGATTCTCTTTTGTATTTCATTCCATTTTCCTTTTTTTCTTTGGGGCATAAATATGTAATGAGATACAGAGATGTGAATTGTGATTTGTGATAATTGAAGGGTGCTTACAGTGGTTCCTATTACTGCATCTGTAGCAAGTGTTGCCTTCAACACCTCACTCTGTATTCACATACAAAAGATTACAAATGTCAGTACAATATACATTATACCAAATTAGACTCTAGACGTTAAAACCACATATTGTCTTGGAACCATATGAGAATCATTTTGTCAAATTCAGTCAACTCAACAGTGCATCTAGTGTATAACCTTTTTAGTTTTTAATACCAATATATATATATATGCATTAGCCACTTAGCACAAAACTGATGTGTGCATGCAATGTATCTGTTATCCGTACTCTTCGTTATGTAACTAGTGCCATTTATTCCAGTATTAATACAAGCATCTCTATTGTGTGGACCGCACAGTTCATTAAAAGACTTTGATAACAAAAAAGGCAGGTAAAAACTTTCTAGGGTTCACAAAGACAAAGGAATGAGGATCAAGTAACAACCTCAAACCAGTTATTCAAAACCTTTGATGCTGGTGACAGTAAAAGGTCCATGAAATCCCTGAAAGAAGAAAGAACTACATAAGTTCACAAGGTTTGTAATGCAAACATCTTCTTAAGCCGAACAAGCCAAGAAGGTAATTAGTTAATATTTGACTTCATTTAGGAGATACACGCATTATATCATGCTATTATTCCCCTTTAGTAATAATAAACCCAACTAAATGTGCTAAAGGCCATATTCATTTGGCACCTTGGTTTAAAAAGGTGTGGCTGCAGCACGGGGCACCGAGGAAATGCATCAGGTTTCTAGGTCATAATTGGTCAAAAGTAGGGGCCGTAGGGGTTTTTACGTAAAAGCAACCTAAGGGATGTAGAAATCATGAAATAGGTTTCTCTATGTAAAACAAATGAGATATGCAGTTTCTGGCAGTAAATAAGGCTTATTTGGTTGCACATAAACGCACGCCTCACATACATGATGCACGCATCTCGGTTTTTGGGACCTAAACGCCTCAGAGCACCTTGTGCTTTTTTAAACCAAGTATAGCACTAGGATAAAGAAATCTTACACCAGCCCTTGTTGACCCATGGAGACAGACTGATGCAAACAATGTGCCCAAAATTCCGATTTCTGTAACTTATGCTTCAACCGCGAATTAAAAGATGAAACACCTTGGTGAGCTTCAGGAGGTGATGAATCTATCAACGGATCCATAAACCTGCAAAACTTCTCCAACTGATTCTCATACCTACATTTAAAATTCAACAACACAATTAATATAACAGTAACAAACTGTATTAATATTATTAAATTAAATATCAATCTCAGTACATGTCTATGTTTACACCAGATCATTTCCTATGTAGTTAATATCCCAATATATCAGTGATATATCGGTTATCGGTCCCCTGCCTAGATATCGGTGCAAAATATCAGTCAGAATGTCGGTACCAATAATATCGGCAATATTGACCGACATATCACCAATTTCTCGATATCAATACCTTTCTTCTTATTTCTACCATCCGTCTTTCTTCATAGGCAAATAGGAAATAAATAATCCCACCTTTTTAACTTTGGCCGATAATAATCCCAAGTCGGTTATTAGCCGATAATAATCCGAACTAGTCAATTTTTTTTGTAAAATAGTCCGCCGTTAAAATAGCTTAACGGAGTTAAGTTTTTTTCCGAATTACAAACCGATATTTTAGGGCTTTTGATTAGAACGAGGATACGAGTCGATTGATGTAAAACTTACCTCGAAATTGTGCTCGAAATGGCTTGATTTTTGTTAATTGGAATTTAAACACCCGAATTGAAGTACCGTTTTCGTGGGTTGAGGGCAGTATTTTGAGGTAAGTTTTACATCGGCAGTATTTTGAGGTAAGTTTTACATCAATCGACTCGTATCCTCGTTCCGATCAAAAGCCCTAAAACATCGGTTTGTAATTCGGAAAAAAACTTAACTCCGTTAAGCTATTTTAACGGCGGACTATTTTACAAAAAAAAATTGACCAGTTCGGATTATTATCGGCTAATAACTGACTTGGGATTATTATCGGCCAAATTGAGAAAGTTGGGATTACTTATTTCCAATTTGCCTTCTTCTTATTGCTGCTATTAGTGTTTTAAGTCTTAATTGTTAAATGTTAGTGTTTAAAGTCTTAGTTAGTTTCTACTTTCTACTTGCTACAATTGTTAGTGTTTTGCAAGTTGCTAAAGGTTAATTTGTTAGTAGTTAGAGAGTATACTGAATTGTTAGTGTTAAATTGCTATATATATAAATTTAGCATGATATTAAAATCACCGATATCCCACCGTGATAACCGACAGTGGCGAAGCTTGAAAATTTCCACGGGGGGTTGGAAGTCACCGGACCTAATATTTGGGGGGTCGAAAACGTATATACCTAAAAAATTCTATACGAAACGTACATACATAACACTACTGAGCGAAAAGTTCGGGGGGTCGGGCGCCCCTCCCGGCCCCTTGAAAGCTACGCCCCTGATAACCGATATCTCAATTATCAGTCCTTGACCGATATCCGATATTTGACCGCATTAACTACTTAGATCATTTCTAATATAATAACACAACATAACCTCGGATAAGCATCAGCATCTCGTTCCGAAAACTTCGAAATCTCCAAACGATTCATTTCAGCATCAGAACCTAACAGAAGATAACGTCCATCCAAACACGGCGTAAACGATGACGGGTTCCTCTTCAACAGCTTCAATCCATGCCTATGCAGCTCCAGATCTCTTCAAATCCATTATTACAACAATGAAACAGTTGAGAAATAAACAAATTAAACAACAACAACAACAACAAAATTTGTGTAAAAAATAATGAAACCTAATGATAGAAGGACGGAGGAGGCTCTGGAGGTAGCTGCAGCGGGAGAACTTGAAGCCTGGAATGAGTTCTTCGGTGACTGCAGCACCGCCGATGACGTGGCGGCGCTCGAGGACGGCGACGGAGAGGCCGGATTGAGCTAGGTATGCGGCGGCGGTGAGGCCGTTGTGGCCACCGCCGATTACTAGTGCGTCCCATTTTTTGTTGGCGAGTGTGGCTGCAGTGGTGGTGGTGGTGTTGGTGCACAAGGTTCTTCTCCACATTTTGGGGTGTGACACTTTCTTCACTTTTCAGTTTTGTTTTGTGTGGGGTTGAGGGGTGTTTTGAAAAAAAAAAAATCGTAACCAAATAAAAACCGTATACTGTAATCGTAATTGAATAAATTGATCCGAATAACGAATTCGGTTTTTGGTTTGGTTTTTAACCGAAACCGAATTGTGAATATAGTTTTTGGTTTGGTTTTTGGATCCACGTTTTTTTTTGTTTGGGTTTTTTTTTTTTATTTGGATAACCGAATAAACCGGTAATTTAATTAATTATTGAATAAAATAATAATGTTTAACAAAATATATACAATTTATTAGCCTAAAATACAAAGTCTAATATCTAAGTATATGTATCCCAATGGTTGCATCAAATGTTGGTCAAAATACATTTTTATTTATTAAATTTTCTTCATTTTATGTATGAGGTTCGCTCGAGAAACTTATGTTTGAAGATTATTTATATTTTGTGTTATCAAGACTTGTTGACTATTTATAGTTTCTATTATCTATGTTTTGAAGTTTTAACTTTGTGATTGTGTGTACGACTATTTTTTGGATGTGTTTTTTTTTTTTTTTTTTTTTTTTTTTGCTATGTATTTTATTTATATATTATTAGGTTTAAATTAGTTGTTAACTTGATGTTCGAAAGTTGGAACACAAACATAAATTTAAATTAGGAAAAAAAGTACTTAGATACAATTTGATTAAATTTGGTTTATTTGGTTTATTTAGTTTCTAACCGAAACCAAACCGAATTGAAAATCGAATAAACCTAATAAACCATAAACCGAACCGATAAACACCCCTAGTGGGATTTAGAAAACATGTTAATTTGTTGCGTTCACCACCCACTTGCGGTACACGCATATTAATTATATATTAATTATAGAGTTAAATGAAGTAATGAACTATGAATTCAAGTTTTTTTTTCAAATGCTTTGGAACTAGTGTTCTGCCCCGCCCGCTTTGCGGGGCGGTAAGCAGAATATATCTCAATTTGATAACATGTATTTCTGTGTTTCGGTTACTTGAACATACTACTCATAACACAATCTCAATAAAAATTACATCAAGACATAGGTAAAAATACACTCGTCATAGAGTAACTTTATTAAAGCCCAGAAATAACAGTGTTTGTACACCAATAGCAAACGGTCACTATTCCCCCGGGTTGGTTCGTCACAGTAGCAAGCAGAAAAGATGAAATACTAAAAGAAATAAAAGTAGAGGGACTAAACATGTACATAACCAAAGTTAAAGCAAACGCACTAAACACGCATATAAACAAAGCTAATCAATAAAAATAAAGTTTTTTAAAAGACAGAAGGGCTAAACACGTATATTAGCAAAGTTGAAGGTGCAAGATACACAAGCCCACGATCAATCACTAAGAGGAATAAAAGTAGAAAGATTAAACATGTACACTACAAAAGTTATAGCAGATGCCTAAACACGTATATAAACAAAGTTAACAAATAAAAAGAAAACTTTTCTTAAAAGCAAAGGGACTAAACACATATTTTAGCGAAGTTGAAGGTTCGAAAGTAAAATACAAAAAACCACAACCAACGAAGGGGTGCCAGACAGTTGTATGTATTAGCCAAAGAATTCTCTCATAATTTTAGAGAGATTGAAATGCCATATAAATACAAAAAACACAGCTAACTACAAATATACAAAAAAGGAAAGTCAACTAGACTTTGAATACAGAATATACAAATTGATTTTGAGAATCATTGATTATGATCTTCTATTATCCCCCTTCAAGCAAAACGGCGGTAGAAGAACCCGAAGAAGAGCTCGAAATTGCTCAAACAAGGGCCTGGGTAAGCTTTTTGTGAAAATGTCCGCCAGTTGAAGCTTGGTTGGAATAAATTTAGTGTGTAGCTTGCCAGACATGACTAACTCCCGAACAAAGTGATAATCCAAATCGATGTGCTTGGCACGTTTGTGAGAGACCGGATTCTGACTCATGAAAAGCGCACTTTTGTTGTCGCACAGTAGAGTTGGCCGAGATTGAGGAAGAGCATGAAGTTCCTTCAATAAATGAGTGATCCACACAATTTCAGCTGCAGCATTAGCCATCACCCGATATTCCGACTCGCAACTTGATCTTGAGACAGTGGGTTATTTCTTGGCACTCCATGATACTAAGTTTCCTCCCTAGAAAATTGAATAACCGTATGTAGACCGACGTGTTTCAATGCAACGTGTCCAATCCGCATCCGAATACCCTAAGATAGTAGAAGTAGCGGGTCGAGTAAAGACTAACCCATGAGAGATTGTTCCCTTGACATAACGTAGTATCCGCTTAACCAATTGGAAATATTTTTCGGTAGGTGAGTGAAGGTGTTGGCAGGCTTGATTTACCGCGTAGGATAGGTCGGGACGAGTAATTGTAAGATATTAAAGGGCACCAACGAGGGAACGGTAAAGAGTGGGATCGGCAAATGGGGTGCCATCCGTGGTGAACGTATCGGATATGGATAAGGGCGTAGCAACAGGTTTGGCGTTGAGGAGGCCGGCTCGGTCAAGGATATCATTGGCATATTTGGTTTGGGTAAGGAAAAGACCTTCTGTATCATGCATAACTTCAAGGCCAAGGAAGTAATTTAAGAGCCCGAGGTCTTTAATAGCGAATTCGCTATGTAAATGGCGAGTGAAGGTTGTGATGGATGTGGACTGATTGCCTGTGAGAATGAGGTCGTCCACGTAAACAAGAAGATACATTATGCAATCACCGTGAGAAAAAAATGAAGAGAGATGGATCCGCGCGACTGCATGTGAAACCATAAGAAATAAGGAAGGAGCTAAGTCGTTGAAACCAAGCTCGGGGAGCTTGTTTAAGTCCGTAAAGAGCCTTATTTAGTTTACAAACATGAGTCGGATATTGCGGATCGATAAAGCCGGTAGGTTGCTCCATGTAAACGGTTTCGGAAAGATGGCCGTTTAGAAAAGCATTGTTAACATCGAGTTGACGCAGAGTCCATCCGTTGATGACCGCCAAGGAAAGGACAATGCGAATAGTGGAAGCTTTGACCACCGGACTAAAAGTGTGATTGAAATCGAGACCCGGTACTTGAGTGAACCCTTGAGCAACTAGGCGTGCTTTGTGGCGATCAAGGGAACCATCGGAGTGATATTTGTTTCGGAACACCCACTTTGAACCAACGACATTGGTAGAGGAGGGACGTGGCACAAGAGTCCACGTTTTGTTCCGAGTAAGTGCAGTGAGTTCGGCTTGCATGGCATCCATCCAATGCGAATGTTTGGAGGCACTTTTAAAACCCTTCGGAACCGTATGAGTAAGGAGAGCGGTGTGAAGAGGGGAGGTCATGGCAGTGGCAAGATATGAAGCATGCTTGGGATTGGCTTTAAACGTTCCGACTTTGGAACGGGTGACCATGGGGTGCGAAGAAGCGGAAGAAGGAGGTGGGGGTATATGGTTAGCGCTGGATGAAACGGGTAGAAAAGAGTGGGTTGGTGAAGGTGGATCGGGTGAAGGTGGTGAGAGGTTATTTGGTGCGGCTGGATCGGTTGGGTCAGAGGAGTTATGTGGTGCGGCTGGTGTGTGTTCGGTTGGGGAAATAGGAATTTGATTGGGTGATATAGAATCTGATGAAATGGATGATGTGGGGCCAGATGGAGGTGGAGTTGAAAGATGAGAATTTTGAGGTTTGCATAAAGTGCAACGTGGAGTGGTAATAGAATTTTGTTGAGAAGTAGTTGGTGGAGGTTTTGGAGAAGCTACTGGAGTAAACGAAATAGGTTCATCAAAGGTGGAAAGGAATAAATTTGCAATGTTGGTGGTGGATGAAGTCCTCACATATGGAAAAAAAGTTTCATCAAATCGAGCATGCCGTGATATATACATACATGAGGAGACGGGATCGAAGCATTTATATCCTTTGTATTGAGGACAATAGCCTAAGAAGATACAAGGAATGCTTCGCGGGGCTAGTTTATGTGGAGCGTAATCACGTAAGTATGGGTAAACGCAACACCCGAAGACACGAAAATTAGTGTAGGATGGGGTGACGGAGAATAGCATCTCAAATGGAGATTTATCTTGTAATACCTTTGTAGGCAAGCGATTGATGATATAAGTGGCTGTACTAAAAGCGTCCTCCCAGTGAGTAATGGGAACGCTAGCATGAAAGAGCATAGCCAAACCAGTTTCAACGATGTGACGGTGTTTCCTTTCCGCGCGACCATTTTGAGGGGCGGTGTAAGGACAAGATAAGCGGTGAAAAGTGCCATTTTTGTCAAAGATTTTTCGAACAATTTTGTTAACAAATTCCGTACCGCCATCGCTTTGAAAAACTTTAACTTTGCGTGATAGTTGAGTTTGGACTAGACACAAAAAAGTTTGGAGGACCGTATAAAAATCGGTTTTGGTTTTAAGTGGATATAACCATGAGAAACGAGAGTGGTCATCCACAAATACAACGTAATATTTGTAACCATTTTTGCTAGTGACCGGTGATGGTCCCCATAGATCACAATGGACAAGATCTAGAGGATGGGAAGCACGTTTATCATTATTATCAAATGGTAATTTCTTAGCTTTAGCAAGTTGACATGGTGAACAAATATTAGGTTTGGGCAAAAGTGATGTAAAAGATAAATGACCAAGTCGTTTCATAATAGACATAGTATCAAAAGCAACATGACCTAAACGATTGTGCCACAATTCAAATGAGGCTTTATTAGACGAAACAGACGCAACAAAAGCAAAAGACTTGTCCCGCAGCACATAAAGACCATTTTCACAGCGACCTTGAGCGAGAGGTTGGCTTGTTTTCCGGTCCTGAATCACAAAAAAGGAATTAGAAAAGAGAACATCAACGGGAAAATCATTCGTTAGTTTGCTAATGGAGAGAAGGTTTCGAGTTATAGACGGGACAACTAAGACATCGTTTAGGTGAATGTTTTTGTGTATAGTAACACGCCCTTTATGAGTGATAGGCGAGGAATGCCCATTGCCAAAAGTGACCGATGAGGGTCCTGTATAAGGAAAAAAGGAATTTAAATTACCGGTGTCATCGGTCATGTGTAGATCGGCTCCCTTATCGGCGGTCCAGTCGGGCGCATTGTCATCCGAAACATGACATCGAGCATGAAAGGCGTGAGCAAGATCTTCATTTCCAGAAGCCGAGGCCACAAAAGTGGAGAGTTTTGGACATTTATTAGCGTAATGTCTATTGGTTCGACATAATTGGCAATGTGGAGGTCTTCAGTTTCCTTTGGAGGAAGCCGAGGGAGCATGGCTACGACTAGAAGAGCCGGGTTTGGATCGATTGGTGGAGGAACCATTGGGACGTTGGTGACCGCGGTGGGCAACAAAAGCAACAGTTGGTGTGGAGGGAGGATGAAGGGAAACAAGGAATTGTTCTTGGCTTTCCGCTTTGGTCAACAGGTCACGAAAAGGCAAGGATGAATGAGCGGTTCGAATAGCAGTGGACCAACTTTCAAAGGTGGAGCCGAGGCCACAAAGAAACCAATGGGTTTTGTCCGTATCACTGACGGGATGTCCGATGGCCGACAATTGGTCGCAAATGGATTTGAATTTTCGACCGTACTCGGCAACGCTAGAAGACCCTTTGGTTAACTGACGCAGGGTGTCACGAAGCAAGTGCATCCTCTCCAAGGAGGTGTTGCTGTATGCGGCTTCGAGGGCTGTTCAGATTTGACGTGCGGTTGAAAGACCGAGTATTTCGGTCATCGCTTCTTCGGTGAGCGAAGAGTTAAGGATGAGGACAGCTTGTTGATCGTTGAGAAACCAAGTCGAGTAGTCGGGGTTTGGTTGTTCTTTGGAATCAACAAGAGTGGTTTTTGATGGAGGAGAGATGGAACCATCGACATGACCGATAAGCTCCTGATTTGCGAGTAAGGGACGAATCTGGTTGTGCCAGTAAAGATAGTTAGAAGGAGAGAGTTTGAGGGTGAGCATATGGAGAATGGTGGCCATAGGAAGCTTGGTTCCGGTTGTGGTTGTGGAGGAGGAGGCTAGTATGGTGGACATGGCAGAAAGAAAGAAGGAAGGAAGATGGAGATCGAAGTCAAAGGGGAGAGAGGCCAGGAAAGTTGGTTAGGCTGATACCATATTAGCCAAAGAATTCTCTCATAATTTTAGAGAGATTGAAATGCCATATAAATACAAAAAACACAGCTAATTACAAATATACAAAAAAGGAAAGTCAACTAGACTTTGAATACAGAATATACAAATTGATTTTGAGAATCATTGATTATGATCTTCTATTAGTATGACACTATTCACTTTAATAAATTTCATTTTCAATAGGCACTTAAAAAAACAATTATGTATATTTCACTTTGTTAATCATATTCCACCTACTCTTCATTTAACTTTCTCTATTATTAGATATAAATAAATAAATTGGATTATCCAGACATTTTTTCTCCTTTATTTCAAGACCTTTTTTTCCTTCTTTTATTAATTTACTTTTCTATCTCTAAAGTTCTAATAAAGTTACTAAGAGTTTCATTTTAAAAATTAACAACAAAATTTATTATTTATTCTTTATTATCCATCATTTTGCCTTGCTACCTGTGAGCTTTAATTTACTTGCCATACGGTGTGTGAACTATCGTTCTCATCACGCGTATTGCACATTTTAGATCCTTGCCACACCACACGGATGGGAAACCAGCTGTTTTTAATCATAAAGGAATTAATATCTACCTTCGTTGTCACTGCACAGCCACTATAGCCACCGTCACCTCGGTAACAAAAATGGTTAGGTGGGGTGGGGTGGTGGCAACGATGACGGAGAGAACAACAAAGGTAACGCGACAATAGAGTTGAGTGATTCCACTTCCTTTGTTGTATTCCTTCACAAGCTCCAAGGAATGTTCCCTTTTTATTAAGAAATTTGAATGAATTCAATCCAATTCTATTCTCAACCAGACATTATCCTTGAAAATTCAGTCCAATTTTGTTCTCAACCAGGCATGTTATCCTTGTAAAATCGCATTCTAATTTCAATAAATGTCTGCGAACCAACACGTTAGGAATAAAATACAGCTATGAACCAAACATACATCTGACTAAATGATAAGTTCCAAGAGCATGTACAGATTGTTCAAAAATCAACCTTGCGCGGTAATTAACTATATTAACTATATGAAAAACTTAAACGGAGATAGATCTGGGCAGATTCGAACCACCAACCTCTCAGGAGATGACCCTGAGTGCTCTTCCCAATTTAGAGCTTACAGATCTAGAATCTTAGCATACATGCTAATTTGGATATAATCTATTTAGATGTAGAAGTTCAATAGATAACATTTGGAGATGACCCCAAGGCTCTCTCTCATGCATGCCAATATTTTTTTAAGAATCATCATCATACTCAGTAAATCCCACCAATAGCAAAGCTAAGATAGGGTCTGTTCCCAAATGCGAGCCGTAGCACCCCAAATGCGAGCCGTAGCATGTAGGTGTATCTCGCAACCATCAAACTGGACTTCCCAAGTCTCATATACCTCCTTAATGTAGGTCCGGGTTCTCCAGTTTAGTATTCCATTGTACGCAAGCCCAAGGTTGGTTCGGTAACATCACCAGCCGTTCTCAAGCCCAGTGTACATATTCATTATTTAAAAGCCTGCCATGCATGTTAAGGCCATATCAATTAATAATTATCATGACAATGAAAAACAATGGACAGTGAACTGATGGTCATTATAATATGGACCAGAGGCGACCCGTACTTCAAAAGTCCAGATTGAGGTTGAAGGGAATGGACTTTATGAGTCCGGCTATAGGCCCCGAACTTTGGAATCCTGGTTTTATCACGTTTCTTGAAGCGACCCACGTTTGACCTTTGAGGAACCGACACAGCTACAGCTAACATTTGTAGGGGCGTGCAGAATTCGTTTCGAATTAGAAAAATTCGAAATTCATTTAAATTCGATTCGATTATCAAGAATTCGTTTCGATTATAAGAATTCGAATTCAAATTCGAT
The DNA here is from genome assembly GCA_030545235.1 of Helianthus tuberosus. NCBI lineage: Eukaryota > Viridiplantae > Streptophyta > Magnoliopsida > Asterales > Asteraceae > Helianthus > Helianthus tuberosus. The sequence continues at coordinate 13,364,558 of CM060413.1, read as the reverse complement.
TCAATTCGAGTCAAGTAAATCGAATACGAATCGAATACGAATTTATGATTTCAAATTCGATTCGATTCGAAATTCGAATAAAAATTATACATTTTATTTATTATTTTTATATATAATACGTATATAACTTTTATTAGGCTATACTATAAATTATGTTCAAATGTTTTTCCAAGTATTAAAATTACCCATTACCAAACCCACTACATGGCCCATAACTAAAACCTAAGTAACACATCTATCAATAGATTTCCAAGCGTAAAAATATTAACTTGTAATGTGGAGTGATTATTCCCGACTTCTCGTTTTGAATTTTAGACTTATGGTACTTTATTTGGAACTTTTTAATATGATATCGTGCTTTATGGCTGCTTTAAAATTTATGTTTCATTTTGAAAGTTTTTTTACATGTTTTTAAAGAATCTGAATTAAATCGAATTTATTCGAATTCGAATTTTTAATCGAATACGAATTGGGTTTTTTATTCGAATACGAATTCGAATCGAATTCGGTAGGTTTTAATCGAATTCGAATCGAATCGAATCGAATACGAATTTAAGGAAAAATAAAAATTATTCGAACAATTCGATTCGAATAATTCGAAAATTCGATATTCGATTCGATGAACACCCCTAAACATTTGGTTGATACACGCAAAGACGTCTCGAGTCCAAAGACGCCAAATGTTAAACAATATCCATTTCAACACCATATGTGAGAGACATTAAGCAAATACCATTTTAAGAAAAAAATTTGCATGCAAATTTAAGAACTAGACCAAATACACTTCACCAACAAAAAGCTCAACAAATTTGAGTCCTTTGCGTCAATTCTCCATAGAAAGTCATTAAGATTGCCCACGTCTAATTTGATCATGATTTAACCAAGGTTCTTCCATGAATGAACCAAGGTTCTTCCAATACACACTGGGACAGTTCAACTTATAAAAAAACAACGCCAGCCAACAATTTAAGTAAACAATTTTCAAAGAAACAGTAATACATACTTGATGCATATATAAAGAGAAGCATCTTCATACCAAAAGATTAAGGTCCACACCCACAAAGAGATTCATTTGTAGCTGTAGTTCCCCATGGTAAAGTTTGATTAAAGATTTAACCAAGTCAAGTGCGAAAAGCTAACCACATCCATAACGAACCATTGAAAGCATAACATTTGCATTAGGAATCTAGGAATGTAAACCTGAAACCAAGTTGGCGATATATGAAAAAAGCACAAATTTGAGCATGAATCGTTTTTACCTATAACCCCAAGTTCAAACCAAGAACTAAGTCGCAACAGAAATCTCTGGCACGAACATACCCAAGAGTGGTCATACGGAAAGGATGATTACGTAACAAGACACCAGCTGTGAAAAGTAACTACAGACAGAACCCTTGAGTCCTTGACAACAAACGGTGCATTGCCACCAAAGCAACAGCATCATCAACTCCACAAAATCAAAAAACCGTCGCCTTGAACTATTAAGCTTTAAAGCAGCAGCAGCAGCAGCAGCATAATTAAATCCACAAAATCTAAAAACTGTCACCTTGAACAATTACAAGCTTCAACAATCAGCAGCAGCAGCAGCATAATCAACTCCACAAATGCAAAAACCCACCTTTTAGGTATCAAACATATCAACATCCAGCAGCATCATGATCAATATAAAGCTTCAACTCCAAGTAGAAAATTTATAAACGAATCTCACAATTAAAATACATACCAAATGATCAAATCTTTAAGTACAAGAATCAAATCTTACAACCACGAAGTCACAAAGCCTGGCCTCCAATACAACACCTTCCCATTAGTCTCACTTGCTACATAAACTCAAAACTGAACAATGTATATATCAACATAATTTAAGATGTCTGTAAAACCAATAACCACGTTTCCTTGGACAGCAGGTGCAATTTGTTACCCAATGATGAAAATGGAACATAAGACATTTAGAGGGGTTAATAACACTTCCCATTGGAATAATTGCTATATTATAAAAGCATGATTTCTATTTTGCAAGTTCATACGATGGGGTCGTTCTTTGTCATTTAGCCATTGTCACGTTATCAATCTCCTCTCAATTTGTAAACCATACGAGATAGCTTCAGGAGAAATAGACTGTACAATCACAGTGTACAGCTCAGAAAACGATAAGAAGAACCTACAGCACAAAAATCGGCAATCAAATGTAACTTGCAAGCAGAAGATCCTTCTTAAAAGGATTAGCTGACGCAAAGACACAAAACCGACTGATTGCAAGGCATTATAAATGCATATACATTCATACAGCTACACTATGTAACAGCTCGATTTTATCAATGAAAGTCTCAGAACATAATGGCTGATTCATATGAGTCGTGTCAAGTATCGTATAAGACTATTCTTTAAATATTGCAATTAGTAATGGCTGATTCATATGAGTCGTGTTAAGTGAGTGTTACTTAGATGTGAAACTTGCGGACCTCATTGGTTGTGATATTGATCTTACGGGGGGAACAATTTTTTTGTATTTAAATATTCATTTTTTTTATTTTCATTTTATTTTATAGGGCTCTAGGGCCACGGACTCGAACCGTAGACCTTTTTGGTAAAACAGATCAAACTAAAACAGATCAAACTTATTATTATCAAAATGATCTGAACTGTTTCAAAGACCCAACGTGCATTGTTTGTGCATTGGGCTCTTTCATTAACTGATAGAAATATCAGCTAGTCTGCCATTTTTATTTTTGACAGAAAAATAAGAAGATGGCTCCATGTGCTCTGAGTCATTATGTTTATTCAAATTCAGGAACACTACAAAGTTTTTCAAGGAGGGTTATATCATAACGCATAATGGCTGATCCGTATTAGTCGTGTTAAATATCGTATAAAGACTCTTAGTTAAATACCATATTTAGTATATAGTATGCAATTAGATAAAAGTACCTTTGATAATCAGGAGATTGTATTGGTGTTCGTTGAGTGATTATTGTTGATGCTGTTGCCAATATTTGGGCTGTAGATATGCTCTGAGCACTGATAGAGATCGAACAATAATACAGAAACACACACACATGCACACGCACACACAAAAACAAAGCGCACACCAGAGGAGAGATCCCGGGCAACCCCGTGCGATCTCTCCCCAAAACAAAAATAGGATTTTTTTATTAAGATAGGCGACCTGCCATGCGAGCGCACCCAACATGGCAAAGGTCAAAGTAACAACAAGAAGGTGTAATAGGACATCATACATACTAATAACAAGATTCCGTAACTTCCGATTGCATACCCTACATACAAACCTGGTTGCCAATAAGTTCACTTCAGTTCTCATCAGTACATCAACAATATGTTCCAGTTCAAGTCAGATTTAATCAATATCGACGATTCTGATGGCAGAAACCCTGCAGTCATACATACAATAAAGTCATCATATACTTTCTTTTGAACAACAAATGTTACAATAACCCTCAGTGGCGGCTTTGATGGTGTGCGGGGAGGACCTCCGCACAAGGCCCGTGATTTCGAGGGGCACGCGATTTAAAAAAAAATACAATATGTATATGCTAGTTTTTTAAATAGTAAAAATATACCAATTCCAATATAGGCCCATTTACAAATCATTTTTTATGGTTTGGAATAGCCCACTTGGCATCAGGTTTATTGAGCTCAATACTAAATTTTTAAATAATAATAAAACATTACGAAATGGCACATTTTTTTCAAGCTTGAACAGCATATGTGAATTCTCAAAGATGGTCTCTGGTAACCCTACTTCCAATTCCATACCCTACATCCAAACCATGCCGGGAATTGAACCTGGTCTCCCCGAAGGACAAGAGCCTCAACTAATACTGTCAAGAGTCTCAGACTAGGGCTGGTAATTCCTGAACTATTTGTGACACGATTAAACTTGTTTAATAAAAATTCCTATGTAATTTATTATATTTTAAAAATTATTTGTGACACGCTTAAACTTGTTTAATAAAAATTCCTATGTAATTTATTATATTTTAAAAATAGTTCTGAACTATTTGTGACACAATTGTAAAGCAAGGCGTTTTCATGTTTGATACTTGTGTTTATCGTGCCCTCTTTGGCCTGTTTAACTAGATTAGACCGGTTTCTATTGCATGTTTAACTATAGATTAGACCGGTTTCTATTGCATGTTTAACTAGATTAGACCGTTTTACAAGCCCTAACTTTATTGTAAAGCAAACCGGCTAGATAGTAGATACGCATATCGTGGTTGAATATTTATAGAGGCGACGGTTAATGATGGACGGATGAGATTAAACTATATGATGATGATCTGACGGCTAATAGATGAGGTGATGACGTGTTGTTATAAGTTTTCCCGCTAAAGGCGGTTGCACGAGAAACTAAACATTTTGTTTCTTGGCAAGGAAGTAGAAATTCCCCACCGACCCATACTAAGTCTACGGTTCTATCCACCCGACCCGACCCCCGATATATAACTACACCGCCTTGTTCATACATGATTTTCCTATTCTTTTACTTAAAAAATGCTCTTTTATCTAATCTAACGATTATTTATATGCTGTTTTTGGATAACCATAAAAAAAATAAGAGTGTTAAATGCCATTTTAGTCCCTGTGGTTTGGGCCATTTTGCCAGTTTAGTCCAAATGTTTCATTTTTAACATGTGGGTCCAAAAAGGTTTCACAGTTGCCATTTTAGTTCACTTGGTTAACTTCATCTATTTTTTATGTTAACGAGAAGGCCAATTCGGTCATTTTGTATGTAATTCTGTTAACTAAAAGGGCAATTCAGCCATATAAAATGACCGAATTAGCCTTCTCGTTAACAGAAAAAATGGATGAAGTTAACCCAGTGGACTAAAATGGCAACTGTGAAACATTTTTGGACCCACAGGTTAAAAATGAAACCTTTAGACTAAACTGGCAAAATGGCCCAAACCACAGGGACTAAAATGGCATTTAACTCAAAAAATAAAGACTAACACGATATATCTATATCCACTTATTTATGATTATATATGTATTGAGTCCGTCTCCCCCGCCTATTTTTTTCTTTAAAACTTTCGACTCCCCATCTAGAAGTCACAACTATTTGCACCGTCTATTGACAATCCATCCATGACCGTATAATAACAAGAACTTAATTTTCTATTATAATCTCTATTTTAATATGCGAAATATTCCTATTAAGGATTGAAACAAAAATACAACATTGGTAGCACCATGCATCAATAGACATTAAACTACAGGGCCGTCCTCGAAAATCATAAATTTTTTGACCTCGTGCAAGATAAAAAAAAGTGGGCCCTATTCTATTTATCATGACTAGCCCTTAAAGTTACCAGAATCCAATGCTTTCTAAATTCTCATCTTGGTGATTAGAACTTGTGACAGATCTGGGTGGATTCGAACCACCAACCTCTCAGGTGATGGATGACCCGAGTGCTCTTCCCAATTTAGAGCTTACAGATCTAGAATATCATGGGTCAGTGGGACAAATTTGTATAGATGTGTCCCTTCATGAACTGTTTTGTATATGAATACACTTACCGACTTCCCTATCAAACGACGGTTTCTCAACCGCCTTCGAAAGAAATGAAACAAAGCCATGTGATACGCTGGTTCACCTTTCATCAATTTGATGCTCCAACGTGACTCAATTTTGGATCGTTAACAACTTTAAAGGTTTCTTTAATTGATCGAGAAAAAACCAACTACTCAAATATGTGTCCAATTTTAAACGATGCAAACCAACCACTCAAAAGCAGCTCGTGAAATACCTAAATCAAACCAAACTCAAGTAGTTTCTACACTAAAGCACGTATTATATAGACACATACACTATAATTACAACGCTTAGCTTCGCCAACCTCTAAATGAGACTGTCATTTAAACAAACATAATAGTTTTATGTAATACAAAATTCTATATATTCGTTTCTACATAATTATTTTTATTTTTTGATGGAAAATATATATTAATTTACACATAAAACCTATAATTATAATTATAAATACACACAAGATTTTTAATACGTAACAAACAAAAATGTAACAAGTGCTTCAAAATGAGATTCCGCTCAAGCTTTGCAGCTGAGCTTGAAACAAGCCTTATGTTTAGCAAGGCAGTCCAAGCTCCAACCATTAGAATTTTAAAAAAAGCAATAAAAAGATCTCAAAGAAATCGGTGATAATAGTAACACTTGTATTTTAAAACAGACATCTTGAGCTAAGGGATTTTTTCATACTGCATAACGAAATTGCTCCTTTGAAATTTCATTAAACTTGGATAAACGCCAGCACCAGCAATAATAGAACATCTTGTGGTCTACTATACTGGTAACGACGACCAACGTGACCAAACAAGGTTCAGCAACAATCATAACCAAAACAAACACAGCCATGCATCATCAGATTTTCAAAGTGGGAGCTCAATGAACCATTGAAGCACAAGATCTGCATTTAGAACCACCGGGATTTTGATGTTATTCCATCAAACCCTACAGAGTCTAGCAACGCAAACCTGTGACCAACTTCATAATCACAAAAATAATTACGAAAACATGAGATTCAATTGTGCTTTACCTGGACAAAAAGACACTGTGGGTGGGTTCAACTCAACCCATGACAATCATCGATATTCAGGAACTTGCTATTCATGTTCAACCATCATAACGTCAGTGCCAGAAACTTGAGACCACAGCAGTGAAGGTAATTTGTAAATGACGAATGACTAGGCAACGAATAGCATTAGACAGATCAACAGCAAAGCAGCTTCAATATAACTGGTGCAGGCAGCAGAAGAAAGTTGACTACAGAACAGCAAGAAACAGCCGACACATAGAACCGGTCGACGTAGACACTTGATCACCACGGCAGCAGCAAGATCAGCTCCAGGAAACAAAAAAAAACCACCATCTTCGGGTACCGTGTCAAGCTTCAAAAGATGTTTAAGACCAGGTACCACATCTACATTCTTGACAGAGATCATAAACTTAAATAGTAGGCCACAAGAACCAGACCATCAGCAAGATCCGAAATCAAATACAAGGCTCAAATTATACAAATTTCAGCCTCCAATACAACACTACTCCACCGGTACATAAATTCAAAATTCACCAACTTGGATGAGTAACTACATCCCGGAGAAGCGACTAATGTTCTTTCAAAAGAAACCTCACAAATGCAAAAATGATTCTTTATGTGGTAAATCAACTTGATGCATAAATTAACATAAGAAAACTACAAGAATTAATAGATTATAATATAAACCGAACTGGAATAATTACCATTACCATTGTAAAGTGTATAGTATAGTTTAAAATGATGATACCGTATTCAGTTTGCAAGTTCATAAAAGCGTTAGTTGCTTCGCACATTGTCGTATTACGATCCTCGAATTATGGTACTTGATGAATGACTATCACGATAATGTAGACTTGACAGCACTACGAACGAAAAATACTTGAAGCATTATTTTTAGAAAGAATTGTAGCCACAAAGTATGTCGTAGTGTACGGACAGAATCGGTTAAAAATCCTTGCACACTGATGCAATTTGGTAGTCTAGATCTTTAATAAAAGCTTTCAGAATAATTTGACATTGGATGATCAGTTGTAGACATCTATGAGAATTTTAAATGTTGATGGAACTCCAATAAAAACTTTTCAGATTAATTTGACATTTGCAGACCAGTTATAGACGTCAACTGTGTTATAAATGTATAATACCATGACATTCAACTGCACAAAAGTACCTTCAAGAGACAATCTTGAAATTGTTAATTTAGATGCTATATTGTGCAACTGTTGATGTTGCCTCTAATTGAACTGTTGGGATGATTTGAACACTGCCAGAGGTGAGATCCCGGATACCCCCGTGCGACCTCTCCCAACAGAAATACAATCAATTGTTAGAATGGGGGACCTGCCATGAGAGCGCACCCTACATGGCAAGGGTCAAATAACAAGGTGCGATAGGACATGAAAGACCCCTACTAACAACAAGACCTGTTATTCCGATAACTTAGAAAACTCAAAAAACATTGTTTCTTTAGGAAAAACGTGTTGCCAATATAAGTCAATGTTCACTTGCATTGGGAAAAATCTTTTCAACAAATTGCAAGGCAATTGAAAACTTTCGCTCATTGATGCAAACAAGATCTAGTTTTATCTCTCATAAACCGACCTAGTATGCTCACCCAAAAATGAGACGACTAGAATGTAGGAAAACTAGAATATACATTCGCTTTAAATTAAACCCATCAAGATAGACCAAATATAAACATAAATTGTGCTTTAAATTGTATACTACCATGATAAGCAGTTGGATGAAAGTACCTTCAAGTGATAACCAGGAATATGTTAGTTTTGATAGCGTATGTTGAATAATTGTTGTTGATGTTGCCACAATTCGAACTGTAGAGAGGATTTGAGCAGTGCTAGGCATCCAATAGAGATACACAAACACACACACACAGAAACAGACGCACACCAGAGGAGAGATCCCGGGCAACCCCGTGCGACCTCTCCCCAAAACAAAAATAGGATTTTTTTTATTAAGATAGGCGACCTGCCATGCGAGCGCACCCAACATGGCAAAGGTCAAAGTAACAACAAGGTGTAATAGGACATACAGGACCCCTACATAAATTGAGATCCGTTACTTCCAATTACATACAAACCTGGGTGCCAATAACCGTACTTCTTCTCAGCTATATATCAACATCAAGTTCCAAAACAAGGCAAATCCGACCAGTTGTGACAATTCTGAAGGTCAATCAAACAATCAAGGTCATCAAATCACAACAAAACACAGCAGACAGGAAGTCATCGGATGCAGAAAACCTGCAATCATACAAACATTTAAGTCAATCAAACACTCACGTATTTTATTTAACACAAAGCTTAACCACTAGATAAGCATATCAAACGTGTAAACAGCGCAAAACATGCATGATATACAATAACAGTTAATATATTGTGATGCAGATGCCCACTAACCACCCTTCAAGAAATTATTCGAAGCAAGCAAAAGAAAGAAACAAGTACTCACAAATTTAATTAAAAAAAACATAAGCAAATCCGCTAGTTAAGCATACTATAATCAAAGCAAGACTGCTAGTTAAGTATAACAGTTGTGTTAACACAGCAAACTGACCAACGAATTACATTAAAGGTGACTATACAGTATACTATTATCAAGCCCTAACAGATTTTTTAACCAATCGCAAAACCGCTAGAGATATCAAACCTAAGCAAGCAAAGGTATCAAGCAGTAACAGATTCTATTTTAAACAAAGCAAAACCGCTAGATAAGCATAACAGACGATTTCAACATAAACCAGCTTGGTTTCGCTGTCGAATTTTACTTGAAAATTTCAGTCATTTCAAAATCAACTGTAACGAACAGTTTGGTTTACAGATTATACCAAAAACCAGTCCTATAAACTGGACTATACAGCATTCAACGTTTTTACATCTTTTTTAATGAAAGATTTAATAAGTCAAAACCTTTAAACCACACAGAAACCAAATATCAACAGTTAAAACCGTTACTAACGGTTTATTTCACAATTTGACCTAAAAACAGTCAAAAACCAGACGTAACGATATACAATAACGGTGACTACATTCAAATACAGATATCCAATAACCATCCTACAAAAAATCAATCGAAGCAGATGTAAACACATCACATAAAACTTTTTTTTGCATAAAATTACAAAAAAATACAATAAACATATAGCAAAAGTAAGTCACCCGTACCTTCCATACCGTACACGCCGTCAAGAAACTGCAGATCTGAGATGTTGATAACCAAATCCACGCCAAACAATCAAGTTACCGCCGATCAAAGGTAGATCAACAAAAAAAAGTCAAAATCTCGCGTCAAAACCCTAGACATCCTGCAAAATCGCCACAAATCGATCCGTAAAAACATAAAACAACCGCATCAGAACGAAGATCGTGAACAGATCTGTTTAAATAACGCGTTGATTGAACGGAAGACGAAAAGATGAAGATCAGATCTGAAACTTGTGGCAAGATGAAGACGATATCGACTCATTTGTTCGCGAGATGAAAGGAAACGGTTTCGTGATTTGGTATTTATAAAGGAAAGGGTACTGACGGACGGATGAGATTTGAAGATGGGATGATGATCCAACGGCTAATAGATGGGGTGGTGACGTGTGGTTATAGGTTTTTCCGCTAAAGGCGGTCGCACGAGGAAGTGGAAATTCCCTACCGACCGGCTTTTAAGTCTACGGTTCAACTGACCCGGCCCGGTTACAGATAACCACACCACCTTGAATTTTGAGGCTATGCGGTATGATGATGGTCCTCTCTTGAAGGATGATCTATCACGTAGAAGCCACGTAGATCAGGGGAATGGGCGGAGGATCGACACCGGTGAAGGACGATCCAAGGCTGATCCCCACACCGTGCAACCTTAGTTTGAAAACTCAATTCTATAGCACAATAAGAAAAAAAAAATCATTTATTAAGAAAAATGAAAACTCTTTCTAAAGCACGAAAAGAAAAAAAATAAAAATTAACTTTCGTTTGCTCTCAGTGGTTGGGTCATTTTAACGGTTTTGCTTCAATAATTTAAAAATAGCCATTTTTCTTCCTGATCTTTCGAATTTGTCACAAGTTTGCTCCATGGCTCTAACTCAGTTAAAACGTTCAATTAAAAGTCGCGGTAGTCGTGGTCGGCAGGTGGTAGTTGCAGGTGGTGGTGGATGGTTGTGGATGGTGGTGGCCCGTAGAAAGAGTGGTTGGAAAGATGGGGATCAGAAAAGAATTATTTATATACATGTAAATAAACAAGTAATAGGTTTATTTAGGTGAAAAGACTTACATGCCCTTCCTTTTATCTATAAAGTTACCAAAATACAATTCTAGTTAATGGATTTTTTCGATGGAGTTAGAGGCGGGGAGCAAAATGACGATAACTTAGAAAAAACACGGAGGAAAATGGTTAATTTTAAACTATTGGGGCAAAACTGTTAAAATGATCAAATCACAGGAAGCAAAATGGAAGTTAACTCAAAAAATAACAATTGTATCAGATAATTATTTCATAACTTTGCAATCTTTTACTCATTTCCTTTATATTAATTTGCAAAAAGTGTTTGTGAGTAGAAATTACTGTAGAATTTTTTACATGTCATTAATGCTTTATGTACAACATGGTGAAGCACAAGTCATCCTCCATTTCCCAATCTAAAGACTTTGTTTTGATTGGTTTACACTTTAGACCACCAGTCCACCACTTCTCTCTGTATCTCTATGATCAGCATCACACCAGACACCACAACCAGCTCCCATCTTTATTTTCTCGCTATTTTTCACCAAACCGCCGGACTGCAGTTGTTCGTCGACGTCGTTATCCCACAGTCACGAGTAGCCACTTTTAGCCTCATCGGAACCATCAGAACCATCTACCGCTGCTGGATATTCAACTGGTTGTCTACTTCCGCTGCGATCTCTCTACATGCACTCGCCATCATCGCTCTTAGTTGTGATCAGGACAGTCATTGCATAATTGGCCTCCGGATTTGCAGGAATAGTTAGCATACAATCGTTGTCGACTTTTTGGTTGAAACCATCGCCGCAAAATAACAATGCCGCTGCCTTGGTCGGCCGAGGTTTCTCGCCAATGGGCGGAAACCAACAGTTTTCATCTTCACTCTCTTTCTCTAGCATTATTCTCTCTCTAAAATGAATAGACGGAAGTATATGTGAGCATATGATATGTTAACGAATCTAACTTATAATAAAAGACTCCAATTAATGCCACATGGCAATCTTTATTTATTAAAAATATTCATAAATAAATATAAATATCAATTTAATATGTGATATCTAATTCTAATCCTTATTTTTTACTCTTGATATTCGTAAATAAATATAAATATCAAATTAATATATGATATCTTATTCTAATTCTTAATTTTTATTTGGCGGATAAATGAAAGGAACTTACCGTCCGCCCAAATCGATTATGAAAGAATTTGATGATATGCAAAGTGGATTAATGTTTGACATCTATCGAAGATCAAAAGTTGATGATAATACTATAAATATATAAGAATAATGTTACTATATTAATAATACTATGATTATCATGTTATGCTATAGCATAATATAATATTTAATTATGTAATAAGTTTTTATTATAATAAACATTAAAGGTATAGTTTACTTTTTTTATTCATCTACTAGGTTAGAATTTTGTGTATTACACGGCTTAAATTAGTAAAACTTGGTTTCATATTTGAAATTCTTAACATGTGTTATCATAAAAGATAAAAGAAGAAAATGAAAATGAAAATGAAAATGAGAATCCCAACTCTTAAATTTAGAAAAATACAAACAAAATAACGATCTTTTTAAATAATGAAAACGTGTGGGGTTGGTGAAACCGAAATAAGAAATGTATAAATCGGGCAAATTTAAAACTTGTGAGAATCAACATGTAAGTTAACTGGGTGTACGACTTAGGTGAAAAACAATTTATCAATTATAAATTATGAACATGTTGATGCATAGAGTAGTTGTACTCATATTTAGGGAGATTTAAAAAAAAATTTGATATAATTACACTTTTAACTTAAAACTAAGGGTTTTTTTACTTGTAACCCCAAAGCTTTTTATATTTGTCAATTTAACCTAGGAACTTTTTTACTTTCAACTTTAGTATCCTATACTTTTCATATTTCACAAAAAAATCGTTTTACGTTTTGTTCTAAATTTTGCGAGTTAACACGACGTAACGTTCATGTGTGGTTCGACGTTTTTACGTTTTGTTTTATGCTTCGTTCTAAATTTTACGAGTTAACATTATGCAACATGCGTGTGTGGTTCAACGTTTTTATGGTCTATTCTCGTTTGATAGGTTCATCGTGACGCACGGGTCCTAAATCGACTTAGTTATTATTTTCTATGTTTTATGTTTCGGTCTAATTTCTCTGCATTAACACGTCGCAGCTTCAGTGTTGGTGGTCGCTAGAGGTGCTGTGGTCTTGGTGTTATTTGTCATGGTTTTACGCCCCCACCGCAACGCGGGGCTTAATACTAGTTAATAAAATAAAAGCAACGAAATAATAAAATGTAAAAACTGAGATGACATGAGCTATTAAATTGGATTCAATCACAAATTCAAGTCCGTTAAATATGCACACATATACATGTTTATTGAAGCGAAAAAAGGACACTTTTATTTTATTTTTATTTTCAAGCATACATGGCATATTAATTAAATATATCTTTAAATTTCAAGTATGCATGAGAGATTGATTTTTTTCTTTATTGATTGATTTATTTTAATATCAAAAGATTTAACTATTTTGTTTTGTATGATTTGTTTACTTTATTTGTGTTGTTTTTTAGATTTATTTAGGGTGTGATATTGGTACACATTTTCTCGGTATCTCTCTACATATACCTATACATATAGGTAAAAAAATGTGTAAATCTATTGATTTAGAGGTACAAATAAGATTACCCTAACAAATCAAACCAAATTGACACTGACCGGAATTATAAGTATTATTTTTTAGGTTTCTATTTTGGTTGCTATATTAAGTACCGGTACAGTATGTGTACCGTAATGATGCGAACAGATGATGTCTGAATTCCCGCCACAATACTGTTTTACGTTTCTGTCTAAATGTGTGTGAGTAAACACTACGTAACGTGTATGCGTGGTTTAACATTTTTACGTCTATTATTTGCTTGGTTTAACGGCTCCGTCGCATCGCACGGGTCCTAAAAACTCGTTATAATTGATACACAACTTGTGCTTAATAATTCTCATCATAATCACTAATTCTCTACAAAGTTTCTTAATTAATTTTATATTGTTAGCCAATTAGGTAATGAAATAATTTTCATTAAATACATAAGAGAATTTGTTGCATATTTGCATCAACTATAAAGTTTTAAGTATCCATAAACGAAAAACTAAACATAAATCATACGTGCATATATATACCATTCAAAATCATTTGTTTTGTAAATAATATAAAAACGATTCATGATTGTTTGAACCATTTCTTTTTTTGCAAATCGAATCAGGTAGTGAAGACTTCTTGTGTATGTTGAAGCCTATGTTAATCTAATTTTTTAACAACAAATTTCTTTTAGTTCTTATCGTCTGTGGGACTCGAACCCGAGACCTTCCCCTCTTAAACAGATGTGTTTAAAGGTTTTGTCTTTGCAATATGGACCACACATCATTGGTTATGATAATCTTCTTTAACATTGAATATTGATATACACATTTATTGTCAATCTTTACAACATTAAACAAAACAGTAAATGTTAAACAAGTAAATATGAACACAACTGTTGTATTTTAATTAAAAAAATATCATTATAAATTTAATATACAAAAATTTCACAAAAAAATTGTTTTAATAAGGTTCAAATAAAAATTATAATTCATATATATGTATTAATTCATAACATAACTGAGGAACAGTGTCTACAGTGGCTTATTAACTGACGGCGTTAGTATCTTCTCTTACTTCATCCCCTTCTCTCGCTAGGGTTTCCACACGACTTGCAGAACGATGAGCGAAAAAACGGTTTTCTGGACGAAATCGCCATATTGAAAGCGTTTCTGGAGGATCCATGGCTGATTAAAGGTGAGAAGAGACGGTACAGGTTGTTGTTCCGAAGGTAACGGTTGTGGTTCCGCCGGTTCAGCCGCGGTTGAGTGTAGATCCGGCGGTTTTGGATCGCGGTAAGGCGGAGGAGATGCTGTTGGCGCGGAGTAAGCGTGCGGCGGTGCAGAAGAAGGTTGCGGCGGCGTTCTTAGTGGCGGAGGATTATGCTCGGAGGTTTGAGTCCGGCGATACGGTGGTGAGTTGTTTTGTTTTAGTTATTTTTGTTGAATTTGTTGTGGAGTTTCAAGTTAATTGAGTGTTTGTGATTTGTGATAGAATGTGGTGGAAGTGAATTATGGATAAGTGTTTGGTTATTTAGTGTTTTGAAATGTCATAGTCAGTATCTGTATTGATGAAATGTCGTTATCTTGAATCATGTGTGTGATATGTTTGTGTAAGAGTTGAATTTTATGATGAAATATGTGTGACAATCATGGGAAGGTGGTTACTGAAAGGTATGTTTGTGTAAGAGTTGAATTTAATGATGAAATATGTGTGACAATCATGGGAAGGTGGTTACTGAAAGATAAGTGAGGATGCTGAATTTTTTATAGAGCCATTAGGGGAATTGATAGCGTAGGACAATTGAGCTAATAACATATCTGTATTGATGTATGATTAAATCTTTGTGATAATCATGGGAAGTCAGTTACTGAAAGGTAACGGAGAATGCCTAATTTTGATAGTGGAGTAAAGCTATTAGGGGAATTGATTATAGCGCTATCAATGTTCTCGATTATTTAGGGTTGGGATTTTTTTGGTGAAAGCATAATGGCATGCCATAGCATGAGCAGGTTTTTAAACTGTCACAGTCAGTGTAGAACATTTGAGACGATAACATATCTGTATTGACGAAATGTCGTTATCTGATATCATGTGTGTAATATGTTTGTGTGAAAGTTGAATGTAGTAGTGAAATCGGTGTAATAATCATGGGAAGTCAGTTACCAATAGCTAACTGATAATGCCGAATTTTGATAGTGGAGTTGAGGTACTAGGGGAATTGATTATAGCACTAGGAAGGTCCTTGTATAATAACATTTAGGGTAGGTCCTTGTGAACAGTATATGAATTAGGCAAAATTTGAAGTTAATTTCTGTTTGACTTTAGGTCATCCTTTCATTGCTTTATGCTAATTTTGAATTCATTTCCTTTAGTTTTTCTTATTAGTTACGAGGAAGAATGTCTTCCGTGAATTTGTATGCAGTTTTCGTTGATGCAAAGGCTTAACAGTTTACGCCATCTCGCAGGTCGGTATTAATTTGAGTTCATCTATGTTTCACGTCACATGAGTCACTTGATCGTTTTTCCGGTTTTGATCATCGTTGGGTTGCTATTTAGCATGTTTTTTGGCCCCCACCTCTAATTGCACAGTTTTACGCCCCCTGCCCCGCAACGCGGGGGGCTCAATTCTAGTTATAATAATAATTTTCATTGTAAATTATAAACAATAAATTATAAGTTATAGATTATAAAAACTAATAATTGTCATTCTAAATTATAAACTATAAATTATAAGTTATAAATTAACTAAATATATGAAATAAGAGCGAATTTTGTGGAAAAGTTTAACATATGAGTTAAATGCCATTTTAGTCCCTGTGGTTTGGGTCATTTTGTCAGTTTAGTCAAAATGTTTCATTTTTAACATGTGGGTCCAAAAAGGTTTCACTGTTGCCATTTTAGTCCACTTGGTTAACTTCATCCATTTTTTCTGTTAACGAGAAGACCAATTTGGTCATTTTGTATGTAATTCTGTTAACTAAAAGGGCAATTCAGCCATATAAAATGACCGAATTGACTTTCTCGTTAACAGAAAAAATTGATAAAGTTAACCCAGTGGACTAAAATGGCAACTGTGAAACCTTTTTGGACCCACATGTTAAAAATGAAACCTTTGGACTAAACTGGCAAAATGGGTCAAACCACAGGGACTAAAATGGCATATGGTCAACTTAAAGATAAATATTGGTCAACTTAAAGATATATTTAAAACTAGTAATAACCACCCCCGCGTTGCGGCGGGGGCATGTATAAATTCTTTCGTAACACATCAATTGTAGCAACTCCAATTCTTTCGTAACATATCAGTTGTAGCAACTCTAATCGATTAGGCCCTAGAACACACTATTTTACATATATCTGTAAAAAGACTTTAAACCCTAAAACCAATGAATGAAAAGTATAAAGAAGTAAATTTAATAAGATTGTCTGCATATTTGCAACAAATTTAATAGTTAACTATATTCAATGAATTCAACGGCTAGATTGTTGTTTGTCTTCCACCGTATAATGTAATCCACTCCAATTCACTTGCTAAATTTAAAAGTAAATTTGGATCAAGATATAATGATCCATCCTTGGTTGGTCACCACCGAAGATAGAAGAGGTGTGTACCTGGATTGTGTTGTGTACCGTTTGATTAGATTTTGTGGTCAAGTCCACTCAACATTCTTAGTTTAATGCTCCAAAGGATAAATTATCATTTTAGTATTTCTTTTTCAATGCATTGAGAACCAATTTTTCCTTTTCATATCATTGAGAAACTCCTACATTTGCAACTAAATATTTTTTACTTATGCGAAATCATCAACACATTATCTTGATTGCCACCACCACCCTCTCACGAATTTCGGTGAACCGCTTCATTCACCGGCAACTCCTCTTTTGCTATCATACGTCAACCCATTATTATCATTCACCTTTTGATGTGCACCCGTTTAAATACACCCATTTAATAAACGCCTTACTTAACCATCTAAATCAATACTAATTGTTTTATAGAAAGGTTCAAAGAAACATGTAAAACTACTCATATTTCTTTACATTTGATAATTTAATAACCAATTATCTACTTATTTATAGCCATACAGTTTACTTGCAAATAAGATTTGAGTTCAACCAAACGGCATTTTTAGTACCATTCGACTTGAAGCGAATCGGTTACCAATATTCTTCCTTTTTTTATTTTTAAGTGCAATAATTTGTTTAAAAAAACCTCACTCAGCCCCGCCAGGTACGGTGGTTCCTGGATCTATAGAGTCACATTTCCATAAAAATATATAAAAGTTCTATATAACCAAAAAAAACAGCAAATCACTATTATAATTGAGTAAATTTGCAAGCAAGATCTTAACAAAATACAATACCAAATGATCAATCTTGTAACAAAATATAATACCAAAAGAGGGAAAAGGAAAATCATGAAAGTAGTCATAACTCATAAGGGTAAGCATCAAATACAAACCACCGTGGGTGAAAACACCTAATCATCTAAAGATGATTTTTTTTTTATAAAGATGAAACCCTTATGATTGACTATCAGTGGGTTTAAAAAGGTTGAAAATTTAAGATAAAATTTCAAGATTCACATAAATCTTGAAGTGGTTTACGGAGGTTCTCCGGCGTTGACGCCGGCAGAGAAGCGGCGGTGGGTGGTGGCAGATAGTGTAAAACTCAGAAGAAAGAGGTGGCGCCAGCATCGGTGGTGGCCGGTTCCGACAGCAAGTCGCCGGAAAACCCTCAATACCACCACCTACTCTCTACTATGTCTATCTCCCACACCATCACTCCCACTGTCACACCCCGACTTTCCACGTATTACCGGTGGGCCCGGTGGGGAGTATCGTGACGTAGTTGATATCATCATAGTCAAACAACACAATGTATATGAATGCACAGCGGAAGCAAAAGGTAAATATATTACAATCCGAATATAAAGTAATATCCAGTATTACAACGGAAGTAAAGGATCCACAGGCGGATCTTAAAACATAAACATTGATCAACAGACTTTAGACGCCTAGAACTTGCAAGATTCCTTATTAACGCCCTGAGCTTCCAGTCAATTACGTTCAGTACCTGCCACTTAACCCTTTTGGAAAATACGTCAGTTTTCACTGGTAAATACACTCAACCGACTCATTTTGAAAAAGGTTTAATAAAAATTGATTTGAATGCACAAGGCACAAACTCTTTATAACTTGGGACAATTATAGTTATAATCTTGTATACAGATTTACATGTTCGTTATACGTTTAGGGCCCGATGTAGAAACCGAGTCAGATTAACAGACACGCCACAAGTATAGGCCCGCAAGAGAGTGAGATACCGTTTTCCCTTAAACAACTGTCAGGTGTATGCCTACACCCCGTGTATAAGGCGTGGCCATTTTATAACACAATGATGTCAAGGATATCCGGGACATGGTCATTAACCCCTAAAGGTCTTTATTTCAAACAATACAGATTAAACCGGGTTACCTCAATAATTTAACCATAATAAGATTAAATATTCAATACCCGACCAAGCGGTATTATTATAATACCGTATCCCAAGCCCGTATAGGGAAAATAAGTTAAGAGTATTTACCTGAGCTAGCTCCTGACTTAAATAGCAAGAATTTAATAACTCAGCCGTATTCACTTAAGTAAGCGTAGGTACCATTTACCGGAAGGCTCTAGTCTGGAATGATGGTATAAATAACCAATTAGAATGCTAACG
The DNA here is from genome assembly GCA_030545235.1 of Helianthus tuberosus. Classification (NCBI taxonomy): domain Eukaryota; kingdom Viridiplantae; phylum Streptophyta; class Magnoliopsida; order Asterales; family Asteraceae; genus Helianthus; species Helianthus tuberosus. The sequence continues at coordinate 13,345,391 of CM060413.1, read as the reverse complement.
GGTCTTTAATTAAGCCTAAGCTTAGACCGGTTAGTCTTACAGAAAGATACGGTTTAAACGCATGATAAGGCGAAGACCGGATTAGAATGTGGTTTTGACCCGACAAGTTTGAAGACTTGTATAATATGGGTAATCTAAGCACATTCTAGATTTTGAGACAAAAATGATATGGTTTGACCCGTTTCGGCTAATATATGCAAACAAGTTACATACGCCGATCCGAACGCGAAAAGTGCGTAACGAGTAACCAAATGAGTCATATGCAAGTTTCCTAAGTTATTATGCTTTAATTATGTTGTGACATCAGAAAGATATCTTATATTATGCCCAAAACGGATTTAGACTCACATTACACCCCGTAGGGGTATTTTGGTCATTAAGAAGGTTATAAAAGAGTTTAAATATGAACCTGAGTTTCGGGTCTGATGAAATCAGTAAAATTACTCAATTTACTAGGTTATATCAGTAGGGTATGTGAAATCTATCCTTTATAACCAAACTATGCCTCTTAAGGGTATTTTGGTAATTTCACATAGGCCTAAAAGGTCAAAACTGGAAACCTGAGTGTAAGACTTTAGCTTACTGTAAAAATATAATAATTTACTTAAAATATCAGTAGGTATCAAACCTTATGTGTATAAAATAATTTTAATACATACTATGCGTTAAAAATGCCTAAAAAGGCGATTTGGAGCCATTTCCGGGTTTTCAACGGAAAGCTGATATTTTTATAATTCCAGAAGGCTCAAAATACTTTAGTTATTATATTAGATCAGTAGAAAAAGGTTTGGGGTCAAAAGGATTTGTAAAACTCATTTTATGGCTTAAAAGGGCAAAACCGGCATTAACCGAATCATACTTAGAACTCTAAGTTATGCTCAGCCTAAAAATAAATAAAAATCTCCAAAAATCTTAAAATATTATTTTATATCAGTGGGTAAAAATTTTTGGTATCAAAAGTGGGTTTAGATAGGCTATATGCTAATTACGCCATTTAATTACTAAAAGCTTTCAAATTACGCTAACGAGCATAACTCTTAATCTAGACCTCAAACTGATGTCAAATTTTAGGTGCAAGTTTATAAATCAGTAACTAAGGTTTCTACTCTTTTACTTTTTCAAAAATATCATTTTAAGGTCAAAAGGGCATAATAGTCAACATTTAAGCATTTAACGGAATCATGCATATGAATCGGATAACTAATGAACCAAGTTGTATAATCACAGAGGGTTATACTTATAGGTAACTTGGTCCTAATAAAGCTCTAAGGCATTTCTAAACTATGCTTAAACGGGTCAGAACTGAAAGTCAAAGTATAAGTCAAACTATGCGACTTTCGGTCCCGAACCGAGCCTAAACTGAAAATTGTCGAGTTGAACATGTTAGGACATGTTCTTACATTAATTACCAAGTTACATTAATGATCAAACAGGTTACATGTATCCTACATTGCTAATTATGCTTTAATTTGGAAATAAACATTCTGTTGACTTTTTAAAGTAAGCTTTGACTCGACAATTAACATAGTTAGAGTGGGAATCAGAGAGTACCCTTTTAAGGGTTTATTACCTACATAATTACCTACTTATAGGTACTTTTAATTCGGGATTAGACTGAGCACATTTTAATTAACACGAAGTCAAACCTTAATTACGACGGTTTGACTTTTAGCTAATTAACTAAGCTTAAACGAATTTAGAAAGGTTAAGTATACTTATAAGAGTCCTAATTATGATTAGTGATCACTAGGAAGATTGCTTGCTGACCAGAGAGCTCCAGAAAGTAAGTTGCAAATGAAAGAGCAAAATTGCTACAACTTCAAGTCCCTTATATACTAACTTTGATCTTCTAGGATGATGCCAACTTGGTCTAGAGATGTTATAAGATCATCCCAGGTGGACCTAGGATGCTAAAAACCACCTAGAGAGCCCCTGAATTTCGAAAACCACCTAAAAGAGGCGGTGTAACCGTTTTAACAGGCATCTGTCCTGAAATCGCCCAGCTGTATGCCTTACGCACCGCAACATTCTGAGTGTTGAGGTGCGTAAGCAGTCTTGCGCACCGCAGCGCTCTGGATGTTGAGGTCCGTAAGCAGTCACCAGAGGACAAAACTTTGTTTTTATTCAGGAACCTTACGCACCTCAACGTTCTGGGTGTTGAGGTCCGTAAGCAACCTTGCGCACCGCAACGCTCCGGATGTTGAGGTGCGCAAGCCTTCGCCAGATGACAAAATTTTCAAAAATTTACAGTTTGGCCCCTGAACTTCCAATACTTGATTTTTAACGTGGTTTCTTGCACTTTTAACCTCCAAACTTGACTTTTAGGAATTCCACGTCATAAACCAACTTTGTTAGGTCCCCGGTTATTCATACGATCACCGGAAAGTCTTAAATTTCAACGTTGACGCTTTTAACCCCTCGTATACGAATTTGATCATATCTTTCTCATACGATAACGAAACTTTATGGAATTTTTATCACACATTCCAGTGAGCATAATTTATCGTTACGAAGCTTCGGGTTTGCTAAAAGGTCACTCAGAGGTATACTTTAAACATGTTGACACATTTAACCCCTGTAGTTTGAAATCTCTCACTTTCTTCCATATTTAGCTTCGTATGATCCATGATTTATTCGTTTGAAGGTATAAACATCTTGTAGGGCTATTTTAAAAATATATTTATCCATTGTTGACACCTTGGACCTTATATTCACATAGTTTCCTTGTTTGTCAACTTTAGTCCTTCAAACTAAATCCTTTACACGTTTTAAGCTTATGACACGTGTCAATACATTATTGGACGTGAAATTTCGAGGTGTTACACCCACTGCCTTAACACCCCAACCGTCATCACCACAACCATAGCCACCGACATGCACCGGCGGTTAATGTACCTTTATAACATGGTGTCACTGTGGTGATGGCTGAGAAGTGGTGTGTAAAACGGTGGTGACTTTTTGGAAAGAGAAAGAGCATGTAGTGTTGGAAAGAAAAGTGTGAAAATAAAAATGGATGTCAGGTTTTAAACAAATACAACCATCACAACAATACCAGTCCATGGTTTTATATAATACACCATACAATACTTAAAGCATCAGGTACAACTATGAATGCAACAATATCTTGCAAATCTATCTATTATACTAAATGAATTCTTTTAGGCCACAAGGGCTATTCTTAGCCAATCATTTTGATGATGTGGACATGCTCTTTGGCTAAATAATTCTTGAAGAGCGCCAAACCCTTTTCCTATATTTTCCTTTCACGCGGCTTCTTAGACACGCTTTTCATCCTTATCATTCAAAAACCCTATTTTTTCTTTAATCCTCCTGAAAATCTCTCCCTAAATCTCTTTCGTTTTCTTTCATAGAGATATCATTTGTGGGATCTAAGCGTGTAATCCGATTTACAGATCATGGCGATGAAGTTTAAACCAAGGGCTTCATCAGATTGGCTTAACAAATCATACGACTGAGAGACAGTGTGTTTGGTCGATTCTTGTTGCTCAAGAAGTCGACGGAATGACACTACGGCAGCGCGTTTAGGGTTTTACCTGGAACCCTAACAGCGCCATTCTATGCTCCGACGATGTGGAACTACGGCGGTAGCGATGTTTCGGCAGGGGCTAGGGTTCAGTTTCTACAAAGGTAAGTCTTCAATTTTGATTTTTGTTATACGCTACTGATTTTGGTATACACAGGCAGCACGAGTTGTATATGGGTTTGTATCTCATGTGGCCCTCAATTTATTCATGTACTTCTACAGTATTGTGTTCATAATGGTTATGTTTCTATTCTGACATCAGTTAAAACTCAGGTTTGTATCCTGTAAATGCTTCTACACAATGCTTCTCAAGTTATCTTTGAAATTTTTAATATGTGGACAATTAAAATTATCCCCTTCATGGATTAAATCTTTGGTAAACCTAACCATTGTGTGTATGCAGGTTTCTATAGCAACTGATGTCAGCCTTAATGATGTTATTCAAGGTATCCTACACAACAACCAGCTTAAGAGGTAAAATTTTAATTGATATAACCAACAGTTTTGTTTCTTTACCTCATCTAAATTCGACGAGGTAGGAACAAATGGCATAATTTACTAAATTATTTCTAATTGTTACTCAAATGGCTTAGGTTACGATTGTTTTTTTCCTGATGTTCTAGCCTAACTATTGGTATTTGAAACCACACATGGTTATCTACACTATGATTGTGGTGTACTCAAATTTATTCTACTTATAAACTTAAAAACTGACCAGAAAATTAGGATTGAAATGGGTCGGCACCACTCAATTCAATCTAACGATTTCAAAGTGTAAAAAGAAATATACACTACTTCAAATGATATTTATTCATCTTGAATTTGTAATACCGATTGTTGTCTTGACTTTGTGGAGGAGTGGTCGTATGGTGAAACTGGTAGTTGAAAAGGATGCGGATATGGATTAAGTGTGGAAGGCTATTAAGTATTTTAGGTATTGCATTTTCTTTAGTTCTTGCAATTTGTGATTACTGCGAGTAGAAATGGTATTGTCTTCTAATACTGAATCTTTTAGCTCTTCCAGATTGTGATTACTGTGTGGAAGGCTTTCACGGATTTTAGGCATTGCATCTTTTTAGTTCTTGCACTTTGTGATCACTGTTCAAATCTATGGTGGTTGATGACGATGAGTATTGTTTGTGGTTGTTGTGCTAGGGTTGAATGCGGTTGAAAACTTAATGAGCCTCATGAAACAATATCACTCCCAGGTTGGTATGTTCTATAATAGTGTTGACGAAACTAATTCTATATGTAATTTGTCCGTTTTGTTCTTAAATTCTGCAATTCGAATTTTTGAGCTCTGTGTGAATAGAAACTTTCTTAAAACTAGGAAATGTTCAGGCAAAATGATAAGTTATATGCGTACAATATGTTGTATGTGCCATTCTTTTAATGTTAACCGTGTAATTGTATTACTCAAAGCTCATAGGGGCAGTGCAGAAACGATTGCAATAAGTGAATCTTCTAAGGGAAATAAGGGAGGAAAGAAGAACGCGTGAGTTTCATATTTCAATTTCGTCACTATTATTCTTCAGATTTTGCTCCATAAAGGTGTAATCAGAACATGTTCTTTCGTTTTTATCTTACAAATGTTAGTTTTCCACTTGGATCTCATTGGTTTGAACACAAGAGTGTGTCATAGATATATGCGGGAATGATGGTGTAAAGTGATGAAATTGTACTTTAGTTAGTTGGGGTTGTATGTTCTTGCATGATATTGTTTTTCATTTAAGGGTTTAATGGCTGTGACAGGACCAAATGTTAGCACGTAAGCAAACTTGGATAAAATAAAATATGTTATCCAGTTGTTTTCGCTTATTTCACTTTTTTTGCTTTTTTAAAATAAAAAAATATTTTTCAGTTGACCCTTCTCAACAAAATACGACTCTAATTAATCATTTTCATTATTACATCCATTTTTTTGCTTGCCCGTTGTGTTGTTAAGTGAAAGGTTTGCCTGTTCCAGTTAAGAATTGTAGTTGACGGGTCAAATGAAATAGTGCCATAGGGTATTTTTTGCCAAAACGAATATAGTCAAACCGGTTAGCAGCCCCAAATAAGGCGTGCCGGGTCAATAGGGTCTAAGGTATTTAATGCAGTTGCAGCTTAGAAAAGTCAGATTAGGTTCCCCTGCTTTTCAAATTGCTCTCCTCATATCTGATTGATCTTGGGTGTTTTGTATGCAAGAACTAAAAAGATGCAGGATTCAACTATGATGGAAGCAATAAGTTAATGGATAGAGCTCTTCTAAGGTACTTAGTCATAATTCTATCACTCCACAACCTTGGTATAAGTATGTGATGGTCAAAAGCTTTTGGTCCAGCCGTCGATCTCATGAATCAAAGTTCCACCACTCCTTCTCATTGCCTTCGGTCTAAGGTAGTTGTTTACCAGTTAAGATAACAGTTATGTTGTGCTATATTATTCAGCCATGATTTTTTAATTAAATTTAATATATCATCAAGGGAGATATCAATACATGTGTGTATGTTATAATTTGTGAATATAATATGCATGTTGATAACATGTGTTGATGCAAATGAAAGAGACCATATCAGATCAAATCAAACTGGTACACAATCCACATCTCTTCATATCTTTGTTTTTTTGTTGTTAATTTAAAATGTTCTAATATGATTCTAGGGAATGTATGTTTTAGTATATATGTTACTACTTTGAAATCAAACAAGTACCCGTTACGGGGTATAGCCGTATATCGTAGGCTCTTAAAAATTTATGTTGGAAGTATGTTTTCTTGAGCAAATTTTGATTGAAAACCATCAATCTTGACACATTCTTTCCAAATCACTATTTTTTTGCGATTCTTTTTTTTTCGGTATCTTTTGCATTATACACAAGAATAATGGTATGTATGCAATGAAAACTCAAGTCAAGTTTCAGTAGCCAGTAATCTAATAATGTTGGAATCAGACTTATTTATAGAAATGATGCTACTTTTGTGGTTTGACTTTGGAAGTCAAACCTATTAAGTTTTCATATTCTGTTAGAGTTAATTGCAAATACGTCACTTATATAAATTATTTTTATATTTAATATTCATTATAAAACTAGATGTTGAATTCATATAAATGTTATAGCCTATAACTGAACCCATTTGATCTCATAGGTAAAAAGTGTTTGAAAAGAGTTGGGGTTTGACCAAGAGGACAAATCATGTAAATTAAAAAAAAAACAAATGATAGTTATCATATAAATTTCAAGGTCAAAACTAATTACTTACCAAATAATCGTGTTACAGCTTTGACACACCTATGTGGTAACTTCTCCACATTTTTCAATATTTTTAACAAATAGTTAATCCATTGTATACGGTATACTAAAACTATATTAGTTCAATACTTATTAGAACTTTTAAAATAAAATCATTTAGGAGGTTACATTCAAACCACTTTTTGCTATTTTTGACCCTTTACTTTTTAAGTTATTTTTATACCTTTTTGACCCATTTTGACACTTTAGGCTTACTCTGCTCCTTAATGATGAGGAACAATGATAAATCATGTATGGTTCCATTAGAAATGCTTAAAAATAAAAGGGGTTGGCAATTAGATTTTGTTCTTATTTATATTTGTTGCTTATAGAGAGGCTTATATTTTTACGGATGAATTGCAATTGCAGTTGCAAAAAGAAAGCCAAAATTTGACCATTTTTTTATTAATGGGCTTAACGGTGCATGCTTTATTTCAATGATTTAGTTAGCAATGTTATATGAGGTGAAAATTGAAAAATATTCACTCATGTTAGGGATATCAAATTTTAGGTGTTTGTTAAATCAAAGAGAAGTTGCAGCTGCTCTGTTGGATGTGTCGGGCCGTGTTGCACCAACCGGACTGGGCTCCTATTACTTTTGTAAATTGTAAATTAACATCAGCTAATATAAGACGTATTTTTTTATTAAATACTTTTCTTAACGGGTCAAATGCAGTTCTTGGTCTCCACCATGCCCTTGCCCATCCTGGATTGCCAGTTGTTCTCCATTTAATGAATTCCCTTTGGAAGCTGAGCTAGATGTATAAAGTATGAAACATTTGAAATTCTTGAATTGTACGGACCTCGGATTAACTGTACTGTTCGGATCATGGATTGTAACTGTATACACATTATAGCAAATGGTTGAGATGCATGAGACAGGATTGTAACTGTACCATTGTGTTTTTTATTATCGTCAATCCTGTTATAAGTTTTGGTTGTAAGTGAGATTTTGTTGCTTTTCTTGCTTTTTGTTTGGTTGTCGACTTTTCGACAACAAAACCTGCCAGGATTCAATGGTTCAAACGAGATATTCGGTGAACGAATATGGTGGCCGGTAGGATTAAATGACAGCAGCCACAACTAGGTTTTTATATTTAAAAACTGAATTTCTAGACAACAAGATGGTTATTCAAACTAAATAGCTGACACATGTTTTTAATGCTTTCTGTATGACAGCGAGGAGACATGGAGGAGTACTGCTACGATGGGCCAACCGTGATTGTTCAGGTTTTGTGTCCGACCAGTTTGATCCTTCTAAAGTTCTTTGAGGTAAACCCTAATATATGTGTATTAGTATGGTATATATGTTGTTGATTTTTGTGTCTGATCTGAATGTTGAGGATAGTGATTGGATGGATTTTGCAGCTTACGTTTACTCTGTTTGAGGATGCAGTGTGCACTGATGATGACAGTGTATTCGATATTATGTGAGTGTTGTTATCTTATATTCTTAAATAGTTTTCTTTCTATAATTGTTGTAGTTTCTTGCACTTTAATGATACTAATACTTTTGATGTGGAAATATTTCAGGTAGTTCTCAAAATTAGCAACCTCTCCTTGGCAATTTACATAAATCGTTGTTTCTCATATGGTGGTTGTTCCTCGATGATCGTGGCAACCTCTTATCCGTCTCTTCATAGAATTCTAGATTAATATTCATATCACAAGTGGTTTGGGCTTCATAACCCGATCGTAGCCTATCTCCGTTGCCTTTCAGAAACCCTAAATTGGAACCAGGCATACTCTTATCTAGGTATGTTTACTCTTCTTTACACAATCTTTACTAATTTAATTTTACAATCCTTTGATTTAACAATGAAGTTGGATTTCTGTGGTTGTTTTAGCTGTTGTAATAAGGATTTTTGGGTAACTTTTAGTTATAGAGATGTCGAGTAAATGATATTGGTGTAGACATTGTAGGGTTGAAGATCTTTTAACTCTTATATTGTGTTTTTAATAATGTTGTTTGGTTGTAATCTCTTTAAATGTGTATAGATCGGAATGTGATGGATTCTGTTAGTGGGAAAGTGTTTAGTAGTCTGAGAGCTGATGTGGCACATTGTTTTACATTTACCGAGGTTGCTATTGCAACACATAACTTCAAGAGTGCTAATTTGAATGTAGAAGGTGGATTCAGTCGTGTTAATAAGGCCATTATAATTAAGGGAAGTAAGCTGTGTTCTTAATCTGATACCATTGTAATTTTTTTATCGTCTTAAGGTGATTACAAGCATTTTACGGATGAATTTTGTTCAATGAATAAGATCTGCTAAAATTTTTTTATTTAAAAATTCATATTATTTGTCAAGATAAGTTGATCTCATTCTTCGTACAATGATTCAGATAGCTACAACATTATTTGATAATTCACCACTTACATAAGGAATCCAAGATGGTTATCTCAGCATGAGGATGTTATTTTATGCTACCTCCTAAATATTTTATTTACATATCCAGTTAACTTTATACTTTATACTAATACTCCCTCCGTGTTGATTGCAACAGATTTGAGCAACATGTTGAATATGCTCTTGATGTACCTATGGATTTCGTCTATCCGAAAAAAAGTATATCGGTTGTGCTGAGGGTTTGACTCTACCCTTAATAGTAAATTTTATTATGTAATCAAGTTATCTATGAGATTAACTGTCATAACTCACAGGAGTTCCTAGCAGGAAAACTTGCTCCACTTCGAGGTGAATATGCAACTCTCAATGATTGGGAAAATCATATCACTACAATATTCCATGAGGTATGTAAATCAGGAACATGATTAAAATGTACCCTTTTTCCCATTTTATATTCTTTTTAATTACAATCACAATTCCATTTCTTCCCGAATCAGGTTAGACTTAGAAGATATTTCGAAATGACGGGTGCTTAGGAGGGCCACTAAGAACTCCAGTTGTTTTAATCAAGATTCTTTTAGTAGATTTTTTTTTGTTTTAATCAAAGATTATTTTAGTAGACTTCTTTTTTAGGATTTAATAGTTTTGTAACTTATCTGGTCATAAATAGGTTTTAGTAGTTGTTGAAGTGAAATAATGAAAGATTTTGGCTTTTTGTATTTGTTATAGGAAGGATTTCAGTACCATCATGCACCTAAAAGGCAAATATGTTGTACGGGTTAAATGGGTTCATACTTGAAAGTTGTCTGAAGTCTATTTTTAAAGCATATAATCTTCTAAATCGGTTTTATTTATAGATTTATATGGTTAGTGTAATAACATTGTTTTGAGTTTGGTAAAAAAATTATATCGGGCCATTTCAACTTAACCCATTTCGGCCCATACTAAATGATGGTCAATTTCAACATGGTCTAGCTTTGACCCGTTACCGGCCGTATACATCTTGCCCCGCGTTAAAGTTTAGTCTCCTTGGTTTCTGAACATGGTTTAAAAAACCCAACAAAGACACCTTGCAAAGAAAAGATATTATCGTCTCTTTAGAAATGATGAAAAGATTCTTAAGCCATGTATGCTTAATATCATTTCTTTAAAAGACAATTGATACACTTTGTAGTTTTCTGAACGCTTATCATTTTTTGCCCATTTTTTTCCAGCTTGAGTAGTCAAACTAACGGGGCGCTACACTGTAAAGCTTTACTAAAACTAATATGCAAGTGAATTGTATTGGTTTTGACCTGACCCGTTTCAACATGTAGAATTTTAAAAGGTTGGTTCTAAATAAGTGTATAAAGAAGTCTTTTAACGACTTGTGGTGTATATAGCAGTATTTAACGTAGGACGTTAACACTACATATAAAACAACTAATGTGTTTTTAAGGAGATTTTCAACGAATTGTGATCGTTGCATATTCATGTATTTCAATTTGTCGTGGTAATCTTAGAAATTCGTTTGTGTTTTAATGTGTATTCAATCATAACATTTATGTAAACGATGATGATGATAAGATATTATCTTTAATCAACCCGTGTAACACACGGGGTCTTAAGCTAGTTGATATTATATAAATAAGAACGAATATTAAAGTAATGATTACAAAATAAGCAATGTTATCATTACAAGACATCGACCCAATTTAAAAAGTAATAAAAAAATTAACTTTGATTAAAAGCGTTTTTTTATCGGTGTATGGTGTTGACACGTGAAATGTTTACCATTTTAGTTCAAATAGTTTCAAGCGTAGCAATTTTAGTCCACCTAGTTAACTCCGTCCATTTTTTTGTTACCTAGAAGGGTAATTCGATCATTTTATATGGTCGAATTTTCCTTCTAGTTAACAGAAAAAATGGATGGAGTAAACCCAGTGGACTAAAATGGCGACATCTGAAACTATTTGGACTAAAATGACAACGTTTCAAACCTTTTGTAACACCCCAAATTTTGTATGTCATGACTTGTAACACCCTGATATTTATTTACTTATATTAAAGTACTAGGTTATCACCCGGAACTGCTTCCCGGGTTGGAGAAAATTATTTAGAGAAACATTAAGTGTATAAATAAAATAAAATACAAACAAAGTGCCATATTACATAAATTAATGACAAGTGGAAATATAATTTAAAGATAGTCGAGTCGCTTTATAGATCAAATCCTTCAAGTTGCCAAAACCTTTTTTTTTGAGTAAATCGAGTCCCTTCTAAAAAAGAACCAACAAAAGGTATAAAGATAGTCTTTTAATATATAATTAAAACCTACCAAAAGCTATGACTACAGTAAGACAACACAAAACACTACTTTTTTTTTTCTAATAATGCGGTTCAGCTATTAATAAGACTTTGCCCACAATCCCACATCACCATCTAAACCATAGTGTCCAGCAAAATTATGATGAAGACCAAAAAGACCAGCAACGTCCTATGCATACATTATTCTAAAGAAGTTAAATTAAGTATTCATCACAATTGAGAGACATCACTCTAAAGTATCAAATTCAATGCGTTGACTAAACTGCAGTTTCATAATTTTTTTACACCACACGTTTTGTAATCACATTATCCCTTAGTCCATAAACACACCTGGTCCCAAATGACTCTAGAACTACTACAACACATAAGTAAATGGTCTGCAGTATCCAACATGCAATTATCATTGAGAAAAACAAACGTGCAAACATCACTGACTTTTATTGCGTTTAGACGCATGAAATCGGACCACCCATTCACAACATACCTATAATCAAACCTGGCTTCTCTTTCTACAATTCATGATGGCATCAAAACCTTCCAAGTTTCTGATGCACACATTCATAGAAACAACGACGTCAGCTTTTCTACCACTTTCGGGAGACACTGAAATAAAACAAAAAGGCATCTATTAGGTTATGTTAATGAGAGTATATAAGACAAAAAAAGGTGTAATAACTTACAAAACGCTTGTCTTTGGGTATGGCGTACACACACGTTTCCATGCTTCCTAGGTTCACTATATAAAACAGGACGGACCAACATCAAGACACACATGTGATGATTGGAAAGGTTCTTGATCATAAAATGGGTATCGGGATCGGTACCGAAAAGACCCGATACGGTACGGTTTGGTACCTGTACGGATCGATACCGAACCGGTACTGAAAACGCAAAACGTCCGTACGAATCAATACCGAAAATCGAGTCGATTTGGGAAACACAAAGTACCATGATTATATATAATATAATGTAGCAATCAAAATTTCAGCAAATAAAATGAAAAACCGATGATTCGCAAGTCAATTAGAGTTGAATAAACCAACTAAAAATGATAGGCTATTAGAGAATACAAGCATTACTATATTATATAAGGCCGTATTTAGGATAATATTTGCTAAATAAGTTAGTTGTAGTCTTTAATTTATAGCAAAAAAAAAAAAAACTAAAATTGTGTTTACCTTTCGCGTTTCCATCACCTAAGCTAACGACGTTGTCCCTTGGAGAGCGGTGACCCTGGACTGGGCTAATGTTTGAAGGAAACAACCTGCAAAATAGTTGGCAGCTATACATTTATAAGGGAAATAACCTGTAAAACAGTTGGCAACTATATATGTATAAGGGATTTTTCAGCCTGAATGGCTCGGCGAACCCGAGCCTTGGTTGCGAAAGCAGTTTTGGCAGGTTCTACGAAATGTGAAGTGTGTTTCCAAAGTTAAATGGATAAAATTTCTAGATGTTATGATAAGTACAAAAGTAATAATTCATAGGTTTAATAATCTCTTGACGAATTTGAAGTTATATTGTAATTATGAGTGGAGTTATTATCAGTTATAACCGAAATGAGGAACATATACGTTATTTAAGTAACTTCAAAAACTGAAAAGTTGGAACCGATAATTTCTAACAATCAAACAACACAAAAACTCAATAGATTTGAAATATACTCATCTTGATGTTACCAGCTTCTTTAATGGCAGCGACGATGTTGTCTTGATCGGAAAGTTGCGTTTGATCTAATCATATAGCCAAGATCACCACATCTAACTGCTTTATCGCTTTCATCAGACTCTCATGGTCATACATATCGCCCTGCCAAAATTTTAATGAGCCTCAACTCGCTCATGTTATAACTTATAACATTAGTAAACTGTTAGTAACGACCTAATAGATTGATTATTACTGACAGTAGCAGGATATATAAACAAACTGTAACACTTAGTATTTTAGTGATAAAAACTCTTACAAATTATTTGTATCAACTAATGAGTAGGATCTAATCATAAAGGTTTAGTAAAAATTACAACTCACAATGAACTGCTTTAATCTACTAAAGTATATATCGTTACAAAGAATTTTAAATTCTTGATGAGTACAGATTCTCATAATTGAAAACAATAAAAGTCGGTATAAGCAGGTCAAATGTGTAAACGAAGATAGAAAAAATAACTTTCTTCCTTTTCTTTGGGTGTTATTTATAAAAGAAAATATGACCACGTACCAGCGAATGTTTGCTTCCCAAATCCCAACGGTCCACAAATGAGTCCCATTCGTTAAGGCGAATGTTATATATATCCAGGTGCACCTGTCAGTTCAATTAATAAAATTTAAATAAATATAATTTAATTTACAAAAGTAAGAAAAATAGACAAAAAGTTTTGCAAATTTTGAGTGAGTCCACTAAACATATAAACATATTTGAATATACTGTTGGTGAATTTAAATCAGAACGTATGGCTGTAAATTCATAATTGCACTTGAAACTTCTTGGATAGCTTATGCTATAAACAGCTATCGGCCAGTCCTTACGCATAACACATTATTGAAGTATGATGTATATGAAGCAATGGTTCTCGAACCCTAATATTTGATAAAAAAACAAAAAGTAAAACACTAATCAAACTATCAGATACGATTGAAATCCCAAAAATTTAATCCAAAAATTGAAATTGAAATAGGATTTAAAAGAAAAACATTACTCACCTAATCAGTGAAAATGAACTCACATACAACACAAAACATGGTTGAAGCAAGAATCAAATCAAAACCGTATACAATAAATAGGTATGAAATATACTAACTCTAATATGAATCTGAATTGAAGTGCCATGTGAACTTCAAAAAGAACAACTGATGAAGAATTATGGTTTGATAACTCACCAAATTGATATATGAGAATATGAATCGATCCAATCCAAACAGAAAATCATGATTCTCCACAACCACAGAGACATCCTACACAATTAATGGGACTGTATGAACATACGCATCTCCTCGGGAGTAGAGAATTTATACTCAACATGAAAAGCAAAAGAACAAAATGCTGAAAGTTTAGTTGAATTCAATGTTGATTAACGGAGCCAGCAACATACCTTGAAGATAATCGTAGAGCACAAAAGCAGAATACCTAATGTGGCGGCGTCGATTGTCGGAATCAAAACGCACCTTGAAGAGAATGGCGTCGATAGAAGATATTAGGGTTTGAAAGAGTATGGTTATACATCGTGAAAAAATGAGCAATAATAAAGGCGTACCTGATGGATGAAACGAATCGATTGCAGAGGTTGATGGATTACAGAGCTTGAAAGGAGAAGAAGGATGAACAAATGGAAATCTAGGGTTTTGTTAAAGAAGCGTACGTGAGAAGAGAAGAGGAGTACAGGAAGGAGATACAATTCTAGGGTTTTACAAAAGAAACTTATATGCGTACGTATCATAAAAACAGAACACGGATCCCGTGTCAACCCATATATAAAAATCTTTGACCCATCCAATTTCCCGCCAAAACCACATTTAAGAAGCCCTAATATTGCGACATGTGTCCCATATTTTTTTATTTATTATATATAATAGATTAATTTTCGGGTGTAAAACTTTAGGAAGAAAGTTGTAGTGTTTAAAATAAAAATTTACTAAACTAGTAAGATGCCTATATGTGGGAAGGTAGTAATAAACAAACTAAAAAGGGGTAAAAGTGATATTGTATGAAACTTGATATTCTAAATAAAAAAAAGGTATGAAGAAGTGGGGCGACGGACAGGAGGAGAAGGGGAGAAGCAAACCAATTTCGCCCTAATTTCTCTCAAATCACAACAATTAGTAGGAATTAGACCCTGATTTCACTTGCATTTAGCTTAATCATCATCATCCATTCAAGTTCCAGGCAAGTAGGTTTCAATTTTTTCCTTGGTTGAAAACCCCATGTGATGATTAGTAAGATTCGTGATTTTGGTGGGTGTTAGAGCATTCACATCCATCCCACTATATTTTCACCCTAAATTACACTAAAAAACACTACATTTTCTCTCTCATTTTCAATTAAATAATATTTTTTTATACCTTTATCATTACCTTTTCTCTCTCCTCCACTAACAACCAATTTCAAAATATATTAAAAAATTATAGGGGGGAACAGTGTCCCCCCAAATATACAGATGAACACTAACATTTTCTCTCTCCTTCACTCACAACCATTTTTTATACTCTTCGTATTTTAAAAATACCACACACATAATATGATTCCTTGGATGTGAATGCTCTTAGGATGTGTATTGACTGAATTCATGTTTTGAAGTTGTATCTATATGTGTAATGTTTAATGTCTTGTAGAAAATTTGGATAAAATCCTTTTAAAGCATGAAATTTAGTTGTTCTAGTAGGTTGAGATGATTAAAAAGATAATAGAAGTGTTTCATATGTGTTATTTGATGAAATTTATAGTTAGGATTTATATTGTAGCATGAACATGGTTAATTTATTTGATGTTAATGAATTCGATATGACAATGGAAGAAAAGTGCATGATTTACTTGTACCCATGGCTGGGAATTTTGTACGCACGTGATCGGAGTGTCGCGCTCCGGTCAAAGATAATATTTATAAGCCCAAATTACCCTTAACAAATAGTTAGTGGTAGTAAGGGGTCGAACCACGAAGAGTATGTGGTTTGCGTATGGATTAGATTGAATTATGAAAAGGTGTCACTATTATGAAGCTTGTTATTTTGTTTTTATGTATTTTTGATTGATTGGAAAGATGTGAATTAAACTACTAAAATGAAAGGATTAATTAATAACTAACGATCAACAAATTACAAGAGTAAAAATTGATTGTTTGAACAATATAGAGAAAACAAGGTTCACACCCGGTTCGGTAATTGCAATCCTAAGATTTCTACACGTTTTAGATTCAATTCAATTGCAAAGATGATTAACGAATTTAGTGTTGCGAGGCTTAGGTGCCAAAAGCTATCAACGTTATAGACAACGGACCACAATGTACTTCGTTACCAAGAACATGTAAACTCTAACCTAGACAAGGCATAATTGCACATAAACATTTCATAAAGTCAAATTTAATCTTCACTCGACAATTTATGAATTCAATACAAATGCAAGACAATTGTCAGAAGCTTCAAAATCAAATAGCAAATTGTCACAAAATCAAACCAAGAACATTGTTTAAACCCTAGACTTACAAAAACCTACACCGGGGTGAAACCTCCAAGAAACTAGCCGCTCATGGTCGAAGGAACTCGATCACCGGAGGTTGAGAACACGAACATCATCATCTTGAAGTCTTGAAGTTGTGAAGATGGTGGTTAGGGTTTGGAGTGGTTGATGGTGATGAACGGATTGAAGGATGAATGGTGATTAGGGTTATGGAATGAATGATTGATGATGAATTCAATGATGATTCGGGTTGTAAAAATGATAATAGATGGAATGGTTGGTGAATGATGCTTAGTCTTGGCTCCAAGAACAAGTTTCAAACTCCCAAGTCAGTGTAACTCCCGAATTGATGACCAATCCTCTTATCTCATTCGTTTCTTTGACCCAATTCACGCAACAACCGCCAGCAATATCTGAGGACCGTCGCCGACGGACCTAACCACCGTCGGCGACGGTGTGTAGTTCCTCACTTGTTACCGACGGCCTACTTCACTGCCTACGGACAATTCTGTCGACGGAGGATTATACAAGTCGTCGGCGACGGCCCATATGGGCGTCGGCGACGGTGCCCCTAATCCTGCTTCTTCGTTTTTCGTGTTCCATGCTCCCGGTTGACCCGTTTTGCGTCCCGGTGGTACCGTTTTCGCTCCGGCGGTCCGTTTAGCTTCCAATTAGCTCCTTAAACTTCACAAGACCTGCAAAACACAAATCCTTTTACAAGTAGGCTATTCGGGATTAAAAGTTAAGTAAAAACATGAACTTAGACATAAACGAACACCGGTTTTCGACCACGTATCACATCCCCACACTTGTCTTTTGCTTGCCCTCAAGCAAATCTGTTTTTCACTTTCACGTGGGTCGAACAACAAATACACTCCCCATTCCCGAGACGAAGGTTAAGGTCCAATGTCATGCTAAAGTTCAAACTCTTTACAGTTTTCAATATATTTAACGGTAAAATGATTTCATATACAAAAATGGTTACCCAAGATTAACCCGCCCGTGAAACCAACAATTCATGCACATCCCTCACAATGTTCTCTCCACTCGGCTTGTAAATTGGCTAATTTTATAATGTATTAGCACTTCAAAGAATGATCACTCAAAACCGATTAGAACACATACCCGCATAAGCTTGCAACTCAATCATTCTCCACCATTGATCACGAATACTAAGCACAAGTCATAAGGTCTTTGTAAGGTTGTAATGAGGCTAGGCGAAGGGTAGGAATTAGGATATTTTAAAGTGGTTAAGGTGATGAAAATTCGATTTTTTTTATGAAAGTCTATTCTAGCAAAACTAACTATAAACACCAAATATGAGGCAACATTCACCTTTTTTTCAACAACTACTTACACTTCTTTTTGTGTTTTTCTTCAACGATTTTCAATTCTTTTTCATAATATTTTCTGATTTTTTTTAACATATATGCAAACAAACAAGAACAACTATGCAAATACGACTCCTATAATCGAATTTCCATCACACGGGTTTTAAAAGAAAAAGGTTTAAGGGTTATGGGCTATATAGGGTGGTCAAACGAAAGGTTTAGGCTCAAAATGGGTGACTAGGGGATTTGTTCGGGTAAGGATAGATAAATGGTTTTAAGAGAAAAGGTTTCACCTAATGCCTTAATCATTCTCGTGCTTGTATTCGGTCTATGGTCTCAAACGTATCAAAAGTTGCAAGTTCTACAATATATGACTAATGGTCCACTCAAACAAAGAAGCATAGGTATGTAATCTATGATATAAAAGTGGCTCAAAACCTCACATATCTAAAAGGGTATGGTATGTGACATGCATAAAAGACTAGTTTCTTATGCGAATTATTCCCAAATAACCACCCGCTAAATACCCGTCATGCTATTAATTTGAACTTGACCATGACAAAAGACCAAATGGGTTGTGACATCCCTCGTTGACTTAGTTACTTGTGCTTTAAGACCGCCTTTGAAACAAGACATTTTTGAAAAATTTTTGAAATTTTCCCCCATCCCCACACTTGAGATGAACATTGTCCTCAATGTGTAGTATTTAAATGAACGGGTCAAAATCTAAAACTTTTACTACTCCCCCATCCCCACACTCGAGGTACATATTGTCCTCAATGTGTAAGAACTAGAGTTTTAAACGCACAAGGGATGTGACACGGCTAATTCCCCCAAAATTTCACCCCGGAAAAATAAAATACAAAATACATTCCACTTATTTGCTAATCTAAAGATCAAAAGTAAAAGAAACGTATGCACCTGGATTTTTGAGCTCATTCTTCGCATGCTCCTCTCTTCTTCATGAAAGCGGTTGTCCCACGAACCTAATGTACCTACAAATCTTAACCCTTGTGTAGAAGCATGCTTCTCACAACCATTAAAATTTGTTAGTTACCTAGTTCTACCACTTTTATGAAATTATTACCAAGTCATACCTTATTTTACTTTGATTTGTGTGGAAAATAATTTACAACAACAACAAACCTAACTCACTTTCGTAGGAATCACGGTTGCATTTAGCTTATGCAACAAGCCCTTTTAAACCCCCCAATAGCTTGGGAGGACGAGAGGTCTCGTGAGGGTTATATAGGGAACACACCCACAACGTTCATTTAACTAGGCGAGGATTTAAATAAAAAAATGAAAATAACGAAAATAAAATAATATACAACAACAACAACACAAGACATACCTCGCCTCTACCGCTGATATCTCTCATTAGGGTTCACTGGCGGGTTCGGCTGGTACGGATAACCAGTGAGGGCCTCAAGCATATCCCTGTAGTTATCTAGCGGGTTTGACTCTTGTTGAGGTGGCGGTTGGTATGGCATCGGAACAAAACTCGAGCCGACTGCCTCGGGCCAATGAGGGGTTAGATCGGATGGCCCTTGCGGATGAGGAAGGTTGGGGTAATCGGTCCAACCCGAATGCTCAACATATGGGACGCCGGCTTGATAATCTCTTTGATGGCGCTCTTGGTCATGGAGCACTTTGAAGTTATTAATCGCCATCTGGTTAGAGAAAGCCAACGCTCCCCATCGGCGTTGGTCCAACTCTCCTTGTGCGGTTTGGCGCCTAGCCTCCTCTTCTTCCCATGCCCGTCTATGGGCCCTTTCTTCCTCTTGCAACTGTATCATGCGTTCCATTTGTGACTGTTGTAACGCATGTTGCAGCTGTTGTTCCTCCAACTGCTTTTCCACCCTCTCGCGGAAAGATGCTTGAAAACCCCATTGTTGCTGCAAGTACGCCCCTTGCGCCTCTTCCCATTCGCTCCTACTAGCATGGTATTCTCTTGCTTCACCAATACCCGCCGACACATTGTCGTAGACCGCTTGATTTCCACGGGTCCACAGCCGGTACGACGGTATTTGCCTTTGATTCACAAAATCTGCCACATTGGCAGAGATTTCCCTATGCTTCTTCCGGTACCTACGCCTCGGTCCCCGTGGACCGGAAGGATCAGTTTCCTCCTCAACATCGGGCATCTCCTCATCGCCCTCTTCTTCCTCACCTTCTTCATCACCCTCTTCATCACTCTCTTTGTCATTAAACCGATAACTATCCCCTTGCTCGTCTTCAACCGTGTGCAAATGCCCAAAAGCTTTAACGGTTATTTTCCAATGCCGCCTCATAGTGGCAAAGCTGAACTGATCAATGGGCTTAGACACCCACAGTGAATCTTGAGGCAATGCATTCTGTTGGAGAATCATGGCGCTAATCAACCTTGCATAGGGAATCGTCTTTCGTTTAAACGATTCCCGTGTATCCCATGTGTTGATCATAACAATTTGACGCCACGAGAGCTTGGGCGTCCCATATAACAATGCATGCAAAACCCGACAGTCGGGTGCCTTCACCGTTCCACGGTCTCCGAATCGTACCATAATGTTCTCTAACGAGATACCTTGGAGTATCTTTCCCATCAAAGACAAATTGGTTCTTGAATCAGTTGTACCCCCAGAACCCGGTAGTGTGTCCTCTAAAAGCCTCACTGGATCAGCGTCGTTTTTCTTGTTGTCTAAAAATTGATCATACCCATAGTAATCATAAGCTTCGACCCCAAGCGAGTCAAGTCTCGCAATAGCATTCATATGCTCGAAGGACATGATCATTTGACTTTTTCCAATGTTACCAATCAATTTCCACCTATGAGCCGGCCTATCAGAATTTTCGAAACGGAGAGTAGACAGCCATTCACAAACTGCCCCCAAATATACTCGAGTGGTGATATCATCACACCAGTCAATCACCCGTTCCCAACCAAGCTTTTCAAACCTCCGCACTATGCCGATCTTCCGAAACTCCTCGACATCTACTATACGCTCACATACTGCCCTGTCGGGTACGGGTTTTGAAACACCCGTAACCATCTTCATCTTCCACATCTTAGCTTCTAGCCTCTTATTGTTGTACCGTGAAAGAGCCTTTGTTTTCTCATCTTTCCACACTGAGGCCGACCTACTGTTCTTAGCCTCTTCCCAATCCCAATCTTGTCGAATCAGTTGCCCATCACCTTCATTTACATTGCTTAGTTGCTCCCAACGCCTTTGATATATCCCTGAGCCTGAACCGGCTCCTGAAGATGAACCTTGACCTGAGGTCTTTGCTTTCTTGCTTCCTCGAAGCATGGCTACAATCAAAAGACGAAAGAAACAACAATTAGTATACCCCAAACTCAATCAATCTCAAACTTTGAACATAGTATGCAATGTTGAATTTCAATCAAGATTTAGATGTAAAATCGCCTTTTTAAACTTCCAAAGTCGCCATTTTTAACATCTATATATCAATCTAGCATGTTTAGTCATACAATTTCTCAACGATTTCATGGTTCAACAATATTCAACATTACCACTATGTTCAATCATGCAGAAACCGAGTGTAATCATATCACCAAGACTAAAGCATGCTCAAATCCCACCCAAATCAAGCAAACATTCTTAAATTTATGCTAAAACATCCTACATTATGATAAACAACCTACTCTTAAACAATATGCTTAAAATTTCGGAAGAAATCAACAATGTATATAATAATCATGCATAGATTTACTGAAATTTCATACCTTGAGTGTAGATAAACAAGAAGAACTAAGAAAAAGTGCAAAGCAAATGATTTGGATGAACACTCTTCAAAACCCTAAAAACTCACACCCAGAAATCTTGCAGACGAGCAAGAATTGATGGAAACCGTTATGGGGGTTTTGTTCCTCTCGAAAAACTACACAATTTAGGCTCAAGAATCAACTGATTTGGTTAAGAATCGAAGAAGTTATGAGAAGGAGAAGGATTAGGGTTCTAGAGGGAGTTTGTGAAGAAGATGAAGAACAATGAGAGGAGAATAACGTATGGCTCTGATCGGTTGGGGTTAATTGGATGTGTCAATGTTGTGACATGGAATTCAGGTCGTATGTTAAGTTAAAATCAAGTTCTGACACAAGTTTGGTGGTGAGAAAAAAATCCTGAGTTCGATCCTTAACTCTTAACCCGGTTCAGCGTCGGACAAATTAGAGCGACCGTCGGCGACGGTCAGACACCCCGTTGGCGACGGTGAGTGTAATTGCAATGCAGGCCGAGGGCTTATTTAGCTGTCTACGATCAAAAGTTGGCGACGGATAGTTTAGAAAGACCGTAGGCGACGGTGTGTTGCCCCGTCGGCGACGGCACCCAGAAATCCCATTTTACTACTTTTTTTTTTTTGAAATTTATGATGAATTTTATGGAACTTTTATAAAAGAACTATTCACACTAAAAATTCCTAAAAATTCTTAAAATTCTTTTTGTAAATTTTTATAAGTTAATTTTTGAAAACGCAACAACCGTTAACGGCCCTACCACCCCCCGAAAAGTCGTGTATTATCCCTAATACACACAAATAAGTCTAAAAACATACCTCTTGTCTTCAAGACCCGTTTATGATGTCCGGACTTCACACAATCAAGGAGGTTAGTACAAAACGAGAACGATTAGCACCAAAAATACTCAAACAATGAAATAAATTATACATAACTCTACAAAATTCATTACCGGTCCTTTCAGTTGACCTCATAAGTTGGCACAGTTACCACGAAGTTCACCAACTCTACATTCTCATCCTTTTTCTCATTGTTACCATCAAGGAACGGTTTAAGGCGATGCCCATTAACCGTTTGCTTCGACCCATCCTTCGGGTCCTTGATTGTAACATCTCCAAGCTTTCCGACCCGTGTAATCACGTATGGGCCCATCCATTTACTCTTGAGCTTTCCGGGAAAGTACTTAAGCCGTGAGTTATATAGCCAAACCTTTTGACCCACTTCAAACTCCTTTGGCTTCAACTTCGCGTCATGTGCCCTCTTCATATCATCCTTGTACTTCGAGGCGCACTCATACGCTTCTTCCCTAAGCTCCTCCAACTCGCAAAGCTTTAACTTTCGCTCTTTACCTGCATCGTCATATTTCATATTAACCTCTTTAATAGCCCACCAAGCACGATGCACAAGTTCAACCGGTAAATGACAATTTCGCCCATAAACTAAGCGATAAGGTGTAGTTCCAATAGGTGTTTTATGAGCTGTTCTATAAGCCCACAAAGCATCATTCAACTTTGTCGACCAATCCTTTCGGTCGGGTCGAACAGTCTTTTGCAAAATTTCTTTTATTTGCCTATTGGAAACTTCCACTTGACCACTTGTTTGTGGGTGGTAAGGGGTAGCGATTCGATGGTCAACACCATACCGTTTCAAGAGTTTGCCAAAATTAAAATTCTTAAAGTGAGATCCCCCATCACTAATGATCACTCGGGGAATCCCAAATCTAGAAATTATATTTGTTTGTACAAAATTGCAAACAACGGTATGGTCATTTGTCTTGGTGGCAATCGCTTCGACCCACTTGGATACATAATCGACCGCCACCAAGATGTATAAGTTGCCATGCGAATTAGGGAATGGGCCCATGAAATCGATCCCCCACACATCAAAAATATCTACAATGAGGATCGGTTGCATGGGCATTTCATCCCTTTTTGAAATTCCCCCTAACTTTTGACACTCTACACAGTTCTTAGCGAAATTAAAAGCATCCTTAAAAATAGTCGGCCAATAAAGGCCGCTATTGAGCACTTTGTGCCCGGTCTTGTGACCACTGAAATGGCCCCCACAAGCAAATGAATGCAAGTGCATCAAGACGCTAGGAATCTCCTCGTTGGGTATGCATCTTCGAACGACTTGATCCGGACAAAACTTGAATAAGTCCGGTTCTTCTAACGTGTAGTACTTGATTTGAGATAGGAAGTGCAACCTCTTCCTTCTATCCCAATGAGCCGGCAAATCACCTGTAACCAAATAATTCACAATATTAGCATACCATGGTAATATTCCAACTTTTAAAATGTGCTCATCTGGGAAATTCTCATTAATCTCTTCACGTGAAGAATCCTCCTCTACAACCAATCGAGACAAGTGGTCCGCAACCACATTCTCACTCCCTTTCTTGTCTCTAATCTCCAAGTCAAACTCTTGTAGTAAGAGAACCCATCGGATTAACCTCGGCTTCGCATCCTTGTTGTCCATGAGATACCTAACTGCAGAATGGTCAGAATAAACAATGACCTTAGTACCCCATATGTAAGCACAAAATTTGTCCAATGCATATACCACCGCAAGTAGCTCTTTCTCGGTAGTTGTATAATTTAATTGTGCATCCGAGAGAGTCTTACTTGCGTAGTAAATGGCAACCGGTTTCTTGTCTACCCTTTGACCCAATACGGCCCCCACCGCATAATCACTTGCATCACACATAATTTCGAATAGTAAAGACCAATTCGGTGATTGCAAGATTGGGGCCTCTACCAATTTTTTCTTCAAAATGTTAAAGGCGTTTTGGCAATTTTTATCAAAATCAAATGTTTTATCTTTTAACAACAAATTGCATAGGGGTTTTGTTATATCACTAAAGCTTTTTATGAACCTCCTATAAAACCCCGCATGTCCCAAAAACGACCGAACACCCTTAACACTTGTAGGATAAGGCAAAGTGGATATGACTTGTACTTTTGCTCTATCCACCTCAATCCCATGACTCGAGACGACATGCCCCAACACAATCCCTTCTTGAACCATAAAAAGGCTCTTTTCCCAACTCAAAACCAGATTTTTCTCAACACATCTTTGCAAAACTTTTTCTAGTTGGTCAAGGCATGTATCAAATGACGGTCCAAATATTGAGAAATCATCCATGAAGATTTCCAAAGACTCCCCCACCATATCTGAAAAGATACTCGTCATACACCTTTGAAAGGTGGCGGGGGCATTACAAAGTCCAAAGGGCATTCACCTAAATGCGAAGGTACCGTATGGACAAGTAAAAGTAGTCTTTGCTTGGTCTTCCGGATGTATAGCAATTTGATTGTATCCGGAATAACCATCCAGAAAACAATAAAATTTTTGTCCGGCCAATTTCTCAACAATTTGGTCAATAAATGGTAAAGGGAAATGATCTTTGGAAGTTGCAGCATTTAACTTCCTATAGTCAATACAAATATGCCACCCGGTTACCGGCCGAGTGGCGACCTCTTCACCTGCGTCATTTGTGACGACTTGAATACCCGCCTTCTTCGGAACTGTTTGTGTCGGGCTCACCCATTGGCTATCCGAGATAGGGTATATAATACCCGCATCTAACCACTTTAATACCTCCTTCTTGATAACTTCTCGCATGTTTGGATTTAATCTCCGTTGCGTGTCACGAGAAGGATTCACGCCATCTTCAGTGATAATCTTGTGCATCACTACCGAGGGACTAATTCCCTTCAAATCCGCAATGGTCCACCCGATAGCAGCTCTATGAGTGACCAAAATTCTCATTAACTTCTCTTCTTGCTCCCCGGTCAAGTTAGATGCAATAATTACCGGGAGCGTGCTACCTTCACCCACATAAGCATATTTAAGATGCTTGGGTAGCACTTTCAACTCTAGCACCGGAGGTTCTTCCAATGACGGCTTCAACTTCGTGTCGATACTTTCCGGAAGACTTTCCACTTGATGTGTCCAAGTGGGCCTTCCTTCTTTTGCCGCCATAACCTCCAATTCTTTCATCTCTTAATCCATGCTCCGATTTGTTTCTCCTTGCAACCTGTCAAACATGAAACATTCCTCTATTGTGTTTTCCCCTTCGACACTAGTGTCACATAGAGGTATACACTCGTCAACGATGTCCGCCATGTAGCATTCATCGCCAACTAGAGGATCCGTTAATCTTGAAAAGACATTTAACCGCAACCGACGGTTACCAAAAGTCATGTCGACCGTGCCCGATTTGCAATTAATTTGGGCATTCGATGTTGCCAAAAATGGTCGACCAAGGATCACCGTTGGTTGCTTGGTTCGGTCCAAAGAAACATAATCTAACACAAGAAAGTCCACTGGATAGTAAAAGTCCTCGACCTTGACTATTACATCCGTGACTATCCCACGGGGCAGTTTAGGGGTCAAATCGGCTAACACCACGGTGGTGTTAGACATTTGAAGTGGACCAAAATCATATTGGTCATATAAACTTGCCCGGGATCTTGAAGTTTTGGTGGAAGTGCACCCGAAAGAATTGAACTCACGTTTTCGGTTAAATCAAGTTTCTTAGGAAACTTGTGAGTTCGCTTTTGGGTGCATAAATCTTTCAAGTATTTAGCATATGAAGGTACTTGCTTAATTGCATCTAAGAGTGGTAAATTGATTTTGACTTGTTTAAAAATTTCCCACATCTCTTCTTGTTGTGGGCCTCGTTTGTTTACCACTTTCTTAGATGGTCCCAACAAGTCTTCGGGAAAAGGGGCGGTATTAACCTCCACACCCTTTTCCTTAGCTTTTGGGACAGGAATGGTCACAACGGGTGTAGTATTATTAATTTTAACATCATTTTTCTTTGGACCTGTTTGACCATTTTTACCTTCATCATCACTCGCATCTTCCACCACCCCTTCAACAAACTCGGGTGGTGGCTCAACATCGTTATCTAGGACTCGACCACTACGTAAAGTAATTTTATTAATTGGTACCTCATGTGTGTTCCTCGAGTTCGACCCTTGATGCTTAGGGTTCACCGTGGTATCACTTGGAAGTCCTCCTCCACTTCCACGAATTTGAGCCATCTCTTGAGCAAGTTGCCCCACTTGCTTTGCCAATGCCTCATGTGCTTTATCCCGAATCTCGTTTGTCTTCTTCATCTCCTTAATATCATGGTGAGATTCTTTTATGTTGTTTTGAGATTCTTTTTGCATATTCAACAAAGCATCCATTTTGGCACTCAAATCATCACCACCGGTTTGATTATTCGACCCGCTTCCATTACTGCCTTGATTGTTGTGATTCCTTTGGTACCCACCTTGGTAATTATTGTCCCTACCTTGGTACCCTTGATTATAATTACGTTGATAACCCCCTTGGTTACCACCTTGGCGGTTTTGATATGATAACCCGCTTTGACCTCCTTGGTTACCCGATTGAAAATTCGGGTTCATTTGATTTGAAGCATTACCATATCGGAAGTTAGGGTGATTTCTCAAACCCGGATGATAAGTGTTGGAGTTCATGTCATATTGCTTCCTATCTCCATACACTTGATTGACTTCCTCCGTGTAGTTACTCGGCCCCGTTGGACATTGTTCCGCTCTATGTCCAATATCACCACAATCTTCACATACCACGAATTGAACCGCATTTACTTCCTTTTTCTTCATTCGAGCCATTTCCCGCTCTAAGGTGGAAATCCGATCTTTAGAGTCAAGATCGGGAAGTGACCGTGAAATGGGATGCTTCTTAGCTCGATCGGCCGATTCTTTCTCTTTCGAACGTTTACTCATCCGTTCCAAAAATTCCCAATCATCATCTTCATGGTTGCTTAGAAGGGTCCCATTGCTCGTTGATTCAAGTCGGTTCCATGTGTTGTCATCTAAACCCCGTACAAAGCACTTAACCAACTCCCACTTCTCGATTTGATGATGTGGGCATCTTCGCATCATTTCTTTAAATCTTGTAAAGGCTTCATGCAACGGCTCACCCGATAATTGGCGAAAAGACCGAATTTCATCACGAGCATCATCGGTCTTTGCCATAGAATAGTATTCATCTAGAAAAGCTTGTTGAATTTCTCCCCATGTGCGGATGCTATTGGCCGGGAATGTAAGGAACCATTGCTTCGCTTTGTCTTTCAATGAGAATTGGAACAAACGAAGTTTAACCTCATCTAGTGCAAAGTTATACCCCCCAATAGTACTACAAATGGAAGAAAACTCTGTCAAATGTGTGTACGGCTCGTCATTAGACCTTCCATTAAAATGAGGAAGTATGTTGATGTAATGTGGTTTACAATCAAACATCCTCCTCTCACAAACGATTGGTGAGTTGTTCTCGGTGACAACCGGCCTAAAACGATCATTCACTCCCCGTGGAGGTCGTTGACGACGTTGTGGACCGTTAACTTCCTGATCGACCGGTCTTCTATTATCCCTTCTTTCACCTCTTCGATCATCTCTTCGATCCTCTCTTCTATTATCCCTTGGGTTACCACCTCCCACGAAACGAGGAATCCGGTTAGGGTTTGCGTTGTTGTTGTTATTATAAAACCCATCATTCCGGTTCCGTTGGTCATTGTTTCGTGGTTGACGGTTGTTCCCATAACCATCATTTCTTCCACCTCCGTAACACTATACGGTTCATCATCGGGGATTGCATTCCTCAAGTCATCGATGTTGAAGAATGGGTCTTCATTTGCGGGATTGCCGCGATCACGATTTCCCCGACGGTCGGAATTGACATTCCGGTCATCTAGGTTGATGGGTAAAGAGGTTTGTCGATGAAGGTTTTGTTGTTGAGGTGTTCTTTGATTGTGGTTGGGATTTTGGTTTTGGAAAGGTGGTGTAGGTGGTCCGGTATTGTTGTTATTACCACCCGGTCGCTCGGGAGGTATAGGTTGCATATTTGGAGCGGGATTGAAGTTGCTTTGGTATTGGAATTGATTCGGGTTTTGGTTTTGGTGGAAGTTTTGGTTCGCCATTGAATCGGTTTCAATGGACGGTGTGTTTTGTAGTGTGTTGGTGGTTTGATTAGAAGCAAGTGTTGCTTCTAACCGGCTTGCTAGATTTCTTCTTGCTACCCTTTCGATTTCCGGTTTGTAGACTAAAGGTGAAGTCCTCCCGGAGTTCCGCGTATGCATGCACTACCTATAACCTGCACAAGTAACACACCCGCGTAACAAGGAAAAAGACAAAGTGCAAAGAGAAACTAAACAATTTAAACAGATAATCACAAAATTCAAACAATATCCAAACACAAAGCGCACGCACTCCCCGGCAACGGCGCCAAAATTTGATCGAAGTGTCGCGCTCCGGTCAAAGATAATATTTATAAGCCCAAATTACCCTTAACAAATAGTTAGTGGTAGTAAGGGGTCGAACCAAGAAGAGTATGTGGTTTGCGTATGGATTAGATTGAATTATGAAAAGGTGTCACTATTATGAAGCTTGCTATTTTGTTTTTATGTATTTTTGATTGATTGGAAAGATGTGAATTAAACTACTAAAATGAAAGGATTAATTAATAACTAACGATCAACAAATTGCAAGAGTTGAAATTGATTGTTTGAACAATATAGAGAAAACAAGGTTCACACCCGGTTCGGTAATTGCAATCCTAAGATTTCTACACGTTTTAGATTCAATTCAATTGCAAAGATGATTAACGAATTTAGTGTTGCGAGGCTTAGGTGCCAAAAGCTATCAACGTTATAGACAACGGACCACAATGCACTTCGTTACCAAGAACATGTAAACTCTAACCTAGACAAGGCATAATTGCACATAAACATTTCATAAAGTCAAATTTAATCTTCACTCGATAATTTATGAATTCAATACAAATGCAAGACAATTGTCAGAAGCTTCAAAATCAAATAGCAAATTGTCACAAAATCAAACCAAGAACATTGTTTAAACCCTAGACTTACAAAAACCTACACCGGGATGAAACCTCCAAGAAACTAGCCGCTCATGGTTGAAGGAACTCGATCACCGGAGGTTGAGAACACGAATATCATCATCTTGAAGTCTTGAAGTTGTGAAGATGGTGGTTAGGGTTTGGAGTGGTTGGTGGTGATGAACGGATTGAAGGATGAATGGTGATTAGGGTTATGGAATGAATGAATGATTGATGATGAATTCAATGATGATTCGGGTTGTAAAAATGATAATAGATGGAATGGTTGGTGAATGATGCTTAGTCTTGGCTCCAAGAACAAGTTTCAAACTCCCAAGTCAGTGTAACTCCCGAATTGATGACCAATCCTCTTATCTCATTCGTTTCTTTGACCCAATTCACGCAACAACCGCCAGGAATATCTGAGGACCGTCGCCGACGGACCTAACCACCGTCGGTGACGGTGTGTAGTTCCTCACTTGTTGCCGACGGCCTACTTCACTGCCTACGGACAATTCTGTCGACGAAGGATTATACAAGTCGTCGGCGACGGCCCATATGGGCGTCGGCGACGGTGCCCCTAATCCTGCTTCTTCGTTTTTCGTGTTCCATGCTCCCGGTTGACCCGTTTTACGTCCCGGTGGTACCGTTTTCGCTCCGGCGGTCCGTTTAGCTTCCAATTAGCTCCTTAAACTTCACAAGACCTGCAAAACACAAATCCTTTTACAAGTAGGCTATTCGGGATTAAAAGTTAAGTAAAAACATGAATTTAGACATAAACGAACACCGGTTTTTTACCACGTATCAGCACGCCATGTGCTCGATAAAATGTCTAAATAAGCAATGAATATTATTATGCATACATAAAGTGTTGCAAGAATGTGTAGTATGTGAAATGGATAATAAGAATGATATAAATGAAGGATGATCATTTAAGAATGTTGGTTTGGAATTGTAGGACTGAAAGAAGGCGGCTCGAGTCAACCAGGACGCAAACAAGACAAGACAAAGGTAAGTTTAATACTTACTCAACTAGTAGAAAATATAGATATTAAAGTTTGATTGAGCATTGATGTTGTTTTGTGATATGGATTGTATATTGGAATGTCATGTAGTCGAACCGTATGAACGGGTCGTACTAATGGAATGTATGTTGGAATGTTATGTAGTCGAACAGTATGAACGGGTCGTACTAATGGAATGTATGTTGGAATGTCGTGTAGTCAAACCGTATGAACGTGTCGTACTAATGGAATGTATGTTGGAAAGTTATGTAGTCGAAGCGTATGAACGAGTCGTACTAATGGAATGTATGTTGGAATGTTATGTAGTCGAACCATATGAACGGGCGTACTAATGGAATGTATGTTGGAATGTCATGTAGTCGAACCATATGAACGGGTTGTACTAATGGTGTCACACCCCAACCGATGGCGGAAACATAGGGGCATGGCACTGAGTGAAACAGATTGTCCAGAAGTTTCCATAACAATTATCATTACCAATCAATTTAAAGTAACATGTCCCATACCATGTCTCAAAAGGTAAACAAATTATTACAGACAAAATCTAGGCAAATAGAGCAATTGTTTATCTGCTTCTAGAGACTCTTGATTTAATTTGTACAGACAACTATTTGTTGGCCACTAGAGCCTTATTCTAGCCTCGATTTCCTAGCAGATGTGCATCCTAAGCACCTGTCACATACGTTAAAATAAAGTCAATACATATAATGTAAAGGTGAGTATACAAGTTTGATAATAGCATATAGAGTTTGAAATTCGTTTACGCATAACCCGCACGTACACATAGTGAAATGAAGCACGTTAGTTATCGACATAGATCCATCGATACCAATGACTGCGGGTTGACTTCCTGAGGCAGTTCGCAATACATGATTACCACCGTAATCCATGCAAGTAATTGTCCTTAACAACCCCTGCGAATAGGTGCTGAGTCCAAACTATAGTACTATCGTTGCTAACGCAGTTAGACAACATTCCATGTGTAAACATAACAAACAAGCATTCATAAGCCACGTATAACATGCATTAACGGTTAGCGTTCAAATAGTAATGAGTAGTGTGTTTATTGTGATTTGAATATTCGTAACGTATGCAACACCCAAAAGTGCGTAAAGCAAAAAGGGATCGAGTATACTCACAGCGATGATGGATTGAAGGGAGCGCTAGAGAGTAAGGTTAGCCTGAGCAGATTGATAGCATAACGATAAGTGACGCGTAAAACGATGTAAAGTGTAAGTGGCTCGGACAGCAGTCCGGTCGGACGGTAGTCCGGTCGGACAGCCAGTCGTGCGGGTGACAATCCGTTCGGATGGTCATCCGGTCGGATGACTTATTCGAGTGGATTGTTTCTTCCTATAAGAAGGATGTGTTTGTGTATGATGGCTTGTCTTTTGAAGTTTTCGTTGTAGCATTTTGAAAACATTGAAGTATCTCTACCTTTCAAGTCGGTCGGTCGATCGGACGGTCAGTCGTTCGGATGACAATCCGTTCGGATGGTCATCCGGTCGGATGGTTGTCCGGTCGGACGGCAACTCGAGCGGCGGGGTTACTTAGTGAGAACAAATCCACAACAGATAGTCACTCGATCGGACAGCAGTCCGGTCGGGTGGCATACTTAGTGCATTGAACATGTTGAAAATTGTTCGAGTGTTAAAGTCCAAGTATCTCATGATCCGAAGAGTAATTCGGTCGGATGGTAGTCCGAACGGATAGCAATTCGTTCAATACTCAAACTTCAGATAAAGTTGGTCAAGTGTGGGACCCAAGGTGCATTCGCTCGGACAGCCGGTCGCTCGGACAGCCGGTCGCTCGGACAGCCGGTCGCTCGGATGGCTTATCCGTTCGGACAGTAGTCCGGTCGGATAGCACTCCGTCTCGGTTGTTCTGTTCGTCTTTCACTTGGTCATTTTAATTGTTTGTCATTTTATCGAGACGTTTTGACAACGTGTTAACCAACAGAACTCTATCTTGACCCAAGTAACCCGATCGACCAGGAATCACCCTAGTTCGACCAGTTAACCGGTTCGAGACGGTTGTTCTTGGTTAACCCGAAATCGGTGGTCTTGTGAGTAGAATCCAGATCTTGAGCTAGCACACCACTGAGAATGAGTAGGAGACTAGATCAAGGCCCGATCCTATCGGTTTTAAGTGCATTGAGTGTAAAAGAGTTGAAAAGAAGTTAGAAACCATCTTTCAATCCTTTTTCACCATGAATGCGTTTAAATCTATGCAAGATCTTTGTTTATTTGTGTGGAAATCGGTTAGATCTAAGTTGTTCTTGATGAATTGAAGCCAAAACATGAAGTTCTCAAGAACACCATGATGACATCATCCTAGAACACCTCAAATCTAGTGATTTCACGGTTAAAAATTAAGATTTGAAAGATAGAAAGGTGTAGGAGTGCGTGTAGATCAAGGAAGTACAAGATTTAGGACGAGATCTTACCGGAATCGAGAGAAATCGAAGAAAAGGTGACGAGCACGAGCTGTTCGGACGTCAGAAGCCAAAAGTAGAAAGTTTGAGAGTGACATGGGGTATTTATAGAGTTACCCAAAGAGGAAAGGGGCGGGTCGGTCGGATGGCATCTCGCCCGGGTGACAGTCCGGTCGGATGTTATCTCGATCGGATGGCAACCTGGCATTTTGACCAAGTGGCAGCCCGGTCGGATGGCAATCCGGCCGGATGACACTTGGTTCGGGTGTTCGGCGCGATGATTTTTGCTGTTTCGATTTCGATTGCGAGCGATGCGAATGCAATAGAGTTTCCTATTCAAATTACTTTTAATCCCAACTATTCATATCTTGCACTATCTTTTCTCCACTAATTAACATAGTTCGATTTCGATTGCGATTCGATTGATTACCACATATAACATAAATAAACATGCACAAGTAACACATAAGGCACACACACGTATAACAATAACCAAAATGCGTAATTCGAGTTGCGAGTGCGATTGTGATTCGATGTCGATTAAATTGGATTGATTAGCGTTTAGTTGACTTTATCGCATTGTTAATTCCTATAGTTCACAGTCGTAAGTCGATTAAATAGCGAATAACATACGTCGATTATTGTGATTATTGACACTTACTCCACATAATACAACTAAAATAAACACATAAAAGAAATACACTACTAGTCAAGTCGCGCGAAATCGGTCGTTGACTTTGACCTTGAATTTGACTTCAGAAACACGAGGTGTTACAAATGGAATGTAGGTTGAAATGTCATGTAGTCGAACTGTAAGGACCTTCAAAAATGTCCTAAAACTACCCGTAAGTAAAAACCCGGACCCCTGAAACCCTAATCCATATCAAAAACCAAGAAAAACAAGAAATCTGGTCTTCAGGCGGGCCGCGTAAAGGTCAAGCTTAAGTTGACACGGGCCACGTCAATGTGGTGTTGACCGGATAAGCGTTTCCGATCCACGTGGCATCCACCTGGCAAACCTACTGATGACCCAGCAACCCTACACGTAGACTAGGTGGCCACGCGGGCCGCGTAAGGGTTGAGCAAGGGTTCACGCGGGCCGCGTGAGACCCAATTTTCAGCTATAAATAGATCTGATCCCGAGCAGTTCAATGGTGTCGAAATTTCAATAAAAAACACGAAGTATACTGCTCAAAAGTCGAAAAATATATTCACAGTAGTGAAGCCCTACTACAATACAGGGTATTAACTCGATCGCTGCTACGATTCAATGTCCGATCGATTGAAACTATCCTATGGATGTTTAAGTGCTGCCCACATTAGGGCCAAACTTTGTCATTCGTCATGAATTCGATGGATGTTTAAGTATTGCGCTTTGTCATTCGTTGTGGGGGTTTTAATCTCGTGAGTTATCGTAAATGCTGTATTAGTTACTGACCTAGTTCGTGTGCATTGTTATTTAAATTAGGTTACAAGGCTAATCAGTAGGCTAAACTCTGCCCGTTTAAATCTGCAATATGAGTCATTCTCTTTTTATCAATAATGTCTTACAATACTCCAAGTATTTTCAAAGGTTATAATTACAGGGATTAAGTCATGGTTATCTTAATCACTGGCTAGTGGGGTATTATGCACATTACTAATTTCTCACGGTTAGGCTAATAAATCCTAACAGTGATAATCATCACTACTTGGGGAAAGACCCAATAGTGGTATGACCATCGTCAGCAGGAGGTGACACGGCGCCAGATAAAAATAAGATAAAAGCCATTGTAATAGCTCTTATGCTGTAATTTATAACTATGTGTCGTTTAATCAAATTGAGTGACTCGCCAGTATTTCCCCGCTGATAAAATATTTTCAAAACATGTTTCAGGTGACTACTGTGAACCAAGGAAAAGTGCTACGGAGCACTAACTAGCTTGAAGTAGTGGCTCAGTTAAATAAATAAACATGTTTTGCAAACCAGGGAATTTCCTAGGAAAATTCCTCTATTGTAAATTACGGGGGTTTATCCCGAATTATGAAATAAAATAATCGGGCATTTCAAGTTTTAAAAAGATCCTGTTAAATCTTCCGCTGTCAACTCAATTAATAATTACCACGGGTTCCTATCCCGCGGCTCCTGGACCGGGTTAAACCGGGGCGGGGGCCGTGACAGGAAAAGGTGGTATCAGAGCCACTGATTTAAGCCAATTAAGTATTTAAAAATACTTAATTTTACTGATTGCCATCTTGTGATTACGTGTTTTGTTAACTGACTACTTGTTAGTTACAGTATGGGTAAGCAAAGACTTTCGGACATCTATCGTCAATTAGATAGTTCACCAAAAGATAAGGGAACTTCATCTCAATCAAATTCCTCAAAATACTTAGCAGATACTAAGGAAGGAATATTTGTTCGTTAGGCACAGTTTGAGAAAACACTTACCCCTAATAAAAGAAGTTGGATTATTAGAAAAAGTCAAGAGAAAATAAAGAAGTCACAACCAAAAGGAGTGATGAGTAATAAGGAAACTCGGGATATAGGCAATAACCCACCATGGGAAGATGAATTAGACGAACAATGGGCAGATCTCTATATGTTAGCTACTACAGCAGAAAATGCTAACTTATAGTTAAATTGCCAAACTAGTACCAGCACCCATATCATCTATACGCCAGAAACTTTGCCCATTAAATAAATAGAGTTAAATGCCATTTTAGTCCCTGTGGTTTGGGCCATTTTGCCAGTTTAGTCCAAAGGTTTCATTTTTAACCTGTGGGTCCAAAAAGGTTTCACAGTTGCCATTTTAGTCCACTGGGTTAACTTCATCCATTTTTTCTGTTAACCAGAAGGCCATTTCGGTCATTTTATATGGCTGAATTGCCCTTTTAGTTAACAGAATTACTTACAAAATGACCAAATTGGCCTTCTCGTTAACAGAAAAAATGGATGAAGTTAAACCAGTGGACTAAAATGGCAACTGTGAAACCTTTTTGGACCCACAAGTTAAAAATGAAACCTTTGGACTAAACTGACAAAATGGCCCAAACCATAGGGACTAAAATGGCATTTAACTCAAATAAATAACTTAGTAAGAAAAGATAGATTAAAATAAATTATCCCCTAATATGTTTTTTTTTTAATTTCAAATTGTATTTTGTAATAAATATCTATATAAATCGCAATATTTTGTTTTAATCAATCTATTTGTATAAATATTAGATTTCTTTCTGTGATTATTCAATTTACAAAATTTTAACCTAGAATTTTGTGTGTTTCTTCATATCTGCTAAACAGCATGAATAAGTTGTCTGAAGCTCTTTAGAATCTCAATCTCTATTCTGTTAATGTGGAAGTTTCTAAAGACTTTACTGGGTATTATGCCGATGTTGAGGAACCTATGGAATTTCAAGCCCAGACTCCGGAAAAACCCTAGCCAAAGAAAAGAAGAAGAATCGTGGGTTAGAGGCGTGTGCGCAGAAGGAAACCAGTAACTAGGAAAGTTGCCAAGACGGAGGACCCAATGGA
Source organism: Helianthus tuberosus (assembly GCA_030545235.1). Classification (NCBI taxonomy): domain Eukaryota; kingdom Viridiplantae; phylum Streptophyta; class Magnoliopsida; order Asterales; family Asteraceae; genus Helianthus; species Helianthus tuberosus. The sequence goes on along the minus strand of CM060413.1, from coordinate 13,308,840 downwards.
TAAAGGGAAAGGAATAGAGATTGGAGAAAGCTCTAAGCAAGCCGAGGAAATGCCATTGCAGGAAGAGCTAGATTGCATACTAGCAAGTTGGGATATCCTCAAGCCTGTTAATGAAAACCTTTTCACTTATCCTGCCGAAACCCAGCTTCCAGTAAACTTGGAACCAGCCATCCCAGATCCCTTTGTCAATACCCGACCTTTAGGAGAAATGGAAGAATGGTGGACCAACGATTGGCAATTCCAGAATCTTTTAAACAACCCTTATACTTTTCTCCCTCAGTTTGACCCCGAGCCTGCACCAAACCCACCAATTAGCAATGAGAACCTGGCTGAGCTCCGCCATTTTGGCGAGGAGCTAATGGATGCAGGAAATCGAATCCGAGAGGTGGGAGAACAGATCTCCTGGAAGTACGACGAGAGGGAACGTCGTTACTGAAAATGCCAGCTGATGGGATAGCATGTGATGGTGGAAGCATGTGTTTAATAATAATATAATAATCAAAATATAATCGTATGAAATAACTTAAAAATAAAACTTTTGTAAGATAACCAGTGTGTACGGATGCCTATTATAATATATATAATATCGAACGTCGAAAAATCGACAATTTTGGCTATACTTGTTAAACGTAATTATGTGCAATTGTTTTGTTATGTTTGATTATTAATTATTTTCTGCTAATTACTTATATAAATTAATTACCAGATGGAACACGCTGGTAATGAACCCGTTAATGAAGTTAATCATTCTGAGCAAAACAATGAAGATCAATTTCTGAATAGGCAAGATATCGAGAATATCGTTGCTCAGGGAATAGCCAATGCTATTCCAGCAATTCTTGCTGCTGCCCGAAATCCAATTGAACCTCAACAAATTATTCCTAGCAAACGTACACACGGTGACAATTTCAGTAATAGTGTAAACGGAGGAGGCAACCATACTAATAACAACAACGATGGGGTGCAAGCCCCACTCCTTAAGAAAATGAAAGCTGCAACACCGGGTTGCACTTACAAGGAGTTTCTTGCCTGTAAACCGGTTGAATTTGCAGGCAATGAAGGGGCGACTGCTGCACTGCGTTGGTTAGAGAAAACCGAGGCGGTGATTAAAATAAGTAAATGTACTGAAGAAGACAAGGTCATGTACGCGTCTCATCTTTTCAAAGAAGAGGCGCTAGAATGATGGAATACGGTACTTCAAGCCAAGGGAAGCGATGCGGCCTATGCCATGAGTTGGGAGGAATTTAAGCGACTGGTGGAGAGAAAATTCTGTCCCGAATATGAGAAAGAACAAATGGCGAATAAATTTCTGAACCACCGGATGGTGGATGTAGACTGTCGAGGGTATACTTCGACATTCTTTGAGTATGTTAGAGTTGTACCTACCCTGGCTTCGCCAGAGCCGGTGCTTATTTCCCGCTATATTTGGGGATTAATTGGCGAAATCCGTGATATCGTTAAAGCTGCGAGACCTCGCTCTATTGACGATGCTGTGGTATTAGCCAACACCCTAACTGACAGACTGGTACGTACGCGAGAAGAAAATAGAAAGAAGGAAGTGGCCCAAAAGATTACCCAGGGATTCCGTATGGGTAACCGTAACAATTTCAAGAAAACGGGAACCGGGCAATCTTCCACTGTTCCATTTTGCAATGCCTGTAAAAGGAAGCATTTTGGAAGATGCAAAGGGTATTGCAATTTTTGCAAAATTCCGGGGCATCAAGAAGAAGATTGTAGGAAGAAGAAAGCAACAATCTGCTACAACTATGGGGAAGCTGGACATTTTAGGCCAGACTGCCCGAAATTGGCCAAAACGGCTGATAACAAAGCCAAACCTGCAGAAGGAACTACCAAGAGAAACACAAGAGCCTTCCAGTTAACTACTCAGGAAGCAGAACTAATCCCTGATGTGATAGCTGGTACGTTCCTAGTTCACGACGTTTATGCAAAAGTATTATTTGACTCTGGTGCAAACCAAAGTTTTATAAATACTTCATTCTTCCAAGCTCTTAACTTACCCTTAACCAACCTTAGGCAGATTTTTACAGTCAAAACGGCAGATGGAAATTCAGTTAATATAAATAAGGTTTTGCGAGAAGGAAAGATAGAACTCTTAGGTCATAAATTCTCTGCAAACCTGTTACCTATGAATTTAGCCGGATTCGATATAGTATTAGGAATGGATTGGTTAGTAGCCAACCATGCTCGAATTCTCTGTGATAAAAACTCCATAGAAATTCATACACCCACAGGAGAATTAGTGGTAATTACTGGAGATCAGCCACGAAAACCACTGAAATTCATTTCAGTAATGAAGTTGGCCAGTTATTCAAGAAAACGAGAGGTGGTGTATATGATTTCAGTAATCATTAACACAAAAGGTAAGGAACTTAAAGAAATTCCGGTAGTAGCAGAATACCCGGATGTCTTTCCGGAAGAACTACCTGGATTACCACCCAATAGGGAAGTCGAATTTAGAATTCATCTAATTTCTGGAACTACACCGATAGCTAAGGCACCTTATCGGTTAGCACCCACCGAAATGCTAGAATTGAAAAAGCAATTAGATGAATTATTAAGTAAAGGATTCATACAACCTAGTTCATCCCCATGGGGAGCTCCAGTGTTGTTTGTAAAGAAGAAGGATGGGTCGATGCGAATGTGTATCGATTATAGGGAATTAAATAAAGTTACAATTAAGAATCGATACCCATTACCTAGGATTGATGATCTTTTTTATCAACTTCAAGGAGCTAGATATTTTTCTAAGATAGATTTACGTTCCGGATACCATCAATTGAAGGTACAAGAAGAAGATATACCTAAATCTGCTTTCAGAACTAGGTATGGTCATTATGAGTTTACAGTCATGCCCTTCGGACTGACAAATGCTCCAGCAGCATTTATGGACATGATGAATAGGATCTGTAAACCGTATTTGGATAAATTTGTAATTGTCTTCATCGACGATATACTTATTTATTCCAAAAGCCAGGATGAACACTGTCAGCACTTGCATGCACTCTTAACTTTGTTAACAAAGGAGAAGCTTTATGCCAAATTCTCGAAGTGCGAATTTTGGCTACAGGAGGTACAATTTTTAGGACACATGGTGAATCACGAAGGTATTCACGTAGATCCCTCCAAAATAAAAGCGATCACCAAATGGAAAGTCCCGCAATCAGCTATGGAAATTAGAAGCTTTCTAGGGTTAGCAGGATACTATAGACGATTCATTAAGGATTTTTCCAAAATAGCTGTACCATTAACTAAGCTAACCTGTAAAGCAGCTAAGTTTGAATGGGGACCTAGACAAGAAGAAGCTTTTAAGATTTTGAAACAAAAGCTAACACACGCCCCGATTCTAGCCTTGCCAGAGGGAACAGAGGATTTTGAAGTTTACTGCGATGCTTCTAAGCTAGGATTAGGATGTGTGCTAATACAACGCAAGAAGGTAATTGCGTATGCCTCAAGACAATTGAAAAAGCATGAGGAAAACTATACGACTTATGACTTAGAATTAGGAGCCATAATGTTTGCCCTTAAAATTTGGAGGCACTATCTGTATGGAAGCAAGTTTACTGTCTATACAGATCATAAAAGCTTAAGATACATATTTGGGCAAAAAGAATTAAACATGAGGCAAAGGAGATGGATGGAGATCCTAAGTGACTACGACTGTGATATTCAATATCACGAAGGAAAAGCAAACGTAGTTGCTGATGCTTTAAGTCGTAAGTATCATGAGAAACAACGACGAGTTGGTGCTCTTAGATTAAGTCTACAACTAGACTTAATAGAACAACTGAAGAACGCTCAAGAAACAACAATCAAGGATGATGCTGAAGGAATGAAAGGAAGAATAAAAGAATTAGAGCAAGGATCTGATGGAATTTGGAGATTCCATAAGAAAAGGATTTTGGTACCTAAGCAGGGAGAATTAAGAACTAAGATTTTAGAAGAAGCCCATAAATCTAGGTATACCGTGCATCCTGGTAACAATAAGATGTACCAAGATTTAAGGAATAATTTCTGGTGGATAGGGATGAAAAAGGACATAGCTAGATATGTTTCTAAATGTCTTACTTGTTCACAAGTTAAGGCAGAACACCAGAAACCCTCAGGGTTACTTCAACAACTAGAAATGCCTGTATGGAAATGGGAACTCATAACCATGGACTTTGTTACTAAGTTACCCAAAACCAGAAAGGGTAATGATGCGATTTGGGTAATTGTGGATAGATTAACCAAATCAGCTCATTTTCTACCCATGAAAGAAACCTTTAGCATGGAAAGGTTAGCAAAGATGTACGTAGATGAAGTAGTATCCTTACATGGAGTTCCACTCTCCATTGTATCGGATAGGGATAGTCGTTTCACTTCCCATTTCTGGACAAGTTTCCAGGAAGCAATGGGAACCCGATTAAATCTAAGTACTGCATATCATCCTCAGACAGACGGACAAAGTGAAAGGACGATACAAACCATGGAAGACATGCTCAGGGCATGTGTAATAGATTTTGGTGGAAATTAGGATGACCACCTACCATTAATTGAATTCTCCTATAACAATAGTTATCATACAAGTATTGAAACTGCCCCATTTGAAGCACTGTATGGACGCAAGTGTAGAACTCCAGTTTGCTGGGCAGAAATAGGAGAAAGTCAACTATTAGGTCCTGAAATTGTGCAAGAAACCACCGACAAGATCACTCAAGTCAAGGAAAGACTGAAAACGGCTCGAGATCGCCAGAAGAGTTATGCAGATAATCGACGCAAGCCGTTAGAGTTTCAAGTTGGAGATAAGGTTCTTTTGAAAGTTTCTCCTTGGAAAGGAATAGTTTGGTTCGGTAAGAAAGGAAAACTAAGTCCAAGGTACGTAGGACCATTCCCAATAATCCAGCGAATAGGACCAGTCGCCTATCGCTTATAACTACCAGAGGAATTAGCTGGAGTACATGACGTATTTCATATATCCAATCTCAAGAAATGTCTATCGGACGAATCTCTGGTAGTGCCTCTTCAAGACATAGAGGTAAATGAAAAGCTAAAGTTTGTCGAGAAGCCACTGCAAATAGAAGACAAAAAGATCAAGTTTCTCAAGCACAAAAGATTGGTACTAGTCAAAGTCAAATGAGATTCCAAAAGAGGACCCGAATATACTTGGGAGTTGGAATCGGAGATGAAGCGAAAGTATCCTCCCTTATTTCAGTAAATCTCGAGGACGAGATTTTAAATAAGGTGGGGAGGATGTAAGGACCTTCAAAAATGTCCTAAAACTACTCGTAAGTAAAAACCCAGACCCCTGAAACCCTAATCCATATCAAAAACCAAGAAAAACAAGAAATCTGGTATTCAGGCGGGCCGCGTAAAGGTCAAGCTTAAGTTGACGCGGGCCGCGTCAATGTGGTGTTGACCGGATAAGCATTTCCGATCCACGTGGCATCCACCTGGCAGACCTACTGATGACCCAGCAACCCTACACGTAGACTAGGTGGCCACGCGGGCCGTGTAAGGGCCGAGCAAGGGTTCACGCGGGCCGTGTGAGACCCAATTTTTAGCTATAAATAGGTCTGATCCCGAGCAGTTCAATGGTGTCGAAATTTCAATAAAAAACACGAAGTATACTGCTCAAAAGTCGAAAATTATATTCACAGTAGTGAAGCGCTACTATGATACAGGGTATTAACTCGATCGTTGCTATGATTCAATGTCCGATCGATTGAAACTATCCAATGGATGTTTAAGTGCTGCCCACATTAGGGCCAAACTTTGTCATTCGTCGTGAATTCGATGGATGTTTAAGTATTAAGCTTTGTTATTCGTTGTGAGGGTTTTAATCTCGTGAGTTATCGTAAATGCTGTATTAGTTACTGACCTAGTTCGCGTGCATTGTTATTTAAATTAGGTTACAAGGCTAATCAGTAGGCTAAACTCTGCCCGTTTAAATCTGCAATGTGAGTCATTCTCTTTTTATCAATAATGTCTTACAATACTCCAAGTATTTTCAAAGGTTATAATTACAGGGATTAAGTCATGGTTATCTTAATCACTGGCTAGTGGGGTATTGTGCACATTACTAATTTCTCACGGTTAGGCTAATAAATCTTAACAGTGATAATCATCACTACTTGGGGAAAGACCCAATAGTGATCTGACCATCGTCACCAGGAGGTGACATGGCACCAGATAAAAATAAGATAGAAGCCATTGTAATCGCTCTTATGCTGTAATTTATAACTATGTGTCGTTTTATCAAATTGAGTGACTCGCCAGTATTTCCCCGCTGATAAAATATTTTCAAAACATGTTTCAGGTGACTACTGTGAACCAAGGAAAAGTGCTACGGAGCACTAACAAGCTTAAAGTAGTGGCTCAGTTAAATAAATAAACATGTTTTGCAAACCAGGGAATTTCCTAGGAAAATTCCTCTATTGTAAATTACGGGGGTTTATCCCGAATTATGAGATAAAATAATCGGGCATTTCAAGTTTTAAAAAGATCCTGTTAAATCTTCCGCTGTCAACTCAATTAATAATTACCACGGGTTCCTGTCCCGCGGCTCCTGGACCGGGTCAAACCAGGGCGGGGGCCGTGACACGAACCGTATGAACGGGTCGTACCAATGGAATGTATGTTGGAAGGTCATGTAGTCGAACCGTATGAACGGGTCGTACTAATAGAATGTATGTTGGAATGTCATGTAGTCGAAACGTGTGAACGGGTCGAATTAATGGAGAATGTTATCAAGTTAGACGGGTCTTGGATCAACTCTTAGTGTGCGAACTTGGTTTGATCATTAAGACCCGTTAGATGGAAAAGTATGTATGATCAAAATCAAAAGAATGATAATTGTTGAAATAAAAGAATGATTATGTTAGATTATTGTTTTGCAGATTTAGTTGACTTGTTAAGAATTTTGTAGGTAAATAGTCCTTTGGAGCAAATCTTGGACCGGAGGAATGAACACACATCGCGCCATTTAATTGCTTCCGCTCGTCAAGTTCTAAAGGGTGATAGTGTCTTTTAGTTAATGGATGTTTTTATTATGATGTAATTGTTACAACTTTTATGTTTTTTTTTGTAACATGTCGTAGAATTTAGTTTGAATGATGATTGGTAAAAGCAGGGAATCACTTATAGTACGAACGGGTCATGCCCAATTTTTGTTAAAATTAGTATGTCATTATTATTTTATTCGAATGTGAAATAAGGGCGTTTCAAGTTGGTATCAGAGCAAACGTTTGAGGGATTTAAGCTGCGTTTGGTCGGCTTGAACTCAAACCGGAGGCTCTCGCGAAGCGTGTGTGTTCGTTCCAAGAAACCGGACAAGAAAGGAGGTACACAAATGTTTTAATTTTCCGTAGTTATCTTAGTTAGTGGGATTTTAGTAGTCGGGGAACCGGGGTACTGGCAATATATTTCATGTTTGATAAGAAGCGAATCAGAGTAAACTTTGCCGGTCGGGTGTTTGAAACGGGTCAAGGAGGCTTAATAATGCAAAACCACAGCGTTGGAATAATAGGGAGGGCGTCACCGACGCGGCAGGTGGTCGTCGCCGACGCCGCTTGGATAAGCTGGGAGCCCCGACGCCGTATTTCGCTGTCGACGCAGCTTGTTGGCCGACGCAGGTTTCTGCGTTGCGTCGCCGACGCGACGCTTAGCCGTCGCCGACACGACCTCCGACGTGAGGATTTCAGTTTTTGTTTCATGCGTATTTAAACTTCGTGAGACTTTTCCCCGAACCCCGTAAAGGTCCCAAAATGCATTGTAGGGTTATTTTATTTAAACCCTTCAAACTAAATTAATTAAGGATGACATGATTGAACGATAAGGTATTATCGAAAATTAGAAAGAATCGATATGTCGAAATAGTCATAAATGAACTTAGGAAAGTATGAAAGTATTTGAATGATAAGTATGAATGAAATTAGGAAGTTATGAACATGAAAACATGAAAGAATTGCAAGTAATGCATGGTTCTAAGGATGAAACACTTGTCAAATTGGAAGTAAACATATGTAGAATGCAAACTAGGAGGGAAGGTAATTATGTGGAAATAGATTCCAATATGATTTTGTAATCAACGGACGAAAGTGATGCTAGCGCACACGAAGGAGGTCGAAAAGAGGGAATAAATAGAATGATGGCGGAGTAAGCGAGAAAGGCTATTCCAAACTAAATCACGTAATGTTAAATTACTTGAATGATAAGCATAAGCAATTAGAAAGTCAAGAATGTGAAAGTATGATTGAGGTAGTATGGACTGGAGGATGCAAGGCTTAACCAGGCAGAAAGTAATAGTCATTAGAGTGTAAATTGTAAAAGAAAATATTTATGTGGAAACACTATATAAAACAAAATATAGAATGTTGCGTAGAAGCACAACGTATGAAATAAAATGTAAAATGTAGTGTTGGAACGTGATGTTTGAAGTTGAATATAGAAGGTTGTTACGAAAAGTACCAAATGAAATGAGATGGGGAAAGATACGAAGGAAAAATGAAATTAAAGAATGAACTATTTGGATCTGTCTTTGAGTGCGGATCAATAAATATGGATGAAAAGTATGAAAGAAAATGTTTGAACCCGTAAGCGAATACGGCCCAGACATACCCAAATGAGATATAAAAGTAAGTATAAAACAAATGACAAATGTGGCATCATGAGAAGGTGTAAGTATGTGTATCTATAGAAGGAATGGTGCACTGAATATGTTACGTGTTAGGCATGCAATGATAGACTCATGATAATCAGGATGAATAATGGATTGGGACCTAGATGAAGGATTTAAGTACGACAAGGAAGTACAAATGTGTGAATTAGTCCATATTGTGGGGATGGAAGGTGGAATGACCAAAAGTCATGAGTTGATTAATGAAATTGAGTATGTAACTTGGTATGGAAGTAAAACATTAAATTTATTAAAGTAAGGTAGATAACTAGACATTGCATGCGAAAGGAAATTGTGAATGTTTGGAAACACGGATTACGTGCAATTGAGTGCAATACAAGTAAGGTGTCGAATGAATTAACGAGCAATTAATAGAAATGGAATTACCAAGTGTCTATGGCAGATATATATATATATATATATATATATATATGGGAAGGTTCATTGGGGAACACTAAAAAAGTGGGGAACAGCGGGGAACCGACTCAAACGAACTCCGATTTGACTCATTTCAGCGGCATTGGAACCGGCTCGTCTAACCCTAACTAAGATCTCTTAACCCTAAATCCTAACTCCTAAACTCTAAACCCTAAAGCTAAAAAAAATAAGGCTAAAACCTAAGCTAAACCGTAAAATCTAAACTATAAACCCTAAAAGCTAAACCCTAAAGGCTAAACCTAAAGCTAAACCCTAAAGCTAAACCCTAAATCTAAACCCTAAATCTAAACCCTAAAGCTAAACCCTAAGGCTAAACCCTAAAAGCCAAACCCTAATATATTTAAGGATTAGGGGTTATGATTTAGGATTTAGGGTTAAGAGATCCTAGTTAGGGTTCGACGAGACGGTTCCAACGCCGCTGGAATGAGTCCAATCGGAGTTCGTTTGAGCCGGTTCCCCACTGTTCCTTACTTTTTTAGTGTTCCCCAATGAACCTCACACTATATATATATATATATATATGCATGCATATGTTGGTAGACATAAATTATGTCATAAGGAAAGTGATTAGAAAGGATGATATTAATAATAGAGTAATTGAATAGTAGGCTCGTGATGAGCGTTATCGTTACTAATGTTATGGTGAAGGAATAAGTATGGTTAGCAACCTAGAAAGCAGAAGTAAGTGATTGATTATGCTGGAAGCGAATTATAAACTTCATGTTAATACAAGAACTTAGAGGCGAATGAACCAATCTTAACTTCTGGTCTATTGCAAAGGATATATATTGGATGTCTTAAGGAGTTGTAGTAGAAAGGAGTATAAGGAAACTAGTATGAAAACAAGGTAAATGCTTAGTATGTCAAAATTTAAGTAATTAGAAAGAATTGTATGGAAAACTGAAAGATAAATGTTGAATGAAGTTTGAATAAAAACATTAGAATGCATAAATATTAGAAAGGTGGAATGTTACATAAGGGATACTTGAATGGAATGTGGCCTAAAGAATGTTGGTCACAAGTAAGTCTTGCGAAGAATGTAAGATGAGATCATGCTAGGGTATGGAATTTTGGATTTAGTAAGTAAACGAATCCTACCCCTAGATGTGTTTCCTAACATATATGAGGACTTATTAGAAGGTAAACCTCTCGAGAAATATTCGCGAATCAAAAGTTGAATACGTAAGGTTTTGGTCTGTTTTATAGGGCAACCATATGAGGTAGAGTTGTTAACAAGTTATTGAATGAACTGATGTACTCAGGTTTATGTAATTAGTATGAGTAATGGAACGACATGTGTAATAATGCTTATAACCTCGCATGTAATAAAACATTAGAAGGTATATACATAAAAGTTTTTCACTTTAGTACGATGTTGGTACTTGTCTTTGTATCGCAATATCAGAAGGATTGTCGTATGTACGATTGTTATAGAATATGGTGACATGTATAGTTGCGTATAACACCTTGAGTGTGTTACGAGATACGGTACAAGATTATGTTGATTATGTGGTTAAGTCCCTATGTTGGCTCTTGTAACCAAAGGATAAATGGTAGGAGGTTGAAGCAAGATAATATATATATGCGAGAATGTATAAATGTATGTATTGAATTGCGGCTAACCATACAGATATGATAAACTATCAATGAAAGAAATATTAGTCCCGAGTAGAGATCATGCGTAGGTACTGCAAGAGAAGTATGAAAGGAATTACCAAGCAAGTGATGTAAAAGAAATTTTCTTTTTACTTGATATCGGCCCAGGAAGGGTGGGGTGTATGTAGAAACTAAATAGTTTGAAATTATTAAATGATGTATGACTTATGATATTATGCGAAGGTCTAGGAACGAACAACTATGAATATTATGATAAATATTTCCCTAAGTAAATGTTAGAGGTACGCAAGAATGATTAACTTGATAGATAAGTTTTAAGAAATCAGCTTGAACAAATAAATGATGATCATGGAATAATGTAATAGTATAGCATTGAATCATGCAAGGTTGATTTACCATGTGTATTAGAGAAGTTTTAAAGTAGTCATGACCGATTCATCATGATGGATGATCGAATGAAAGCATGTTGTCGAAGTTCGAGGTATGCAATTACGAAGGGATACGGGTAGACCTGTTAGAAGGTATGTAATCAGGTTTCGAGGACGAAACCTTCTTTAAGGAGGGTAGACTTGTAACACCCCAAATTTCGTATGTCATGACTGTAACACCCCGATATTTATTTACTTATATTAAAGTATTAATTTTCGGGTGTAAAACTTTAGGAAGAAAGTTGTAATGTTTAAAATAAAAATTTACTAAACTAGTAAGATGCCTATATGTGGGAAGGTAGTAATAAACAAACTAAAAGGGGTAAAAGTGATATTTTATGAAACTTGATATTCTAAATAAAAAAAAAGAAAAAAGAAAAAGAAAGGGTATGAAGAAGTGAGGCGACAGACATGAGGAGACGGGGAGAAGCAAACCAATTTCACCCTAATTTCTCTCAAATCACAACAATTAGTATGAATTAGACCCTGAATTCACTTGCATTTAGCTTAATCATCATCATCCAATCAAGTTCCAAGCAAGTAAGTTTCAATTTTTGCCTTGGTTGAAAACCCCATGTGATGATTAGTAAGAATTCGTGATTTTGGTGGGTGTTAGGATGTGTATTGACTGAATTCATGTTTTGAAGTTGTATCTATATGTGTGATGTTCTATGTCTTGTGGAAAATTTGGATAAAATCCTTTCTAGTAGGTTGAGATGATTAAAAAGATATTAAAAGTGTTGCATATGTGTTATTTGATGAAATTTATAGTTAGGATTTATATTGTAGCATGAACATGGTTAATTTATTTGATGTTAATGAATTCGATATGACAATGGAAGAAAAGTGCATGATTTACTTGTACCCATGGCTGGGAATTTTGTACGCACGCCATGTGCTCGATAAAATGTCTAAATAAGCAATGAATATTATTATGCATACATAAAGTGTTGCAAGAATGTGTAGTATGTGAAATGGATAATAAGAATGATATAAATGAAGGATGATCATTTAAGAATGTTGGTTTGGAATTGTAGGACTGAAATAAGGATGATCAAATTTTTTTTTAAATTAGTATGTCATTATTATTTTATTCAACTGTGAAATAAGGGCGTTTCACCTTTGGACTAAACTGGCAAAATGCTCCAAACCACAGAGACTAAAATGACATTTAACTCTTTATTCAAATGCAGGAAAAGATTATTTAAATATGATAAATAGTGGATGAGAAGTTTTAGGGAGAAGGAGGTGTTGTCATCACGTGGCATTAATTGGACTATTTTATTAATATTTAGATTAGATTAGATATACTAATAGAATAAATTATACGAGGGACACATGACGCTCTATAGAGTGATATACAATTTTTTTCCGTGTAAAACATATTTTTGTTAGATGCTAACTTTGCAAAGAAACATTAAGAATAACGGTATAATAAAGAAACATAGCTTCCCACTAATTTAGCAAATTCCATGAGGCCTTTGGGTATACTTTAACTTAATTTAACTCCACCTAAGTGACACATCAATTTTTTTTCCTCATTTCACTTTGTCCCACTCTAAGGAAATGGTTTAACATGTTAACACATAACTCATTTAATGCACTTTAACATTGGGTTTTGTCTAAAAAAGAAAATAATAATTAATTCAATCTCTTAACATTATGTTAACATGTTAACACATAACTCATTTAATGCACTTTAACACAAGGAGGGAGTAGTTTGCAATGTTAGTTAACATGCCATGTCATTGTTAACACTCTAGATGTTAGAGTACACCCCATGGCCTGAGTTAAACTAGAAAGCAATTTCATATCATCACTATCCGCTTTGAGAGTGAGTGTTATGAGGCACATTAAGACTAGGTGTTATGGGGGCACAAAGAGTGCCACTCAGCTAGGGTATGGCACAAACACCGGCACGAGGAACAGAGGGATTGAGTGAGTGTCCACGGGCGTGAGGGCAAGAGAGAGAGGTTGGAGCGAAGGCCAATGGCAAGAGAGAACCTAGGGCGGAATTAAAAATAAATATAGAAATTCTATATCTTATAAAATACAAAGTGGTTTCATAAAAACATCCAAAAACACATAAAAAAAGACATGAAATGCGTGAAATTGACACGAAAAGGCAAAAACAAACATCAAAACTTCCTGAGGCGCACGTACAAAAATAACCGCTGAGGCGCCTCCTCAGACTCATTTTTTAGGCGTTTCGCCTTGAGGCGCACGCCTCAACCGTTTTTAAAAAAATGGTAGATTTATATACTATTCCAATTTATTTGTATAATAAATGCATTTAAAAAGTTATAAAATGTAATAAAGGAGTACTTCATAACGTTGACAAATAAACAAGTACCTAGTAAAATCTCACTCATACAAAAGCCGTTGATAGAGGCTGTGAAGGTGGGATGAGGACAAACCTTTCCACTCGGACCCCTGGCTCAAAACACCCCCTTTTTAACATGTAAAGTGTAGTAAACGAGGTAATCGAAGAAATTATATACCTCTTGTATAATTAGCTTATAACGGAAGAAGGTATATAAAAATTTTGATTGTAAAACAGTTTTGCATGTTTTATTGGTATATTTTGTTATGAAATAAATTCTTAGATATCAAAAAAGTTCCAACCTGAGGTTCATTTTGAACTCATTCTAATGATGTAATTCTTTAAAAATGTACTTTATTTGTTATTGAAAAAAGCATAAAAATATAGGAAATGTTTTGCATAATTTATAAAAAGCATGAATGTATCAGACTAACATGAACCAAATATGACCTGTTTACACTTGTTTGACTGACCCACCTAACTTGTGAAATGCTAATAATGTGCATAACTTAAAATAATAGGCACATCACTTCATTTCTGCTCTTTTATTTAATTTATTAACTAGTTTAAGTAACTGTGTGAAATGCTAATAATGTTAGGGAGAGTTGGTAGAGTATCGTCAGAAGCTTAGAGCAAAGGGTATGGTGAGGATAGTCCCCAAAGGGACCATCCGCCACGTAGGCGCCAAGTAAACAAGGGTGGAGGAGCATCCTCTTGGGGACTACCCAAGGGTGTGGAGGGGAAGCAATGACTACAAAAGAGAGTTGTACCTTGTGCTGATTTACTTATACCCTGCAAGGAGAGAGCAAATTTGTGGGGGCCACCTATCAACAAGCAGCCAATCAACAGGCCCCGTCTCCTCCGTCTTCTGTCCGACGATGGCGACGTGACGAGCCCAAGGGGGCGGTGTGGGACGAGCTGGGACGCCGGCAACGGGGGAGACGACCTCCATACCGGACGGTCTTATGATTTTGTTAAAAGATTGGGGGAAAATAGTACAACCGTTTGAAAATAGGGGGTTCGCTTTTGGGTTTAAGAAATAAAAACTCGGGTTATCATGCATTGTTGTCTAATATATATATGCAGAGGATGGAAATTGGTTAATCTGTTTTATGAGTTAATCTTTCATCATATTTGTCGCTTTTGTTTGAAAGGAAGAAATACGTTTTATAACATAATTATTTTTTGTTATAACCCCATAGTTTGTGTTAGACCCTAAAGATGCTACTAAATGACAACTACTGATAACATTCTATTTTTTATGGTTAGATCATGAATATGTTACTTCTGAGTTCTGACAAACCACAAAGATGCTCTACACCTCCAAAAAGAAAATTCAATATAGTTACTTATGTTATAGCCATACACCTGTCTGGGCTCACCACCAACCGACAGAATATCCTTCTCGTATGTTGCTTGCTAGACTCTTTAATTGCCTTGGTAATCTTCATAATAAGTTGTCCTACAACACCAAACACCCTCCACATAGCATTGTGACACTCAAGATGATGACTGGATCAAAACGTCAACGTGGTGAGCATTCCTCCTCTCAACATGATAAGATTCTCCAAATACACTCGAATCACCAACTTCTACCCATACCATTGAATCCCCAAATACCATCAACAGCCGTACCGATAACTATGCAAAACAACTCATAATGAAGAATCAAACGCTAAAAAAACAAACTCAACAAGATGGAAGAACGTACCTTCGGCATCAACATGGCTCCTTGCTTTCAAGAGGTGATGTGCAGTTCCAAGGGTAGTTCTTGGCTTAACCCAATAATTAAGACTATCTCAATTGGGCTCTTGGATGCACTTACCATTGGAGCTCATCCATGGTTAGAGGCCTTTAGATGAGATGCCCTTGCACAAGGGCATGTATTTGTCTTGGTTCATGTGATGAGGGGGGCCCAAAGTTAAAAAAGAAAAGTTGTATTAGAATTTGTAGGGTTACAAATGAAAAGTTTTATGTGTCAGATGGCGTGGGAGCTAAGGGTGCCTAAGGACACCTTTGGCATTGGAGATAGTGTATCTTGTTTGGTTGGATTATTTAGGATTAAACATGTCACCATTACGTTGTCCATAAACGCACTTTAAATATGATTTCTGAAAGTACTATGGGATTTGCAAGGAGCCCAATAACAATAACAACCACAAATGCAAAATCACAGTGAACACGTTCTATTTATTGCAACTAGCCCTTAAAGTTGCAAGAATCCAATGCTTTCTAGATTCTCATCTTGGTCATTAGAACTTAAAATGTGACAGATCTGGGTGGATTCGAACCACCAACCTCTCGGGTAATGACCCGAGTGCTCTTCCCAATTTAGAGCTTACAGATCTAGAATATCAACAGGTCCATGGGACAATTTCGTACACAAGCCCCCTTCATGAGGAGTTTTGTATTTGAATTTAATGTTCAATCCACAAGTTATTCAACCCTTCCATACACTTCCCAACTTGCCTAAAAAACTTCAATTTTGATGTTCCATGGTGACTCGCTCAATTCTAGGTCGTTAACTTTAAAAGTTTTTTTTACTTGCCAACCACTCCAACATGTGTCTTAAACGATGCAAACCAAGCCACTCAAAAGCAGCAGCTAAAAGCCTCGATCAAACCGAACTCAAGTTTCTACACTGAAGCTCATGTTATAAACACCTAAACTACAATTACCACGCTTACCTAGGCTCGCCGACCTCTATTTTAACAAACATAATAACTTTATGTAATGCAAATATATATACATACTCGTTTCTACATAGTTATTTTTATGAGAATATATATTAATTTACACATAAAACCTTATAATTATACACACAAGAATTTTAGATATGTAAAAAAAAAACAAAAAAGAAACAAGTAGTTCAAATGTGATCCCGATCCAGCTTTGCAGTTAAGCTTGAAACAAGCCCCAACTCAAAACTATTTATGTTTAAAAAACCAGTCCAAGCTCTAACCACTGGAATTTAAAAAAAAAGCAATGAAAAGATTTGTTCAAAAGAAATCTGTGTTAATAGTAGTAACACTTGTATTTTAAATCAACACACATCTGAACTAGAGGATTTTCCAGTACTGCATAACGAAAACGCTCCTTAGAAATTCCATTAAACTCAAATAAACGCCAGCACCAGCTACTATACTGGTAACGATGACCAACGTGACCAAACAGCTGTGACAAACAAGGTACAGTAACAATCACAACCACCAAAACAAACACACTCATGAATTAGATTATCCAAGTGAAAGATCAATGAACCACTGAAGAATAAGGTCTGCATTTAGAAACACCAGGATTCGATGTTATTCCATCAAACCCTACAGAATCTGGCAATGCAAACCTATGACCAACTTCATAATCTCAAAAAGTAATTACAAAAAACATGAACTTCAATTGTGCATTACCTGGACAAAAAGAAACCGTGGGTGGGTTCAACCCATGACAAACATCCATATTCAAGAACATGCCATTCATGTGCAACTATCATAACGGCAGTGCCAGAAACTTGGGACCACAGCAATGAAGATAATTCGTAGACAAAGAATGACCAGACAACAAGCAAACAGCGTTCAGCGAAGCAGCTTTATAAAACTGGTGCAGGCAGCAGAAGAAATTTGACAACAAAACAGCAAAAAACAGCCATCACATAGAGCCGTCGATGTAGACACTTAACCACCAAAGTAGCAGCTAGATCAGCTCCACGAAATTTAAAATATCTTCAGGTACCGTATCAAGCTTCAAAAAAAGTTGACCAGGTATCACATCCACAATCTTGACAAGTTTCCTGAGGCTCAAAGTTACCTCAACTCCAACAAAAGAGATCATAATAAAATTGTAGTCCAAAGAAACAGAACATCAGCAAGATCAACACACCAAAATCAGAAACAATGCTCAAAATTGTAAAATACAAATTTCAGCTTCCAATACAACACTACCCCAACATTACATATATTCAAAATTCACCAACTTGAATCAAGTTTCTCATATAGCAATAAACCACACTTCGTCAAGGAGTAACTAATGTTCCTTCAAAAGGAACCTCAGTACATGCGAAGGTGATTCTTTATGTAGTAAATCAACTTGAAGCGTAAATTATCATAAAAAATTACAAGAATAGATTATTATATATAATATAAACCGGATTGGAACAATTACCATTGTAAAGTGTAAAGTCTAGTTCAAGATGATGAAACCGTATTCAGTTTGCAAGTTCATAAATCCCGTTAGTTGCTTCACACATTGATGTATTAACACCCTCAATTATGGTACTTCGTGAACGGAGAATAC
The DNA here is from genome assembly GCA_030545235.1 of Helianthus tuberosus. Taxonomy (NCBI): domain Eukaryota; kingdom Viridiplantae; phylum Streptophyta; class Magnoliopsida; order Asterales; family Asteraceae; genus Helianthus; species Helianthus tuberosus. The sequence continues at coordinate 13,291,070 of CM060413.1, read as the reverse complement.
TTGAAAAGCATTATTTCTTTAGATAGAATTGTAGCCAAAGTAAGTCATTGTGTACTGACAAAATCAGTTAAAAATACTTGCACACTGATGGATTTCGGCCCTCTAGCTCGTCTTTCAATTATAACTTGCAAAATAATTGATTGATCAGTTGTAGACATCAATCGGAATTTTAAATGTTTCTGGAATTTCAATAAAAACTTTTAACGTTTGCTGACCAGTGACCAGTTTTATAGACATCAACTGTGATATAAATTGCATAATACCATGACATTCAACTGCACAAAAGTACCTTCAAGTGACGATCTTGAGTTTGTTAATTTTGATGCTATGTTGCGTAACTGTTGATGTTGCCTCTAAAAAAACTGTTGGGATGATTTGAACACTGCTAGAGAGAACACAGAAACCAGAGGCGAGATCCCGGGCAACCCCGTGCGAGCTCTCCCAACAAAAATAAGAACTTTTAGTAGAATGAGGGACCTACCATGAGCGCGCGTCCTACATGGCAAATGTCGGATAACAAGGTGCAATAAAACGTACAAGATCCCTACTAACGACAAGAAGTGTTACTTCCGATAATCCGATTAAACACCATACATATAAACGTGGATGCAAATGACAATACTTCAGGACCAACTAGTACAAAGTTAGCAAACACACGTTAAAAACTCAAAACTTTAGTTGTTTAGAAAAAACAAGTTGCCAACATAAGTTGATGTTCGCTTGTATCATGAAAAATCTTTGCAACAAATTTCAAGGCAATTGGAATTTTTTGCCCATTGATGCAGTCAATATCTAGTTAATGTCTTTCATAAACCGACCCAGTATGCTCTCAACCGAAAATGAGACTAAAACATGGTAAATTTAACATCTAATTTCGTTTCAAATTATACCCCTCAAGGTGGACCAATTAGGCCATGTGTAGTCATAAAGCTCCTTTAGGGGCGTTATGCGATAAGTGGCGAAATGCGTAGGAGAGGGCCTTTATGGGGCTTTATATCACAAGTGGGTGTAGTGGTAAGGGGGTTATATAACCCCTTCAATTATACATACATATGTATGTATATATATGTGTGAGTGGGGGGAAAGATGGTGCAAATGTTCACGCCGCTATGTCTATCGCGGCTCCAAGATTTTCCACCCTCATAGCGCCCCCTATAATGGTGTTCAGGGGCGCCATGAGGCTTTATATTGAGAAATGGCGCCATGAACGCTCCAATACAGATAGTCTTATAAACATGAATTGTGGTTTAAATTGTATACTACCATGCTAAGCAGTTTGACGAAAGTACCTTCAAGCGATAACCAGGAATATGTTAAGCTTTGATAGCGTATGTTGAGTAATTGTTGTTGAGGTTGCCACTGTTTGAACTCAGAGAGAATTTGAGCACTGCTAGGTATCCAATAGAGATGCACAAACACAAGAACACACAGAAACAGGCGCACACCAGAGGAGAGATCCCGGGCAACCCCGTGCGACCTCTCCCCAAAACAAAAAATATGATTTTTTATTAAGATAGGCGACCTGCCATGCGAGCGCACCCAACATGGCAAAGGTCAAAGTAACAACAACGCGTAATAGGACATACAGGACCCCTACATAAATCGAGATCCGTTACTTCCAATCACATACAAACCTGGGTGCCAATAACCGCACTTCACTTCTCAGCTATACATCAACATCAAGTTCCAAAACAAGTTGAATCTGACCAGTTATGATAATTCTGAAGGTGAATCAAAACCAATCAGGGTTATCATAACTTCATCACAGCAGATCACAACAGGCAGGAAGTCCCCAGATGCCAGAATACCTGCAATCATACAAATAATAGATGAATAAAGTCAATCAAATACTCACATATCTTAATTAACATATAGCTTAACCGCTAGATAAGCATATCAGACCTGTAAACACAACAAAACAGACAACAAAATATACAATAACAGTGACTATATTGAAATCAAACCAAAACCAAATTTCTAGGGTTCGGTTTCGGATTTTAATCGTTGCTAACAGTTTTGTTCACAATTGACCTAAAAAAACCTTCAAAACTGCCGAACGATACACAACGGTGATTTTATTGAAATACAGATATTTCATAACCATCTAAGAAGACTTACTTGGCACAAGAAACAAATAAATATCAACATATATATAGCATAATTAAGTCAACGTACCTTCCATATCACAATCGCCTGAAGAAAACTACAGATCTGAGATGTTTCTAACCAGATCCACGCCAAACAATCCAGTTTACCGCCGATCAAAGGTAGATCAACAAAAAAAAAAAAGTCAAAATCTCGCATCAAAACCCTAGGCATCCTGCAAAATCGCCACAAATCGATCCATGAAAACATAAAACAACCGCATCAGAACGTAGATCGTGAACAGATCTGTTTAAATAACGCGTTAATTGAACCGAAGACGAAAAGATGGACATCGGATCTGAAACTTGTTCGAGATGATATCCACACATTTGTTCCAGAGATGAAAGTGAAGGATATCGTAATTTGGGTATTTATAAAGGAAAGGGTACTGATGGACGGATGAGATTTGAAGATGGCATGATGATCTGACGGCTAAAAGATTGGGTGGTGACGTGTGGTTATAGGTTTTTCCGCTAAAGGCGGTTGCACGAGGAACTTGACTATTTGTTTCTTGCGTAGAAATTGACCCGGGCCGGTTACAGATAACCACACCGCCTTGAATTTGGTGGCATTCGCACCGGAGCCTTTATCAGTTATCTCTATCTAAATGTTCTATACCCGGGTAGACGGGCATATTAATTAATCTTCTATATATAATAAACTACGTTATAACCCCGTTTATTACGTCGGTTGAATAAATGAATTTTATATACCAAATAATAAAACATTATCTTTTTAAAAGCCTCCTTTATTGAACGGGTTGAAGAAATTTAATTTTATATATTAAATAATAAAATAAGTTATATCTATAAGAACCATATGTATTGTACGGGTTGAATAAATGTAATATTATATATCAAATAATTAAAAAATTATATCTTTAAAACCATTGTATTACACGGGTTGAATAAATGTAATATTGTTTACCAAATAATAAAAAAAAGTTATATTTTTAAAAACCCTCTTGTATACATGGGTTGAATAAATATGATTTTATATACCAAATAAAAAAAAAATATTTAAAAAAAACTAACAGATTTTTTTTACATTGAAAGTAGGATTAGATTGAATATTAATCTGAACTAACGGATTTTTTTATATTTAAAGTAGGAAAAGATTGAATATTAATCTTTATTTATTTAGTTAATATAAAATTAAAAAATCATATGATTAAATAGGTGGGAGGTTGTATGATGATAAATCGGTTAACCGTACTGAATGATAAAGATAATAATGATTGTTGAACAAATTAATTAATCGAATTTAACAGAAACATTTGTGATGTTAGGTGGATTTTTTTTTTAATTATTTAAAAGTTAATATCAACTTTGGAATTCGTATGAATTCTTATTAGATTTGATTAAATATTATTGATAATAAAAATTTGTATTAGATTAGATTTTAGATTTGATTAAATATTATTAATAATAAAAATTTGTATTAATTTAGATTAAATATTATTATTATTAGTATTATTAATAATTTAAATCAATTAAAAAAGAGAATGACAAGTGTCCCAAAACAGGTTTGTTTTATTATATAGTATAGATAAAACTTATTGTGGGACAGGTGTCAAATTCTTAGGACATTGTTTTGGTGGGTTTCCCACTCAATTGATTGGATCATTTTTGCTTGGACCCGACCCATATCACAATACATGCTCGCTATTTTCTCTCTTTTTATGTTTCCTCAAAAAACCCAAAACACAATCTTCTTGGAGACGCCACAAGATTGAAGATGCCATAAGATTGAATTGAAGACGCCCTAATATTGAAGATGCCACAATCCTTTTACGCTAATTTCTCTCTTTATTCATGTGAACCCTAATGGCGACACACATCCAAATCTCATCCAGTCCCTCCATCTTCTTTTAGTTTGATCGGCTATCAAATGTGAGTCCGTATGTCGTTATCCATTATGTTTCTTCAGATCAGAGTTTTTAAATTTGTCCGGTCTTTTTTTGTTTTTGTTTTTAGGGTTTAAATTTTTAAGATACCAATGGAAGTGAGGATGAAGAAATGGATGCCATGGCTAACTTTCTGGTGCTGTAACTGATTTGGTGGGGTTTGGGATGGGACGATGGGTGTTTTCATAGTTAGGAAGTTGCACTCAAGGTGTTCGATGTAAGTCCCTGAACTTTCCTTTTTTTTTTTTTTTTTTTGATTAATGGTTACAAAACCATTAAACTAAAAACCAAATCAAAATTGGTTATTTGGTTCTGTTATGTACTTATGGTGTTCGGTTTGGTTTTCAGTTAGGGCTGGGTAAAATTCAATTATTTTTTGCTTTCAATCTCTTCATTTTGTTTCTTTTTTTATGTATATGTGAGATTTTCATTCTAAGGAGAAGATTTGTAAACTTCAATCTAATTGGTGATGATCACGTCTTGATTAGCTTAATATAAACTTATAATTGCCTAGAGAGACTTGCTTGCAACTTAGTCTGATTGGATCTGAAACTTTTGTCAGTTCTATAAGTTTATGACTCTTAATATTGTAAATTAACAGTAGTTTTAATTTATTTTGATTCCCTCATCTTCGTTTCTCCAATGGATGTAAAGAGATTTTTAGTTCGTTGTGCTATACAACTAAAGATAGTTCTGCTTGCTAATTATGTTGAGACTTTTAAGAAACATCATGCTTTAATGTATAGAATCTGGTTACTTTCTAATTTCACATGTACAAAAATGTTGAAATATTTGCAATACAAATATTATTTTTATCAAATTTTATGTGATAAAAACGGAGTATGTGCTATGTTGACCTGTCAAGAAGAATGAAGATTGCTTTGGATGCTGCAAAAGGGCTTGCTTTGCTCCATGATGCCGAAAGGCGAATTATTTATTGGGATGCTAAGACATCAAATATTTTGTTTGATGCGATTAGTCACCGTGACTTAATTTAGCTAAATAGACTACAGTTTTTGTCTCTAATAAAAATGTCAAAAAAATGTTTTTGATTGGAAAATAAATTGTAGGACCTCAATGCAAAGCTTTCTCATTTTGGGCTTGGGAAGGATGAACCCATGGAAGATCAAACCCATGTACCAACACCGCTTATGGAGACATATGGATATGCAACACCCGAGTATGTCATCACTGGTGAGTGAGTAAGTCATCCTTTTGTGTAAAATGTATGTATCTATACATCTTAAAGCACAGGTGTCACATTCTCAAGCCATCCTTTTTATTGGTTTCCCGCTCATTTGTTTGGATCCCCATTTTGTCCTATTTCAGACGAAACGTACCCGTTTCATAATTTTATAATACGTTTTTACGCATAGCTCTTATCTTTGTGATGTAATATATTGTTTGAATAGTTTTTTTAGAAAATCCATCCAGCTACATATTTCCTTGCCATGTGCTAAAGTTTTCGAAGATATATTATACATACAGAATCGGTTGCTTGAAACTATAATAGGAACTGTAATTGGTTACATCATCAGAAATACACAAATAGGAACTGTAATTGGTTACATCATCAGAAATACATAAAGTTTTCGAAGATATATTTTGTAATACGTGATTTCTTTGGTATTTCTTTTATTTTTACTCAATAAGTCGCATAGGGACTAAATTTAGGTAGCCTTATAATTTATTTTAATATATGATCTTAAAACATGTTATCGATACAAATGTAGGCGTTGTCGTGAGAAATAAATAATGCTCTGTTAGGCCTCGCTACTAGGTTGCCAACAAACCGTGAAAGTGTGAAGGCAATAAGGGAAATAAAAGAATATGGAATCTTGACTATATGTAAATTTTATGCTATGTTGGGCCTCCATGGGATACCCACAAACTGCTAGGCACACTTGCAAAGATTAGAAGTTCAGGTAATTTCTCCTGGTTGAATACAAAATTATGGTCTAGATTTTACTCGATCATGGTTTAAATCGAATGCTTACTTTTTTTAATCAGAACATAATCATTCAATCTTTGCACGAACTAACTCATATTCTCCCAGGGGACCAAGACCCGTCCTCTATGTGCACGATTTAGATGGAAATTTTCAGAGACTTATGATTACTTTTTATAGCTTTTACTTATAATTTATAGTTTTTGCTTTTTGATTGTTGAATGAAAATGTTGTTTCATTCTTTGTTGTTCTTTATAAATTTATTATTGCTGATCAACATTGAATTTCTCAACCCGTGTATCACACGGGTAGCTAACCTAGTGGTATAATAAAATAAATATTTTACTGTTTGTATTATAAAAGAAAACATTATTTGTTTAAAACAAAAAAAATGTGTGAGATTTTTAATCGAAAGTATTTTGTATGCTATGCCTTGAAAAACATAGCAAAGCAAGGTTATTAACAATTTCAGTATGCATCAAGTTTTTAAATTGCCCATTGCTACTAAAACATAGCAAATCAAGGTTATATGTCGTAGATAACTTTAGCATGAAACGTATGTTTAAAACTAAAATGCCAATTTGAAAATCTATTATATATAATAAATGAAAGTGATTTGGGCCATGTGTCAGTAGATGAGGGCATCGTTTTTCCCCTTTTTCCCGCCCAACAGTACCACTGTCCTCTTTTATTTATATCCTCCCTCATTTACTCATTTAGGGCTTCCCACTTTCTCTCTCCCTCTGCTCTGCTCTATTCCGATCGATGTTCAGATTAATGTTCCGAATCAAGGTTAGATTATCAATAACTTTCGTTCTATAAGTGTCAATCTTTGTTTTCATTGTTCACTCATTCGATCTTCATGCGTATTTACTTATTGTTGGGCTTTGGCTAGGGTTCCGCTGCTAACTTGATGACGGAGATGATCGGAGGTTGTCGGCTCTGCGTCCTGCAGTACTCTTGGTTATGCTGTAATGGATTTGAGGTTTAGGGTTAGTCATAAATATATTTTTTCATTTTTCCATCTTGAGTTTTAGGTTAGGGTTTGTTTTATTTTTGGGCTTTTATATGATTTTCAGGTCGATTGTTTGGTGACTTGCTATTGTTGTTTGCTGTTGTTTGTGAATTAGGTTGCTGACATCACCGACCGACTCCAACGACTTTGAAAGGTTGTAGAACTATGAGGACCAACTAAAAGATTTGGACGACAAATATCAGGTGTTTGGTTTCATTTTTTTTTATGTTTTACTTATTTAAATATTATGAAATTTGTGAAATAAGGTAAAAATGGCTATTCTAATAGTTCATGATTTCATCCCTGTTGAAATAAGGTAAAAATGGCCATTCTAATACCGCAAGTATCTTATGGTTGGATGGTTGAATTAGTTTTATTTTGGGTATTTTTGGATGATTTCATCCATTTCTTTAAATAGTTCATGATTGAAGATGCAGTTGAACATATCTTTTGAGTGAAATGAATGTTGATTTATCAGAAGATGCAGTTGAAGGTATCTTAAATAAGGTAATAATGCATTACATTCCTGTTGAAAAACAGAGTCGACAAATTTAGGGAAAATGAGGTTGAAAGATGATATGCCAACAGTGGACGATATCATTCTACAGTTTTGATAAATTCAGGTGTATTCTCAAATAATGCTTCCTAGATGCTTCCAAACAAGCAGCACTTTGGACATTTGTCGGCCTTCAAACATCTATATATATTATCTAATATCTATTATCTATTATATATAATAAATGAAAGTTGATTGATCCACTTTGGGCCATGTGGAGCAATCAACTTTCATTTATTATATATAATAGATAATAGATAGTAGAAAATAGATAATAGATGTTTGAAGACCGACAAATGTCTAAAGTGCTGCTTCTTTTGAAGCATCTAGGAAGTATTATTTGAGAATACCCCTGAATTTATCGAAGTTATAGAATGAGATCGTCCACTGTTGGCTTATCATCTTTCAACCTCATTTTCCCTAAATTTATCGACTCTGTTTTTCAACAGGGATGTACTGCAATCATTCATTTCAATTAAATAGACCGACACTTGCTTCCTCTCAAAGGGTTATGGAGTGGTTATAACAGCTGATCATGCTAAGGACTGTTATAACTAACCACTGCTCCTTATAAAGACTGATGGACTTAAAGACTGATGAGGCCTATCCACTGTTGAAGACAAAACCCTGTTAAAGACAAGCACTTATGTACCTAGAGTTTGATTAACCAAAGGAAAACGACTGTTCAGTAGCAGCAGTGGTTCAGCATTTACAACGGATTCAACTTTAGTATTTAATTATCAGTGTTTCTTATGTAACAGTGTTTATTATAGCAGTGGTTTGCTAGAATTTATCTCTCGAGACAAACCCTTTAAAACCCAATGACGAACCACTGCCCAACAACAAAAGTGGTGCAGCATCAACAGCAGATATTCTACCTTTGTTTATGTTAACAGTGTTTATATGTAACAATATTTATCACATCAGTGTTTTATACTCTGTTAGATTGTTAGATGTCATATCACTGAGGTGTTTATATGTAACAATATTTATTACATCACCGCATTGGTTTGGTCTGTATTATAAATACAACACTTGTTTGATCTTTATACTACTAAATAAAAATGAAGTACACTTGGATGATAAATAAGCTCCTCATTTTGATTGTTTGGATAAAGTATTCTTGAAATTGGTCTTTTTTTGCAAACAGATGTTTATGGGCAAACTTCTTTTTAAGGTCAAACATTTGTTTAAGCGCAAACATCTGTTTATGTCCAAACATCTGTTTAAGGTCAAATATCTGTTTAACTCTAAACAACTGATATAGAAGGTCAAATATCTGTTTAAGGTCAAACATATTTAAAAGAGTTAATAGCCAAAATGGTCCCTGAGGTTTGCTCAGTTTTGCCACTTTAGTCCAAATCCCAAATTTCTTAAATCTGGGTCCCTGAGGTTTGCAATTTTTTTGCCATTTTAGTCCAAATTTCAAAAAAGTCAATTTTTTCAATTTTTCTGCTGGAATTTGTCTTTATCCTTATTTCAGCCAAAGGTAAAATTGTCATTCTATATTATTCTTAACCAATTTATATTAAAAAAAATAAAAAAAACCCCCCCTTAAAACCCCCCTGTGTATCGTTCCAAAACCCTCATTCCCACCATCTTCTTCCTTCCTCACTTGCTTCAAACCCTAACAATGGTGGTGTGCACATGTGGAGCTCCGACGCAGATTCGCACATCATGGACCACACAAAACCCAGGTCGTCGATTCCATCGTTGCAATAAACCTAAGCCAGTAAGTCGATTAAACTACTATCCCCAATTTCATGTAAACCTAACCCTAAAATTGTTGATGTTCAATACAGGGGCAAAGTTGCGGTTTCGTTGCTTGGGCTGAGCCGCCGATGATTCAGAACCCTACTGTGATGATTCTTGGGCTGTTGGACACTATCAAGAAGCTTGAAGATAATGCAATGTTAATGTTTAACAGGAACAAGATACTTGAAGAAAATGAAATAAAACTAGCAAAAGAGAACAAGATGCTGAAAGTAATCATAGGGTTAAGTTGGTTTTTGTTTATGGTTTACTATGCTAAGACTAGTTAGGATTTAGGTGTTTCCTGCTGATGTTTATTCAAGTCTTTTGTAATGTATTTTGGTTCATCAGCAGCTTATGTAATGGAATATTATCTAATGGAATGTAATTTTATTGTAATTTGAATTGATTGTGTTGAATGAAGGCTGAACTTGTCCAAATGACAGAGTTTTGACCAAATGACAAATTGTCTAAAGTGACGAATTGTCCAAATGACCATAACTGCAAATGACCATAACTGCAAATGCAAATGACCAAATTGTCCAAATGACCATAACTGCAAATGACCATAACTGCAAATGCAAATGACCAAATTGTCCAAATGACCATAACTGCAAATTGTCCAAATTGGCCATACATACCAAACTCCAACAAGACTAAATGATTCAAAGACATGTCCAAACAATACTAAATGATTCAAACACAGAACTGCAAACACAAACTGCAAACAAGACTAAATGATTCAAAAGTTGCCATACATACCAAGTTTTACCAAGTTTACCACATGTTCACACAAAAGATACATGACTTAATAACTAGAGTTAAATAGTTTGACATGCATACCAAATCAGTTTGACACAAACTGTTATCATAACAGCTTGACACAAACTGCAAAAATGTCAACTGATCTAAACTAAAGTTAACCTAACAAGCTTCTGGTTTTGCCCCATCCTTAGCCTTTGAAGACTGACCACAGCTCCTCCTGTTATGTCCAACTTTCTTGCAGATTTGACAAGACAAAGAGTTCCCCTTCCTGGATAGCTTTCCAGTTTTTGCGAGTGTGTTACTTAAATTTTCAACCACCACTGCAGCCTTAGCTTCTTTTTTTCCTTCTTTTTTTCCTGTGATGCAGCCTTGGCCTCTGCTACCTCCACTGCAGACTTTTTTCTTTTCTTTTTTGGCCTCCCAACCTGGGCATGATACTTTGGAGGAATCAAGGTGGTTGGGCATGCAGATTTAGGCCATAGGTCACTGCCATTCACTGGTTCAACAGTATGCTTGTACACCTCTTTCCAAGTCTCTAGCCAGTAAACTGGATGAACCCATTTTTCCGGTACTCCATCACCTCTACCATGCAATCCCATATCCCAGATACATGCAACTGCATGTCTACAAGGGATACCTATGAGATCCCATCTTCTACAAGAGCAGGTCCTTTCATCCAAACTCACAACCCTTTGGTCTTGGTGGTCATTAAAGTGTGTGCTGACCTGATACTTTGACCCTCCAGTCCAAATCACAGTGTACTCTGCAGCTTCATTCTTTGGCAATCTTCTTATGCACCACAACAATCTTCCTCATTAAATACTCCCTGATATACTCTAGACATGTTATGATTGGCTTGTCCCTGCCCTGTATCAGTTGCCTATTGAATACCTCGCAAATGTTGTTTAGCAATATGTCACACCTAGCCCTGCCTGTAACATCTTGAATTCATTAACTATGCTAAGACAAGTCAACTAAATGTAATTACTATGCTAAAGTACAAACCTGTGAAGAAGGCTCTTGACCAATGTTTGCTTGGTATTTCTTTCAGCCAATCATGTAAAGCTTTGTCCTTATCAAGCACTGCCTTCATAGACTTTTCAAACTCTGGTATTGTTGATGCAGAGGCACAATTCCACAGCAGGTTTTTGTTTTCTTCTCCACTCCATTTTGTTTTCATATTTTCGTGTATATGTCTCAGGCAGTATCTATGCTCTGCACTCGGATACACTTTAGACATTGCAGGAATTAACCCCTATGATTATAGACACAAAACAGTTTAATAAAAAGAGTTTAATAACAGTTCAATAAACAAACAGAAAAAGAGCTTAATAACAGTCACCTTTTGCCTGTCACTTATGAAAGTGAAGTTGCTGTTAGATTCCAGATCCAGATCTCCACCTAGACACTTAAGAAACCACGTCCAACTGGCAGTTGTCTCAGCCTCCACCACTGCATACAAAACAGGGTAAATCCCATTGTTGCCATCCACTCCTACTGCTGTCAGAATCTGGCCAGGGAAGGGCCCTTTCAAAAAACATCCATCAACCCCTAGTATAGTTCTTCCTATTAGTTTGAAGCCTGCCTTCATTGCACCTAAACAAATGTAGATCCTCCTGAACTGCCTTGTTGGACTGCTACGATTGCAATTTGGCTCAACATCAATCTTAACTGTGCTGCCAGGATTAGATCTTAGTAGCTCCTCACCATAATCCCTAAGATTCTCATATTGTGCCTTATAATGACCCTGCACTCTTTGTGTTGCCTTCATCCTAGCCCTAAAAACTTGATGCAAAGTAACCTCCACTTGATACTTCCTTTGTAGATCTTCCTGTAAAGCTTTTAGTGGAATCCCATGGTTGATTTTAACAGTTTGTTGAATCTTCTTAGCTATCCAAGCAACTGTACAAAGTTTAACAACTCTCGTGTTCAAACATTCATGCTCATTGTGGTAGGTTTTAACAACCCAAGACCCTGCTTTTTTCACCTTTGAAACATACAATAACCAAGGGCAAGTGGGTGGTGTATTCTTTTTAGGGTTAGAAGTTGAATTTCCTGAATTACCCTTTGATGTTCCCACGTGTGTGGGCCAATGTGCCTCTTTGGCATTTTCAGAATTCTCCTTAAATGCAGGTTGTTGGGAGGTGCCTTCATCATTTACTTCACAACTACTCAGTTTTGGAATCCCACCTATACAAATTACACGAAGTCTGGTTTTATCATTCCTTGTAATGTGTAGTTGTCTCCTTGTCTCAATTGCATGATTCTTGACAATCAACTTTACATCGTCCTTTTGAGCAAATGACTGGCCAAGATAAAAGGGATATTCACCTGCAGTTTTGCACCTTTTCTTCTTTTTCCTAACACTCCTACAAGCTTTTTGAAGAGGAGTGTCAGCATCTGAATCTGTTACACTATCAAAACCATCTAAATCCACATGGTCATCTGAATCTACATCATTATCTTCTTCACATTCTTCATCAATCTCAAAATCAACGGCAGCCTTATACTCATCCATGTCTACACTATAATCGTCAGCTAAGTTATCTTTGTCGACTATGTAGTCTGGATCTTGATCATCATCCTCTTCCTCACCCACATTATCAACTCTGTCTTTCCTAGGTGTAGTTTTAATGGCTATTGACTTTACACGTTTCCTAGGGGTAGTATCCACACATTTATCCTTTTCACTTTCATTTTCACTTTCACTTGTAGTCCCTTCATAAGCCCCTACATAACTACTATCAGTTTTATCTTCATCATCAGTCAAATCTTCATCATGCTTACCACTGTCCTCGTAACTTTCTTGTTCACTCAAATCAACATATTCAGGTTCTCTTTCATCATTTTCTACATCCTCTTTAGGATTTTTCCTAATATGTTGAATATAAAGATCAAGCACCTTGTTTGTTTTAACATATTCAAGCAGTTTAATGAAGTCAGTGTTACTGCCTAAGGGTCTTAAACCTAACATTAAACATTCTCCTGGAACCCTAAAATGGTATACCACAACATCCTCTTCAGAATAGCCTAACTCTATAAGCATATCATTCAACATCATCAATGATAAGAAGTCAAAATCCACCTTGTCATTGTGGTCTACCTGACCCCCACAGTAGTCAAAATCATCCTCATCAGTGAAATTACCTCCATGATGAAGTCTCAGCGTGAAAAATCCAGGTCGATTAGTTGTATACCATATTTTCACAAAAAAACTTTTCAGAGATCGATTCAACTGACTTTGCCCTAACAATTTTGAAAGAAAAAACATGAAATACGTACCATATTTTACTTCAGGATCAAACGTTGTGCCTTCTCTTCGGATGCACCAGTTCCAGTCTTCGTCATCCATTGTTAGGGTTAGAGTAGGAGAAGGGAACCAGGTGATGAAAGAAGAAGATGATGGTGGGAATGAGGGTTTTGGAACGAAACAGGGGCTTTTATGGTGGTTTTTTATTTTATTTTTTTTAATATAAATTGGTTAAGAATAATATAGAATGACAATTTTACCCTTGGCTGAAATAAGGATAAAGACAAATTCCAGCAGAAAAATTGAAAAAAATTGACTTTTTTGAAATTTGGACTAAAATGGCAAAAAATTGCAAACCTCAGGGACCCAGATTTAAGAAATTTGGGATTTGGACTAAAGTGGCAAAACTGAGCAAACCTCAGGGACCATTTTGGCTATTAACTCTATTTAAAATAGTTAAAAATGATAGTTTTCATTAATCCTTAAAAGTCTGTTACAACCACTGTTTTGGTTCAAACATCTGATTGTTAAATGTTATCCACTGCTGAAAGACAACCTCTGTTTCTTCATTCTTTATGTTGACCACTGACTGACCAAACATCAGTGTTTCAATCACTGTTGGCTATCCACTAATAGTTAAAAAATAGTCACTGCTCACATTTTTATTGTTGACATCCACTGATATTGATCATCATTGGTTTTCCTAAAAAACATCCACTGCTCACATTTTTATTGTTGATGTGGTTAATTAATTATAGAATGAAATTATCAAATGAAAACTAGAATTACAATGGAATTACCATTTAACCTAATCGTTACATTCCAATGAGATAAGAGTTCCTCCAATATTGTTTCGGTGATAAAAATTAAAGTTAACATAAAAAATAAAAATAACTGTTGATGACATTTTGTTGCATATAAAAGAGTAAAATGCCCGGATAGTCCCTGTGGTTTTGTAAAATAACACCTATAGTCTCCAACTTTTGGAAATTACATCTGTGCTCCCTATGGTTTAACAGTTTGTTACTCGGATAGTCCCTAGACTGGATGACTGTTAATTTTTTCAGTTAAGTGTGCATAAAATTACTAAAATACCCTTGCCATTAGAAAACAATAATTTAAAAACTAAATATAAATATAATTAAGATTAACTTATTTAAGTGGGCCCATTTTTCAATTTAAAACATAAAACACCCCTACCCCCACCCCATCCCACCCACCCCACCCCACCTCTCCTTCTCTACCCTACCAGCCCCCACTGCAACTCCCCAACCATCGACCACCCATTCCGCCACACACACCACCCTCTCAAAAAAAGTTGTATCTTAAAATTGTATATATAACTAAAGACTAATTTTGACTCCAAATTTCGTCAAAGTCACATCTACAAAAGTTGTGTTTTGATTCAAGTCAATCCAATCCATACAAGTTTTTGCCAAATTTTGTCAAATCTTGATATGTATGATTCTTCTGCTCTGTGGCCGTTTGCTTTTGCGTTGAGCCATCAAAGTTTCTCTAACGACCTTCATACACGCGTCCGACATGATTTTACCGGAGAAAACTCACGGCCGGCAGCCCAGTTGCAAACTCAGCAAGAATTTGACGCAATCAGCAGGTTAGGAATTGACTTGATGTTTTCTGGCCAGGGTCGATGGTGGTGTGTGCGGTGGAAGGGGGTCGACGGTTGGGGGAGGTAGGGGTGGTCGGAGGTGGGCAGTTGTGCGGGTGGGGTAGAGAAGAAGGATCTGGTAGGTGCGTCTCTATTCTTTCATTTTTCGCCCGCTGGAAGTCGGTGAGCATACGCCGTCGGTTTCCATGTGTCACGGTGGTGCACGGTGGCATTAATTGAAAGAGGAGGAGGATTGTGATACGGATTTGGAAAGAGGGTCAAGGTATCAAAGAGGAGGGTCAAAGTATCTGGGATGGAGGAGGGAGTTCAGGTGGCAGAGATGTTGATGTTGGTGGAGTTGCAGGTGGTGGCGGTTGGTGGTAAGTGTTGGAGGCAGGTGGTGGTGAGTGAGTGTGTGAGGGAGAGATACAAGACTTCTTGTTGGTGGGTCCCACCTTTAATTTTAATATATCTATTTTAGTGTTTTAATTTAATACTAAGGGCATGTTGGTCATTTTACATGGAGTTAACGGAGAAAACTAACGGACATCCACTCTAGGGACTATCCGAGTAACAAACTGTCAAATCACATGGAGCACCAGTGTAATTTTCAAAAGTTGGGGACTATAGATGTTATTTTACAAAACCACAGGGATTATCCAAGCATTTTACTCCATATAAAATTAGTAATTAATGGTAATTTCTTGAGCTTTGGACATTGAAAATATGCAAAATGGGAATTTCAAATTGACAGTTATTTTCTCTTAATTAAAGTTAAAATAAAAATTAGAAATGTCATGATGACAATGGCTTTCAAATCAAATCAGTAATTACTAACAATATCCATAACTTTTGAAATTCAAAATATGCAAAATGGTAATTTAAATCACTGTTGGCTATCCACTGATAGTTAAAAAATAGTCACTGCTCACATTTTTGTTGTTGACATCCACTGATATTGACCATCATTGGTTTTCCTAAAAACATCCACTGCTCACATTTTTATTATTGATGTGGTTAATTAATTATAGAATGAAATTATCAAATGAAAACTAGAATTACAATGAAATTACCATTTAACCTAATCGTTACATTCCAATGAGATAAGAGTTCCTCCAATATTGTTTTGGTGATAAAAATTAAAGTTAACATAAAAAATAAAAATAACTGTTGATGACATTTTGTTGCATATAAAATTAGTAATTAATGGTAATTTCTTGAGCTTTGGACATTGAAAATATGCAAAATGGGAATTTCAAATTGACAGTTATTTTCTCTTAATTAAAGTTAAAATAAAAATTAGAAATGTCATGATGACAATGGCTTTCAAATCAAATCAGTAATTACTGACAATATTCATAACTTTTGAAATTCAAAATATGCAAAATGGTAATTTAAATCATTGTTGGCTATCCACTGATAGTTAAAAAATAGTCACTGCTCACATTTTTATTGTTGACATCCACTGATATTGACCATCATTGGTTTTCCTAAAAACATCCACTGCTCACATTTTTATTGTTGGTGTGGTTAATTAATTATAGAATGAAATTATCAAATGAAAACTAGAATTACAATGAAATTACCATTTAACCTAATCGTTACATTCCAATGAGATAAGAGTTCCTCCAATATTGTTTTGGTGATAAAAATTATAGTTAAGCTAAAAATTTAAAATAATTGTTGATGACATTTTGTTGCATATCAAATCAGTAATTAATGTTAATTTCTTGAGTTTTGGACATTGAAAATATGCAAAATGGGAATTTCAAATTGACGGTGTTTTTCTCTCAATTAAAGTTAAAATAAGAATTAGAAATGTCATGATGACAATTGCTTTCAAATCAAATCAGTAATTACTGACAATATCCATAACTTTTGAAATTCAAAATATGCAAAATGGTAATTTAAAATTGACATTCTCTCTCTTTTTTTTCCTACAAACACAACATAGATTCATAAGATTAAAATTTATTCATTTATTCATGACCTTAAAAGTCCAATTATTACATAAATAACATATTGAACAACTAAACTTTTAAATCTAACAATAACCGTAAGAATTAAGAAATGTCAGCTTCAACTCCATCGATTGCTGAACTTCTCGATGTATGTCCTTCAGCATCGCCATGAACTCCACGTCTCTATCACCGCACTCTATATTGCTGACAACACAAAGCTCACGAACTGAAGTTGAAGGCATTCGCATAAGATTTCTGGAAACCTGCTCTCTTGTGAACAGGCCAACTTGCAATCCATCAAAACATCTCTTCAGCTGTTGAAGAGTAGTCCTATCTTCATACACCTGTTCCTCTATATGATTGACAAAACGTTGCTTTAAATCATCTGATTTTACAGTAGTAAATGACGCCATATCAATAAACTATATTACTCGACTTTCCTGAAAGTATGATATCTTCGTAGGAAATTGTGATGAAAAACAGGTGAAATGGTCATGAGTTTATATACTTAATCAATCAAAACGTGTAGATTTAATATAAACAGATTAATGTATATTTCAAATCAGCAGTCTTTTAATGCAAAAACGTTTTCAAACCCCAACTTTTTTGGGAAAACTTTAAAATTAAATACCAAGAAACCCAAGGGACAAATTTTCGAAGTTCAAAGAACAAAAGCAGATTATCATAATTACAATTAACCTCTTCATTTACCATGTAGACGCGTTTTTAAACTCTATAAAAGATCGATAATTACTTTTGATTCAAAATATCAACAAACTGTCCTACAAATCACTGTCTGTGAAAGATTGTTCCACATCAGAAAATTCAACAAAAATCTACATGGCAAACTTCAGCTTCTACCACTGGTCAGACACCAGCGATGTTAAAGCTTTTTATGTTCGGATGAATGTTCGTGGGTTGAAGAAGGTAAATGCAGAAGGATACATTGAACCAAGTTTTTTTGTTGTAGTTGTTTGCTTTTCGAAACTGATACTAGACTTGTTTGTTTAATTTTGAAGTTGTGATTCTAAAACTCTATATGTACATGTAAATTATTAGGTCCATGTCTAACGGAAACAATGTGGAGATGTGAACTAAAGACAGTATACTCCGTTTGACTTTTGGTCAACATCTGATTGACTTTTGGTCAACATCTAATTTAGTATTCAACAGGCGTTTGAATAACTCAAACAGTGGTTTTAACATCTGTTTGACTTTAGGTCAACAGTTCATGGAAACCCATGTTAGGTTGAACAGTGTTTTGAAGAGGAAAACAATCCTAGAATATAAGAAGACAGTGGATCTGGTTGAACATCGGTTTCACTTTTGGTCAACATCTGTTTGCTCGATCACATTGGGTGTTAATGTAACAACTCTCATTAAAATTACCATTTCTTATATTATTTTACCCAATAGGAAACCCTAATTGAGACCCCCAAATAATCCTGTGTAATCCCTAAAATTTTCAGAACAATCGGAATCAGGATCAGGACCCCTAAAACTCAGGGGGGGGGGGGTTTCCCCGTTAGTATTATCTAAACAGTTTTACGTGTAAAATGAAATTGAACGAACGACCAACTCAGCAAAGCTACTGAGACACGGGGCTACCCTATGGTAGGGTGGTGCCCCTCGCGCCACGCGAGGGGACTGTTTTTCCAGTATAAATAGGGGGGTGTGGGACTTGACATTCTGCGTTGGTTAGACGTAACAATTCAATTCAGGCACTGAGATATAGTCCGTTTACTACAAAACACACACAATCACGAAATGCTACCGCAATAACAGGGTAATAACTCGATCGCTGCTACGATTTAATGTCCGATCGATAGAAACCAATCCAATGGATGTTTAAGTGCTGCTCAAACTTGGGTTATACTTTGTCATTCGTCGTGAATTCGATGGATGTTTAAGTATCGCACTTTGTCATTCGTTGTGAAGGTTTTGATCTCGTGAGTTGTCGTAAATAGTTGGATTAAAGTTACTAACCTAGTTTTCGTGTGCATTGTTATTTGAACTAGGTTAACAAGGCTAATCAGTAGGCTAGACTCTGCCCGTATTAAATCTACAAAGTGAGTCATTCTCTTTTATCAAAAGTATTTTACAATACTCCATTTTCAATTGTTATAATTACAGGGATTAAGTCATGGTTATCTTAAATCACTGGCTAGTGGGGTATTGTGCACATTACTAATTTCTCACTGTTAGGCTAATAAATCCTAACCGTGATAAACGTCACTACTTGGGGAAAGACCCAATAGTGGTATGACCATCGTCACCAGGTGACAAGGCGCTAGATAAAAATAAGATAAAAGCCATTGTAATCGCTCTTATGCTGTAATTTATAACTATGTGTCGTTTTGTGCAAAATGAATGATTCACCAGTATTTCCCCGCTGATAAAATATTTTTAAAACATGTTTCAGGCGACCTGCTGTAAATCAAGAAAAACGTGCTACGGAGCACTAACAAGCTTGAAGAGGTGGCTCAGTTAAAATGAATACACATGTTTTAATAAATCAGGGAATTTCCTAGTAAAAAAATCCTCTATTGTAATTAACGTGGTTTATCCCGAATTATGAAATAAAATAATAGGGCATTTTTAATTATTAAAAAGATCCTGTCAAAATCTTCCGCTGTCGCATCATTTAATAAATACCACGGGTTCCTGTCCCGCGGCTCCTGACCGGGTCAAACCGGGGCTGGGGCCGTGACAGTTAAACTATAGTTCTTTAAGTCATTGTTTTGTTTTCTTGAATTCTATATAATTTTGTTAAGAAGTACAAGAACAAACATTTTTACAAAATCCCAAATCACCCGATCATTTAAGTGCATTGAAGTAAAATTGGAAATGATGTTATTCATGTGGTCCTGTTGTGCTTTTGTTTGATCTATAATATGGGTTTATGATCTAATCCGGTGATGTGAAGACATTGTTGTTGAATCCAATGAGATGCGTGATGTAATGAGGTTGTATTAATAACAAGTAAAAATTGATATAACTAAGTTTCCCGAGCCCGGGAAGCAATCCCAGGTAAAAACCTAGTAATTCTATAAGTAAATGAATAGATATTTAAATTAACAAATTTTATAAGCAAAACTAAAATTATATTCATAACCTAAAAAGGCCTCCAAAAACAACATACAAAATACAACAGGGGGAAGCTGCAGCCACAACAGAACCCCCAAAACAAAGAAGCAACCTCTAAAGCAGTGTGTTACACGTCTTGGGTTAATAAAAATTTAAATCATAAAATTATAAAAATAAATGCATATCGTATTTAACTGAGACAAACTCATCCGGAATCGGAACTTTATTCAGCCGCAAACAATCCCCCATATCTCTTCTGTGAAACTGTACTTCACATGAAGATAGTCCGAGTTCTCATCCTCCTTGTTACACATTGGACAATTAACATAGTTATTCAAAGTTAGCTTCTACTTCTAGATAACTAACCCAACAGGTAGGGTTGTTCTTTTTACCCAAAAAAACGAAACCTGACCCGAAACCGAAGGCACCCGAACCCAACTTAGAGCAAACTCAATGAACCCGAACCCGAACACGCTTAAACCCAAACCCTAAAGAGTTTATATGATTCAGTATCCGGGTTAGAATATTGTGCATTTGGATAACCCAAATAACCCGAGAAAGTAGTTAAGGGAGTCCCGATGTTTTTTTTTTTGCTTTTCGATTGCCTGCGACTTTACTAATTCCCCCATGACTTCAAGTTGTTTAATTTTCCAATGGGTGTCTTGGTACTAAAAAATGTAGTGCAACTCCCACATGAATTAATTCATTTCTCACTCAAATTCATCTACAAAATGAAATAAAGTTAGTTCTCTTCTTCTAAATTCGTCAACATCTCCCTTCGGTCTTCTTAATTATCAAATACAACAGGTATTCCGCAGGGCTTTCCAATCTCAGTTGTTATTAATGAATCATGAATGAATTTATAAAGCATACTATAAAGGTAAAGGGTTACTTTTTCATACATATATAAAAACAAAATTTTAAAAAAAATTAAGGAAATCTTACCAAGACCCATTTCGTCTGCAAGTATCACATGTGTTTGTTTAGAATTTAGACCATGAGAAACGCAAGAAATTCAATCCTTCAAGCTGGTACGGAAGTAGCTCACCTATAGTTACACGTAATCAAGTTATGAGAACATCTTCTAGCTTATACATATAGCTATTAAAATTGAGAGGCTTATACATATACCCAAATATCTTACTTGCGGCAAATAGTTTTCAGCACTTAAATACATATTTAGAAGAGAGATTGATGAGGCAGAACAATAACTTAGGCCCCCCGAGACTACAGCCAAGAAGAAGAAAAGCTAAAACAGAAACCCTAACCTTTTTATCAACTTTTTACACCATATCAAAATTATTAGATTTGATATTACATTATTTAATCATCATAATTGAAACAATACACATCTCCAACAACATCATTAAATGTCCAAGAAAGTAGTAGTTAGTTGATGGCTGGCTATTCACTTAATTTATCACAGCACTTTGAAACTCAAAAGTAAAGACATATGCTAGCTAAGAACAACAAACACTCATGAAAACGTAAATGGTTGATATTTAAATAACTTAATTCATTAGGAGAAGCATGATAGTCATAGCTTGTAGCAATAAACGGGCCACCTGTAGTACGCCCGAAGTTGGTTCCTTCATGACACTATTACAAAAATTAAATTAACAAATAAAGTTAAATGCAATATTATCCAGTGAGTGGGAACTAAAAATAATACATAAAAAAGGTACAAAAAGGATATTTTCGGCTGTCTTACTCTTGCTTGTCTCACTTATTTGGAGTGCCCAGATCTCTCGTCAGCCTGCAAATGAACAAAACTACCGGAGTTATATTAAATACATGTAAAAATTTAGACATCAGAAAAGGTACTTATGAATACTCTGAACCACCACCAGACTCACCCAATTCTGGAAAACCTTAACCCTATAAATCGAACGCCACAACCACCTTGTCGACAGAAAAAACTGAGCACCTAACAAACCAGAAAGAACAATCAAATATATAACAAACTAACAATCAGAATAACAAATAAAACTAACCTCATTTACACTTTGAATCAAAACTTGCTATCAGAGTACCAAATAACAAAAACCACATAAGATCAGGCGAAATAAAATCCCCAAAATTAAGGTAATCCATATATAAATATGTAATCAAACTAAAATACAACAAACCTAGTAAAATATTAGCAATCAAATCGAAATATGAAATACCTCAAAAAGATTTGAAACAGGGAACATTATCGTCTCTCGATACTTTGGATGCTTCAAGTGCCGCCAGTTCCGATGACTCCTTCAAGAATCAATACCAAAACCCTAGAAACCGATGGTCACATTATCTCACAATCAAGGGTTCTGAGGAAAAACCAATATTAAAAAGACATGAAACAAAAATTAACATTAGAAACTTTCATGAATCAGGTTACAGATTGAAAAAACAAACTTACCAGGTTACTTTTGACCGTAGAAAGATGAGATCTAGGTTTTTTCAATTGAAAAAAAGAGAACTGATTGGAGGCAAAGGATGAAAAGAAACGCTTGTGATAATTCTAGATTTAGGGTTCTTGGTATCGCAAATTAGATCCGGTTATCGGACTGACTGGATCCACAACAATGGGAGAAGCGGGATACAACTGATTTCAAATGAGATATACAAAACAAAAGAAATTATTAGTTATAAAATCTAAAATATCAAGAACGATTGTTGATCCATTGACAAAATCTAACCTTTATGACGAAGATCAGAGTCGGATTCATAGAGGAACGCATGAGAGGCAGAGAGCGATTCATTGATAACGCAGAAACCCTAAACGTGATTGATTGATGATGGAGGAAACAAACCCTAATAATCTCAAAGAGTATGAGAGAAGAAGAATAATGGAAACAAACAAATGGTTCCTTGCTTTATATATGGAAGGAACAAAATTGACCCGAATTACTAATTCGGATCTCGCGTCGGGTTTCACATCAGGGAATTGAAGTGATTAGAAAAATGGCGGGAAAAAGTTATTTAGAGGCCCTAGATGGGGGACATGTGTCCCCTAGTGTAAGGACCTTCAAAAATGTCCCAAATTGAACCGTAAGTACAAACCCGGACCCCTGAAACCCTAATCCATATTAAAAAATCAAGAAATCAAGATTCTTGGTCTTCAGGCGGGCCGGGTCAAATCCCTGTTGACCGGATAAGCGTTCCCGGTCCACGTGTCACCCACGTGGCATGCCTACCAGTGACACGGATGCCCTAATCTACGACTAGGTGCCCTCGCGGGCCGCGTAAAGGTTAAGGGTGGGTTCACGCGGGCCGCGTGAGACCCAAATTTCAGCTATAAATAGAATTGATCAGTAGCAGTTCACTGGTGTCGAAACCAAAACTCAAAAACAAAGTTTGGCTGCTCAAATTCGAAATTTACTTTTACAATAGCGAAGCGCTGCTACGATATAGGGTATTAACTCGATCGCTGCTACGATTCAATGTCCGATCGATTAAAACTATCCAATGGATGTTTAAGTGATGCCCACGTTAGGGCCATACTTTGTCATTAGTCGTGAATTCGACGGATGTTTAAGTATAGCACTTTGTCATTCGTTGTGAGGGTTTTAATCTCGGGAGTTATTGTAAATGTTGTATTAGTTACTGACCTAGTTCGTGTGCATTGTTATTTAAATTAGGTTACAAGGCTAATCAGTAGGCTAAACTCTGCCCGTATAAATTTGCAAAGTGAGTCATTCTCTTTTATCAAACAATATTTTACAATACTCCAAGCATTTTCAAAAGTTATAATTACAGGGATTAAGTCATGGTTATCTTGAATCACTGGCTAATTGGGGTATTGTGCACATTACTAATTTCTCACGGTTAGGCTAATAAATCCTAACGGTGATAATCATCACTACTTGGGGAAATAGACCCAATAGTGGTATGACCATCGTCACCAGGTGACACGACGCCAGATAAAAATAAGATAGAAGCCATTGTAATCGCTCTTATGCTGTAATTGATAACTAATGTGTCGTTTTACATACTTGAATGACTCGCCAGTATTTCCCCGCTGATAAAAATATTTTTAAAACATGTTTCAGGCGACCTGCTGTAAATCAAGGAAAACGTGCTACGGAGCACTAACAAGCATGAGGAGGTGGCTCAGTTAAAATAAATAAACATGTTTTATAAATCAGGGAATTCCCTAGTGAAATTCCTCTATTGTAAATTACGGGGTTTATCCCGAATTATGAAATAAAATAATCGGGCATTTTCAAGTTTTAAAAGATCCTGATAAATCTTCCGCTGTCGCATCAATTAATAAATACCACGGGTTCCTGTCCCGCGGCTCCTGACCAGGTCAAACCGGGGCTGGGGCCGTGACAGGAAAAGGTGGTATCAGAGCCACTGATTTAAGTATATTAAGTATTTAAAATACTTAATTTTCCTGATTATCGTCTTGTGATTATATGTTTTAACTGACTATTTGTTAGTTACAGTATGGGTAAGCAAATAATTTCGAATATCTATCTTAAATTAGATAGTTCACCAAAAGATAAGGGAACTTCATCCCAATCAAATTCCTCAAGATACTCAGCAGATACTGAGGAGGGATGGAGTTAACCTAGTGGTCGAATTGCTATTCTAGTTAACAGAATTACATATAAGATGACCGAAATGCCCTTCTAGTTAACAAAATAAAGGGATGGAGTTAACCTAGTGGACTAAAATGGCAACATTTTAAACTATTTGGACTAAAATGGCAACGTTTCAAACCTTTGAACTAAACTGGCAAAATGCTCAAACCACAGTGACTAAAATGGCGTTTAACTCTATTAAGAAAAATGAAAACTCTTTCTAGAGCACAATAAGAAAAAAAAATAAGTGTACCGGATAATTTTTTCATAAGTTTGCAATCTTTTACTCATTATAATTGATATCCAACTTGCTTCTATAGTGCTTAATAATTCTCATTATAATCACTAATTCTCTACAAAGTTTCTTAATTAATTTTACATTGTTAGCCAATGAAGTAATCAAATAATTTTCATTAAATACATAAGAGACTTTGTTGCATATTTGTAACAACTATAAAGTTTTAAGTATCCATAAACAAAAAACTAAACATAAATCATATGTGCTATACCATTCAAAATCATTTGTTTTACAAATAATATAAAAACAATTCACGATTGTATGAACCATTACTTTTTTGCAAATCGAATCAGGTAGTGAAAACATGTAGTGAAGACTACTTGTGTATGTTGAAGCCTATGTTAATCTAATTTTTAACAACAAATTTCTTTTAATCCTTATCGTCTGTTGGACTCGAACCCAAGACCTTTCCCTCTCAAACACATGTGTTTAAAGGTTTTGTCTTTGCAAATAGACCACCACATCATTGGTTATGATATTAACATTGAATATTGACATACACATTTATTGTCAATCTTTACAACATTAAACAAAATAGTAAATGTTAAACAACATATAGTAGAAGTTCTATAATTTAATACTCCATAAATTAATAATCTCGAATAAATTAATAATTTATCCGGTCCCAACTTGGGACCGGTATAAAATTAGACCCTAATCGATAAAATAACAAGATAATAATTTTTTAAAATCCCAATGTAAATACATTGGTTCCAGCGAAACTATAAATGAATAATTACTAAAATATTTCAAAATTCTAGGATTGTCTAGTAAAAAATGAATCTATAGTCACTTAGTTTTTTGTGAACTTCAAATCTATATTGAGTTCATCTTTAAATCTTCCCAATGCACTTAAAAGTTGAGGCACTGTATTTTCGTATTGCAACAAAAGGTTGTGAAGAGTTGTTGTCGCTTGCAATGCTTCTTTCCGAGTGACCGGTTCCAAAGATACTGAATCATCATCAACCGGATTTTGAATGGTATCCGCCATAATTTCTTCAATGCTTTGAACCTCATAACATTCGTTATTTTCACCTGGATGATCCAACAACTCATTCACATCCATTTTGTGCCGATAATGCATTCCCCAAATACCATCAACGCCTGTATCGATAACTATGCAAAACAACTCATAATGAAGCATCAAACGCTAAAAAAACAAACTAAACAAGATGGAAGAACGTACCTTCGGCATCAACAAGGCTCATTGCTCTCAAGACGTGCAGTTCTAAGGGTAGTTCTTGGCTTAACCCAACAATTAAGACTATCTCTATTAGGCCCTTAGATGCACTTACCATTGGAGTCCAGCCATGCTTAGAGCCCCTTAGATGAGATGCAAATATTTGTCCTGGTTCATGTGATGAGGTGGGCCAAATTGAAAAAAAAAAAAGTTTTATTGAAACATTGGCATGGGCGAAGGATAGTGGGGGCGGGAGGGGGCGGCCGACCCCCCGAACTTTTCGCTCAGTAGCGGAGAGTATGTAGTTTTCGTATAGAAATTTTTGGGTATATACGTTTTCAACCCCCCGATTTATAGAAATTTTTATACGTTTTCGACCCCCCGATTTATAGAAATTTTTGGGTATATACGTTTTCGACCCCCCGATCGGAAATCTCAAGCTTCGCCACTGAACATTGGTATAATGGGTAGTTGATGAGGTGAAAATTAAGATGGGTAAGGATATTTGTAGGGGGAGATGAAATTGGAGTTTTTAAGGATTCGTAAGGATATTATGTGGCAGATGACGTGACAGCTAAAGGCGCCTAAGGACACCTTTGGCATTGGATAATCTAAGGATCTTGTTTTGGTTGGATTATTTAGGATTAAACATGTCACCATTACGTTGTTCATAAACGCACTTTAAATATGATTTCTTAAAGTACTATGGGACTTGCAAAGAGCTCAATAACAATAACCACCACAAATGCAAAATCACAGTGAACACGTTCTATTTATCACAACTAGCCAAGTTACAAGAATCCAATGCTTTCGAGATTCTTATCTTGGTGATTAGAACTTAAAATGTGACAGATCTGGGTGGATTCGAACCACCAACCTCTCAGGTAATGACCCGAGCGCTCTTCCCAATTTAGAGCTTACAGATCTAGAATATCAACAGGTGCATGGGACAATTTCGTATACAAGCCCCCTTCATGAGGAGTTTTGTATTTGAATTTAATGTTCAACCCACAAGTTATTCAACCCTTCCATACACTTACCAACTTACCAAAGAAACGACGGTTTCTCTACCGCCTTTGAATAAAGAAAAGAAACAAAGCAATGTAATACGCCAGGTCACCATTCTCTGTTCAATTTTGATGTTCCACGGTGACTCGCTCAATTTTAGGTCGTTAAGTCCTAACCACTCCAACATGTGTCTTAAACAATGCAAACCAAACCACTCAAAGGCAGCAGCTAAAAGCCTCCTCAATCGAACCGAACAGAACTCAAGTTTCTACACTGAAGCTCATATTATAAACACCAAAACTACAATTAGCACAATTGCCTAGGCTCACCAACCTCTATTTAAAAAACATAACTTTATGTAATGCAAATATATATATTCGTTTCTACATAATTATTTTTATGATTGAAAACATATATTAATTTACACATAAAACCTTATAATTATATATATACACCAAGATTTTTAAATATGTAATAAACAAAAAAGTAAAATGAGATCCCGCTCGAGCTTTGCAGTTAAGCTTGAAACCAGGCCAACTCAAAAGTATTTATGTTTAACAAACCAGTCCAAGCCTGCTTGGTTTCGCAGTCAATTTCAAAATTTCTAAACCGTTCAACGGTTTTTACATTTTTTTATAAAGGTTCCATAAGTGGAAACCGTGAAACCATTCCAAAAACCATCATTCAATAATTCCATTCCGGTTTTCAATGATCAAAAGGTTTTTATTTAAAAAAAAGGTGAAACAATTCAAAACCGTGAAATCAAACCAAAACCAAATTTCTAGGGTTCGGTTTGGGATTTTAATCGTTGCTAACAGTTTTGTTCACAATTAACCTAAAAAAACCTACAAAACTGGACATGAATACCACTAGTATACAGAAACACAAACTGCCGAACGATACACAACAACGGTGATTATATTGAAATACAGATATCTCATAACCATCTAATAACACTTATTTGGCACAAGAAACAAATACATACCAACATATATAGCATAATAAAGTCAACGTACCTTCCATATCACAATCGCCTGAAGAAAACTACAGATCTGAGATGTTTCTAACCAGATCCACGCCAAACAATCCAGTTTACCGCCGATCAAAGGTAGATCAACCAAAAAAAGTCAAAATCTCGCATCAAAACCCTAGGCATCCTGCAAAATCGCCACACATCGATCCATGAAAACATAAAACAGCCGCATCAGAACGTAGATCGTGAACAGATCTGTTTAAATAACGCGTTGATTGAACCGAAGACGAAAAGATGGACATCGGATCTGAAACTTGTTCGAGACGATATCCACTCATTTGTTCGCGAGATGAAAGGAAACGCTTTCGTGAGTTGGTATTTATAAAGGAAAGGGAAATTCCCCTGACCCAGAGGGCCTGCGATGGTTCCAAGAACAAAAGTAAGTCCGCAGGGGCTTCCGGTAACGATTTTAACTCCCAATCAGAGGAAATTGACACGGGCGAGCAAGGAGCAGTAAAAGAGATTGACCTAACAAAAGAAGTTGGTGAATGCCTTGGTTTCAAAATGTCTGGTAACGAGGACAAACTAAGGCAACAATTAAACAAAGAGCAGGCGTCAATCGGTCCTCAATCTGACCCGTTTAACATCATAGAGCTCCTAAATCACGAGGCGAACACTGTCCACCACATAGATCTCAACATACCTCCTCCTTTTCCACCGTCTAACTCCGTTCCAATCCAGATATCACCGTCGGCCAACCAGATAGGCACTACACGCAAAGGGAAATTCCGGTTCCCCTCTATGAAAATGAAGGATGCCCTCTGGGTACCCAGGACCTGCGATGGTTCCAAGAACAAAAGTAAGTCCGCAGGGGCTTCCGGTAACGATTTTAACTCCCAATCAGAGGAAATTGACACGGGCGAGCAAGGAGCAGTAAAAGAGATTGACCTAACAAAAGAAGTTGGTGAATGCCTTGGTTTCAAAATGTCTGGTAACGAGGACAAACTAAGGCAACAATTAAACAAAGAGCAGGCGTCAATCGGTCCTCAATGAATTACTTGGCCTCAAACATAAGGGGAGCGGGTGACTCCTTGAAGGCGGAGCACATCAGGGAGGTAAAAAGAAACAACAACATTAGCTTCATTGCTATACAGGAGACACAATTTTCCGACTCGACCAACTTACAGGTAAGTTCCTTCTGGGGCAACACTCCTTTTGATTATGAGTCGGTAGATGCCGCTGGTAGATCGGGTGGCCTCTTGAACATATGGGATCCGGGAGTTTTTACTCGGAAAGGATCTGTGTCGAACAGATTCTTTCTTGCAACCATGGGTGAACTAAACAGTGGCGAAGGGGACATTAATATCGTGAATGTTTACGCCCCGCAAGATCAAAACCTGAAAAGGAGACTTTGGTCGACTCTACTTGATCTTATCAGCTCCTCTAATGGACTCTGGATCCTTTTAGGTGATTTCAACTGTGTAAGAGAACCGCGTGAACGAAAAAACTCGAAGTTCAATCCTCAAGCTGCTGAGGATTTCAATCAATTCATCAGATCAGCTGGCCTCTCTGAATACAACATGTTGGGGGGTACGTACACCCACAGATCAGACGATGGTAAGCGTTTTAGTAAAATCGACAGGGTACTTATATGTCACCAGTTTCTTTCTAAATGACCCTCGGCGAAGCTAACGGCCCTACCTAGATATCGTTCGGATCATCGGCCACTGCTCTTGTCTTGTTCCGATGTGAAATTTTACGGCCAACCGTTCCGATTTTTCAACTCATGGCTTAAAGAGGAAGGTCTTTCGGATATAGTGTTGAGATCGTATGCTGGGATCGACCCGTTTGGTACCCCGGATAGACTGCTGGCTGCCCGTTTAAAGGCTGTAAAAACTGCAATCAAACCTTGGTGTGTGGAAATAAAAAACAATAACCGGTTGACTATCTTAGATCTATCTGAAAGGGTGGAATGTCTTGACACTAAAGCTGAAAACTCATCCCTGTCGGAGGAGGAAATACGCAACAGGGAGCTTTGGGTTAAAACTCTTTGTGAAATGGAAGACAATAATCTGGAAGATCTGAAACAAAGAGCGAAAGTCAAATGGATTGTAGATGGCGATGAAAACTCATCATTCTTCCATGGCGTCATTAAAGGACATAAAAAATACAACAGTATAAACGGGCTTTTATTAGATGGTGTATGGGTCTCGCAACCGGATGAACTAAAAGCGGGGGTAAAAGAGTACTTCCAAAACCTCTTTACTGAAGAGGATCAAAACAGGCCGAAGTTTATTAACAGCGGTTTCAAGACAATCTCTCCGGCCCAAGCGTCGACACTGGTGAAACGTTTCTCGAAAAGCGAAATAAAAGAAGCCGTATGGGAGTGTGGCACGGATAAGGCACCGGGACCTGATGGTTTCACTTTTGGTTTCTTAAAACACTTTTGGGACGTAGTTGAAACCGATTTTTATAACCTACTTGAATACTTCTACGTGCACGGTAAATTAAACCGAGGATGTAACTCTACTTTCATCACGCTAGTACCGAAGTCCTCCAATCCCCAACTGACTAAGGACTTTCGTCCCATTAGTCTTATCGGTTGCATTTCGAAAGTGGTATCAAAAATACTAGCAAATAGGCTCAAAAAAGTGATCGGTGATGTGATAAGCGACACCCAATCGGCATACATAGAAGGGAGAAGCATTTTAGAAGGCCCACTCATTGTGAACGAACTAGTGTCTTGGGGTAAGAAATGTAAGAAAAAAATGCTACTCTTCAAAGTCGACTTTGAAAAAGCCTTCGACTCACTAAGTTGGGGTTTCCTTGACTCGACTCTAGCACAAATGGGTTTCCCCGCGCTTTGGAGAAAATG
The DNA here is from genome assembly GCA_030545235.1 of Helianthus tuberosus. Taxonomy (NCBI): domain Eukaryota; kingdom Viridiplantae; phylum Streptophyta; class Magnoliopsida; order Asterales; family Asteraceae; genus Helianthus; species Helianthus tuberosus. The sequence goes on along the minus strand of CM060413.1, from coordinate 13,260,171 downwards.
GATTACGGGTATTCTTTCTTCAACTCGTTCTTCCATCCTTGTGAACGGATCACCAACACTTGAATTCAGCGTTCAAAGAGGTGTTCGCCAAGGCGACCCACTATCCCCACTTCTATTCATCCTAGCCATGGAGGCTTTGCATGTGGCCTCGGTTAGCGCAAATGAGCAAGGAATCTTCAGTGGGGTAAAAATGTCGAACAATGGGCCGATAATCTCACATTTATTATACGCGGACGACGTCTTGTTTGTGGGTGATTGGTCTGCCTCAAACTTCAACAACATTGCAAGACTGTTGAGATGTTTCCACCTATCGTCCGGTCTTAAAGTCAACTTCAACAAAAGTCAGCTCTTCGGTGTTGGGGTCTCTAGCAGCGACATCACAAGTATGGCTTCTATCCTACAATGCAACACAGGGTCGTTTCCTTTCACTTACCTTGGCCTACCAGTTGGGGCGAATATGGGATTGGTCCGTAATTGGAAACCCGTAATCGAAAGATTCGAAAATAAACTCACTCTTTGGAAGGCAAGGACGTTATCCTTTGGAGGTAGGGCGACTCTCATTGAAGTGGTCCTAGGTAATCTCCCGACATATTTCTTTTCATTATTTAGTGCACCTGTGCAAGTCATTAAACAACTAGAACGTATTCGTCGGAAATTCTTGTGGGGAGGTTGCTTGGAAAAAAACAAAATTAGCTGGGTACCATGGTATAAAGTGGTGGCACCGAAAGAGGAGGGGGGTTTGGGCATTGGAAGTCTTGAAGCTACAAATAAAGCTCTTATGGTCAAATGGAACATTAGATACAAAAATGAAAGTTCGTTGCTCTGGTCAAAACTAATATCGGCATTACACGGAGGTGTAAGATCTCATTCTTCTATTCCTTGTAAGAGAACCATGGGTGGGGTGTGGAAATCAATTGTGAATCTGGGTCGAGCCGTGCAAAACCCAGCTGTAAACGTCAAAGAAAGGATGGTGCCGAAATTGGGGGTGGGCGATAAAACTCTGTTCTGGGTAGACACTTGGATAGGGAATTTATCGCTCCGAGACATTTTTCCAAGGTTGTTCGCAGTAGAAACTGATAAAAGATGCTTGGTACAACAGCGATACAGAACTCTAAACAGAGTGGTAAACTGGTTCTGGGGCGGCTTGACTCCATTGTCTCAACCAGCACTGCTAGCGGAGTGGGCTCTCTGCATGGGTCTACTAAATACAGCCGGGCTCGGGTCGGGCTCTGATCTTTGGATGTGGAAATCGGGTTCAAAAATAGAAGCCTTCTCTGTTCGTGATCTGAGGCTAGAACTTGACCACATCAACTCCATTCCAGAAGCAAAACTGCTGAATTGGTTGCATTGGATCCCCAAGAAAGTCAACTGTTTTTTATGGCGAGTTGTACTAGATCGTATCCCGTCAAGAGAAGCATTAGCTTCGAGGTGTATTGCCCTCCCCTCCTCTACATGCGTCCTGTGCAATGAAGCTCTGGAGTCGACGAACCATTTACTATTCACTTGTGACTTTGCTCATCAGGTTTGGGTTCTGATCTTCCAGTGGATGAAATTACCACTTCCTCGTTTTACACTGAGCATCGTACAACTCCTTGAATTCATTGCGTCCCACAAACTACAAAAAATTCAGAAAAGGGCAGTCGGTGTGGTCGTGGCTGCAACCTGCTGGTACATTTGGCGTATGAGAAACGACCGTATTTTCAATCTCAAGACACCGCAGTTAACAAAGCTGATTGGAGACATAAAGGCATCGTCGTTTCTCTGGGTGAATTCTAGAGCCGGTCTCTTAGATCTAACCTGGGAGAAATGGAGGAGTTTCGTGTGCTGAAACAGTAGACTGTAACTTGGTTGCATTTCTGCATTCTGTAATTTGCATTTATTTTTCCTGTACTGTATGCCTTGAGCTCCTTGCTTAAGTTTTATAAATCCCAGCCTTTCTTCAAAAAAAATTTATAAAGGAAAGGGTACTGATGGACGGATGAGATTCAACTATATGATGATGATCTGACGGCTAAAAGATGGGGTGGTGACGTGTGGTTATAGGTTTTTCCGCTAAAGGCGGTTGCACGAGGAACTTGACTATTTGTTTCTTGGCGTGGAAGTGGAAATTCCCTACCGACCGGTTTTTAAGTCTACGGTTCAATTGACCCGGCCCGGTTACAGATAACCACACCGCCTTGAATTTGGTTCGACTTACCAAACTTCATTTATTAGGCTGGACGGTACCGGGCTCGGCTTGGCCCGTCGCCGACCCAAACATCATTCCACCTGGCGTCGTCGTGTTCCTCGCCCTTTCGACGATTGAGACGGGCATAAAGGACAAACTTTTTGAACGTTGGAACTAGCCGTTAGTTTAAAAAAAAAAAAAATTTCAAATCACATTTTATAAATATACACCATTATTGTTCCACTTTCAACCCAAAATTCTTTCATTCTCTTTCATTTTTTTTACAAATCATCATACTTTTATAAAAAAAAGGCATGTCTTCATCTTCTTCTTCAACGTGGTATTCGTCATATTCGGGTGAGAGCGAAACATTTTTTCCAAACGTCATTATGTACGCAGCTCATATGATCATGGAGGAGGACGAAAAGGCTGAAACGTCGTCACAACGGCAAACTAGGAGAGCCCCCTTAAACCGAGACCGAGAAGGTATTTTAATTTTTTTAGTATATCTTTATTTAAATTTAATAATGAATTTAATTTATTTTTCGTTTTTAATATATATAGCCGGCCATGATAATTTAGTGGCCGATTATTTTGCCGACATACCTGTGTACACGGACGCTATGTTTCGACGTCGGTTCTGAATGAGTCGTCGACTGTTCTTACGGGCCCAGTCTGATCCGTTTTTTCACACTTCGATACGACGCTAGGGGCCAAAGGGAATTCACTACTTTAAAAAAATGTACGTCGGCCATTCCAGGAATCCTCGGAAGCATTGATTGCATGCACTGGCCGTGGCAGAACTGCCCTACTACCTGGCAAGGTCAATATACTCGGGGCGATCACGGTCATCCAACTATAGTTCTAGAGGTTGTTGCGTCACATGATCTCTGGATGTGACATGCTTTTTTTGGTCTTCCGGGTTCACTTAATGACCTTAACATCATCTACCAATCACATATATTTGACGATGTAGTAGCAGAAACAGGTCCAGACACCAGTTTTACGGTTTCGGGGTTGGAATACAGGCGGGGTTACTACCTTGCGGATGGAATATACCCAACGTACTCTACAATCGCTAAAACAATTTCGCACCCGACAGACGATAACATAAAGAAATTTGCGAAGTTTCAAGAGGGGGCGAGAAAAGATATTGAACGGTGTTTTGGGGTTCTAAAAAAATGGCATATTATTGAACATCCAGCACGTTCTGCTACACCACAGAGGCTGCGATGCATTATGTACGCTTGTATCTTGCTGCATAACATGATCATCGAAGACGAAGGTAGAGCGATTTGTGACTACGACGAAAACGCGTCTAACGGGAATTATGTTCCACTTAGTTTGGAACAACAAGATTTAAACGAATTCTCTCAACATAACGAGTACACACATCAAAACCTACAAGCGGACTTGGTGGAGTACATTTGGAACAACGCACAAAACGAACCTAACGTCTACATGCCGGATGAAGTCTAGTAGTTTTTATTATTTTCTTAAGAATATGTTGGTTTTTTAATGTAATGTTGGAATTAATATTTATTTTAAAGTTTATATTATGTAATGTTTGGTTTTTAATATTTATGATTTTATTTTTACATCTTATTTAATAAATGTTAAAAAAGTAGATAAAAAAATTAAGTTGGTGGGGTAGGCTCATCCTCCATTTCTATTGTTTCATCCTTGGGGCCTTCTCCAAGTACTATGACGTGACGCCTATGTGGAGGGTCATCCTCTAAGGACGAGCTTCTCCCATACCGCATAGCCTTAGGCTATGGGGTGTGGGGGTCATGGATTGAAACATTATTTCCATATAAGACCATTAATTAAATGGTACACCACCTCCTTCCTTAATTGATGGTGGTTCACATGGATTAAACCACGAGTACCACGGACCCTCAAATTTGATAATTGTAAGACAAAAATAAATTAAAAAATAAAGTGGATGATGGTTTGGGTCATGACCACACCCTAAGGGTACTGGTTTTGAGTGGTGGATTAAAGATGAATGACATCACACCTATATGGAGGGTCATGACCACACCCTGTAGCCTTAGAGCATTCACATAGTACTCTCTATCTCTATCTATATAATTTTATTAGAAAACATATTTTTCTCTAAATTAAATTTACTTTTCAAAACTCTCTCACATCTAACTCTCTATCTATTTCTCTATATCACTTATTTTATTATTTTTTCTCTTTCCTACATACTCATAATAAAAATATAAGGACATGTATATGAGTCTCTAAATATAAATGCTTATTTTAATATCAATAAAATTTTCTCTATTGTAGAGATTTTAATGTAGTAGTGTTTTTATTGTTTTCTCTATTTCTTCCTCTACATTATATATAATTTACTAATCTAAAGTTTTTCAATGTGAATGCTCTTAAGAAAACAACCCATGGTTCAAGTTACCAAACTTCATTAATTAAGAAAACAACCCATATAAATATGTTGCAAGTTCCATACAATCAATCACACATCTAGTGTGGCATGAATCATTCACATTGTACTCTCTATCTCTATCTATATAATTTTATTAGAAAACATATTTTTCTCTAAATTAAATTTACTTTTCAAAACTCTCTCACATCTAACTCTCTATCTATTTCTCTATATCACTTATTTTATTATTTTTTCTCTTTCCTACATACTCATAATAAAAATATAAGGACATGTATATGAGTCTCTAAATATAAATGCTTATTTTAATATCAATAAAATTTTCTCTATTGTAGAGATTTCAATGTAGTAGTGTTTTTATTGTTTTCTCTATTTCTTCCTCTACATTATATATAATTTACTAATCTGAAGTTTTTCAATGTGAATGCTCTTAAGAAAACAACCCATGGTTCAAGTTACCAAACTTCATTAATTAAGAAAACAACCCATATAAATATGTTGCAAGTTCCATACAATCAATCACACATCTAGTGTGGCATGAATGATATTTTTCATATCAATCAATTACCTGGACATCACTATAATCCTATTCATAGCTATAACATCAATTACTAGTGCCTGGAGAGAGTGTGATGTGGACACAACTTAAATGTATCAAAGACATGGTCGTCCCCAATAATGATAAAAAAAAACTTTTAGACATCGTGCGTAACAAAAAAGGGCTCATTCTCTATGATATAAACTTATCAATTATATATCCAAAAACCATAATATGACGATAACTGATTAATTGTTATAAATAAAAAAAAACAATTGTAATGTAATATAATGATTGAACTAACTTACTTAAACAAATCGTTAGGCTCTCCTAACATTTTCGAAAGCAAAGCTCTCAATCAAAATCAGTAAATCACATAGGTACACAACCATACTTAAAGTTTAAACATCTAAATTAGTTCATTTTACATAAAGATTAAAATTTAAATGCTAATTCTAATTCTAAATCTAAACATCAAAATTTTAACTTCCAATCTTTCAAACATTCAAAGAATATAATTAAACATGGAAGAAATCATCATTCATTGTCATCAAAAATCAAAATTTTACATTCAAATTTGCAATTCCACACCTGATCAATGATTCATGAAGCATGAGTGCAATTGCAAACCCTAGGTGAATTTTCTGTTGGATTCGGTATATCTTCTGATTCTAAACACGAAACGTCGCAAAGAATGAAAACCTAATTGCTTATGATAATGATGATGATGTCACACCCTGACTTTTGCGTAAGCGTTATTACGGTGTGACTTTCTTAATACCATTGCATTCAATCATAACAACAACTATATGATAAAACCATAGATTTGTCATCCATTAAATAAGTTTGAAAACATCACCACATCATTGTTTAAACATAGACTTCAAATTCAAGTTTTACAAACCATACGAATTATTTAAGAGTTCACTAAGTACTCATCAAAAGAAAGAAAGTAATTAAAACCAAGGTTTGGAAGATGTGTCTCGTCCAGGAATAAGACACCCAACCCAAACCTCAAAACCATGGATGACATCTTTATTCATAACGCAGCATGAAACTTCCAACGCCCGCCAGATCCACTTACTAATTCCCTGAAATACATGTATTTTGAAAACATCAACAAAAGTTGAGCGAGTTCGTGTGTTTGTTTGTGTGTATGAATAAACCTTTGAAACCATTGTAAGTATGTATGTAAGTTTGTAAATCCCGGTATGAAAGCAACAAGGAAAAACAGATCACCAATGGTTTGCAAGGCCATTGATATGTGTGACGTGATGCAGGAATCTCAAACCTAGCAAATTTTGCACCGGGCTTCCGGCTGTAAGACATAGTCTACCCATGGGCTAACCCTGGTCCAACATGGGCGGGGTTCGCTACACCCAAATAGATCTATCACTCATGTCCCTCGGTCCTATTACGAGGATTGATGGCCTTAAGCGTTATACCCACCACTCACATGATATAAGTGTACCCTTCCTTAGCTAACCATACCAAATAATAACATTTGTAAATAGTTATAACATGTACTTCACCCCCGAAGTTATAAAACTGAAAACAATTAAAGAAAAAAAGGGGAACACGAAACTCACAGTCTTGCGTCTTCAACAATCGTAACTCGAGCTTCTCCGGTAAACACGACTACCTACAACGTACTAATGTCTATTAGACGAACGGGCCGTGCCTTGTTTCAGTATTTAGGTTTCTGAGTTACATTTCTTTGATATTATTCCAAGTTACATAATTATTGTCAAAATAATTAATATTTTAACTTAAATTATATTTATTAAATTCTGGAATAATTGTTAAACCATATTATTGTAATAATACTTCCCAAGTATTTATTCTTGTATATCCTTCCCAAGGATGGGGGTATTTGTATTCGTATTCTTGTATTTGTATATTTTTGCCATGTATTGGTGTCGTATTCCGGTGTGTAGTTATACGCGTGTGAAGACGTATTTTATTGTATTCATTAAGTATTCATATAGTTATACGCGTGTGAAGACGTATTTTATTGTATTCATTAAGTATTCATATACTTAAATTTATATTAAACTTTCTGGAATGTTATTTCTAAATAAAGTCCACCAATATACATATTTCCAAAATATATATTTAAGAAATATTACTTAGAAAAATTAGTTATAATTTTTCTTTTGGCAAAAATATTTGTAGTTCCAAAATAATATATTTTCAAGTCTAACTTAGAAAATATATATAAATTTATTTTTATCCAAAAATAGTGTATTTCAAGTTTACTCAAGAAAATATATATTTTTCCCCAAAAATAATATATCTTCTTATAATTCCAAGGAAATATATATATATATATATATATATATATTTATACTTGTAAAAAATGTTATATTTTTACTTTGTCAAAATATGATATACTCTTGTAGTAACTGTAAAAATCGTATTTTCATTTCTTTGTGTCCAAAATATTATTTACCAAAATATATTTTGTGAACATATTTTCCGGAATATTTTGTAAGTTACATTTCTTGTTTGGTTTCGCCAATATTTTGTGTGTAACTTGTACACTTATTCCTTGAGATTTTGGTAATATTTTGGATTGTAATCCTTGGTATTTTGATGTGTTACATTATTTCATGCCCTAAAATAATATAACTAATACACAAAGTCTACAAATAATCACACACATTGTGTCTTCAAAATATATATTTCCAAATACATACTTAGTCACTTTTATTTATGAAAACCAACCTCCAATATTTGTATTTTTGTAACAAAAAATTATGGCAAAGTTTATGTAACCATTTATTGTTGAAAATACACTTGTAAGTGTATGTTTATAAATATTTTTCTAAGTGTTTATATTTTTAGAAAATTTTGCCATAGTTTTCCCTAAAAATGGAGGTTTCCATGCTTTCAAGCATATCATTTTCTTTTGTAAAAATCACCACAATCAATTTACAATCAATTCTTAACAACTTATACTTACCAATTTTGCCAAAACCATGCTTAATCTACCTCTTCATGAAGTTGAAAGTTTATGAAAATTTGTAGTAACTTGGTAGTGTGTTTAGGGAGTTTAGTTACCCTTTAAAGTGGGGTTGTTTATTTAAAAACATCATTCTTGAAAGACTTAGATGTTTACAACTTGTAATCTTGTTTTACAAAAATGTTTCTTTATGAAATTTTCTTGTTACACAAGTGTTTCTACACTTGTTTAACCACCAAAAATAGTGTTTGTTCATGTAAGAACCAAGTTTTAACAAAACTTATATTTTAACTTGGTTTCTTTAGAATAATCCATGAAATATTTAGATCTACAAGATTAACAATATACTTTGATCATTACTTTACAAGAAAACATTATGTTTCTTTCAAGTTCATGCTTTATGTGTGGATGATCCATCATCCTACAACAATTTCTATTCTCACATCTTGCTAGATTATGTTTTCAATCATGATCTAGCAATATCATATGATGATCAACATCAATTCTACAAACAATCAATGATCAACAAGCATAACAACTCATATTCATCAAGATTACTTCACATTTTAAGCTTATGTTCATATTTACTTCTCATGATCTTTAGTATTCTTCAAGATTAGTTACTTGTAACATCTTTTAACCTACTAAAATAGAAGCAAAATGGAGTGTACTAGGATCTTACCACTAGCTCAAGGCTAGGGATGATTCAAGAATAGAAATGAAGAGGATAAAAGCAAACAAGAGGGGTCCTTCAAGATCCAAAGCCACCAAGCTTCCTTATACATCCTCTAGCACCTTTGTATGTGTGTAGATTGTATGAAGATGAAGGAATGAAGGTGAGTGTATGGGGGATGGGTTTCGGCCGAGAGCTCCCAATGGGGAAGAAGAAAGATTAAGTGTGTTGTGTGAAATGAGATTAGGACCCTCATGTTCTTCTTATAACCAAGTCAAGCCATTAACCCTTGTATATCGTGTTTAGTAAAGTAATAGCATATCCAATATAATATTGAAGTAAAATCTACATGGTGGGGGCCATGTATGGCCGTGAGATAGGTGGGGGGGGGGTCTAGGTGTAGGTTTTAACCATTTAGTTTCAATCTAGTTCAATCTTAAGTATCGGTTACGTGTTTCAGTTATTAGATATTTTTAGGAGGTGTTATGATGTTCGGGATCATAACTAGCTTGGAAACATTAAAACAGTGCTTCTAGTGTAAATTTGATATTTCGGGTAGTGTCCGGTTGTTCGGTTGGATACTGATTCGTTAAAGTGCTAAACTTGCAGTTTAGTGTGCTTTATGTATCCTTTTGTGATACTTTTAATTCCCGACACTTAGGAAAGCATTCAGGACCATTTTACCATATTTCTGCATAATATAAGTATGTTAAAATGCTAATTTATGCTGAATTTTGCTGAATTCAGCACTTTGGGTGAGTTTTAGGCACTTTCCGGCACTTAAACTATCACCTAGAAAAGCAGTTATGTGTTCCTTACTTCCCTACACTCTATACTAGAGTAGTACTTAGTTTCTGGCTCACACTGGGTCTCAAAACACTGTCTGTCTATGTGCTGAGTTTTGTCAGCATTTGCTGATTTATCTGATTACTGTGCCAACTGTGCTTTGTGCATCATTTATGTCGATATGTTTGCATGCAGTAATGATATGACATTATGCAATATGTGATGCACATGTAAATATAATGCAGTAATCAGAAAGCAGTTAATTGTAATTTCAGCACAGTCATTAAGCACTAATCAAGATTAATTAATTGTACGGATACCTGGATTTTTGACAGTTGTCACATTCTCCCCCTGTTAAGAAAATTTCGTCCCGAAATTTTAAGCTTTACTACTAGCAGCAGGGGTGTTAGGGAATAAATGCGGGTACTTAGCTTTCATACGGTCTTCACGCTCCCAAGTAAACTCTAGGCCGTGACGCACGTTCCATCGAACCTTAACAAGTTTAACACTACTCCTCCGAGTTTTGTTAACTTTCCAATCCGTAACCTCAACGGGTTCTTCGGTAAAATGTAGTGTGTCGTCAATGTGAACTTCGTCGGCAGGAATAACCACCGTTTCTTGAGTTGGACTTTTCTTTAGGTTAGATACATGGAATGTATCATGAACACCATTTAGTTCCGCATGTAGTTCCAACTTGTCAGCCACAGTACCAATCCTTTCCAGGATTCTGAACGGTCCAATGAATCGTGGGTTTAACTTTCCACGCTTCCCAAAGCGTGGCTCACATTTCCAAGGTGAGACTTTCAACAATACCATATCTCCCACTTCAAATTCCAAAGGTTTCCTTATTTGGTCCGCATAACTCTTTTGTCGGTCACGAGCCGCCTTAATGCGCTCTCAGATCTGTATGATCTTATCTGTCATTTCTTGAACCAATTCGGGACCAACTAGCTGTCTATCGCCCGCATCTGCCCAGCACATCGGCCATCGACACTTCCGTCTATAAAGAGCTTCAAACGGTGTAGCTTGAATGCTTGTATGGTAGCTGTTGTTATAGGAGAATTCAGCCAAGGGTAGGTGAATGTCCCAACTGCCACCTAAATCCATCACACAAGCACGCATCATGTCTTCTAGCGTTTGAATCATTCTCTCGCTATGACCGTCTGTCTGTGGGTGAAATGCCGTGCTCAAGTTCAACTGAGAACTAAACGCTTCTTGGAAAGATTGCCAAATCCTTGACACAAATCTTCCGTCTCTGTCAGAAATAATCGAGATAGGTACTCCATGACGTGCAACTATCTCCCTCAGGTACAACTCAGCTAGCTTACCCGAGTTATCCTTTTCTCTGATCGGCAGAAAGTGGGCAGATTTTGTCAGACGGTCTACGATTACCCAAATCAAGCTCAAGTCCAGGCTCGACGTCATGTGGGGGAATCGGTGCAGCTGACATGGCTGTATCATCATCAGTATCAATGGCGTAACGTCGCAGTCCCACTGCATGCAAGGCGGTGGATGACACAGACTCGAAGGAATCTGGAACAGAATGATCAGAGGAAACCTCAATAATAGGAATCTCAACGAGTTGAACAACAATGACATCCTCAGCTAAAACTCCATCACCCTGGGCATCATCAGGGGGACCATCAATAAAAAGATCGACATCATCATCAGACAAGTCATCAAAAGGCAAATCCTCGAAAGGAAAGGCCGCAAGAGGCAAAGGGGCGAGGATCGGTGCCACGACATGCTCACCATCGGGATGTCCGAGGATGAGATGGTCCTGGTCAGGAATAGGAACAAGAAAGGGATCCTCGTCGGGGATACCATCAGCATGCGGTAAATCATCGCCAAAGTCGGGCAGCGCAAAAGGCTGAAAGTCGTCGTCGTCATCCGGCATCATCTCCGGGTCACTCTCGGTGTCAGAGGTAAAGATCTCTGGCTCTGGGACGATCTCATCGTCAGAAACAATGGCCATGGGGTCGACAGTATCAGATAGTCCACTCTCAGAGTGTCTGTAACAAAACAAATCACAACATATGCACATATATCAACAATCATCAGTAAGCATGTAATTAATAACAACGTATTCACGTATCCATCCTAGTCTTCCCAGACTATCCCACCCAGTCTCCCAGACTGAACTACCCAGTCTCCCAGACTAAACCGTCTAGTCTCTCAGACTAAACTCCCAGTTTCTCAAACTGAACTACCCAGTCTCTCAGACTGTACTTCCCAGCCTCTCAGACTGAATCATAAACATAAACTTTGAAATGTGTTTCGTGTCTTTTGTTTGTAAAAATGTTTGTTTCCCTGGATCTGGGCGTTTCGTGTATGCAAATGAAAACATGTATGTAAAAACGTTTTCGTGAGAGCCCTAATGATTGTAGTCTAGACTCGAGAAGGAATCCTAGTTCGCTACAATCGAAGCTCTGATACCAAGCTGTCACACCCTGACTTTTACGGAAGCGTGATTATGGTGTGACTTTCTTAATACCATTGCATTCAATCATAACAACAACTATATGATAAAGCCATAGATTTCTCATCCATTAAATAAGTTTGAAAACATCACCACATCATTGTTTAAACATAGACTTCAAATTCAAGTTTTACAAACCATACGAATTATTTAAGAGTTCACTAAGGACTCATCAAAAGATAATAATTAAAACCAAGGTTTGGAAGATGTGTCTCGTCCAGGAATAAGACACCCAACCCAAACCTCAAAACCATGGATGACATCTTTATTCATAACGCAGCATGAAACTTCCAATGCCCGCCAGATCCACTTACTAATTCCCTGAAGTACATGTATTTTGAAAACATCAACAAAAGTTGAGCGAGTTCGTGTGTTTGTTTGTGTGTATGAATAAACCTTTGAAACCATTGTAAGTATGTATGTAAGTTTGTAAATCCCAGTATGAAAGCAACAAGGAAAAACAGATCACCAATGGTTTGCAAGGCCATTGATATGTGTGACGTGATGCAGGAAGCTCAAACCTAGCAAATTTTGCACCGGGCTTCCAGCTGTAAGACATAGTCTACCCATGGGCCAACCCTAGTCCAACATGGGCGGGGCTCGCTACACCCAAATAGATCTATCACTCATGTCCCTCGGTCCTACTACGAGGATTGATGGCCTTAAGCGTTATACCCACCACTCACATGATCTAAGTGTACCCTTCCTTAGCTAACCATACCAAATAATAACATTTGTAAATAGTTGTAACATGTACTTCACCCCTGAAGTTATAAAACTGAAAACAGTTAAGGAAAAAAGGGGGAACACGAAACTCACAGTCTTGCGTCTTCAACAATCGTAACTCGAGCTTCTCCGGTAAACACGACTACCTACAACGTACTAATGTCTATTAGACGAATGGGCCGTGCCTTGTTTCAGTATATAGGTTTCTGAGTTACGTTTCTTTGATATTATTCCAAGTTACATAATTATTGTCAAAATAATTAATATTTTAACTTAAATTATATTTATTAAATTTTAGAATAATTGTTAAACCATATTATTGTAATAATACTTCCCAAGTATTTATTCTTGTATATCATTCCCAAGGATGGGGGTATTTGTATTCGTCTTCTTGTATTTGTATATTTTTGCCACATAATGGTGTCGTATTTCGGTGTGTAGTTATACGTGTGTGAAGACGTATTTTATTGTATTCATTAAGTATTCATATACTTAAATTTATATTAAACTTTCCGGAATGTTATTTCTAAATAAAGTCCACCAATATACATATTTCCAAAATATATATTTAAGAAATATTACTTAGAAAAATTAGTTATAATTTTTCTTTTGGCAAAAATATTTGTAGTTCCAAAATAATATATTTTCAAGTCTAACTTAGAAAATATATAGAAACTTATTTTTATCCAAAAATAGTGTATTTCAAGTTTACTCAAGAAAATATATATTTTTCCCCGAAAATAATATATCTTCTTATAATTCCAAGGAAATATATATATATTTATACTTGTAAAAAATGCTATATTTTTCCTTTGTCAAAATATGATATACTCTTGTAGTAATTGTAAAAATCATATTTTCATTTCTTTGTGTCCAAAATATTATTTACCAAAATATATTTTGTGAACATATTTTCCGGAATATTTTGTAAGTTACATTTCTTGTTCGGTTTTGCCAATATTTTGTGTGTAACTTGTACACTTATTCCTTGAGATTTTGGTAATATTTTGGATTGTAATCCTTGGTATTTTGATGTGTTACATTATTTCATGCCCTAAAATAATATAACTAATACACAAAGTATATAAATAATCATACACATTGTGTCTTCAAAATATATATTTCCAAATACATACTTAGTCACTTTTATTTATGAAAACCAACCTCCAATATTTGTATTTTTGTAACCAAAAATTATGGCAAAGTTTATGTAACCATTTATTGTTGAAAATACACTTGTAAGTGTATGTTAATAAATATTTTTCTAAGTGTTTATATTTTTAGAAAATTTTGCCATAGTTTTCCCTAAAAATGGAGGTTTCCATGCTTTCAAGCATATCATTTTCTTTTGTAAAAATCACCACAATCAATTTACAATCAACTCTTAACAACTTATACTTACCAATTTTACCAAAACCATGCTTAATCTACCTCTTCATGAACTTGAAAGTTTATGAAAATTTGTAGTAACTTGGTAGTGTGTTTAGTGAGTTTAGTTACCCTTTAAAGTGGGGTTGTTCGGTTGGATACTGATTCGTTAAAGTGCTAAACTTGCAGTTTAGTGTGCTTTATGTATCATTTTGTGACACTTTTAATTCCCGACACTTAGGAAAGCATTCAGGACCATTTTACCATATTTCTGCATAATATAAGTATGTTAAAATGCTGATTTATGCTGAATTTTGCTGAATTCAGCACTTTGGGTGAGTTTTAGGCACTTTCCGACACTTAAACTATCACCTAGAAAAGCAGTTATGTGATCCTTACTTCCCTACACTCTATACTAGAGTAGTACTTAGTTTCTGGCTCACACTGGGTCTCAAAACACTGTCTGTCTATGTGCTGAGTTTTGTCAGCATTTGCTGATTTTTCTGATTACCGTGCCAACTGTGCTTTGTGCATCATTTATGTCAATATATTTGCATGCAGTAATGATATGACATTATGCAATATGTGATGCACATGTAAATATAACGCAGTAATCAGAAAGCAGTTAATTGTAATTTCAGCACAGTCATTAAGCACTAATCAAGATTAATTAATTGTACGGATACCTGGATTTTTGACAGTTGTCACATTCTCCCCCTGTTAAGAAAATTTCGTCCCGAAATTTTAAGCTTTACTACTAGCAGCAGGGGTGTTAGGGAATAAATGCGGGTACTTAGCTTTCATGCGGTCTTCACGCTCCCAAGTAAACTCTGGGCCGCGACGTGCGTTCCATCGAACCTTAACAAGTTTAACACTACTCCTCTGAGTTTTGTTAACTTTCCAATCCGTAACCTCAACTGGTTCTTCGATAAAATGTAGTGTGTCGTCAATGTGAACTTCGTCGGCAGGAATAACCACCGTTTCTTGAGTTGGACTTTTCTTCATGTTAGATACATGGAATGTATCATGAACACCATTTAGTTCCGCAGGTAGTTCCAACTTGTAAGCCACAGTACCAATCCTTTCCAGGATTCTGAACGGTCCAATGAATCGTGGGTTTAACTTTCCACGCTTCCCAAAGCGTGCCTCACCTTTTCCAAGGTGAGACTTTCAACAAAACCATATCTCCCACTTCAAATTCCAAAGGTTTCCTTCTTTGGCCCGCATAACTCTTTTGTCGGTCACGAGCCGCCTTAATGCGCTCTCGGATCTGTATGATCTTATCTGTCGTTTCTTGAACCAATTCGGGACCAACTAGCTGTCTATCGCCCACATCTGCCCAGCACAGCGGCGATCGACACTTCCGTCCGTAAAGAGCTTCAAACGGTGCAGCTTGAATGCTTGTATGGTAGCTGTTGTTATAGGAGAATTCAACCAAGGGTAGGTGATTGTCCCAAGTGCCACCTAAATCCATCACACAAGCACGCAGCATGTCTTCTAGCGTTTGAATCGTTCTCTCGCTCTGACCGTTTGTCTGTGGGTGAAATGTCGTGCTCAAGTTCAACAAAGAACCAAACGCTTCTTGGAAAGATTGCCAAATCCTTGACACAAATCTTCCGTCTCTTTCAGAAATAATCGAGATAGGCACTCCATGACGTGCAACTATCTCCCTCAGGTACAGCTCAACTAGCTTACCCGTGTTATCCTTTTCTTTGATCGGCAGAAAGTGGGCAGATTTTGGCAGACGGTCTACGATTACCCAAATCGTGTCATGACCTCTGGGTATCCTTGACAGCTTTTTTATAAAATCCATTGAAATTTGCTCCCATTTCCACATGGGTATCTCAGGTTGCTGCAGAAGACCTGAAGGCTTCTGATACTCAGCCTTCACTTTGGCACAAGTTAAACATTTTCCAACATAAGTTGCAACATCACCTTTCAGTCTTGGCCACCAGTTGAAATCCTTCAAATCTTGGTATATCTTGTCCGATCCTGGGTGGATCGAGTACCTTGACTTATGAGCTTCATCAAAAATCACGTCTCTAAGACCACCAAAGAGGGGAACCCAAATTCGTTTCATGAAACACAATGTTCCTTCCCCATTGGGTACCAACTAGTTCTCCATCCCACGGAGATATTCATCCTTCAAGTTTTCCTTTTTAAGAGCTTTTCTCTGCGCAGCACGAATGCGCTACGAGAGGTCTGTCTGTATAATCATTTTCAAAGCCCGAACCCTTATGGGCTTAATCCTCTCTTTTTGACTCAAGGCGTCTGCCACCACATTCGCCTTTCCTGGGTGATATTTGATTTCACAATCATAATCGTTTGACGACTCCACCCATCGGCGCTGTCTCATATTAAGCTCTTTCTAATCGAATATGTGCTGTGAGCTCTTGTGATCTGTAAAGATCGTACAACGCGTACCATACAAATAATGTCGCCAAATCTTCAAAGCAAACACCACAGCGCCTAGTTCCAAATCATGTGTGGTGTAGTTCTTCTCATGAACCTTTAGCTGGCGCGAAGCATAAGCGAAAACCTTCTGTCGTTGCATCAGCACACAACCCAATCCCTGACACGAGGCGTCACAGTACACCACGAAGTCATTGGTGCCTTCGGGTAGGGATAAAATAGGTGCATCGCAAAGCCTGTTCTTCAGCAACTGAAAAGCTTCCTCTTGTTTATCTCCTCGTTCGTACTTCTTATCCTTCTGAGTAAGGGATGTCAGCGGTTGAGCGATTTTAGAAAAATCCTCAATGAATCTGCGATAATATCCTGCCAAACCCAAAAATTGTCGGATTTCGGTTGGCGTCTTTGGAGTTTCCCAATTCTTAATCGCCTCGATCTTGGTGGGATCCACATGGATTCCATCTTCATTCACTACATGACCGAGGAATTGTACCTCACGCAACCAGAACTCGCACTTTGAGAACTTTGCGTATAGTTTTTCCTTCTTGAGCAACTCTAAAATGGTTCTAAGGTGTTGTTCGTGCTCTTCCTTCGTCCTTGAATAGATCAAAATATCATCGATAAATACAATCACGAATTTATCGAGATATGGCTTGCAGACTCTATTCATCAAATCCATAAACACTGCTGGCGCGTTTGTCAAACCAAACGACATCACTAGAAACTCATAATGTCCATAACGAGTTCTAAAAGCTGTCTTCGGTATACTTTCTTCTTGAATTCGCAGCCGGTGATAACCTGATCGAAGATCGATCTTGGAGTAGTAACTTGAACCTTGTAGTTGATCGAAGAGATCATCAATCCTTGGCAAAGGATACCGATTCTTGATAGTTAACTTGTTTAGCTCTCGGTAGTCGATACACATACAAAAGCTACCGTCCTTTTTCTTGACAAATAGAACTGAAGCTCCCCAAGGCGAGAAGCTTGGTCTAATAAATCCCTTGTCTAAAAGCTCTTGAAGTTGTGTCGACAGCTCTTGCATTTCGGAAGGTGCAAGTCGGTAAGGTGCCTTGGCCACAGGCGCGGCGCCTGGAACCAAGTCAATGTGGAATTCGACTTGTCGTTGCGGTGGCAATCCTGGCAAGTCTTCGGGGAAGACTTCAGGATATTCCCTTACAACTAGGATATCTTCCAGCTTCGGCTCTTCGACTTCTTTATCCACAACGTGCGCCAAGAAGGCAACACATCCTTTCTGCAACCATTTTCGGGCCTTCAAACAACTGATAATCCTTAGAGGCGTATCATGCTTCTCTCCATGCACTACAATCGTCTCTCCATTCGCCATCGGGACGCGAATGATCTTCTCATGGCATACGATCTCAGCTCGGTTACTCGACAACCAATCCATTCCAACTACCACGTCAAAGCTTCCCAACTCGACTGGCAGAAGATCAAGCGTAAACTCACGCTCTCCAAGTTCTATTACACAACCTCTAATTACTTCATTTGCTTCTACTAGCCTTCCATTAGCTAGCTCTATCGAATACGGAATATCTAGCTTACTAGCTACTAACCCAAGTATTTTCTTAAATTCTAGGGATACAAAGCTATAATCGGCACCAGTATCAAACAGTACAGATGCAAAGTGTTGGTTGATAGGGAACGTACCCGTGACTACGTTCGGATCCTGGCGAGCTTCCCTAGCTCCAATGTTAAAGACTCTCCCCTGAGCTTGGTTGTTCTTTGGGCACTCTCTCTTGAAATGCCCAACATCTCCGCAACTAAAGCATCCTTGCTTGTTTCCAGTACCACCTTGGGAGTTGTTTTGGTTGCGGTTTCCATTACCAGCTGGGTTCCCTGTACCACCAAGATTACCATGTAACAACCCTCGGTAAAACCAACACTCTCATAATATTTCCGACGCTCTAGTATATCTTAAAATGTCCCAATATGTCTTTAAAATACACCTCGTATGTGAAAACCGAGCCTCAAATACAATATAGCATTAAAAATAAAATAAAAAAATCTGATTTTTAAGCTGAGGCGGGCCGCGTAGACCCACCCCAACACTCACGCGGGCGGTATCAAGGCTGAAACTTGATTCCAGTGGAATTTCAAGTTAAGGCGGGCTGCGTAAGCTCACCTTAACATCTACGCGGGCCGTGTAAGATCAACAACGCAGCGACACCAGAGGCCGGCACGTGTCGACATCGTGGCAAGTCTATGCGATGACCCGGATCACCTAAACCCTACCCGGCTACGACGCGGGCCGCGTAAGCCCCTCTTATCTTTTACGCGGGCCGCGTGAGACCCAGTTTCAGCAACTATATAAGCAGGCATCGGGTTTCAGTATTCCTCGTTCATTTCTTTTCTTTCTTAAGCGAATTTCTGAAGATATAGGCATAATATTCAAGTATTATACCCCTTAATTAGCGAGGTTCTGCTCCGTTGTAAGTATTATAACCCCAGTTTCGTAATAGATACGATGCCCGATTGATTTAGGGTTCCGTAACAACTGTCGTGGTTCTGCCCGACGTAGTTGTTGGAATGCCGTCTCGGGGAGGGTATCAATAATATTTTCAAAGGGTTATGATACTAACATATGTACATTTGTGTAAATTACAGACTATTCCCAGGAAACCCTTACGCGAAGTCTAAGCTAGCAATGTGAGTTTATCCTCTTTTTGTTAACCTTTTTGTAATATTTTACAAAACCTTAATTGTTTTACAATGTGATTAAGCGGTGATTGAGTCTTTGTAGTTCTTCAATTACTGCCGGTATGTTGGGGTTTTGTATACAAAATTTACTACTGCAAGTAGTAAGTCGGGATGACAGTACGTTACCATTGGACGAAGAGTTAGCCAATGTGTAATATGACCCGCAAGTCATGATTGACAGTACTGAATGAGTAATTGTGTAGAAATAAACAATGTGATCGCTCTCAATACTGTTTTAATTGATAAAATGTTTCTTGATTAAACTGGGATTCACTCACCAGTATTTCCCGCTGACAAATGTTTTTAAAACGCGTTTCAGGTAACACAATGTGACAGCCAATTAGTAAAAAGCCAGCTGGAGAGCACTGAAGGCTTGGGAAAAATGTGGCTATAAAAGTTACCTAAAAGACGATGTTTTAAATTCAATAAAATAGGGTTTATCCCTATAAACGTATTGTAATAAGAAACTTGGGTTTTGCCCATGTGATTATTAATATTAAATATGGTGGTTTTACTCTGATAAACATTTCCTAACTACGGTCCTGATGTAATTTCCGCTGCCAAATTAACAAGCTGATACCATCGAAACTCTGAGTTCGCGTCCGCCCGTTCCCGGGACAGATAAGGGATCGGGGGTTGCGACAGAAGGTGGTATCAGAGCCTAGCCACTGGTCTGAGCCAAAGAAGTGTTCTGCTGACACTTAAATTCTAAATTTTGTGTTAGGAAATAAATTACGGAAATACGTGCATAATTGTATTTATTTGTTATGTGTTATTTGACTATTTGTTAGTTTACAGTATGAGGGATCAAGGACCCTCAGACATGAGTCGTCAGTTGTCTGATTCACCTAGGAGTGAAGGTACCTCTTCACAGCCTGCCCTTTCTGGGTATTCTGCTGATCAGGAAGAAAGAATGTTTGCTTTTAAAGCTCAGTCAGAAGAGCCATTCCCTCATAAGAAATGAGGATGGTTCAGTAAGGAAGCTTTTGCGCGTAGGAAAAAAATGAGAAAGTTGCAACAGCAAAGAGTTTTAGCAGCCGCTAAACGAAAGACAGATGCCCATACACAGGATATGCTTAATAGAAGCCTAGCCAATTTTCATATCCTAGCTACAACTGCTGCTGACCCAAGTCTGGAACAACTAGTAGCCCCATAACCACTAAACCCAAACCAACCCATGGAAATAGAAAACCTTGAAAACCAAGTGGAGATGCATGACTTCAACACAGAGGAAATACCTAGGGTACCTGCACCAAACCCCCTAGACCCAAATTACGACCCCTGGTGGGACGATAATAGGGACTTTGTGCAACGTTACCCGATACATGAAGACACACCCATACAGAACATAGGAGCCTACCCAGGTATGGACCCTTTAGATCCCTATTACCACGATGAATATATTAGGAAGATCTTAGAAGATCCTTACCGATTTCAGGCACTTTCACCCCCATATCTGGAACCCGCACCCCAGATTCCGAACTCAGTCCTAGAACCTGCACCCCCAATGAGTGCAGAAAACGTCCAAGAACTTAGGACATTTGGTGAGGAAATTTTAGAAAGCAGTGAGAGAATGCGACAGGTGGGAGAGCGTCTCGTATGGAAATACGATGAGCGCAATATGGATTTTTGGATAAATCCATATCCGTGATGTGATAGAGGAGTTGGTAATAGTAATAATAATAATATAATAAAATAAAAATAAAATAAAATATGTGTGTACGGATGCCTATTACTATTAGTGTGATTCTATTTCTGTTGGTATTGTAATTTTTATTTCAGTACTAGCGTGTAATGGATGCATAATAGTATATGGAAATAGAGTAAAAGTCGCAATGATCGGCGTTTTAGTCCAAATAGTTTCAAGCGTTGTTATTTTAGTCCACTAGGTTAACTCCATCCCTTTTTATGTTAGCTAAAAGGGTAATTCGATCATTTTATATGGTCGAATTGCTATTCTAGTTAACAGAATTACATATAAGATGACCGAAATGCCCTTCTAGTTAACAAAATAAAGGGATGGAGTTAACTTAGTGGACTAAAATGGCAACATTTAAAACTATTTGGACTAAAATGGCAACGTTTCAAACCTTTGAACTAAACTGGCAAAATGGCTCAAACCACAGTGACTAAAATGGCGTTTAACTCTATTAAGAAAAATGAAAACTCTTTCTAGAGCATGATAAGAAAAAAAATAAGTGTACCGGATAATTATTTCATAAGTTTGCAATCTTTTACTCATTATAATTGATATCCAACTTGCTTCTAAAGTGCTTAATAATTCTCATTATAATCACTAATTCTCTACAAAGTTTCTTAATTAATTTTACATTGTTAGCCAATGAAGTAATCAAATAATTTTCATTAAATACATAAGAGACTTTGTTGCATATTTGTAACAACTATAAAGTTTTAGGTATTCATAAACAAAAAACTAAACATAAATCATATGTGCTATACCATTCAAAATCATTTGTTTTGCAAATAATATAAAAACAATTCACGATTGTATGAACCATTTCTTTTTTGCAAATCGAATCAGGTAGTGAAAACAGGTAGTGAAGACTGCTTGTGTATGTTGAAGCCCATGTTAATCTAATTTTTAACAACAAATTTCTTTTAATTCTTATCGTCTGTTGGACTCGAACCCAAGACCTTCCCCTCTCAAACACATGTGTTTAAAGGTTTTGTCTTTGCAAATGGACCACCACATCATTGGTTATGATATTAACATTGAATATTGATATACACATTTATTGTCAATCTTTACAACATTAAACAAAATAGTAAATGTTAAACAACATACAGTAGAAGTTCTATAATTTAATAATCCATAAATTAATAATCTCGAATAAATTAATAATTTATCCGGTCCCAACTTGGGACCAGTATAAAATTGGACCCCAATCGATAAAATAATAAGGTTATGCGTAGTGGGGAAAAAAAGGGGCGCCATCTTCAACATAACCCCCCCATAACGCCCCGAACACCATTACGGGGGGCGTTATGAGGCAAAAAATCTTGGTGGGCGCGATATCCATGGCGCCGTTATGGGGGAATCTTTCAAAATTTGGACCAATCAAATTTAAGCAATCTTTTTTATATTAATTAATAAAATTGAAAATTATTAAATAGGTAATGATTAGGCGTGGGCTTTATGACTACGGGCTTAAATGCATAACGCCCCATAACGCCCACCCGCACACGTGGCGCGCCACGTGTCGCATAACGCCCACAAAGGGGGGGTTATGACTACACATGGCCTAAGATAATAATTTTTTTAAAATCCCAATGTAAATATATTGGTTCCAACGAAACTATAAATGAATAATTAATAATATATTTCAAAATTTTAGGATTGTCTAGTAAAAAATGAATTTATAGTCACTTAGTTTTTTGTGAACTTCAAATCTATATTGAGTTCATCTTTAAATCTCTCCAGTGCACTTAAAAGTTGAGGCACTGTATTTTCGTATTGCAACAAAAGGTTGTGAAGAGTTGTTGTCACTTGCAATACTTCTTTCCGAGTGACCGGTTCCAAAGATACTGAATCATCATCAACCGGATTTTGAATGGTATCCGCCATAATTTCTTCAATGCATTGAACCTCATAACATTCGTTATTTTCACCTGGATGATCCAACAACTCATTCACATCCATTTTGTGCCGATAATGCATTCCCCAAATACCATCAACGCCTGTATCGATAACTATGCAAAACAACTCATAATGAAGCATCAAACGCTAAAAAAACAAACTAAACAAGATGGAAGAACGTACCTTCGGCATCAACAAGGCTCCTTGCTCACAAGACGTGCAGTTCTAAGGGTAGCTCTTGGCTTAACCCAACAATTAAGACTATCTCTATTAGGCCCTTAGATGCACTTACCATTGGAGCTCATCCATGCTTAAAGCCCCTTAGATGAGATGCCTTTGCACAAAGGCATATATTTGTCCTGGTTCATGTGATGAGGTGGGCCCAAAGTGAAAAAAAGAAAAGTTTTATTGAAACATTGGTATAATATACCAATGGGTAGTTGATGAGGTGAAAATTAAGATGGGTAAGGATATTTATAGGGTTGGAGATGAAATTGGAGTTTTTAATGATTCGTAAGGATATTATGTGGCAGATGACGTGACAGCTAAAGGCGCCTAAGGACACCTTTGGCATTGGAGATAATCTAAGTATCTTGTTTTGGTTGATTATTTAGGATTAAACATGTCACCATTACGTTGTTCATAAACGCACTTTAAATATGATTTCTTAAAGTACTATGGGACTTGCAAAGAGCTCAATAACAATAACCACCACAAATGCAAAATCACAGTGAACACGTTCTATTTATCACAACAACTAACCAAGTTACAAGAATCCAATGTGACAGATCTGGGTGGATTCGAACCACCAACCTCTCAGGTAATGACCCGAGCGCTCTTCCCAATTTAGAGCTTACAGATCTAGAATATCAACAGGTGCATGGGACAA
This sequence comes from Helianthus tuberosus, assembly GCA_030545235.1. Classification (NCBI taxonomy): domain Eukaryota; kingdom Viridiplantae; phylum Streptophyta; class Magnoliopsida; order Asterales; family Asteraceae; genus Helianthus; species Helianthus tuberosus. Next base: position 13,236,445 of record CM060413.1, on the reverse strand, counting down.
TTTCGTATACAAGCCCCCTTCATGAGGAGTTTTGTATTTGAATTTAATGTTCAATCCACAAGTTATTCAACCCTTCCATACACTTACCAACTTACCAAAGAAACAAAGCAATGTAGTACGCCAGGTCACCATCCTCTGTTCAATTTATATGTTCCATGGTGACTCGCTCAATTTTAGGTCGTTAACTCCTAACCACTCCAACATGTGTCTTAAACGATGCAAACCAAACCACTCAAAGGCAGCAGCTAAAAGCCTCCTCAATCGAACCGAACAGAACTCAAGTTTCTACACTGAAGCTCATATTATAAACACCAAAACTACAATTAGCACAATTGCCTAGGCTCGCCAACCTTTATTTAAAAAACATAATAACTTTATGTAATGCAAATATATATATATATTCGTTTCTACATAATTATTTTTATGATTGAAAACATATATTAATTTACACATAAAACCTTATAATTATATACACACACCAAGATTTTTAAATATGTAATAAACAAAAAAGTAAAATGAGATCCCGCTCGAGCTTTGCAGTTAAGCTTGAAACCAGGCCAACTCAAAAGTATTTATGTTCAACAAACCAGTCCAAGCTCTAACCACTGGAATTTAAAATTTAAAAAAAGCAATGAAAAGATTTGCTCAAAAGAAATCTGTGTTAATAGTAGTAACACTTGTATTTTAAATCAACACACATCTGAACTAGGGGATTTTTCGTACTGCATGACGAAAATGCTCCTTAGAAATTCCATTAAACCCAAATAAACGCCAGCACCAGCTACTATACTGGTAACGATGACCAACGTGACCAAACAGCTGTGACAAACAAGGTACGGTAACAATCACAACCACCAAAACAAACATATCCATGCATCAGATTTTCCAAGTGAGATCAATGAAGCACAAGGTCTGCATTTAGAAACACCAGGATTCGATGTTATTCCATCAAACCCAACAGAATCTAGCAAAGCAAACCTATGACCAACTTCATAATCTCAGTAATTACAAAAAACATGAGCTTCAATTGTGCTTTTACCTGGACAAAAAGAAACCGTGGGTGGGTTCAACCCATGACAAACATCGATATTCAGGAACTTGCAATTCATGTGCCGGAAACTTGGGACCACAGCAATGAAGATAATTTGTAGACGATGAATGACCAGACAACAAGCAAAAGCACCAGACGGTTTAACAGCGAAGCAGCTTGATAAAACTGGTGCAGGCAGCAGAAGAAATTTGACTACAAAACAGCAAAAAACATAGAGCCGTCGATGTAGACACTTAAACCACCAAAGCAGCAGCTAGATCAGCTCCAACAAATTAAAATATCTTCAGGTACCGTATCAAGCTTCAAAAGATGTTGAAGACCAGGTACCACATCTACAATCTTGACAAGGTCTAAGGCTCAAAGTTGCCTCAACTCTAACAAAAGAGATCATAATAAACTTAAATCGTAGTCCACAAGAAACAGAACATCAGCAAGATCAACTCCGATCATATACAAGGCTCAAAAATTGTAAAATACAAATTTCAGCCCAGTACAACACTGCCCCAGCAGTAAACATATTCAAAATTTACCAACTTGATTCAAGTCTCTCATATAGCAATAAACTACACTTCGTGGAGGAGTAACTTGATGCATAAATTATCATAAAAAAATTATAAGAACAGATTATATATAAACCGGATTGGAACAATTACCATTGTAATGTGTAAAGTCTAGTTCAAGATGATGAAACAGTATTCAGCTTGCAAGTTCATAAATCTCGTTAGTTGCTTCACACATTGTTGTATTACCACACTCAATTATGGTACTTCGTGAACGACTATCAAGAAAAAATAGTGGACAGCACTATGAACGAAAAATACTTGAAAAGCATTATTTCTTTAGATAGAATTGTAGCCAAGGTCATTGTGTACTGACAGAATCAGTTAAAAATTCTTGCACACTGATGAATTTCAGCCTTCTAGCTCGTCTTTCAATAAAAACTATGAAAATAATTGGTTGATCAGTGGTAGACATCAATCGGAATTTTAAATATTCCTTGAATTTAAATAAAAACTAACGTTTGCTGACCAGTTATAGACATTCAACTGTGATATAAAATATATAATACTATGACATTCAACTGCACAAAAGTACCTTCAAGTGACGATCTTGAGTTTGTTAATTTTGATGCTATGTTGCGTAACTGTTGATGTTGCCTATAAAAAAAACTGTTCGGATGATTTGAACACTGCCAGAGAGAACACAGAAACCAGAGGCGAGATCCCGGGCAACCCCGTGCGAGCTCTCCCAACAAAAATAAGAACTTTTAGTAGAATAGGGACCTGCCATGAGAGCGCGCCCTACACGGCAAATTTCGGATAACAAGGTGCAATAAGACGTACAGGATCCCTACTAACGACAACATCTGTTACTTCCAATTACACACCGTACATATAAACGTGGATGCAAATGACAATACTTCAGGACCAACTAATTCAAAATTGGAAAACACGCGTAGAAAACTCAAAAAACTATAGTTCTTTAGAAAAAAACAAGCTGCCAACATAAGTTAATGTTCGCTTAAAGTCTGAAGAATCTTTTCAACAAAATTCAAGGCAATTGGAATTTTTTGCTCATTGATGCAGTCAAGATCTAGTTAATGTCTTTCATAAACCAGACGCAGTATGCGCTCACCCGAAAATGAGACTAAAACATGGTAAATTTAACATTTAATTTCACTTCAAATTATACCCGTCAAGGTGGACCAATTATAAACATGAATTGTGGTTTAAATTGTATACTACCAGGCTAAGCAGTTGGATGAAAGTACCTTCAAGCAATAACCAGGAATATGTTAAGTTTTGATAGCGTATGTGGAGTAACTGTTGTTGATGTTGCCACTATTTGAACTGTTGAGAGAATTTGAGCACTGCTAGGTATCCAAAAGAGATACACAAACACAAGAACACACAGAAACAGGCACACACCAGGGGAGAGATCCCGGGCAACCCCGTGCGACCTCTCCCCAAAACGAAAATATGACTTTTTATTAATATAGGCGACCTGCCATGCAAGCGCACCCAACATGGCAAAGGTCAAAGTAACAACAAGGCGTAACAGGACATACAGGACCCCTACATAAATCGAGATCCGTTACTTCCAATTACATACAAACCTGGGTGCCAATAACCGTACTTCACTTTTCAGCTATACATCCACATCAAGTTCCAAAACTAGTAAAATCTGACCAGTTGTGATGATTCTGAAGGTGAATCAAATCAATCCGGGTTATCATAACTTCATCACAGCAGATCACAACAGATGCCATAATACCTGCAATCATACAAATAATAGATGAATAAAGTCAATCAAATACTCACATATCTTATTTAACATATAGCTTAACCGCTAGATAAGCATATCAGATGTGTAACACAACAAAACAGACAACACAATATACAATAACAGTGACTATATTGTAGTACAGATGTCCACTAACCATCCTTAAAAATTCGAGATACGCTAGATATTGTTTAATCAATCGAAGCAAGCAAAATAAAAGAACAAGTATTCACAGATTTGATTCAAAACAAAGCGAAACCGCTAGATAAGCATACTAACATAAAAAACCCCTAGACAAGCATAACAGTTGTGTAAACAATCACGTATAAAACTGGACACAGGACAGTATTCAACGGTTTTTTATTTTTTTTTATAAAGGTTTCATAAGTGGAAACCGTGAAACCATTCCAAAAACCATCATTCAATAATTCCATTCCGGTTTTCAATGATCAAAAGGTTTTTATTTAACTGGTTTTATTTTAAAAAAAGGTGAAACAATTCAAAACCGTGAAATCAAACCAAAACCAAATTTCTAGGGTTCGGTTTCGGATTTTAATCGTTTCTAACAGTTTTGTTCACAATTGACCTAAAAAAACCTTCAAAACTGGACGTGAATACCACTAGTATGAACAGAAACACATCAAACTAACGAACAATACACAACAACGGTGATTATATTGAAATACAGATATCTCATAACCATCTAAGAGCACTTATTTGGCACAAGAAACAAATACATATCAACATATATAGCATAATCAAGTCATCGTACCTTCCATATCACAATCGCCTGAAGAAAACTACAGATCTGAGATGTTTCTAATCGGATCCACGCCAAACAATCCAGTTTACCGCCGATCAAAGGTAGATCAACAAAAAAAGTCAACACCTCGCATCAAAACCCTAGGCATCCTGCAAAATCGCCACACATCGATCCATGAAAACATAAAACAGCCGCATCAGAACGTAGATCGTGAACAGATCTGTTTAAATAACGCGTTGATTGAACCGAAGATGAAAAGATGAACATCGGATCTGAAACTTGTTCGAGACGATATCCACTCATTTGTTCGCGAGATGAAAGGAAACGGTTTCGTGAGTTGGTATTTATAAAGGAAAGGGTACTGATGGACGGATGAGATTTGAAGATGGTATGGTGATCTGACGGCTAATAGATAGGGTGGTGACGTGTGGTTATAGGTTTTTCCGCGAAAGGCGGTTGCACGAGGAACTTGACTATTTTGTTTCTTGGCGTGGAAGTGGAAATTCCCTACCGACCGGTTTTTAAGTCTACGGTTCAATTGACCCGGCCCGGTTACAGATAACCACACCGCCTTGAATTTGGTTCCACTTACCAAACTTCATTTATTAGTCTGAACGGTACGGGGCTCGGCCTAGCCCGTCGTCGACCCACACACCATTCCACTCCGGTGTCGTCGTGTTCGTCGCCCTTTCGACGATTGAGATGGGTATAAAGGACAATTTTTTGAACGTTGGAACCAGCCGTTAGTTTAAATATACACCATTATTCGTCCACTTTCAACCCAAAATTCTTTCTCTCTCTTGTTTTTTTTATAAACCATCATACTTTTATATAAAAAAAAAAAATAGGCATGTCTTGATTCAACGTGGTATTCGTCGTCTTTGGGTGAACGCGAAACATTTTTTCCAAACGTACTCAGATGATCATGGAGGAGGACGAAAAGGCTGAAACGCCGTCACAACGGCAAACTAGGAGAGCCGCCTTAAACCGAGACCGAGAAGGTATTTTAATTTTTTAGTATATCTTTATTTAAATTTAATAATGAATTTAATTTATTTTTCGTTTTTAATATATATAGCCGGCCATGATAATTTAGTGGCCGATAATTTTGCCGACATACTTGTGTACACGGACGTGATGTTTCGACGTCGGTTCCGAATGAGTCATCGACTGTTCTTACGTATCGCAGACGAGTTAGCCCACTCTGATCCGTTTTTCACTGCATACGACGCTAGGGGCCAAAGGGGATTCACTACTTTACAAAAATGTACGTCGGCCATTCCAGGGATCCTCATAAGCATTGATTGCATGCACTGGCCGTGGTAGAATTGCCCTACTGCCTGGCAAGGTCAATATACTCGGGGCGATCACGGTCATCCAACTATAGTTCTAGAGGTTGTTGCGTCACATGATCTCTGGATTTGACATGCTTTTTTTGGTCTTCCTGGTTCACTTAATGACCTTAACATCATCTACCAATCACAGATATTTGACGATGTAGTAGCAGGAACAGGTCCAGACACCAGTTTTACGGTTTCGGGGTTGGAATACAGGCGGGGTTACTACCTTGCGGATGGAATATACCCAATGTACTCTACAATCGCTAAAACAATTCCGCACCCGACATACGATAAAAGAAAGAAATTTGCGAAGTTTCAAGAGGGGGCGAGAAAAGATATTGAACGGTGTTTTGGGGTTCTAAAAAAATGGCATATTATTGAACATCCACCACGTTCTGCTATACCACAGAGGTTGCGATGCATTATGTACGCTTGTATCTTGCTGCATAACATGATCATCGAATACGAAGGTAGAGCGATTTGTGACTACGACGAAAATGCGTCTAACGGGAATTCTGTTCCAGATAGTTTGGAAAAACAAGATTTAAACGAAGTCTCTCAACGTAACGAGTACACACATCAAAACCTACAAGCGGACTTGGTGGAGTATATTTGGAACAACGCACAAAACGAACCTAACGACTACATGCCGGATGAAGTCTAGTAGTTTTTAGTATTTTTTTTTAAGAATATGTTGGTTTTTTTAATGTAATGTTGGAATTAATATTTATTTTAGAGTTTATATTATGTAATGTTTGTTTTTTAATATTTATGATTTTATTTTTACATCTTATTTAATAAATGTTAAAAAAGTAGATAAAATAAAAAAAAGTTGGTGGGTAGGCTCATCCTCCATTTCTATTGTTTCATCCTTGGGGCCTTCTCCAATGACTATGACGTGACGCCTATGTGGAGGGTCATCCTCCAAGGACGAGCTTCTCCCATACCGCATAGCCTTAGGCTATGGGGTGTGAGGGTCATTGATTAGAACATTATTTCCATATAGGACCATTAATTAAATGGTACACCTCCTCCTTCCTTAATTGATCGTGGTTCACATGGATTAAACCACGATTACCACGACCCTCAAATTTGATAATTGTAAGACAAAAATAAATTAAAAAAATAAAGTGGATGATGGTTTGGGTCATGACCACACCCTAAGGGTACTGGTTTTGAGTGGTGGATTAAAGATGAATGACATCACACCTATATGGAGGTAGGGGTGTTCATCGAATCGAATATCGAATTTTCGAATTATTCGAATCGAATTATTCGAATAATTTGTATTTTTCCTTGAATTCGTATTCGATTCGAATTCGATTAAAACCTACCGAATTCGATTCGAATTCGTATTCGAATAAAAAACCCAATTCGTATTTGATTAAAAATTCGAATTCGAATAAATTCGATTTAATTCAGATTCTTCAAAAACATGTAAAAACCTTTCAAAATGAAACATAAATTTTAAACCAGCCATAAAGCACGATATCACATTAAAAAGTTCCAAATAAAGTACCACAAGTCTAAAATTCAAAACGAGAAGTCGGGAATAACACTCCACATTACAAGTTAATATTTTTACGCTTAGAAATCTATTGATTGATTTGTTACTTAGGTTTTGGTTATGGGCCATGTAGTGGGTTTGGTAATGGGTAATTTTAATACTTGGAAAAAATTTAAAAATAATTTATAGTATAGCCTAATAAAAGTTATATATGTATTATATTATATATAAAAATAATAAATAAAAATGTATAATTTTTATTCGAATTTCGAATCGAATCGAATTTGAAATTATAAATTCGTATTCGATTTACTTGACTCGAATTGAATCGAATTCGAATTCTTATAATCGAAACAAATTCTTGATAATTGAATCGAATTTAAACGAATTTCGAATTTTTCGAATTCGAAACGAATTATGCACACCCCTATATGGAGGGTCATGACCACACCCTATAGCCTTAGAGCATTCACATTGTAGTCTCTATCTCTATCTATATAATTTCATTAAAAACATATTTTTCTCTAAATTAAATTTACTTTTCAAAACTCTCTCACATCTAACTCTCTATCTATTTCTCTATATCACTTATTTTATTATTTTTTATCTTTCCTACATACTCATAATAAAAATATAAGGACATGTATATGAGTCTCTAAATATAAATGCTTATTTTAATATTCATAAAATTTTCTCTATTGTAGAGATTTCAATGTAGTGGTGTTTTTATTGTTTTCTCCATTTCTTCCTCTACATTATATATAATTTACTAATCTAAAGGTTTCCAATGTGAATGCTCTTAAGAAAACAACCCATGTTCAAGTTACCAAACTTCATTAATTAAGAAAACAACCCATATAAATATGTTGGAAGTTCCATGCAATCAATCACACATCTAGTGTGGCATGAATGATATTTTTCATATCAATCAATCATACCTGGACATCAGTATAATCCTATTCATAGCTATAACATCAATTACTAGTGCCCGGAGAAAGTGTGATGTAGACACAACTTAAATGTATCGGACATGGTCGTCCCCAATAATGATAAAAAAAACTTTTGGACATCGTGCGTAACAAAAAAAGGGCTCATTCTCTATGATATAAACTTATCAATTACATATCCAAAAACCATAATATGACGATAACTGATTAATTGCTATAAATTAAAAAAAAAACAATTGTAATGTAATATAATGATTGAACTAACTTACTTAAACAAATCGTGAGGCTCTCCTAACATTTTCGAAAGCAAAGCTCTCAATCAAAATCAGTAAATCACACAGGTACACAACCATACTTAAAGTTTAAACATCTAAATTAGTTCATTTTACATAAAGATTAAAATTTAAATGCTAATTCTAAATCTAAACATCAAAATTTTAACTTCCAATCTTTCAAACATTCAAAGCATATAATTAAACATGGAAGAAACCATCATTCATTGTCATCAAAAATCAAAATTTTACATTCAAATTTGCAATTCCACACATGATCAATGATTCATGAAGCATGAGTGCAATTGTAAACCCTAGGTGAATTTTGTGTTGGATTCGGTGTATCTTCTGATTCTAAACACGAAACGTCGCAAAGAATGAAAACCTAATTGCTTATGATAATGATGATGATGATTGAAACCCCAAATCGTTGGTGCCTTGTAATACGAAGTCGCTGATGTAGTTGGGAGTGGGAAACCCTAATTGCTGTTTAAGGGGTAAATTACACTTTTCGTCCTTTATGTTTGTACCAGATTGCAACGGATAGCCTTTAACTTCAATAATTACAATCACAGTCCCTTTTTTTTTGTAAAACTCATAACACCCTACGTCCTTTAGCACTAACTAAGTTAACATTTTCAGTTAAATATGACATGTGCCTTTTGCACATGAGGGTAGGTTAGTAATTTTACTATTATACTAAAAATATATTTAAGAACAATCCTAATCTCATTCTCATCCTCTACATCTCTATCTCATATCTGCCTATCTTTCTCTCTCTAAAACCAACCCCCACCACCACTGTAACAACCACCACCCCCACCATACACGAGAGTTATATCCAGTCAAGAAAATAAGAGCTTTTGAGTCTTTACTCTGCAGCCACGACCTTGAGTTGACCCATTCAAGGGTGGTCCAGCCGTCATCATAGGCACTGGGATAAGGGTGTTCAGGGGCTCGCTGGTAGTTTATATACACCACCACCGCCTTACAAAGACCCGCAAGCCGGCGGCAAAGAGTGTCGTAGATTGCACTATTTGCAGATGAAAATCAAAATCGGATCTCCACCCCCAAAAAAATCGCAAAACCCTCCATCTAAGCCTTGTGATGATAGGATCTAAGGTTCTTTAAAAAATCGCATGTCACACCCCAACCGATGGCGGAAACATCGGGGCATGGCACTGAGCGAAACAGATTGTCCAGAAGTTTCCATAACAATTATCAATACTATTCAATTTAAATAATACGTCCCATACCGTATCTCAAACAGTAAAATAATTATTACAGACATAAATCCAGGCAAATATTCTGTTCCGACAACTCAGATTTAAAATAGTCAACAATTGTTTATCTGCTTCTAGAGACCCTTAGTTTGACCACTACAGACAACTATTTGTTGGGCTCTAAAGCTTTATTCTAGCTTCAAATTCCTACCAAGTGTGCGTCCTAAGCACCTGTCACATACGTTAAAATAAAGTCAATACATAAAATGTAAAGGTGAGCATACAAGTTTGATAATAGCATATAGAGTTCGAATTCATTTACGCATAACCAGCACGTACACATAGTGAAATGAAGCACGTTAGTTATCGACATAGATCCATCGATACCAATGACTGCGGGTTGACTGCCCGAGGCAGTTCGCAATACATGATTACCACCGTAATCCATGCAAGTAATGGTCCTTAACAACCCCCGTGTGAACGGGTGCTAAGTCCAAACTATAGTACTATCGTTGCTAAGGCAGGTAGACATCATTCCATGTGTAAACATAATAAACAAGCATTCATAAGCCACGTATAACATGCATTAACGGTTAGCGTTCAAATAGTATTGAGTAGTGTGATTGTTGTAGTTTGAATATTCGTAACGTATGTAACACCCAAAAGTGCGTAAAGCAAAAAGGGATCGAGTATACTCACAGCGGTTAATGGATTGAAGGGAGCGCTTAGCGAGTAAGGTTAGACTGAATAGATTTGATTGCATAACGATAAGTGACGTTTTACATGTCAAATGGTGCAAAGTGCAAACGGGTCGGATAGTGGTTCGATAGGATGGTAATCCGATCGGACAGCAATCCGTGCGGATAACAATCTGTTCGGATGGTCATCCGGTCGGACAGTAGTCCGATCGGATGACGATTCGAGTGGATTGTTTCTTCCTATAAGAAGAATGTGTTTGTGTATGATGGCTTGACTTTTGAAGTTTTCGTTGTAGTATTTTGAAAGCATTGAAGTATCTTTATCCATCAAGTCGATCGATCGGATGGTGGGTCGTGCGGATGACAATCCATTCGGATGGTCATCCGGTCGGACGGTAACTTAGTGGTGAGATTACTTAGTGAAGGCAGGTTCACAGCAGAAGTGTCACTCGATCGGATGTCCATCCGATCGGGTGGCAACCCTGTTAATGAGCATGTTGAAAATTATTTAAGTCTTTAAAGTCTTAGTATCTCATGATCCGAAGAGTAATCCAGTCAGATGGTCGTCCGATCGGATTGCAATTCATTCAATACTCAAACTTCGGATAAGGTTGCTTAAAGGTGGGACCCAAGTGTGATCCGTTCGGATGACAATCCGTTCGGATGACCCATCCGATCGGACAGCAATCCGGTCGGACAGCATTCCGCTCCGGTTGTTCCGTTCGTCCTACACTTGGTCGTTATGATGGTTTGTCGTTATGTCGAGACGCTTTGACAACGTGTTAACCAACAGAACCCCTAGTTCGACCCAGATGACCAACCCGACCAGGAATCACCCTAGTCCGGCCGGTTACCGGCTCGAGACGGTTGTTCTTGGCTAACCCGAAATCGGTAGTCTCGTGGGTAGAATCCGGATCTTGAGCTAGTACAACACTACAATCGAGTAGAAGACTAAATAAGGGTCGGATCCTATCGACTTTGAGTACATTGAGTGCAAAAGAGTTGAAAGAAAGTTAAGAACCATCTTTCAATCCTCTTTCACCACACTTGTGTCGAGATCTTTACAAGATCTTTGTGGAAATCGGTTAGATCTAAGTTGTTCTTGGTGGATTGAGGCCAAAACATGAAGTTCTTGAAGAACACATGATGACATCATCCTAGAACACCCGAAATCTAGTGATTTCACGGTTAAAAGTTAAGATTTAAAAGATAGAAAGGTGTAGGAGTGCGTGTAGATCAAGAAAGTACAAGATTTAGGACGAGATCTTACCTTGATCTAGAGAAATCGAAGAAAAGGTGGGGAGCACGAGCTGTTCGGACAGAGGGTTTCCAAAAGTAGAAAGAATGACAATGACAGGGGTATTTATAGGATTCCAAAAGAGGAAAGGGCTATCCGATCGGATGGCACACCGTTCGGATGACTTATCCGATCGGATGACATTCCGGTCGGATAGCACCTGGCCTGTGATATTGTGGCTATCCGGTCGGATGGCTATCCGGCCGGATGGCACTTGGTTCGAATGTTAGACGCGACAATTTTTGCTGAGTCGATTTCGATTGCGAGCGGTTCGATATGATAGGGTTTCCTAGTCAAATTACTTTCAGTTCCAACCACTCATATCGAGCACTATCCCTTCTCCACCAATTATCATAGTTCGTTTACGATTCGAGTTCGATATCGATTGAGTTCGATTGCATTTCGAGTTAGATTGCGTTTCGATTGATTACCACAACACAACATAAATACACATGCACAAGTAACACATAAGGCATACACACGTATAACAATAACCAACAAGTATAGATCGAGTTGCGGTTGGGTGTTGATTTGATTATCATAGCTTGATTGTCAGTTGATTAACTTTATTGCATTGTTACTTCCTATAGTTCACAGTCGTAAGTCTTTTGAATAATACGTCGATGGCTTGTAATTAACAACACTTACTCCACATAATACAAATAAAATAAAGAGATTTCTACAAGTCAAATCTGTATAACCGGTCGTTGACGTTGACCTTGACTTTGACTTGTGAAAACACGGGGTGTTACAACCTCCCCTTGTTTAGGGAATTTCGTCCCGAAATTAAGCTGGAAGCTGTACAATGCCGTGAATCACGTTTGAGAACTTTCTCTTTCTAGACTTTCTCTTTAAACATCTGTGGTTACTTTGCCTTCATGTCGCTTTTGAGTTCCCAAGTGAACTCTGCGCCTCGTTTGCCTTCCCATCGGACTTTCACGATAGGAATGCGAGAGCGTCTGAGTTGCTTGGTTTGGCGATCCATGATTTCGACAGGCTTTTCCACGAAGTGTAATGTTTCGTTCACTTGCAGATCATCGAGAGAAACGTGTAAGTCGTGGTCGGCTAGGCACTTTCGGAGGTTTGACACGTGGAAAGTCGGATGGACGTTACTAAGTTCCTCCGGTAGTTCGAGTCTGTAGGCGACTTTTCCGATCCTTTCCAGAATCTTAAAAGGTCCAACATATCGAGGCGCGAGCTTTCCTTTCTTGCTGAATCGGACTACACCCTTCCAAGGTGATACCTTTAGGAGTACGTAGTCACCAACGTCAAATTCAAGGGGCTTGCGTCGTTTATTGGCGTAACTTTTCTGTCGATTCCGAGCTTTCACCAGGTTGTCTCGAATTTGGAAAATTTTGTATGTCGTTTCTTGTAATAGCTCAGGACCGGTTAATTGCGAATGACCGATCTCGTGCCACACAATAGGCGACCGACATCTTATTTCGTATAATGCCTCGAATGGTGCCATTTGGATGCTAGAATGATAGTTGTTGTTATACAAAAATTCGACTAACGGTAGGTATTTGTCCCAATTACCACCGAAGTCTATGACACACAAGCGGAGCATGTCCTCAGGAGTACGAATCGTTCTTTCAGTTTGACCGTCGGTTTGAGGGTGGAAAGCGGTACTTAGATTAAGCGATGTACCGAGTGTTGTTTGAAACGTTTCCCACAGTCGCGAGGTAAACCGAGCATCACGATCAGAGATGATGTCACGAGGCGTCCCATGATTACAAATGATCTCATCGGTGTAGATTCGGGCTAATCGTTCTACCTTGTAGTCTTCCCGTATTGGCAAAAAGTGAGCTAATTTAGTCAAACGGTCGACCACAACCCAAATGCTGTTGTGGCCTGATGACGTGTGCGGTAGCTTGGTTATAAAGTCCATAGCTATACTTTCCCACTTCCACATGGGAATTGGTGGTTGTTCGAGTAAGCCAGATGGTCTTTGATGTTCAGCCTTGACTCTAGCACAAGTTAGGCATTTTCCAACGTAGAGAGCGATATCCCTTTTCATACCCGGCCACCAGTACTTATAACGAAGGTCCTGGTACATTTTATCGGCACCGGGATGAACAAAATACCGGGATTTGTGGGCTTCGTCCATCAAGATCTGTCACAAATTGGTTCGTTTTGGAATCCAAATTCGGTCCAGAAAGTGGAATATCCCGTTCGATTTGCTCACAAGCTGGGCTCCATCATGGTAGATTCTTTCTTTCTTCAGGGTGCGTTCGTTAAAACACGCGTGTTGAGCGTCGCGGATGAGGGTTTCGAGATCGTGTTGGGCTTGAACATTACGAGTGCTAAGCAAATAGCTCCGTCTACTAAGTGCGTTGACAACAACATTTGTCTTGCCTGGGTGATAACAAATCTCACAGTCGTAATCGTTGAGAAGTTCTACCCATCGGCGTTGACGCATATTAAGTTCCTTCTGATTAAAGATATGTTGCAGGCTCCTATGATCGGTGAAGATCGTACACTTGGTACCATACAGGTAGTGTCACCAAATCTTTAATGCAAAAACAACTGCGCCTAGCTCGAGATCATGGGTTGTATAGTTCTTCTCGTGGACTTTGAGCTGACGAGATGCGTAAGCTATGACCTTGTCCCGTTGCATGAGAACACAACCATGACCAAGGTTGGAAGCATCACAATAGACAATGAAATCATTGTTTCCGTCAGGCAATGTGAGAACAGGAGCGTTGCAAAGCATGTGCTTGAGGGTTCGAAAGGCAGTCTCTTGTTTAGTTCCCCAAACAAAAGGCTTATCTTTATGCATGAGAGAGGTAAGCGGCACAACGATCTTTGAGAATCCCTCGATAAATCGTCGATAATAGCCCGCTAGTCCGAGAAAAGAGCGGACTTCAGACGGGTTCTTAGGCGTAACCCAGCTCTTGACAGCTTCAATATTCGCAGGATCGACGTGAATGCCTTGACTATTAACAATGTGACCCAGAAACTAAACTTCCTCCAACCAGAATTCGCACTTGGAGAACTTGGCATAGAGTTGGTTCCCCTGGAGTAACTCGAGAACCAAACGTAGATGCTGCGCATGTTCGGCTTTCGACTTGGAATAGATCAAGACATCATCGATAAATACAATGACGAAACGGTCGAGATACGGTTTACACACGCGATTCATCAGATCCATGAAAACCGCTGGTGCGTTGGTTAAACCAAAAGGCATGACAACGAATTCGTAGTGGCCGTAACGAGTGCGAAACGCGGTTTTGGGTATATCCTCCTCTTGTATACGCAGTTGGTGATAGCCTGAACGTAGGTCGATCTTTGAGAAACACGTAGCGCCTTGTAGTTGATCAAACAAATCGTCGATGCGAGGTAGGGGATAGCGGTTCTTGATAGTTAACTTATTCAATTCCCGGTAGTCGATGCACATCCTGAACGACCCGTCCTTCTTTTTAACGAAAAGGACTGGCGTGCCCCAAGGAGAGGTGCTCGGGCGAATGAAGCCTTTCTCAAGTAATTCCTGGAGTTGGTTTGAGAGTTCGCGCATTTCGGACGACGCGAGTCGGTAGGGAGCTTTGGCAATAGGGTTGGCTCCAGGAATGAGGTCGATACGAAAGTCGATATCACGACTTGGCGGTAGCCCGGGAAGATCCTCTGGAAAAACATTAGGAAATTCTCGAACCACAGGAACGTCTTTCACTTCCTTCTTCTCTTTCTTTTCCTTCTCCGCTACTACAATGTTAGCCAATAAAGCCCTGTATTCCTTGCGGAGATACTTGCTAGCTTGCACGCATGACATAAGCTTGAGACCCTTTGAAGTAGTATCACCGTATACACACAATAGGTCACCATTCACGAGCGAGAATCGAATCATTTTGTCGAAGCACACCACTTCAGCATGGTTTTCTCGAAGAAAGTCCATGCCTACTATGACGTCAAAACTTCCGAGTTGCATCGGAATAAGGTCGATTGGTAAGATGTGATTGTTGAGCTCAAGAGTACAATCACGAAGAACAGAATTGACGGCGACGGTTCTTCCGGTAGCGACTTCAACATCGAACGTCGAGGAGAGTTGGGAGCGTTTATGACTAAGGAGTTTCTCGAATTCGAACGACACAAAGCAATTATCGGCTCCAGTATCAAACAAACAGGAAGCATAAATACCATTCACAAGGAACGTACCATTGACCACGTTGTTGTCGGCCTGGGCTTGACGCACGTTGAGGTTGAAAGTTCTGGCGCGTGCGGCCTGTTGTTGCTGCTGCTGTTGTTGTTGATGCTGTTGTTGTTGCTGTTGAGGCTGCTGTTGCTGAGGCTCTTGTTTCACGACCCTGTTTGGGCATATGTTGGCGAAATGGTTCGGGTTGCCACATGCGAAGCAGGCTCTGGCTTTGACCGCGGGTGCCAGAGGAGCTTGTTGACCCTGTGGGGCAGTGAGTAGAGCTTGATGAGCAGGAGCTTGTCGAATACGGCAGTTGGCAGTAAAATGGCCGTATACATTGCAATGAGCACAAAAATGGCAAGCAATGGCAGTTGGGTGGTGGTAGGTGCAAGTAGGGCAGAGCGGGTGTGGCCCAGTGTATGCACGCTTTGCAGGCGGTGCATTAGCCACAGGCGCCGCTTTGCAGGGTGTGGCCCAGTGTATGCACGCTTTGCAGGCGGTGCATTTGACCACTACAGACAACTATTTGTTGGGCTCTAAAGCTTTATTCTAGCTTCAAATTCCTACCAAGTGTGCGTCCTAAGCACCTGTCACATACGTTAAAATAAAGTCAATACATAAAATGTAAAGATGAGCATACAAGTTTGATAATAGCATATAGAGTTTGAATTCGTTTACGCATAACCAGCACGTACACATAGTGAAATGAAGCACGTTAGTTATCGACATAGATCCATCGATACCAATGACTGCGGGTTGACTGCCCGAGGCAGTTCGCAATACATGATTACCACCGTAATCCATGTAAGTAATGGTCCTTAAGAACCCCCGTGTGAACGGGTGCTGAGTCCAAACTATAGTACTATCGTTGCTAAGGCAGGTAGACAACATTCCATGTGTAAACATAACAAACAAGCATTCATAATGTCACGGCCCCCGACCCGGTTTGACCCGTTCCAGGAGCCGCGGGACAGAAATTCCCGTGGTATTTATTTAATTGAGTTTAACAGCGGAAGTTTATTTATCAGGATCGTTTAAAGCTAAAATTTTCCCGATTTATTTTATTTCACAATTCGGGATAAAACCCCGATAATTTACAATATTAAGATTTTACTATGAAATCATTATATTATAAAACTTATTTCTTTATTTTATAATGAGCCACTTTCTCAAGCTTGAAATGCTTCCCAGCACTTTTCCTGAATTACAACAGATCACCTGAAACATGTTTGAAAAAGGTTTTGTCAGCGGAAAATACTGAGTGAATCATTCTATTTACTAAAATGACACATTTGTTATAATTTACAGTATTAAGAAAGATTACAATGTTTCTGATATCAAACCAATTACCCACAGTACTTTGTCACTCGACCCATTGGCCCTTCCGTCCAATGGTGTCTGTGACTATGGTCATATCACCCATTGGCTGCCCCAATGGTGAAGATTATCAAGTAATGTATACAAAACCCCACATACCGGCTGTAATATGGTGATTACATAAACTTAATCCCTGTAATTATAACTTTGAAATAAATAGGGTTTTGTAAAGCAATTTGATAAAAAAGAGAATGACTCACATTGCTGATTTAATACGGACAGAGTCTAGTCTATGAATTAGCCTGGTTAACCTAATTTAGATAACAATGCACACAAAACTGGGTTAGTAATCAATACAGCATTTACGATAACTCACGAGATCAACCATCACAACGAGTGACAAAGTGCTATGCTTAACATCTGTCGAATTAACGACTAATGACAAAGCATCACCCTAATGTGGGCAGCACTTAAACACCCGTTGAGTACATTGATCGATCGGAAAATGAATCGTAGCAGCGATCGTGCTAATACCCTGTTTTGTGGCAGAATTTCGAGACCCGGGGGTGTAATTTGGAGTATTCAGAGTGTATTTCCGTGTGTGATTGGAATTATTTCGACGTTGAATGTCCAAATTTCGAATGCCACTGTCCTCTATTTATAGCTGAAATTTGGACAAGCTTACGCACCGTAACATTCCCAGCGTTGCGGTCCGTAAGACTGCTTACGGACCGTAAGCTTGAGAGTGTTGCGGTCCGCAAGGCATAAAAATAGCCTATAGGGTAGCCACGATTGGGACTAGCTCAGGTGACTTGCCAAATTCGATTTTCAGTTATTTGACAACGAATTAAGTGGATAATCGTCCACTAGGGTTTACCCCTACTGAGTTTTAGGGGCCCTAATCCTGATTCCGATTGTTCTGAAAATTTTAGGGTTTGTGCGGAATCACTTGGGTGTCTTAACTAGGGTTTCCTAATGATCAATTAAAGTAATAATTAGGACTTTTTAGTGAGGGTTGTTACATTCTCCCCACCTTAATAAAAATCTCGTCCTCGAGATTTACTGAAATAAATGTGGATATTTTCGCTTCATTTCTGATTCCAGCTCCCAAGTGTATTCAGCTCCTCTCTTTGAATCCCACTTTACTTTAACTAGCACTAGGCGTTTGTGCTTGAGAAACTTCACTTTTCTGTCTTCTATTTGAAGAGGTTTCTCTACAAATTTTAATTTTTCGTTTACCTCTATGTCTTGAAGAGGTACTACCAGAGATTCGTCTGCTAGACATTTCTTGAGATTGGATACATGAAATACATTATGTACTCCAGCTAATTCTTCTGGTAGTTGTAAACGATAAGCAACTGGTCCTATACGTTGGATCACCGGAAATGGTCCTACGTATCTTGGACTTAGCTTTCCTTTCTTACCGAATCTCACAACTCCTTTCCAAGGAGAAACTTTCAACAGTACTCTGTCTCCAACTTGGAATTCTAACGGCTTGCATCTATTGTCTGCATAACTCTTCTGGCGATCTCGAGCCGTCTTCAGTCTTTCTTTAATTTGAGTAATCTTATCAGTCGTCTCTTGCACAATCTCCGGACCTGATAATTGACTTTCTCCTATTTCTACCCAACAAATTGGAGTTCTGCATTTTCTTCCATACAATGCTTCAAATGGAGCAGTTTCGATACTTGAATGATAACTATTGTTATAGGAGAATTCAATCAATGGTAAGTGATCGTCCCAATTTCCACCAAAATCTATCACACATGCTCGGAGCATGTCTTCTAGAGTTTGGATCGTCCTTTCACTTTGCCCGTCCGTTTGAGGATGATATGCTGTACTTAGGTTAAGTCGAGTTCCCATTGCTTCTTGGAAACGTTTCCAAAAATGAGAAGTAAATCGACTATCCCTATCTGATACAATGGAGAGTGGAACTCCATGTAGAGATACGACTTCATCTACATACAACTTTGCTAGTCTTTCCATGGTAAAGGTTTCTTTCATAGGTAGAAAGTGAGCAGATTTGGTTAATCGATCCACAATTACCCAAATCGCATCATTACCTTTTCTGGTTTTGGGTAACTTAGTAACAAAATCCAGTGTTATAAGTTCCCATTTCCACACTGGCATCTCTAATTGTTGTAGTAGTCCTGAAGGTTTTTGATGTTCTGCCTTAACTTGTGAACAAGTAAGACACTTAGAAACATATCGTGCTATATCCTTTTTCATTCCTATCCACCAAAAGTTCTTTCTTAAATCTTGGTACATCTTGTTGTTTCCTGGGTGCATAGTGTACTTAGATTTATGAGCTTCTTCTAAGATCTTATTTCTTAATTCTCCCTGCTTAGGTATCCAAATTCTGCTTTTGTGGAATCTCCAAATTCCATCTGCTCCTTGTTCTAATTCTTTTATTCTTCCTTTCATTCCTTCAGCAACATCCTCTATTGCTGTTTCTTGAATATTCTTAATTTGTTCTATTAAATCTAATTGTAGATTTAACCTAAGAGCACGGAATCGTCGTTGTTTTTCATGATACTTACGACTTAATGCATCTGCAACTACATTTGCCTTTCCTTCGTGATACTGGATATCACAGTCGTAGTCGCTTAAAATTTCCATCCATCTCCTTTGCCTCATGTTCAACTCTTTTTGCCCAAATATGTACTTTAAACTTTTATGATCCGTATAGACAGTAAACTTACTCCCATACAGATAATGTCTCCAAATCTTAAGGGCAAAAATTACGGCTCCTAATTCTAAATAATGAGTCGTATAGTTTTCTTCATGCTTTTTCAATTATCTTGAGGCATACGCAATTACCTTCTTGCGTTGCATAAGCACACATCCATATCCGAGTTTTGAAGCATCACAATATACTTCAAAATTTTCTGTTCCTTCTGGTAAGGCTAAGATTGGTGCATTGGTTAATTTCTGTTTCAAAATCCTAAAAGCCTCTTCTTGTTTAGGTCCCCATTCAAACTTAATGGCTTTACAGGTTAACTTAGTTAATGGTATGGCTATTTTGGAAAAATCCTTAATAAACCGTCTATAGTATCCAGCTAAACCTATAAAACTCCTAATTTCCATTGCAGTTTGTGGAACCTTCCAATTGGTAATCGCCTCTATCTTAGCAGGATCTACGTGAATACCTTCATGATTCACCATGTGTCCTAAGAATTGCACTTCTTGTAACCAAAATTCACACTTTGAGAATTTGGTGTACAGCTTTTCTTTTCTTAACAAAGTGAAGAGTGCATGCAAGTGCTGACAATGTTCCTCTTGACTTTTGGAATAAATAAGTATATCGTCTATAAAGACAATTACAAATTTATCCAAATACGGTTTACAGATCCTATTCATCATGTCCATGAATGCTGCAGGTGCATTCGTTAATCCAAAGGGCATGACTGTAAACTCGTAATGACCATACCTAGTTCTGAAAGCAGTTTTAGGTATGTCTTCTTCTTGTACCTTCAATTGATGATATCCGGAGCGTAAATCAATCTTAGAAAAATATCTAGCTCCTTGAAGTTGATCGAAAAGATCATCAATCCTAGGTAATGGGTATCGATTCTTAATTGTAACCTTATTTAATTCTCTATAATCGATACACATTCTCATTGAACCATCCTTTTTCTTAACAAACAACACAGGTGCTCCCCACGGGGATGAACTAGGTTGTATGAATCCTTTACTTAGTAATTCATCTAATTGCTTTTTCAGTTCTAACATTTCTGTGGGTGCTAACCGATAAGGTGCCTTAGCTATCGGTGTAGTTCCTAGAATTAGATGCATTCTAAATTCTACCTCCCGATCAGGTGGTAATCCGGGTAAATCTTCTGGGAATACATCTGAGTATTCTGAGACTACAGGAATTTCCTTAAGTTCTTTACTCTTAGTATTAATGATTATTGAAATCATATATACTATTCCTTGTTTTCGTTCATAACTAGCAACTTTCATTACCGATATGAACTTCATGGGTTTCCGTGGTTTATCTCCTGTAATCATAATTACTTCTCCAGTAGGTGCCTGAATTTCTATGGAATTTCTATCACAAAGAATTCGAGCATGGTTGGCTATTAACCAATCCATTCCTAACACAACATCGAACTCAGCTAGTTTCATAGGTAATAGGTTTGCAGCAAATTTATGACCTGAAAGTTCTACTTCTACTTTTTGCAAAACCTGATTAATTTTAACTGAATTCCCATCTGCGGTTTCAACTGTAAAAATCTGCCTAATGTGGGTTAAAGGTAACTTAAGAGCTTGACAAAATAAAGTATTGATAAAACTTTGGTTTGCACCAGAGTCAAATAATACTTTTGCGTACACGTTGTGACTAAGAACGTACCAGCTATTACATCTGGGATGAGTTCTGCTTCTTGAGTAGTTAACTGGAATGCTCTGACATTCTTCTTAGTAGCTCCTTCATTTGCCTTAGGTTTGTTGTCTACTGGTTTAACCAATTTAGGACATTCTGTTTTATAATGCCCTGCTTCTCCACAGTTAAAACAGATTACGGTTTTCTTTCTGCAGTTTTCTTCACGGTGTCCTATACCCTTGCAAAGGTTGCAGGTTACATTACATTTTCCGTAATGCTTCCTTTTGCAATTTCTACAGAAAGGTGGATTTGAATATTGCCCTGTTCCTCTTTTCTTGAAATTATTACTATTACCCGCCCGAAATCCTTGGGTAATCTTCTGAGCCAGTTCCTTTTTCCTGTCTTCATCTCTTGTGCGTACCAGTTCATCGGTTAGAGTATTAGCTAATTCTACCGCATCGTCAATAGTGCGAGGTCTCGCAGCTTTAACGATATTGCGGATTTCGCTAATTAATCCCCAAATGTAGCGAGAAATGAGTACCGGTTCTGGCGAAGCCAGTGTTGGTACCACTCTAGCATATTCGAAGAATGTCGAAGTATAATTGCGACAATCTACACCCAACATCCGATGATTTAGGAACTTATTTGTCATTTGTTCCTTTTCATACTCAGGACAGAATTTTCTTTCTACCAAATTCTTAAATTCCTCCCAGTTCATAGCATATGCTATGGCTCTTCCTTTGGCTTGTAACACAGTGTTCCACCATTCGAGTGCTCCTTCTTTAAAAAGATTTGACGCGTACATAACCTGATCATCTTTGACACATTTACTTATTGCAATTACTGCTTCGGTCTTCTCTAACCAACGCAGTGATGCAGTTGCTCCTTCGATGCCTGCAAATTCAGTGGGTTTACAAGCAAGGAATTCTTTGAAAGTGCAACCAGGTGTTGCGGCTTTCATTTTCTTAGGGAGCGGAGCTTGTCGTGGTTCATGATTAACATGATCATTGCTTCTGTTTACACTATTACTGAAGTTATCTTCAGTATTAAGTTTACTAGGAACGATTTGTTGCGGTTCTACTGGATTCTTTACAGCAACAACGATTGCAGGAATAGCATTGGCTATCCCTTGAGCAACAATATTTTCAATATCTTGTCTAGTCATATATTGATCTCCTGAATGTTGCTCAGACTGATTAACTTCATTTACAGGTTCATTACCACTGTTTGCCATCTGATAATATATATAAATTTTATTAGTATCTACTAAATAACAATTATATACAAACAATCAGAAAATTTTACAATACAGATATAGTCAAAACAATCGATTTCTCGATTTCATTTTATATCTAGTATAGTATGCATCATTACTCACCCATATCTTACAGAGTTTTATTCGTATTTACAGACTAATTTTTACTATTACTATTACACAACCATCGTTTTACCATCCTACTATCCTTCGTCACTCGTCGTCCTAAAAACGCATCTCCCTTTCATCATACTTCCAGGCAATTTGTCCCCCTATCTCCTTAATTCTATTCCCCGCATCAATCAACTCTTCACCAAAGTGGCGAAGTTCAGCCATGTTTTCATTACTCATGGGTGGATTAGGTAGGGGTTCTGGATCGAATTGTGGAAGAAAGGAATAAGGATCGTTGACAATATTTTGGAATTGCCAATCGTTCGTCCACCATTCGTCCATTCCTACAGGTTGGGAGTGGACTATTGGGTCTGGGATTGCTGGTTCCCAATTCATAGGGAGTTGGTTTTCAAGAGGATAAGTAAAAATATTAGTATTGACAGGCTGAATAGTTTCACAGCTTGCCAATAGGAAATCTATCTCATCTTGAAAGGTCCTTCCCTGGTTTTGATTGGAGCTTTCTCCGATTTCTATTTGGGTTGGTCTAGAGCCTTGCCCAACTTCCATTACTATTTCTTTAGTACCTTCCTCCATCTGCATTCCTATCTCCTTAACCTCTTCCTTGTCTTCAGCTTCCATTTCCTGTTGTTTAGAACTTTCTCCGGTTATAATTTCTTTTCCCTTTTTCAAAGGATTGTTTATTTTGGGAAGTTTTGTAGCTGGCTTTTTCCTACGTATACGACTCCCCCAAACGTATTTCCTTCTTTTCTTGGGTTTTGGCTTTTTCAAGGGTGGAGCATTGAATTCTACAGGTTGTTCTATATCAGGAAAGTATCCAGTAAATTCTTTGGAAACTTCGATATTCACCGGGTAAAGATTAAGGTTCTGAAAGGCTTCAGATATCCCACTTATGCTGATGTAGCATATATGCAAAATGCATAAAATACTAAGTTAAAATTCATAAATAACCTTTAAATTTATTACATACTGTGTACTAATTTATTACAAAAATAACTGGAAAACACACTTAGGATTTGAAATTTTATTTATTGCACAAGGTTTCTAGATTGTAAGGGTAAGGTACTAAAACTTTAAAATATTTAAATATTTATATTTTCTGCTACTGTGGCTAGCATATATAAATTTGCCCATTTCTCATCTAGCTTATCTTCCCAAGGTGATTTATTGATTAATTCCTGGGTTTCCCGTTTAATCTTCTTTTCTCGGATTTTCTCTTTACTTTTCTTAATAATCATTTCGCTTTTTCTAGGAGAAAGTGTTTCCTCGTAATGTGCCTTTCGCACAAATATTCCTTCTTCAGGAATTACCGCCAGATTCGGGGATTTCGTTCGGGATGAACTTCCCTTCTCGTTGGATGATCTATCTAATTGAAGATAGATACTTGACAGCTTTTGTTTACCCATACTGTAACTAACAAATAGCCAGTTAATAAAACACATAATCACAGAATAGTAATCAGGAAAAAATTAAGTATTTCTCAATACTTAATTAGCTTAACTCAGTGGCTCTGATACCACCTTATTTCTGTCACGGCCCCCGACCCGGTTTGACCCGTTCCAGGAGCCGTGGGACAGAAATTCCCGTGGTATTTATTTAATTGAGTTTAACAGCGGAAGTTTATTTATCAGGATCGTTTAAAGCTAAAATTTTCCCGATTTATTTTATTTCACAATTCGGGATAAAACCCCGATAATTTACAATATTAAGATTTTACTATGAAATCATTATATTATAAAACTTATTTCTTTATTTTATAATGAGCCACTTTCTCAAGCTTGAAATGCTTCCCAGCACTTTTCCTGAATTACAACAGATCACCTGAAACATGTTTGAAAAAGGTTTTGTCAGCGGAAAATACTGAGTGAATCATTCTATTTACTAAAATGACACATTTGTTATAATTTACAGTATTAAGGAAGATTACAATGTTTCTGATATCAAACCAATTACCCACAGTACTTTGTCACTCGACCCATTGGCCCTTCCGTCCAATGGTGTCTGTGACTATGGTCATATCACCCATTGGCTGCCCCAATGGTGAAGATTATCAAGTAATGTATACAAAACCCCACATACCGGCTGTAATATGGTGATTACATAAACTTAATCCCTGTAATTATAACTTTGAAATAAATAGGGTTTTGTAAAGCAATTTGATAAAAAAGAGAATGACTCACATTGCTGATTTAATACGGACAGAGTCTAGTCTATGAATTAGCCTGGTTAACCTAATTTAGATAACAATGCACACAAAACTGGGTTAGTAATCAATACAGCATTTACGATAACTCACGAGATCAACCATCACAACGAGTGACAAAGTGCTATGCTTAACATCTGTCGAATTAACGACTAATGACAAAGCATCACCCTAATGTGGGCAGCACTTAAACACCCGTTGAGTACATTGATCAATCGGAAAATGAATCGTAGCAGCGATCGTGCTAATACCCTGTTTTGTGGCAGAATTTCGAGACCCGGGGGTGTAATTTGGAGTATTCAGAGTGTATTTCTGTGTGTGATTGGAATTATTTCGACGTTGAATGTCCAAATTTAGAATGCCACTGTCCTCTATTTATAGCTGAAATTTGGACAAGCTTACGCACCGTAACATTCCCAGCGTTGCGGTCCGTAAGGCATAAAAATAGCCTATAGGGTAGCCACGATTGGGACTAGCTCAGGTGACTTGCCAAATTCGATTTTCAGTTATTTGACAACGAATTAAGTGGATAATCGTCCACTAGGGTTTACCCCTACTGAGTTTTAGGGGCCCTAATCCTGATTCCGATTGTTCTGAAAATTTTAGGGTTTGTGCGGAATCACTTGGGTGTCTTAACTAGGGTTTCCTAATGATCAATTAAAGTAATAATTAGGACTTTTTAGTGAGGGTTGTTACACATAAGCCACGTATAACATGCATTAACGGTTAGTGTTCAAATAGTATTGAGTAGTGTGATTGTTGTAGTTTGAATATTCGTAACGTATGTAACACCCAAAAGTGCGTAAAGCAAAAAGGGATCGAGTATACTCACAGCGGTTAATGAATTGAAGGGAGCGCTTAGCGAGTAAGGTTAGCCTAAATAGATTTGATTGCATAACGATAAGTGACGTTTTACGTGTCAAATGGTGCAAAGTGCAAACGGGTCGGATAGTGGTTCGATCGGATGGTAATCCGATCGGACAGCAATCCATGCGGATAACAATCCGTTCGGATGGTCATCCGATCGGACAGTAGTCCGGTCGGATGACGATTCGAGTGGATTGTTTCTTCCTATAAGAAGAATGTGTTTGTGTATGATGGCTTGACTTTTGAAGTTTTCGTTGTAGTATTTTGAAAGCATTGAAGTATCTCTATCCATCAAGTCGATCGATCGGATGGTGGGTCGTGCGGATGACAATCCGTTCGGATGGTCATCCGGTCGGACGGTGGTCCGGTCGGACGGTAACTTAGTGGTGAGATTACTTAGTGAAGGCAGGTTCACAGCAGAAGTGTCACTCAATCGGATGTCCATCCGATCGGGTGGCAACCCTGTTAATGAACATGTTGAAAATTGTTTAAGTCTTTAAAGTCTTAGTATCTCATGATCCGAAGAGTAATCCAGTCAGATGGTCATCCGATCGGATTGCAATTCATTCAATACTCAAACTTCGGATAAGGTTGCTTAAAGGTGGGACCCAAGTGTGATCCGTTCGGATGACAATCCGTTCGGATGACCCATCCGATCGGACAGCAATCCGGTCGGACAACATTCCGCTCTGGTTGTTCCGTTCGTCCTACACTTGGTCGTTATGATGGTTTGTCGTTATGTCAAGACGCTTTGACAACATGTTAACCAACAGAACCCCTAGTTCGACCCAGATGACCAACCCGACCAGGAATCACCCTAGTCCGGCCGGTTACCGGCTCGAGACGGTTGTTCTTGGCTAACCCGAAATCGGTAGTCTCGTGGGTAGAATCCGGATCTTGAGCTAGTACAACACTACAATCGAGTAGAAGACTAAATAAGGGTCGGATCCTATCGACTTTGAGTACATTGAGTGCAAAAGAGTTGAAAGAAAGTTAAGAACCATCTTTCAATCCTCTTTCACCACACTTGTGTCGAGATCTTTACAAGATCTTTGTGGAAATTGGTTAGATCTAAGTTGTTCTTGGTGGATTGAGGCCAAAACATGAAGTTCTTGAAGAACACATGATGACATCATCCTAGAACACCCAAAATCTAGTGATTTCACGGTTAAAAGTTAAGATTTAAAAGATAGAAAGGTGTAGGAGTGCGTGTAGATCAAGAAAGTACAAGATTTAGGACGAGATCTTACCTTGATCGAGAGAAATCGAAGAAAAGGTGGGGAGCACGAGCTGTTCGGACAGAGGGTTTCCAAAAGTAGAAAGAATGACAATGACAGGGGTATTTATAGGATTCCAAAAGAGGAAAGGGCTATCCGATCGGATGACACACCGTTCAGATGACTTATCCGATCGGATGACATTCCGGTCGGATGGCACCTGGCCTGTGATATTGTGGCTATCCGGTCGGATGGCTATCCGGCCGGATGGCACTTGGTTCGAATGTTAGACGCGACGATTTTTGCTGAGTCGATTTCGATTGCGAGCGGTTCGATACGATAGGGTTTCCTAGTCAAATTACTTTCAGTTCCAACCACTCATATC
Organism: Helianthus tuberosus; assembly: GCA_030545235.1. Classification (NCBI taxonomy): domain Eukaryota; kingdom Viridiplantae; phylum Streptophyta; class Magnoliopsida; order Asterales; family Asteraceae; genus Helianthus; species Helianthus tuberosus. The sequence goes on along the minus strand of CM060413.1, from coordinate 13,209,238 downwards.
GAGCACTATCCCTTCTCCACCAATTATCATAGTTCGTTTACGATTCGAGTTCGATGTCGATTGAGTTCGATTGCATTTCGAGTTAGATTGCGTTTCGATTGATTACCATAACACAACATAAATACACATGCACAAGTAACACATAAGACACACACACGTATAACAATAACCAACAAGTATAGATCGAGTTGCGATTGGGTGTCGATTTGATTAGCATAGCTTGATTGTCAGTTGATTAACTTTATCGCATTGTTACTTCCTATAGTTCACAGTCGTAAGTCGTTTGAAAAATACGTCGATGGCTTGTAATTAACAACACTTACTCCACATAATACAAATAAAATAAAGAGATTTCTACAAGTCAAATATAACCGGTCGTTGACTTTGACCTTGACTTTGACTTTGACTCGTGAAAACACAGGGTGTTACATCGCAAAACCCTCCATCTTAGTCTTATAAAGACCTGTAAGTGTATATATACACATATTCTTTCTGATCGTCTTCATGCGTAGATCAAAACCCCCAAACAAATTTCAGTATATTATAATTGTATCATTGTTAGCTATGTGATTATAGGATTTAGGGTTCTTTAGAAAAACTGATTTGGGGATGAAGGGAATTGCTGGAACTTTTTAACTTTATAAATAGATGAGTAAAATTTCCATTCTACCCTCATGTGCAAGGCACATGCCATACTTAACTGAAAATTTTAACCGTGTTAGGGTCAAAGGACGTATAGTGTAATGGGTTTTCCAAATAAAGGATTATGACTGTAATTATTGCAGTTAAAGGTTATCCATTGCAATTTGATACAAACATAAAGGACGAAAAATGTAATTTACCCTTGTTTAAGTGTTAGCACCCCTATCCTTTTTATTTTTTAATTGGGTTAAAATTTAGGCGTAAATGATGTATGGAGCCATGTAGGTAAATAGGAGGTTTTTGGCCTTTTATTATACATAATAAATAACGACTTTTTAAAAGTTGTCGGGCCCCTTAGATTTTTGGGCCTTAGGCAGTCGCCGACTTAGACGGCCTTATAATCCCCTGATTGAGAGGTTGCTTCCAGTGAGACGTTCGGCTCCAAAGACGTTTCCATATATAAGGTTCATCTAAAACATACACATGCACATTAGTAGACATAAGATAGCAGCAAAACATATTATACTAATAAAATCTTAGTAAACTATCAAACAATTAACATACTAATAACACATTGTACATGTTATAACAAGCACAACTCTTAAGACAACGACAAAACACACTAAGCTCCTAAGACAATAAACTAATACAAAAAGGCAACACCCTCTAAAAGTCTTTAACTTTAATCTTACGTCTCCACGAACTCCTATTCTCAATCATCTCCTCGGAGAGGTGTAAGTCTAATAAATCTTTTCTAATTTACTCCTCCTAAGTCAGTTCGACATGCCTCTACTCCTTCTCCCCTCCACGGTGAGACTTTCTATTGTTCTAATTGTGGATGTCATTTGTCTTCTCCTGACATGCCCAAACTATCTTAACATTCCCTCACTTATTGTAAGGACTCTAAAAAATGTCCCAAAATGACCTGTAAGTGAAAACCCTAATCCCTGAAACCATACTCTGTATGAAAACCCAAGAAATCAAGATTTCTGGTCTTTAGGCGGGCCGCGTAAGGGTTAAGCATAACCTTACGCGGGCCGCGACAGCTCATAACTTATCCAGAACAGCAACCAGGCCACGTGGCAGCCACATGGCAGACCTAGGTGTGATACGCTAGCCCTAATCTACGATCTAGACCTCCTCGCGGGCCGCGTAAGGATCGGTTGAAGGTTTACGCGGGCCGCGTGAACCTTAAATTTCAGCTATAAATAGGACAGGTTACGAGCAGTTCAGAAATGTCGAAATCTCATTTCAAATCACGAGTTATACCGCTCTGAAGTCGAAAATTTCAATTAAATTAGTGAGGCGCTTCTCCGATACCGGGTATTAACTCAATCGCTGCTACGATTCAATGTCCGATCGATTAAAACTATCCAATGGATGTTTAAGTGCTGCCCACATTAGGGTTTATGCTTTGTCATTCGTCGTGAATTCGATGGATGTTTAAGTATCGCACTTTGTCATTCGTTGTGAGGGTTTAATCTCGTGAGTTATCGTAAATGCTGTATTAGTTACTGACCTAGTTCATGTGCATGCTATTTAATTTAGGTCAAAAGGCTAATCAGTAGGCTAAGCTCTGCCCATATAAATCTGCAATGTGAGTCATTCTCTTTTTATCAAAAGCATTTTTACAATACTCCATTTTCAAATGTTATAATTACAGGGAGTAAGTCGTGGATATCTTGAATCACTGGCTAGTGGGGTATTGTGCACATTACTAATTTTATCCCTGTTAGGTTCATTGACCTACAGGGATAATCATCACTACTTGGGTGACAGGACCCAATAGTGGTATGACCATCGTCACCATTGTGACACGGCGCCAGATAAAAATAAGATAGAAGCCATTGTAATCGCTCTTATGCTGTAATTTATAACTATGTGTCATTTTATGCAAAATGAGTGACTCGCCAGCATTTCCCCGCTGATAAAATATTTTTAAAACATGTTTCAGGCGACCTGCTGTAAATCATGGACACGTGCTACGGAGCACTAACAAGCTTGAAGAGGTGGCTCAGTTAAAATAAATAAACATGTTTTAATAAATCAGGGAATTTCCTAGTTAAATTCCTCTATTGTAAATTACGGGGTTTATCTCCAATTTATGGAATAAAATAATTGGGCATTTTGAGTTTTAAAAGATCCTGTTGAAAATCTTCCGCTGTCACATCATAAATACCACGGGTTCCTGTCCCGCGACTCTTGACCGGGTAAAACCGGGGCTGGGGCCGTGACAGGAAAATGTGGTATCAGAGCCACTGATCGAGCCATTAATTTAAGCCAATTAAGTATTTAAGAAAATACTTAATTATTACTGATTGCCATTTTTATGATTATGTGTTTTATTATTTGAATATTTGTTACAGTATGGGTAAACAAAGACTTTCGGATATCTATCATAAATTAGATACTACATCAAAAGATAAGGGATCATCATCCTCAAAACACCCAGTAAATACTGAGGAATGAATATTTGTCCGAAAGGCACATTATGAGAAACCACTTTCTCCTAATAAAAGAAGTTTGATTATTAGAAAAAGTCAAGAGAAAATGAAGAAGTCCCAGGAAACCCAGAAAATAGGCAGTAAACCACCTTGGGAAGATGAATTAGATGAAAAATGGACGAATCTCTACACGTTAGCTACTGTAGCAGTAAATGCTAACTTATAAGTTAAATCACAAAACCAATCTTAGCACCTGCAACACTTACAAGCTAGAAACGTTAAACTATTATATAAATCACTAGTATAATTCGAAAGTTCAGTTGTAATCTAGCAATAAGTTTATTTTAAATAAATTTTAAGTTCTTTAAATTACCATTTTATGATTTATAAAATTTTTAACTTAGAATTTTGTGTGTTTCTTCATCAATGCTAAACAGCATGAATGAATTATCCGAAGCCCTAGAGAATCTGAATCTCTATCCTGTGAGAATAGAAGTTTCCAAAGATTTTACTGGTTACTTTGCCGATGTGGAACAACCTATGGAATTTCAAGCTCCACCTCTAGAGAAAGCAAAACCTAAGAAAAGAAGAAGATTTGTAGGTTGGAGACGTGTACGCAGAAGGAAACCAACAACTAAGAGACTTCCCAAGATAGAAAATCCTATGGATAAAGGAAAAGAAATTAAGATTGAGGAAAATCCTAGGCAAACCGGAATAGAAAATTGGGGAAATTCTAAGCCAGCAGGAATAGAAATTGGCGAAAGTTCTAGGCAAGCTGTGGAATTACCATTGCAAGAGGAACTGGATTACATACTGGCAAGCTGTGATATTCTTAGGCCTATCAATACAAATCTTTTTCCTTATCCTGCTGAAAACTAACTTCCAATAAACCTGGAACCGGCTATCCCAGAACCTTTAATTCACACCCAACCTCAAGGAGAAATAGACGAATGGTGGACCAACGATTGGGAGTTTCAAAACCTCCTAAATAATCCTTATACCTTTTTCCCTCAGATCGACCCAGAACCTGCACCAAATCTCAAACATCCTCATCTTTGCTACCCCCAACTTATGCGACAATGTCTTCTTGATGACCCAACAAATCTGGTCTTGTATAACATAGTAGGTCTAACTACAACCCTATAGAAATTCCCCTTTAATTTAGTTAGGAATATCTAGTCACACAATAAACTGGTAGCTGCTCTCCACCTACATCATCCAACCTGGACATGGTGGGCTACGTCACCATCCAACTTGTAATACCCCGAACTTTAACATACTGGTTATAATCGTATGAAATATGTAATTTATATTTCATATAGTGTTGAACGAGCAAGTGGTAAGATGGTTGTGTGAAATGTGAAATATCTTGACGAGTCTTGGCTATTATAGGAGACCGTTTAATACTAATAGTAAAATATATTACTTTTGACCTTACTCCGTTTTTAATGAAACTTATATTAAAACGTAGATAAAAATATGCTCGTTCTAATGACGTATTCGTCGTTTTATAAAACGTTATATTATTAAAGTTATACGAGATAAACGAGTGAAGCACCTGAATTAATTATTAATTATAATTATGATATTATGTAATATCAAAACAATCGATGGGTTGCATAGGCAAGCATGCAAGCAAGCACCTCACCTTTATCCCGCATCGAACCAACTTTAGAATTGAGTTGCTTGCTATTTTTATAAATAGAGAGCATATACTAGAGTGTAGAATTACAAGTTCTTTGGGAATGATCTAGTATAAAGAGAATCCCGAGCATACTATACCCTGTTGGCCAGTGAACAATCTTCTGGATAAAAGAGTTATACAACGATGACCCTTTTTGAATACATAAAAACTTTTTCGTAAATTGAAAACATTAGTGCGTTAGAAGTTAGTGTGACAACTTTTGGGAAATACAAAGAGCCAATACGTTAGGGCAATTTTAAAATGAGTTAAGAAAGAAATTCTAAGTGTTACAAGTTGTTTGTACATGGTCTTTCTTACATGTATAATATCTTTAGTTTTTAATATTTTTTTTCTTTATTATTTGTTATATAAAATCTATATATAATATAATCTTGTTTTGTTTTTATTTTAGTCATTTTTCCTAGTATTTATATAAAACATTTGCAATATTACTCAATTTTAACACCGACTTGACCTAAAAAAGAAGCATAACTTCCGACTAATATAACAAATTCCATGAGTTAAACTAGAAAGCCATTTCGTATCATTATTATCCACATAAAAAGTGCTTGTTGTGGGGTGCTAAGAAATGTTGTATCAACTAGGGTACGATTGCGAACACTAACACGAGGTGTGGAGGGGCAATGCGTGAGGGCAATAGAAAGGTTGGAGTGAAACAAGAGGGCAAAAGAGGACATGACTGGCTAAAGGGGAAGGCTATGAATCCATATCACTCCCATCACAACGCACTAAGAATCCATTTCACTCCATCGTAACATCCTTAGTGCATGTGAAATATGAAAACCTGGAGCCAAGGCTAGGAATCCATTTCATACCATCATAACACACCTTGGTGCGTATGAATGTGAAATCCCCGACAACTATGTGACACTTCTTTTCCACACTTCACAAGAACCACTAACACATCATATTACTTGGTATAAATAAATACCAAACAAAAACTTAAATAGGATAGAAACCCGAGTTTTAGATGGATAGGTATAATAACATTAATAGTATTATATATTATAATTTTGCAACACAAATGGGCATCTGCTGGTTGTACTTTATGCTTAAGGTATGTTTTGTGCATATGTGAAGTGTACCATTGGGTATGTTGGTTGTATTTTGTTCCTGCCCTGCCACTATTCTGCTCCCTACCACTATTCTGCTCCCTACCACGTGTTCACTACGTGTCTTTGCCAGATTTTGCGTACCATGCTTCTTGCGTGTTATCCTCTGCTACCTTACCACAAACTTCCAATTTCTTTCCCCAAATCGCGAAATCCAGCAGCAGATCCCCAAATCAAGAACAGGAGTTCGCCTCTTTTATCAAACCAAACCCTAATTTCATCAAATCCTCAGTAAGTTACAATATCCTTTTTTATATCATCTTCGATCACCATTGGTGTAAATCTATACATGTAGCTATTAATTAGCATTTGAGTTGTGTGCTATGTCTTCTGTTTTTCAATCACATTAACAAAATTGAAGTTTTATGTAGCAATTATTGTTTATTTTGCATGAGTTGTTGCAAATTTATGTTTTTGAAACAACTTGTAGGTTTAATTAAAGAGAACAAAAAGTTAAGGTTTTGACTTTTGAATGAAAGTTGAACTTAATGGGGCATTTCATCGAACAGGTGGTGTGCAAGATTCGTGAACAAGTGGAATTGATAGGAGACTTAGCTGATTGCTGGGTTTGTGAGTGTGGTTGTAAGAGAAAGAATGCATGAGACAACCTGGTCCTCCCATGTCTAAAAGATGACAAAAAAAACGGTTCAAAACAAACTAGAATAAGCTATGTTGAAGATAGATATGGTTTTTATTACAAGTTCATAACTTTTGCTGCAAGCATTTTAATTTGAACAAGAAATGAAAAAGGTAGGGGTTACAGAAAAAGTACCTTTGGTTCATTCTTTTTCATGTTACACTTTGGGATAGCGAGAGGAGTGAGATTAGGCTTGAATTGCTGATTAGATCACTTAATGTAAATCTTTTGTATGCTTATATTTGGTAACAAATGAACAGGGCGTATAAAACAAGCTTAGATCTTGAGCAAGGTAAGGTCACAGCGTCCGGGCAACGCGACCGTCTGCGCTTATAAGAAGCTTAACAAGTCTGGTATACATGCTGAGCTATGGGGCCTACAAAAAGGCATGTATCTTCTTAGTTATATTGCTTTATTTTCGTCAAGAAAGTGTCTGGTTAAATGTACGAGCTATATTAGAAGTTACATATGTACACATTCATATATGTTTTTGTGAATTGCAGGTCTGATTGCACTTGATCATGTAAGTGGTTACTACACCTTCTTCATTGAAAGGGTAATCAAACTCATCCTTCTCATGTATTGAAATTTATTCTTTTGCGCGCTTATTTTTTCCAGCAATATGTGTGTTTGAGATTGAGCTCAAAGCCTTACAGTTGTGATACAACATCTATGCTACGTATTCGTCGACATACATACAGGCTTTACCCGTCTTCTTATTATATGAATGATTTGTTTTTATATATTTTTGGTGCGCTGATATAAGCTTTAATCAGATATTTGTCCCTATCCACAAAGAAATACATTGGTGCTTAGCTGTTATTAACAAAAAAGAAGAGAAGTTCCAGTATCTTGACTCTTGGCTCACTCGGAGGAGCTGATAAGAAAGTGTTAAGAACGTCGGTATGTCAAGCCTACATCTCTTTTTTGTGCTTAACTATTAGTTATGTTGTTTTTCATTGCAAGTAAATTAATATTACTTATATGCCCTTTATCATTGTTGAGTTTGAGTTAGGCCCTATTTCTAGAGTTGGTATAACTGGTGGGGTGACTTTCGGTCTGTTTGATCCATATCCTAACAAGTTATTTATTTAATTTACTATCTTACCGGTTAGAGATTAAGTTATGAAATGTTATGTGTGATTGTGTCCAGGCCAAGTACATTACATACGAAGTTAAAGATAAGACTAGGAAAAATATTGATGTTACTTCTTAGGAGCAAGAGTTTGTCATCGACCTTCCTAATCAAGAGAATGGGTGTGTATAGTGTAGACTTTATCGTTCGGCTTTTTTGTCAACTTTATTGTATTTTGAAGCCAAAAAAACACTATGTTTTTTTTCCGGATAGAAATAAGATTATCAAGAAAACCCGAGTTGGCTACAGAGGTGAAGCAACGTTTAAGTTGGATTATGGGTTGGTCTATTGGCATTCAAGATTGGAGCATGAACACATAAGGCTGGTCAAGAAGTTTGACCAAGGAGAGATAATACGTGACATGTTTGCAGGTATTGGTCCATTTGCTATTCCAGCTGCCAAAAAGGATGTGTAATTTATGCTAATGATCTCAATCCATATGTTCCTTATCTTAATTGGACAACCGCTTCAATCCAAAGTTTTTGTTTGATTGTATCATTGAGACTGATTTATTTGACATGGATTGTCGATCTCAAAGAAGTAGATTAAAATACTATATTTCCTGAGAAGGGGTTGATGCTATCTTGCTATTGTGTCGTTTCGCCGCTTCCGAATATGTAATTATGTTGTCTTTGTGAATTTATTAGGATGTCAAGAAATTATGAATGGGGCATGACTCTTCTGTACTATTAGAATTCTGATTATAAGCAAAAATGTAAAATGATTTGATGAATCATGGACTTGATATTGCACTTGGGTTGTGTCCAAAATATTATAAATATGCAAAGTCTAATTCGTATGACGACGTACAAATTTTGTTTTGGTGGCAGCATTTAGATATACAAGCATAACAAAGAAGAACGAATCGCCAGGACATGGGGAACCATTGCTCCCGGATTACCTTATGTTGGAGAAGCAATAACATCAGCTTGCAACTGGCTTATTGGTCGAGATCCAGAAGTATAATAAGGCCCTACCACCAACCCTTCGGGGCTTGCATCAAATGTGACAGGGGGCAGTAGCACAGGACCAGAGTTATTAAGCGAGTCTGATGGGTCAGGATGGCTACTTTGGTGCAGGTCAAACCGGACATGTCAGGACGAGAGCACAAAAGAAGCACATTATTCCAAATGGGGATTACTATATGGGTTGTAACTTTTGGCACTATATATAAAGCGCATTGTTTCATGTTTCATTATTTTAATTGTTTCTATGGGTTCTGGTGTTGTAAGACCAACTTTGGGTAGTAGTCTTACATCAAAAGTTGTCATGCTTGGGGGAACATCTGTTTTGGTTTCCAAAGTGCTTGAGTTGGTTGAACATGTTGGCCTGTAAAGCTCATGCTATTTTTATCTCTACCTGTGGCAGTCTTGGATAAATTTTATGTTTTATGGATGGATATTCTCCTCACTTCTTCAACTTTAAATGAGCACCAGGTAATATTTCTTTATTAATGCAATATTTCTATACCTTGTATGCATATGCACTAGATTTGGTGTAAAAAGAGCAACCTTTTACACAAAATTTGGTTTCGCTCCTATGTATACGCCAACCTTCTGTGTTTGATTAAAAGTTGCTCTACTTATTGTTTACTATTTTTTTTGTATATTTTAATTGGTGATTGCAGTACACTATAGAGGGAAAGGTCTTTGAAAGAGCATATATGAAGCTTGCAATTGATGCTTTGGTTATACAACAAGGACCTTTCCTAAGTTGTAATCAACTTTCTACAGATAATGTTTTGTACATCAAAACATCCTTGATGCATAGACTAGGCGATGTGACTATGGAAGGTAGATAGATGTAACCAACATTTGGGTTTATCAACTATGATGTATATGAAATGAATTCCCGCCGCATCGCGGCGGGTTAAAACCCTAGTTTGAGATTAAATAGGATAGAAGCCTGAGTTTTAGATGGATAGGTACAATAACATTAATTGTATTCGAGATGTTTATTGTACAAATGATATTAATCTCATACCTGTTGTCTCATATCGTTGTCAATCTTAATCTCATACCCGTTGTCTCATACCCTTTAAAAACATTCGGATTTTTTTTTCTAAGATGGAAACCTGGTTAATCTTAGTCTCATACCCATCGTCTCGTACCCGTTCAAAGACGTTCAAATTTTTTTTCTGTAAGAGGAAGGACGAAAACAAAATGCACATATATTTGAGCTAGCAAAGCTAACTTATAACTTAATTTCAATTGGAAAAAAAAAAAAAAAAGTGGAAAAAGAGTGAGCCACCCTAATGTTTTGTCTTCCCCTAAATTCTTTTCCATCCTCAGTCTACAAAAAATTGTTGTCCCCGGGTTTTTTCAGACACCTCCGACACTACTTCAGGAAGAGCGGACGCACCCTTTTAAAAAACTTTTTTAGTGTATTTTAAGGCTAAATCACACTCGCACCCCTTAAAGTTTTGGTTAAACCCTCAATGAAAATAATTTACAAGTCCACAACCAGCTACTTATTAAAACTCCATCGTAAATTTTAAGATAAAGTAAAATGCAATTTTACTTCCTGTGGTTTGAGGCGAATGACAGCCTTACCCCCTATTTCCAAAAAATTGTTGTCGTACCTTGACATTTTCTGATTGCATCAATGTACCCCTCAACGTGAAAAGACGTTTTTGCCCTTGATAATAAAAAAGAATTACAAGTAAATGACACATTTACACATTGTACTTTACCTCCGCAGACACGTTTACAACCTGTTTTATTATAGTGTCTTCTCCGGCGATGTTCCTACCATTTCGGCGATATTCCGGCAACAAGGCCGATTTTGGGAAAAAAGACGAAGAGAATAGAAGAGGAGAACAAAGAGGAATTGTTGAGTACTAATGCGGTTGAAGCTCAGACGGTTAACAGACGCTTTGGTGAAAAGTTTCGGCCGGAAACCTGTGAAGAAGGTGGAGGTTGTGGTAAAGGATGAGGAGGAGAGTTGATTTTTTGGTGATCCGGTAGCTGATGAGGAAGCTAGACAGAAGTGGCCTCATCGTTATTTGCTCCGGTGGTCGGAATATCAACAGTCGGAACATCGCCGGAGAAGACATATTAAAAAAACAAGGTGTAATGTGTCAGCCGAGAAGACAGATTAATAAAACTAGGTGTAATGTGTCAGCGTAGGTAAACACATGTGGTAAATTGAAGTTTTCTATATAAACATGGGTAAGATTAAAAAATACCTTTTTGGTAAGATTACAATTTTACCCCTCTCGATACATTGATGCAATAAAAAAATGTCGAGGTGTAAGAACATTTTTTTTTTTGAAAACATAGGGTGATGCAATCAAAAAATGTCGAGGTGTAAGACAACATTTTTTTTTTAAAAATAGAGGGTAAGAGTTTCAGTTGCCCAACACAACACATAGCATAAAATTGTTTTCTTTTTCCGCTGATACTTTTAGACATAGAGCAGTGTTTTGTTAAATTTGACTGGAAAACTTCACTTTGGTTTTTTTTGTTGGCAAACCGAATCCACAATTAATCTTTCATTTTTTCGGCCATCAATAGATCTTCATTATTTTTAAACCAAGCACAACGCTTCATAGACCACATAACGTACCACTATACTAGTCCCGACTTATAAACTTAAAAAACCCATAAAAAAAGCAACAAATAATAAAATATTATAAACTAGATAAACAAAGTGGCGTCACGTGTTCTGCATGTGATCCACCAGAACCCCCTACTACCATCTTCAGTCAGGAGTTAGCATTGGTGACGAGCTTTTTCCTTTTCTTTCACCTCGCTTCCTTGTGTCTTGTCATATTCTAAAAAACCAAATTAATTAATTAATAACAATAACATTGTCAGTTTTCATTACACAAATTCATTATCCAAATTCATGATCCAAATTGGTCAACAAATATACCGGGAGAATTGCCATGGACGATCTTATCTTCATCCTCATGAGAAAGAGATTGATTGACTCCGTAGGTCCCTCCGAAACCTTCCTCGTCTGATCGAGTCGCGTACCCTTCGCCATACGAATGCGACATCACATCCCTAATTCCACCAAAAACACACCAATTAGTACTCGTATCAACACATCAAAATACGGCTAGAGTTTATTATCTAGGAAAACGGTTGGAACAAAAACACAGGATAATATCCAGAAAATACGTCCTTAAGATATTGGTCTAGTGGTTAAAAGGTCTACGCTCCGCTACTTAAGATATTGGTCTAGTGGTTAAAGGGTCTGCGCTCCCTAGTTGAGAGAGAGCTTCAATTCCTGCTTGAGTCATTTTCAAGGCTCCCTAGTTGAGAGAGAGCTTCAATTCCTGCTTGAGTCATTTTCAAGGGACATCTGTTCCCTTAGTGGAGAGACAGCTTCAATTCTTGCTTAAAAAATTAGGACGATTTTTCGACCCCAGCCAGGGGCTCTTGCCCCTTGGACCCCGCCAGGGGCTGCCGCCCCTTGGACCCTGCTCCCAGGGGCGCTGCCCCCTTGGAACCCCCGTAGAGTACGAGCATTCGAATTATAATAACTCAAACAAGCGCGCACTCCCGCACCTCCTAACTTGCTTGATGTATATTATTATTCGCTTTGATCACCAAGTCAATCCCGATTACACTAAAATATCTAACAACGGAGCTATAGTTTTCTTTCTCTGGTGTCAGTTTATTTGGTGATCAAATTTATAACAATTCAACATTAATTTTTTCAAAGCAGGTCGTGTATTATCACATAATAAAAAAATATGTATTTTAAAGTTGTTAACTACGTGTTTTCATGTTTTAGAAACGATTAATAAGATCTTCAATCACGACTTTCGCATATAACCATTTTCCAAAATACCAAATGCAAGCATATAATCATCACCCATACGATTGCGGAAATTCGTCACGCAATGCCCTGGTCCATGCCAATTATCTTAATTGCTTATTCGACCCTCGACCCCGTTTATAACTTAATTGCCTAAGCATTATTCGACACTCGACCCCGTTTATAACATAAATGGGCTTTTAATTGATAAAGTGGCCTATATTTGAATTGGAAAATAGATTAGGCTTATTCAATAAATTATAACTTTTTTATCCGGGACAACGTTTATATAATCTTTTTATTTAGTAAAACATTCATAAAAACCATGAGTCAGTATATATAAAAAAAGAATCGGAGCCGTTCGAATTTTCGTTGTTGTACGTTATAACTATGGGTAGCTTCGCGAACGTTTATCATCATATATTGTTCATCAAATGATGGATGCAACAACTTATTGTGCAACAATTTTTTTATGATGCATCGAGCCAGTGATTTTTTTAAGGGAATGTCAGTTTATGTTGTTAAAACAAGGGCTGGTCCTAAAAATTCAGGTGCTTTGGTTGATCCCAGAAAAATGGACCCCTTAGACTTTAACGAAATAGATACTGTAAACTATTTTTGTTGCCACTCATTGTTATTATTGTTAACTAAAATGAGTATTGAGCTAATACCTAATGAGGTTAAGTTAAAATTTTTGAGATTAATAGTTTTTAACAGGTATAACATATAACTTGTTGTTTTATATGAGTATTTTATTTTTTTAAAAACATGCCCCGGAAACACATGCCCTGGCTGGTGGTCCTCCTCGCCCACCCCGGAGCCTCCCATGGTTAAAGTTGTCACTATACCATCTTCACTAACCTTGATTAAACCTTGCATGATGTCACTAACCTTGATTAAACCTTTGCATGATGACGTCACATGATGTTTCATTTTACTGTACTCAAGATTTTTTTCACCCAAAGAATTTAAGAGAAACAATAGACGACAAAAAGGTATATGAATATCTATTCCTACAAAGAAATCTCAGCATTTCATTTTCATGCCCATAGTAGTTTAAAATTAAAAACTAGTTTAAGTGATCGAATTTTAAAACCACCTTATGGCTCTCCTATTTTCATCATGACATATTTCTAAAAGTATACACAATTATGTCTATGTCTAAAGAACAACACATATTTTGTATAGTTATAAGTATAATCGGTTATTTTCGGTTAATTCAGGTATGCCACAACCAAAACCAAAATCAAACCGCAATTTTCGGTTTAAAAGTTATGGCTTAACTGAATCATCACTTAATTGTTTCGTTTGGTTAAGTCAATTCAATTAAGTTGATTGAATGGTTGTTACAATGATCCAATCAATTCTAATAGGAAATGCATAAATATTAAGTAACCAGAAATACATTAAAACCAAATTATTATCATTTTATACTAAAGGGTAGCATAGCATACCCATGATTGAGAGAACAAACTCCTTATGATAAATGTTGTGTACAAACTTATTAATAATGGATTTGGTTCCTCAACAATACATTTCCATTTTAAAACTTATAGAAAAATCATCCAAACGAAAATTAGTAGTCCAGATCCAACTTTAATTCAAACTCTTTCCCCATCATCACTGACAAACCCGAGACCTCAGCCATACCGAACCCACCACCACCATCAACCTCCACTCTTCCGTTGCGTACTTCCATCCCTTTAGTAGACAACTCATAACCAATTGTACTCGAAGCATTTTTCAACCCGATAAACGTCACCTTTTCAATAATCCACTTTTTATTCAATGCAAAAGTACCATTCTTGACCATTGATCTCAATATTGCTCTTTTTCCTACAACTTGGTTAGAAAACTTAACCAAAGTCCACTTCCCACCAAACCCCATGTCCTCCCCATCATCCAAAAACACCTCACCGGTACAATTCTCATTGCTGCTAAACGCAACCAATATATGAAACGGGGTCATCCTAGCGGCTTTTGTAGTCATGGCTTCTTTTTGTAAAACCAATATATTCCCTTCACGAATGTGAACATTTATATGGTCAGGTGGTGCATTGAGCCTAACATGGGTCCCTGAGCCCACATTGACCGAATTAGAATAGTTAAACAGATCGAACCAGTTTCCAGATGGAAAGTATGCATCAACCGAGTTTGCTCCAGACTCTAAAACCGGGGACACTAATACGCCTTTTCCTAGGAGAAATTGGGTGCTAATATTGTATGTGTTGGTGTCTTGAGGGAATGTGAAGAATAGTGGTCGCGCAATTGGAGTCCCCTTTGAATGTGCATTATACATTAATGTGTAGAGGTACGGAAGCATTTGGTATCGTAGCCCAAGCACCTTTCGAGATGTAGCGGCTACTGAATCCCAAAGATAAAGTTCTTGACGCGTGGATGATTTATCAGCATGGTCCCTTGCGAAAGGATAGAAAGCACCTAGCTGAGAATAGAAGAAATTAATAATAGTTTCGAACTCTTTACTAGTAAATTGTTGAATCATCCTACATATTAGATGGGCAAATGGGTGGATTGTAACACGTAGGGGTGTAAACAAGTCAAGCCAATGGTGAGCAACTTGAGATTGACTCGATAAAAGCAACACAAGCCTAAACGAGCGTATTATTTGTATGTTTGTTTAATATATTAGATACCTATTTTTGAATTATAATTATGCATAATATTTTGATAAAAATTGCTGAATAATATATATAGATTAAAATTAACACACATACATATAGTAACTAAAAATACACAAATTAATTCATAAAGAATAAATGAGTCGAGCTAGGGCCAAGCTCAAGCTTGAAAAAACTACTCATAAACTAGGTTCGATCTTTAGAAATAGAGCTCGAAACGAAGCTTGAGCTTAATCAAGCTCGGGCTCAGATCGCCTCAGCTTGACTCGTTTACACCCTTAATGAGTGGAACTAATATTGCAAATTTACAGTGATGATATACATTTTTAAATAAAACGATTTAAGAGGTTGTATACCTGAATCCAGCGTTGGCAAAGTTCTTCATTAGTGTTTCCAGAAAAACCACAAATATCGGCACCAACCATTGGGATTCCAAATAACCCAAAATTCAAGATGCTCGGAATGGAATACGCCAAGTCATCCCATGTAGCAGCATTGTCCCCAGTCCAATGTGCTGTATACCTCCCAGACCCCACAAATGTCGATCTAGAAAGTATGAATGGCCGCTTAACTGTTATGTTAGTCAAGACTTCATTCGTCGCCTTAGCCTCCAAAAATCCATATAAATTATGGGCATCATAAGCGGTAACATTGCCAAAATGCAAAGAACTTGCAGGCACGGTTCGGTCATTAATAGTCCTTTGGTCTCCAACATTGTTAATCTTGTAAGGAGGGTTGTCAAGTGAAGATGAAGGCATTGGTGGGGATGAGATGAAATTTGATTGTTCATTCATATCAAGCCAAATGCCATCAAATGGTAGAAGATTATGGAACCTTTTGATCTCATCGCCCCAAAATTTTGCTCCTTTTGGATTTAGAAAATCCGGGTAACTAACAATGCCTGGCCAAACCTGACCTACATAAGGTACACCGTCGCGCTTTATGTAAATATCAGCTTGTAGTCCTCTTGTGTAAGTCTCGTATGATTTGTTTACACTGATACCTGTTCATAAGGAAACATTGATTTTTAGTATTGTATAGATAACAAATAGGTAGGTTCTTTTGAAAACACATGATAACAAATAGGTGGTTTTGCTATTGGACTTCAAATTTTGGTTAGACCATCCGTAGTGGGCGTGATTTTTTCAAAAAAAGCCCCAAACACGCCCCAACACGCCACCTCCCCACCCCCTTGGGCGTTTTTCGGCGTGATCTCGCAAAAAAGGCCTCCAGGCGTGCTTTAAATCATGCTAAATGGCAAATTGGTTGGCCAATCAGATGGTTCCCTCTTTTTCTTGGCCAATCCCCTTTTTTTGTTAGTTTTTTTTAATTTAATTCTTTAGACACCTTTTTAACATAATACCCATATCCCCACTACACCCATTTTAGAAAAACGCCCAATAATGCCCCTTGCTGACTGGACTGCCACATGGCGGAAAACGCCCAATGGTGGGAGCATTATTCACCTTACCACTACGCATGGTCTTAGTAGCTATCAAGGTAGTGACTTTCGAGTTGAAGTCGTGTTATCTCGACCACTTCACTATGCATAATGATGTTCTAGAGTTTTTGTCTTATTACTACTAAAGTCGCTAACTTATATGGCGACTTTTCAAACTTTTATATCTTAAATATCGCCTAACCCATATTTAAAGTTCGACAAAAAAAAAAAAAAAAAAAAAACACTCGTCATCGTTCGTTCTCAAAAGAACCTTTTTTTGTGAAATTGTGAAAATGATAAAGATGTGTACCTGGATCTAAAATGAGCACATATTTCTGACCGTTTTTGTGAAGTTTTTGAACAAATGCTGACATGTTTGTCAATGGGAAGTTGATGGGGTCCAATGTGAAATCTTTGTAACCATCCATATAGTCTATATCTGTCCACATAACCTCCAAGGGGATCTTGGCTTTTGCATAGCCAGCAACAACACCTTCAAGATCATGAACATCCTTGTAACCCCATCTACACTGATGGAACCCTGTACCCAATGGAATTGAATATCAATAATCAACTTCTATAATCCAAATGGTTCTACTCATGTTTAAGTTTCTAGAGTTAGTTACAAACATGTTATTTCTGGCAACGTGCACACATGGGCGGATCTAGGGGGTTCCTCGGTTTGGAAAAAAATAGTGGAAAACTTGTATGATTTAGAAAAAAATAGTGAGAATCTACCAAAAGGAACCCTCCGGAAAAAAATTCCTGGATCCGCAACTCCATGCACATATTAACATATTTACCTAACTAAGGCTAAATTGCACTTTCCGGCCTTTATGTTTCAATGTTTCGACAAGCGTTGTCCTTTAACTTTAAAAATTATACTGTATGTCCTTATGTTTGCAATCATTAACGGGCGGTGTCCTTTCAGCTAAACTCAGTTAACTTTTTATGTTAAAACCTCTCACGTGCACATCACATGAGGGCATTCTCTTATTTTTTACCTCCTAAAATCTGCAATAAGAGGGTATCCTCTCCCTCGATTCACAAAATTTAGGGGGCAAAAGGACGAGAATGCCCTCACGTGATGTGTACATGAGGGGTTTTAACATAAAAAGTTAATTGGGTTTAGCTGAAAGGACACGGCTCGTTAATGATTGCAAACATAAAGGACATACAGTGTAATTTTTAAAGTTATAGAACAATGTCTGTCGAAATATTGAATCATAAACGACGAAAAATGCAATTTAGCCCTTAACTAACTTAAAATTTTAAGTAGATCATGTCAATGAACTCACCAAAGGACCAATAAGGCATGAAAGCCGGTCTACCGATGAGCTGAGTATACTGATCCATAACCAACTCCGGCGACGGTCCAACAAAGAAATAAAAATCAAGAACACCCCCAATCACCTTGTAAGTAATACTATCACCACTATACACAACATCCATTCCATTACTATTAAGCAATAACACCCCATGAGTTGTTCCCGCCAACACTTTCCCATCAGAATCCGGTGATCTAACATCCATATAATACGGATGAGACCCGTATAGATTAATATCGCGATTTGCGCTTGCAACATCCGCATTCCAAAGAGTAAGCGTCTGATTACGCGTTAACTTAAACGAACTTTTGGTGTGTTCTCCTAGTCCATAAATAGAGGACCGGTTAGCCGGGAGTGAAGATGATAGTTCAAGATATTGATCTTTGAAAATGAGAATACTGTGGGATGTGTCAAAGAGGATATCGCCGGTTGAGCGACGGGTGACTTTGAACCCGAACTGAGTGTGTGTGTTTGTGGTGGTGGTGTTGTGGAGGGTTAAGGTGAGATCGGAGTTGGGATCGGAGAGTATGAGTTTGGCCGGAATTTTTTGGCGGGAGATATTGGGTTGTGATTGACGAGGTAGAATGTGGTTTGGAATCTCCCATCTTTGGTGTTTGGAATCTGTGATTCGAATCCTTAATCGATCCGCTGTTTCAAAGCTTCACAAAAAGCACAATGTCAGTGTCAAGTGACAAGTAAACAGACAACAAGTTGTGTCGCAACACTCTTTTTAATAGCAAAACCGATTTTATTAAATACAAAACTATTAATCTTAGTTGTCGAGAAATTACCATTGTTGTAAAAATCGCGATTAGGCAGCGACTAGTCTGCGACTAATCGCTAGTCGGCCCGTAACTGAGTAATTTTTCGTTAATCAATTCATTAATCGCTAGTTGGGCCTAGTTGGGAATGGGGACCTAGTCGGCCAGCCAAAATCGACGAATCCGGCCAGATTCCAGCAAAAAACCTGTATATTCCGGTCAAAACCTCTAAATTCTGACTAGTTTCCAACTAAACCATGTGAATTTCAACAATTAATCTTGTATACTTAAAAAATAATTTGAGTAAGAGTTAAAAACTAGCTACTTAAAATATTTACCTATAAAAATGTGTATATGTATACATAAAACTGAAAATCATATATAAAAAACCCGATTCGATTATTAATCCCGAGTAGTCGCTAGTCCCCACCTCACCTGCCGACTAGCGACTAGCGAGTTCTACAACCTTAAAAATTACTATGCACATCCTGTTTAAATAGTTAATAGATTAAATATAAAAAAAAAAACACTGTGTTACTTAACATGTCCGTTATGTTGCAGTCCACGTATCAACAACCTATCGGTTAATGAACACTTCTTTATGTTTATTGACGCTAAATATAATGAATTTGACGTTCTTACGAGAGAACGTTAATATATTCAACAATATCAATATCTATTTGTTTGTATTCTTAATGTAAATTTTGTAACTTGAATGATGCTTGACCCTTCAACAGTTATGAAAAGTTCTTCCGGTCATGGTTTATTGAATTCCGATGAACCTGGTAAGACCAAGAATCAAACACACCATTGATTCCGGATAGGCCGGTTTTTGATGAGTTGTGGTTAAATTGATCGAACCAAACCTGACCAAAAACGAATTTGATTCTTTTAGTTTTCGAATAATAGATACGCTAATTGTCCATGACAATATAACCTAATGATATCTTAGGGGTGGGATAAGGCTTAAAGACCATTATGTTCTGGATTCGATTCTCACAAGTGGGGTTTTTCACAGATTTATTGGTTTCCTCCTGAATTGGTGTATATACGTTATAGTTATAGTCTGGTGAAGATGGATATGATCGGATGATTCTGCTGGTAACCCAATATTAATCTAGTGGTCCGTCAGTAATCCAGATTTTCCGTTAAAAAAATACACTAACTTAATTTAATCTTGATCCATCGATATATGTAAGATAGA
Organism: Helianthus tuberosus; assembly: GCA_030545235.1. Taxonomy (NCBI): domain Eukaryota; kingdom Viridiplantae; phylum Streptophyta; class Magnoliopsida; order Asterales; family Asteraceae; genus Helianthus; species Helianthus tuberosus. Next base: position 13,189,420 of record CM060413.1, on the reverse strand, counting down.
GGGGACAGAACTTAGAATGAGAAGTCTCTTTCTGAAACTCTTCACGCGGCGTCACTACAAAACTTTCTTTTCAACTTTTTTTCTTTTGTATTTACCTTTTGGTTTAGGGTGTACGGTGTGGGACTCGGCAATGGGCGGCAAACAAGTTTGTCGATCGGCAAACACCGGCGTCGACTATTTGGGGGCGCGGCAAAGCAAAGGAATCGGTGACAGGTTACCGAGTCGGGAAAGATGGATTTTGGAAGGTGGGCCATGTTTTAACGGTAATATTACCGTTCAAATAAAAAAAAATATTTTTTCTTTAAAAAATTAAACTATAAATATCAAACCAAACTATAACCAAATACCTTCAAATATATACCCAACCAAACCAAAAAATACAACCAATTCTTCCCAAACATTTACAAAACAAAATGGCGGATGAACTCCCGTTATGGTTTCCACCCATGAGTAGCGACGATTCATCCGATAGTAGCATTCTTTTTTTTCAAAATCTCATCGAAGAAGCCGAATTTCAAGACACGGGCACATCTAACCGAAGGAGATATATTGAACGTCAACGTGAGGAGGGGCATGAGACACTCATGGCGGATTATTTTGTCGAAGACCCGAAGTACAACGAAGATATCTTTCGGCATAGGTTCCGTATGTCGAAACGTTTGTTTCTAAAAATTGTGGCCGACGTGGAAGAGAACGACCCGTGGTTTGAAGAGGCCCCCGATGCGCGAGGTAAGAAGGGCTTTACGCCGTTGCAAAATGTGACATCGGCTATTAAACAGCTCGCAACTGGTAACACTCCAGACGAGAACGACGAGTACTTGCATCTTTTGAAGACACGCATTGGAGACTAAAAAACGATCTCATAGATCATCTCGCAAGTCAAGATTTACCCCACCTTTTGGTCGATTCCGACGAAGACTAGTTTAAATTGTTTCAAGTTAAGGTAATTTTATTGTTTTTTAATTTTAGTGTAATTTTGATGTTTTTAATTTAATTTATGAAAGTTTATTGTTTTTTAATTTAATGTATTTATTCTCCATTTATTAGTATTAAATAAAATAGTGCACAAAAAAAATAATAATAAAAGTTTACCACTTCAGCAAGTGTTTAAACCATTGCCAACACTTTTCAGAAAAGTTTAAACACTTTTGACTGATTGACATGGCGCGCTCTGATTGGTCGGTTTTTTGGTTTGCCACTCCAAAGTGTTTAACCACTCCCTACACCCTTATAATTTTAATTTTTTTTCCTAGCTTATATAAGCAAAAGCTAAAAAGAAATTATGTTCATTTATTCATTATTTTAGTTTGTTTTTTATATATAATTTATTTATTTTCACATTTCATTTTTTTTTTGTTAAATATTTTGTACTTTTGACCAAAATAAAATTTCATACCCGATGCAACGTATTAATAATTCAAATCTTTTTATGATTTATGAATATTTAAAAACGTGAAAAACATTTGCTATCCATCATTTATTCCATTATTTCCAAGAAAACGACATCCATACAAAAATAAGCAAACAGAAAAAAAATACTTTTCGCATCTTATCTCATCAACGACATCAAGTATAATTTGTCTTGTGTCGATATGTACTTTGATTAACATGCATGATTATTTGTTATAGTACATTATTCTATGTATTTTTTTTTTATGGAATTACAGAAGTATCTAATGTTATCGTTTCTTATAGCTTGATGCAACAAACTATCAATCAGGAAAAAAAAAATAGAAACGAATATAAAAAAAATATGAACCTTATACATGATTATTCATTAGGGCAGTTCATAATTCTACGCATTAAAGTTTTTTATTAACAAAATTATCTAACATTATCGTTTTGTATATAGCTTGATGCGAAAAACTATCAATCCGGAAAAAAAAAAGAGTTAACTGTCATTTTTGTCCATGTGGTTTGTTCACTTTACCCATTTCAGGCCAATTTTAAAAAATGCATCAGTTTTCTCCCTGACATACTGGAAACGTGCCACTTCGGTCCAAAAATTAAAACTCAGTTAAGTCAGACATGTTAAATGAAGTGTATTATTGTCAATTCATAAAATAAGGTGAAAATAAAATATATATGAATTGACAATAATACCCTTTCATTTAACCTGTCTGACTTAACTGTGTTTTAATTTTTGGACTGAAGTGACACGTTTCCAGTATGTCAGGAAGGAAACTGGTGTATTTTTGAAAATTGGTCTGAAATGACAAAAATAAATAAAACACGGGAACGAAAATGACAGTTAACTAAAAAAAATAGAAATGAATATGAACCTTATACAAGGTTTGTACATGACCACACCCTTTTTTAAATGATAAAACCACGTATTTTTAGTTATAACAATTGTGTAATAGAGGGTCGATCAATAAAAATCATAAAAGTCGTATATACACATGTACATATTATTTTAATTTTGTCGATCAATAAAAATCATAATAGTCTTATATACACATATACATATTGTTTTAATTCTAACATATAAAACGTTTTATAACTGTACGTATAATGGATCTCTTTCTTTCTATATTCGATGAAAACTAAATACCAAGTGTTCTTAGTCGATTATTTTCAACTTAATGTCACTTAAATGCGCCTAACGAACCAAATGGACCGTTAATTTTCAGCACGATCAACACTTTGGATTTCAAAACCAAAACGAGAACAAAAGTAAAAGGAAGAAGAGTACCGAACTTAATTTTCAGCGTGTAATCCTGAGTTTTATTTAACGAAGGAAAAGAAACGATTTGGAGGGATTTAAAAAAAAATCGTGTTCTAGAGTTTTTTTAAGGAAGAAAATGAGGAGAAATGAAAGGAAAACTTAAGTAATTTTCATTCATTTTAATCCTTCCATGATTTGGAAGGAAAACATTTTTAACACATAAAATCTTTTAGTTTTCTTTTCATTTCTCACGAACTCGAAAACACGACATTTAATTAAATCTTTTCTTTCCACTCATTTTCTTTTCTCCTCTTAATTCATTTTCTCTTTTTTTCTTTTGTTTGTTAAACTCGGAACACAGTGAACACTCGAATCAGAAAACATATTTAAGGAATAAAAAAAGTACCTCGCCACAAGCCGGAGTTCATCGATATCGGGTCCAAACAAAGACGACTTCTTGTTGAGTTGGAGATCAGCGGCCAACGATTTCCCCAACGAATCGAGGGCAACAGATCGGATAGAGTAGCCGTAACCAATTGGTTCTGGTTGCTTTTCTGTATTTGCGACGGTTTTCCGATCAACTGAGAGTAGTAGTAATAGTATAACTATTATTAACCGCATGGTTTTCAAATGGAGTATACGAACATTCACACTCACAAGGATCTATGTTGCTGAATGCCGAGTATTTAACAGTGGTCAAGACGTTTCTTTTGGTTTAGAGCAAAAAAATCTACTTTTGAGTGCATTGAACCATGGCCTACCACTCATTGTTTTTGGTTTTATTGTAAAAGCATCATACATCACATTTACAAATTGGGATTTTTATATATTTCCCCCTCCTAAAGGTGTAAGGAATGGTTAAACACTTGAGAGTGGCAAACTAAAAAATCAACCAATCAGAGTGTGTCACGTCAATCAGTGAAATGGTTTAGACACTTGCTGAAGTGGTAATTTTTTTTTTTGTTTGTAAACTAGTATATTTAATATTTAAGTTAATAAATGTAGAATAAACTAACAATAACATTAAATTAAATTAAAAACATTAAAATTACATTAAATTAAAAAACAATAAAATTACATTAACTTGAAATAAATTAAACTAGTCTTCGTCGGAATCGACCAAAAGGTGGGGTAAATCTTGACTTGCGAGATGATTTATGAGATCGTGTTTTAGTCTCCAATGCGTGTCTTCATCCGTCAACTCACCCAACACCGTATCGTCTAGAGCGGGCTCGACCGGAGGATCCCGAATGTGCACCGATGCTATCGCCCTTCCTTCATCTTTCAAAATCATGTTGTGTAAAATAATACACGTGTACACAACACTCATAATTTCTTTAACGGATCTTGCTCGCATCGGTCGACTCGATACACCCCATTTCGCCTTCAAAACACCAAAAGCCCGTTCGACGTCTTTTCTTGCCACCTCATGTTGCCTCTTGAATTTCTTTTGGTCTACTTCGTGAGGGTAAGGGATCGACTTCACAAACACGGACCATGAAGGGTAGATTCCATCCGCGAGCAAATAACCATGTTTGTATAAATGGTTGTTAACGTAAAATGGACATTTTGGCGCGGTTCCATTTCGTTCCGTTAAAAATAACGGAGATTGTTGTAGCACATTGATATTGTTTTGAGAACCCGGTGGACCGGCAAAAGCATGCCAAAACCATAAGTCTTGAGATGCAACTGCTTCGAGCATAATAGTCGGGTATCGGTGATCTCCTCGCATATATTGGCCTCGATACCCGGTCGGACAAAATTGCCAAACAAAATGGGTGCAATCAAGGCTACCGAACATACCTGGAAGGTGATGTTTTTCCTCATGAGCTTCGTATAAAAGTGCCATGTCGTGGCTTGTCGGTCTACGTAAGAACTCGGGAGCGTATATTTTGTAAACCGTGTCGCAAAAATATTCTAGGCACTCGCGGGAAGTTCTTTCGGCCATATGCAAGTACTCGTCGTTCTCGTCTGGAGTGTTACCAGTTGCTAGTTGTTTAATAGCCGATGTCACCTTTTGCAACGACGTAAAGCCCTTCCTACCTCGCGCTTCGAGGGCCTCTTGAAACCACGAGTCGTTCTCTTCCACGTCAGCCACAATTTTTAGAAACAAATGTTTCTACATACGGAACCTATGCCGAAAGATATCTTCGTTGTACTTCGGCTCTTCGACAAAATAATCCGCCATGAGTGTCTCATGCCCTTCCTCACGTTGCCGTTCAATATATCTCCTTCGGTTAGATGTGCCCGTGTCTTGAAGTTCGGCGTCTTCGATGAGATTTTGAAAAAAAAAAAAGAATGCTACTATCGGATGAATCGTCGCTACTCATGGGTGGGAACCATAACGGGAGTTCATCCGCCATTTTGTTTTGTAAATATTTGGGAAGAATTGGTGGTATTTTTTGGTTTGGTTGGGGTATAAATTTGAAGATATTTAGTTATGGTTTGGTTTGGTATTTATAGTTTAATTTTTTAAAGAAATGTTTTTTTTTTTATTTTAAACGGCATTATAGCCGTTAACTCGCCCCCAACGTTCAAATTTTCACCCTTTCCCGAGCAGCATATGGTCCCCGATTCAGCAAACAAACCGCTGCGGCAAAGGGTCGGCGGCAGTGTTGCCGCGCGGCAAAAGCCCTTTGCCGCACCCACACCGGACACCCTAAGCAGCTTTATTACATATTTCTCCAACCCATAAATTTAATTACATATTTTCCCTTCCTAAAGAAGCCTTATTACATATTTCCCCAATCTCTAAATTTTTATTACATATTTCCCCGATCTCTAAATTTAATTACATATTTCACCTTCCTAAACCCCATATATTACATATTTATCCATTTCATTAAAAACACTCTTATAGAATTACTATTTTACCCCTAATAAGTTTATTAAATAACTACAATATCACTACTTATTGTTATAACAATCTTAATAATATTTTTGTTATTTTGTATGATATTTAGGTTTCTTATTTAAGATTTCTAAAAAAATACATGTTTACTCTTAATCTAATCGTATGTGGGCCAATTTTTTCTCTAATAATCGATGTACACACATGAATGGTTAATATTGCTTTATCGATACTTTATAAATTTGATAAAAATTTTCTTTATTTTGTTTATAAAAACTAGAAAATAATCTATACAATAAAAATGTTATTTAAATATTCAAATGAAAATCAACCTCTTATTAAAAAAATAATGAACCGATAAAATAAATAACAAAAGGATAATATTCAAATGAAAAATAACCTCTTATTAAAAAATAATGAACCAATAAAATAAATAACAAAAGAGATAAACACGCCAATTAAATAAAATAAAACGAAAAAGCTAACTTTTTTACTGTTAAATAAATAAATAAATAGTTACTATTAATATGAGCTGGTGGAAAATATCCGGGTTCAAAGGTGAAGCTAGGAAATATATTGTAGTTATTTATTTAATAAACTTATTAGGGGTAAAATAGTAATTTTATAAGAGTACTTTTAATGAAATGGATAAATATGTATAATATGGGGTTTAGGAAGAGGAAATATGTAATTAAATTTAGAGATTTGGGAAATATGTAATAAAAGTTTAGAGATTGGGGAAATATATAATAAGGTTTCTTTAGGAAGGGGAAATATATAATTAAATTTATGGGTTGGAGAAACATGTAATAAAGTTGCTTAAGAGGGGAAATATGTAAAAATCCCTTACAAATTAAAAGTGGGGGTTGGGAAAATTACAAAAATGGTCATTGATAAAAATCATTTTTAGAGTTGGCCACCTCATGTGTCTTTGGAGCTACGCATCAAGCACGGGATGCGTCTAGAAGTGGTTGGGATGCGTCTTTGGAAATCCCTTCATTTATGCGCATGGAAGTGCATTGATGCGTATAGAAGTGCATGGGATGCGTCTGGGCCCACTTGCAACATTTGAAACACCACGTATCCATTTTTATTGGATGATTGAGAGGTCTACATAGACGCTTCAGGTGTTTGAAAGGTCGCTCTAAAGACGCATGAGGTGGCCTCTTTTAAAAGTCACGGTGGTCAACGACTATTTTCATAATTTTCCTTATTTTTAATCACAACCCACGATCAAAATTGTCTTTTGAACCATACCTTCTTTATATTTTATAAAGGCAAATAAAAAAGCTTCGTAAATTATTTTTCTTACACGTATATGATTTGTCAACAGTTAGAGCACGTGAAACATAGTCGGGGAACTGGCCCGCTAACCATATGCAACAAGAATTTGTTGGATTTTTATATATTAATTACAAGGCTTTTTAAGAAAAATACAAGTTGACTTTTGAGTGACCCTCTACTTATAAGTTATAACCTATAGAGATGAGAATCTTATGATGACACCCGACTAATAAGTTCTGGTTTTATCACTGAACGTGGCATTTTGGGAATCTTATGACGGCCAAGCATAGTGACGTCGCCACGGAAGTTTGTATTGTGTTGCTCCATTTGCGCCTGACCCCCGAACTTTTCGCTCAGTAGTGTCTGGTATGTAGTTTTCGTATAGAATTTTTTAGGTATATATGTTTCCGACCCCCCGGTTTTATAATTTTATTAGGTATATACGTTTTAGACCTCCCAGTCGGAAATCTCAAGCTTCGCCACTGTTTAGACCTTAGACCTAACAAATGTACATAAGGCTAGAAAAGTATAAGAGGGGAAGGAGCACCTAAAGGTAGTACCCTAGCGACAACCAATCCCTCGTTGTCATGTCAATTATACACCAAAGTACCTTAGAACCACAAAACACTCATAACACCTACCCACAAGTATCCTAAAACCACGGACTCCACTTTTTTATCCCATCCACCAATCACACACACCCTAAACCTTAAACTCTCCAACAACCCAACCCTCAACCCCTTATCCTAGTGGCAAAGGTAATCTGTGATCAGAATCCGCATGGCTCACCCGTGGGGGTGACGACGGTGTTACTGTATGGGTTCGAACATGCATGGGTACCCGTGCTAGGGCCCTATCCCCTCTAAGCTAAGTAGTTCTATTAGCTTTTACATAATAAAAGTTTTCCACTAAATTTTAAGTATTCCAACCTAAATCAGTATTAGGTTTACATCTAGTTATAACAGCAGTAGCAATAATATTTTCACCTTTAGATTTGAACACAACTTAAAAGTGGTAGTGGTATGATGTTTGCCCTGCATATAAAGTGGTATGGACTAAAATTATTTAAGTGCAAGTAGTGGCGGAGCTTGAACGAAAACTCAGTGAGGGCCGGACTCTTAAGATCCAAATCGGTGACAGCCAGACTCTTAAAAATATAATATTTTGCACTGCAAATTTTTTTAGAAATTTTCAGTAAAATTAACAATACAAGCAAAAAAATCGGTGAGGGCGGGCACCTCTCGACCCCAATAAAACTTCACCCCTGAGTGCAAGGCAAATAAATATAATAATCTATACTATATTATAATGCATGAGGGATGAGCATTTTAAGATACCCAAAAAATAAGAACTTTTCCCCCTCTTTATTTATAGAAAGACCCCTAAAATGAGGGTAGTTTAGTCTTTTAAACATTATTTATTTTTTAGCCCCTAAAATTACTACACTTAAATCCCTAAGGTTTTAACAAAATTATAGATAATTAGTTACAATTCACCCCTCCATAACAAACTTATAATTTTTTTTATGTATTCTTGACTTATCTTATAAACTATAATGTTTAAAAAAATCCAAAGATAGTATGACGACCTACACATTTTTGTCGACGTTTCGATAGTTGTCTTGTTCAATATTGACGCACGGATTAAAAGGTACAAGTTGATAATGCGTTAATGTACAAGTAATTAATACTTGTGATCTAATGTGCCTAATCTACAAAGATGAGCTCCATGTATGCAACAAAAACAAAAGGAATTAAAAGTACCGTAACATAAAATGAAGATATTATGTGTCACATTTTATTTTATTAAAGCTGCCTAATATCTATACTAAGATATATATTATAAAAACTTAAAACTAACCACAACAAACTTCCTAAATAAAGGGGTGACAAATCTAAAATTAAACCCTAATGCACTTCTATAGTTACAACTATAAATATAGCAGGACACTCCTATATCTATTGCTAAACAAAGTTAACAAAAAAAAAATAGATCAAGTTCTGAATTCAATTGTTGTGAAAGGTCAGTTTTGTATATCTCAGCAGTGAATAATTTTTTTCTTTTATTTACTTTTATGTGAATGTTAACTTATTGAGTAAACTGCCATTTGGGTCCCTGAGGTTTGGCCTCTTTAGTCCAAATCTCAAACTTTTTGCAATTGGGTCCTTGTGGTTTCAGTTTTATTTCCATTTTAGTCCAAAAATAAAATAAGCTCAGATTTCTCAAAAAAAACCTGGTTTTTTGTCCTTTTCCTCATGGTCATTTTATGAGTTATTATAACAAATTATTAATTAAAATAAATAATCCCTTATCATTTCCCTAAAACATCATCTTCTCTAAATAATCCCTTTCGAAGGATTCTCCGATTCAAGAAACAGAAGAAGCTGAGCAACCACATGAGATGTTAATAGGCTTCTGTCACCATAGATTCAACTCCGACCACCGTACTCCGCCTCATAACCACCACTTCTGCACATACATCTCTGAACCACCATCCTGACCCGAACCCTCAAAACCACATTCAATTCCCCAAATCACAGATTGACATGAAATCGTCCCAAATCACATTCACTTCCACCAGCATTTTAAACCCTAGCTTTCTGTAACAGATTGGTATATAACATTATCCCCAAAATCAGCAAACATTAACATCACCATGAATCGAACCTGCAACAACATCAATGTGCGGCGGCGTTGATGACATGACGTATACGGCTAGGGTTCCGATGAATGATGTGCGACGACATTGATAAACATCGTCCCGCAAATTAGCAAACATTAACATCATTCCTGTATTAATTGAAGAGAGAGAGGGAGGGTTTGCCGGAGTTCCAACAGTGGCCGGCGGGGATCTGGTCGGGTTCCGAATCTACGACCTCAAATTTTTTAGAAACCACCACCCATGGCCGGCGGTGGATCTGGTTTGGACGTCATCATCACCATCCGGATAGAAACCACCACCCATCGCCGCTAAGGGAGGAGGTGGTGGTGGTGGAGGAGGTTGGCTGGGATACGAAGGTGGTGGTGGAGGTTGATTGAAGAGAGAGAAGGTGGCGGTGGTTTTGCTCAAGAGAGAGAGAGAAGAGAGAGAAGAGAGAGAAAAAGGGGTATTTATAGAGAGAGACAGAGGGGTATTTAAAATGACTATTTTGCCCCTGAGGAACAGGAAAAAAATGTAACACCCCAAAAACGGGTGTGGTAATCAAACCATGTTAATAGTAATGACGGGTAAAATACCGTTAGTGGTAAAAATTAACCCGGTAAATATTAGGAATTTAAATAAATAAACCTAATATTAATTGGAAAGAGGATAAATACTTTGAGAAAACAAAGTATATAAAAATGCCCGAGTTAACGGGACTTAAAATATAACGGGTTACAACTTCCCGAACCCATTAAGTTAATTAGGAATAATTAACCTAGTTAGTGAGGTGTAAATAAGTAATAAAACATGGAGTTCTAGTCCCTAACAATTAAAATTAAACTTGAGGGACCAAAATTGTTAAAAAGGAAACAAGTTCTATTAATAAAAAAAAATAATAAACACACACTAGGTGTGTGTTCTAGAATCGAGCAGAAGGAGCTCCCATGGAGCCTAACCCTAATTTCAACAAAACCTTCAAATTGGAGGATCAAACGAAGGCCAAATTCGGATTGGGATATATATAAACGATCACCAAGTCAAGAGGATCGTAAGGTATGTCGAATTTTTGACATCCATGAAGTTGTGAAAAATTAGTTAATTTGCATGATGCAATCCATGTATGAATATGAGAAATTGAGATAAGCTAGAGATATACACTTGCTTAGGAACAAACCCTAAGTGAAAATTTTGAGTGAAATTGCTATGATTTAGGTGTTTGGATGAATTACCACACCTAGTTAAATGGGTTTTGATAAATTGATGAAGTTAATGATGAACTTGTGTTTAGAATCATCAAATATAGTAGTAACATGAGGCTACTTGAACAATCTAGGTGTTTGAATATATGATCATACTTACCATGAAATGGGTTTTTGTATGATGTGATGAAATTGTTGTTATATGTAAGTTCATAGATTGCTTGAAATCATGAATGTGTATATGAATACTAGAATCTTTTGGCTAAGTTTGATAATCGGTTAAATTTCATACATGTGAAGCAATGGGTTGTTTCATGGGGATGAAACGATCTGTAGTTTTTGTATAATATTGATAAATTAGCATACGATGATTGAGATTATGTTAATTCAACGATTTACGGTTTCATGAACTTGGTTGAGAAAACTAGTTAAAACGGTAGTGTAAGAATAATACCTATCGGATATTTGACAAAATGCTTAAACGAATTGTTGAACTTAATTGTATAAATGCTCATGTTATAGGCCGTTTGACTTTTAAAAGTCAAACTGACCAATAATGAAATCAATTGGTAAATTTAATATAAAGTCCGTAGGTGATATAGTCTTGATAATAATGACTAATTTAATCACCTTGCGAATGATAAAAGGTAGATTGACGCTTGAAAGCTAGGTGGAAGCTTGGGTAGAAGCGGGTCAAACGAAACTAATACGCGTGGAAAAAAAACATAATCGGATTTCAAGGTAAGTAAAGCTTACACTCCCTTTTTATAGAATGTCTAATTATTATAAGGGTCACGAATATGTCTATAGCTAATGGTTAAAATGTGGTGTTCCGACTCAATTGATACGGCTCGGAATAAGTAAAAATGATGGAAAACCGTGATAGATGGAAAAAATGGGTAAATGGTAATATAGTCATGGAATGACAAATATACAACGAATTTTGAAATGTTGCCCTATGGGGTAATTCATAATAATGAGAGGGATAAAATGGGAATTACTCGCGTGTCGATAAACGTAAGTTAAGGTTAAAAGATACCCTTCGGCGTAAGCCGAAATGGGTTAAATAATCAAATGGTAAATATATATATATATATACACACACACCATTCGAGTACAAATGCAAAACGTTTGGTCGTTTAGACCAATCGGGTTAAATGGTGATTTTTAACGCCATTTGACAAATAACGACTAATGAGTATTGTTGAGTCTAGTGCTCACAGGATAAAAATTGGCTTATAGAAATTTGCATTTGCTATAAATTAGCAAAATCATTAATGCAAGGTGTTAAAACGGGTTAATACTTGACCCGAGCCAGGTACGCATATTTTGTATTGTAGTTAGAAGCGATATTTTGGTCAACTATTAGCGAAAGTCCTTCGTCGCAAAATGAAGGACTAAGATTGACCAAAAAGCCCTTGAGGGGTAAATAGGGCAAACAACTTTTAAGAGTTGTTTAGAGATAAGCGTTTTGTTAAATTGAGTCCTAGGGATACGCATAAAAATTGGAGTTAGAATGTAAACTAAAAAGAAGCGTGGTTTAAGCTTGAAAATGTTAAATACCCCTAACGGTTCAAAACGAGTATATACGCAAAACGGGTTAAGATTGCATAAGAAACCCGTAATTTGAACCTTGAAAATTAGTAAGTTTATATAACATGATGTCCATGGTATTTTTAAGGTAACCAACGAGTTTGTTTGATCAATACGTAAACGGGTCAAAAGTGTCATAATTAAATTTCAAGCCGAGAGCTTGAAATCCAAAATTTAGTGAATTCAGATATCGGATTTTTACTCCATGAGATGGAGAATAAAATTACGAACGCATAGAAAAAAGAATCGCGTAAAACGGACATGTAGATTGAAAGGTATGACACTTTGAAGTTCGTTTTCCGATTAAAACTATAGCTGGGCATCTGCAGCTAAAAAATAAGAGCATTCTCTCGAATTGGAGGCGTGGCGTCGCGCGACGCCCAAAGGGATTTACCGTCGCGCACGGCGACGGCGTAAAAACTTGAAATTTTTGTTTAATTTGATTATTTGACCTATTTATCTTGTTGTACTTGTTATTTAACCATTAAAACTAACTTTTAAGTTGGTTTTGATCATAGGTGAATGTCGAGAGTCCCGGATGAAAATCAAGCGACGAACAAGAACCGAACACACGTTAAATGAAGCTTCCGCGTTAAACCTTGATTTGTTTTGTTATGAGTGAATTATGTAAACACTTACAACTATGTCTTGAATTGTTTTTACAACATATGGGAATGTTGGCATGGCAAGTTTTTGTAAAGTCGCATTTTTAGTATTAAAATGCGTATTTTAAAGTTGTAATCGTGTAAATTTCCAATGTGGGTCTTACAAGTTGGTATCAGAGCCCTGGTTTAAGAGATTCAAGTATGGTGGGAAAACCATGCTTGGACTTAAACCTTATGCTCTTGATAAAGATTGGTGTTCGGTTCAAGGCTTGATTGCAAATCCGGTAAGTACAAGTATGTTAATGGTTTAGAATGATTAATGTGCTGAGAACAACACATAGGGTTATCGTGTGATACACGTTACACCAATCAAATCGATAATTGATAGATATAGTTAACGAAATTACGTGCGTTGACACGTACAGTAAAGAGCCTTGTATTACAATATAGGCGTTTATTAATGTCGAAATTACTAACTTTTTTAAATGTTTAGTTGAAGGACACTCGCATCTAAAGATGATGAGAGTTGAACGAATTGTGGATATGACGGTGGGACAGTCCGAGGTATGACAAGCAGAGCATACTCATTGAGGACCTAAAACGCGTGACGATCGCGAACAAAGTTAACGGCAAGAGAAGCCCGTTAGGGCAAGCATTACCAGGTGCACGCTTTTAAATTTAATCGCACAAGTAGTAATATGCAATAAACACGTAGGGGATAACGGTTGCATATATCTGATAAAACCTGAATAGGATATCTATTCAGGATGATGTTTCTAAGAGAAGTTTAACAGAAATATGTGTTATTCACGATGATGAATAACAAAGAAATAATAGTATTAGCTCATATGGAAACTTGGACGGGGGTAATTATCCAAGTGAAAAAAACTCTCAATATAATGCTATTGAGAAAAGTAGCGATCACATTAACGAATGTGATTATATAATAGTTCGATAGAAAAGAAAAACGTTTTATATGTTCAAATGTAAAACTAGTAAAACTAATGATTGTTGTTTTGCAATTAAATAAAGTTTTACTAAATGAAACCAGATATATGAAACAAATAGAGGCGTTACTTACATAGGGTGTGATGTGAAAACTATAAAAAGGTCATGTGTATCATGTGCTGATCGCTTACTCTGGCCAAGTAAGTAGTGGCATATGATATCATGAACTTCTTGTAGCGAACACATTTACGTCCGATGTAGTAAGGGTGGGGTTAATGGGACTAACTAAAATGGTACCCAAATGAATCAAATAAATAAAATGTTTGATAGTAAACGTAAACGCAAGTCGGACGACGGAAGCGTATTACGTTAGAATGACGAGCCCGAGAGAAGGGACAAAGATTAAAGTAAATGAAAATACAAACCAACTAATGAGAATGTTAAAGTATAGGAATAAAGTTTGACGGTCATAAGTAATGAAATTCACACTAACAAGTCAAACAAAATAGAATAAAGAATAAAAGACATGGTCGAATAAAAGCGATGGATTTCGCTAGGACAACCAAATAAATCGAAGCGAAGTCTTAATGCATACCGGAAGGGTTGCAATGATAACGACTTCGGTAAAACACCCGATTAATGGGTAAGGATTTAAACACATGCGTAGACCGAGAAACGGGAACTCGGGTGGAAAGTCAAAAGACTTAGGTTTCGAGTCATGACTAAAAGACGATAAGATACTGTAAATAGAAATTTGATAAATTGCGTTCAACTATATTAAAGTTGAACGGGTCGAACAAAGAATGAAGTTTGACATTCATAAGTGATAAAATTTCACATGAACAAGTTAAATAAGCTAAATAAAGAATTACGTTTGCTAATGTAAGTAAGCGCGAACCGAATACATAAAATCATGAAATATTAAGATAAAAGAACCCGGGTAACGGGTTGTAAATAAATATAGGAATAAACCGGATAACAATAAGCGGAAAACAAACCGACATGTAAATGACATGAGAAGTCATATAGTCGGAAGATAATTCGAAAGAAAACAAATGTAGCCTTAGACTACGGTCAAGGTCGAATGAAATCCAAAAAGCAAAAGTAAATAATTCTAAACATAAAAAGGGGTGCCTTGACGCTATATATATATACAGTTGAATAAAGACTCGAATAGAAGATGATCTACGGGATCATCATAACCTACGGGATTATAATTAATGATTAAGTCTACGGGACCAAAAAGACCCTCGGGTCATGAATAGAAAGAAACGAACTGATGGGGTTTTACCTTTGAAGGTGGAAATCTAAGGTAAAAGCCTGTGAGGCTATGTGAAAGAACCTACGGGTCAATAACGTAAAACAAGGAAACTGGTTGTAACTCCCCACGTAAAATAATAACGGGAGGTAAAGTTAGTATAAAAGCGATGGGTTTCGCTAAATTAATTGAATGGGTTTAAGCGAAGAGATTGTGGAAGATCTGGTTGACAAAAGTGAAGAATTTCACTAAAACATTTAAACGGGCAAAATTGACAAAAGAATCCACAATTATTTGAATTGTGTTACGTCACAAAAGGGCGAAGTCATTATCGAAACGACAACGGAAGGGGATAAATCCTTGGACATAAAACTTCCTGATGTGAGAAATTAACACGAGTTGACAGAGAAAACGTAAACTAAAAATTAAGTTTTTAGTCAAAAGCAACGTTTTACACAAACATAAGTGGTATGAAGGGATTTAGAAAATCTTAAACATACATAAGGCCGGAGATGGCAAAATAGTATACCCGAATATCGGGGTATGAAGTGACGGCGACTAATTAGTCTAGCCGGTAAAACTATTCAAAGTTAGGAAAAACGTCATGACAAATACAAAGCGCTTGTTAAAATAAGACAAGCGCGGGATAAACATGTTAACAAACTGATGAGACTAAGTGTCAAGTGACAACTCGGTCAATAAAGATAAAGGATATAAGCTGAAAGTAACGGCCCGCGAGGCCTTACACATGAAAGACGTACGCGTCAATACAAATGAAAATGTTAGATCGAAAAGAATGAATGAATGCCTTGAAAACGAAACTAAGTTCGTATAGTCTAAATTAATGAACTATGTAAATAAGGTTTCGGGGACGAAACCTCTTTAAGGGGGGTGGGTAGACTTGTAACACCCCAAAAATGGGTTTGATAATCAAACCACGTTAATAGTAATAACGGGTAAAATACCGTTAGTGGTAAAAATTAACCCGGTAAATATTAGGAATTTAAATAAATAAACCTAATATCAATTGGAAAGAGGATAAATACTTTGAGAAAACAAAGTATATAAAAATGCCTGAGTTAACGGGACTTAAAATATAACGGGTTACAACTTCCCGAACCCATTAAGTTAACTAGGAATAATTAACCTAGTTAGTGAGGTGTAAATAAGTAATAAAACATGGAGTTCTAGTCCCTAACAATTAAAATTAAACTTGAGGGACCGAAATCGTTAAAAAGGAAACAAGTTCTATTAATAAAAATAATAATAAACACACACCTGGTGTGTGCTCTGGACTCGAGCAGAAGGAGCTCCCATGGAGCCTAACCCTAATTTCAACAAAACCTTCAAATTGGAGGATCAAACGAAGGCCAAATTCGGATTGGGGTATATATAAACGATCACCAAGTCAAGAGGATCGTAAGGTATGTCGAATTTTTGACATTCATGAAGTTGTGAAAAATTAGTTAATTTTGCATGATGCAATCCATGTATGAATATGAGAAATTGAGATAAGCTAGAGATATACACTTGCTTAGAACAAACCCTAAGTGAAAATTTTGAGTGAAATTGCTATGATTTAGGTGTTTGGATGAATTACCACACCTAGTTAAATGGGTTTTGATAAATTGATGAAGTTAATGATGAACTTGTGTTTAGAATCATCATATATGGTAGTAACATGAGGCTACTTGAACAATCTAGGTGTTTGAATATATGATCATACTTACCATGAAATGGGTTTTTGTATGATGTGATGAAATTGTTGTTATATGTAAGTTCATAGATTGCTTGAAATCATGAATGTGTATATGAATACTAGAATCTTTTGGCTAAGTTTGATAATCGGTTAAATTTCATACATGTGAAGCAATGGGTTGTTCCACGGGGATGAAACGATCCGTAGTTTTTGTAAAACATTGATAAATTAGCATACGATGATTGAGATTATGTTAATTCAACGATTTACGGTTTCATGAACTTGGTTGAGAAAACTAGTTAAAACAGTAGTGTAAGAATAATACCTATCGGATATTTGACAAAATGCTTAAATGAATTGTTGAACTTAATTGTGTAAATGCTCATGTTATAGGCCGTTTGACTTTTAAAAGTCAAACTGACCAATAATGAAATCAATTGGTAAATTTAATATAAAGTCCGTAAGGTGAGATAGTCTTGATAATAATGACTAATCTAATCACATTGCGAATGATAAAAAGTAGATTGACGCTTGAAAAGCTAGGTGGAAGCTTGGGTAGAAGCGGGTCAAACGAAACTAATACGCGTGGAAAAAAACATAATCGAATTTCAAGGTAAGCAAAGCTTACACTCCCTTTTTATATAATGTCTAATTATTATAAGGGTCACGAATATGTCTATAGCTAATGGTTAAAATGTGGTGTTCCGACGCAATTGATACGGCTCGGAATAAGTAAAACTGATGGAAAACCATGATAGATGGTAAAAATGGGTAAATGGTAATATAGTCATGGAATGACAAATATACAACGAATTTTGAAATGTTGCCCTATGGCGTAATTCATAATAATGAGAGGGATAAACTGGGAATTACTCGCATGTCGATAAACGTAAGTTAAGGTTAATAGATACCCTTCGGCGTAAGCCGAAATGGGTTAAATAATGAAATGATATATATATATATATATATATATATATATATATATAGGGGACCGCTAAAATGAGAACCACCTCGAGTTGTAAGAACCGTGAGAACTACACCGTACGGGGCGAGGTGGACCAAATTTTTTTTTCATAAACGTAGATGCGTGTATTATAAACACATTTGTAAAAAAAAAATTCAAAAAAAAAAATGTCGTGTGTGTAGTTTTGAGCACCACAAGTTTGTGTTTACGGGTACCGTAAATTTAACCGGAAAATTTACGGTACCCGTAAACACAAACTTGTGGTGCTCAAAACTACACACAAGACATTTTTTTTACAAATGTGTTTATAATACACGCATCTACGTTTATGAAAAAAAAATTTGGTCCACCTCGCCCCGGATCAAGTAGTTCTCACGGTTCTTATAACTCGAGGTGGTTCTCATTTTAGCGGGCACTTATATATATATACCATTCAAGTACAAATGCAAAACGTTTGGTCGTTTAGACCAAACGGGTTAAATGGTGATTTTTAACGCCATTTGACAAATAACGACTAATGAGTATTGTTGAGTCTAGTGCTCACAGGATAAAAACGGCTTATGGAAATTTGCATTTGCTATAAATTAGCAAAATCATTAATGCAAGGTGTTAAAAACGGGTCAATACTTGACCCGAGCCAGGTACGCATATTTTGTATTGTAGTTAGAAGCGATATTTTGGTCAACTATTATCGAAAGTCCTTCGTCGCAAAATGAAGGACTAAAATTGACCAAAAAGCCCTTGAGAGGTAAATAGGGCAAACTACTTTTAAGAGTTGTTTAGAGATAAGCGTTTTGTTAAATTGAGTCATAGGGATACGTATAAAAATTGGACTTAGAATGTAAACTAAAAAGAAGCGTGGTTTAAGCTTGAAAATGTTAAATACCCCTAACGGGTCAAAACGAGTATATACGCAAAACGGGTTAAGATTGCATAAGAAACCCGTAATTTGAACCTTGAAAACTAGTAAGTTTATATAACATGATGTCCAAGGTATTTTTAAGGTAACCAACGAGTTTGTTTGATCAAAACGCAAACGGGTCAAAAGTGTCATAATTAAATTTCAAGCCGAGAGCTTGAAATCCAAAATTTAGTGAATTCAGATATCGGATTTTTACCCCATGAGATGGAGAATAAAATTACGAACATGTAGATTGAAAGTTATGACACTTTGAAGTTCGTTTTCCGATTAAAACTATAGCTGGGCATCTGCAGCTCAAAAATAAGAGCATTCTGTCGAATTGGAGACGTGGCGTCGCGCGACGCCCAATGGGATTTACCGTCGCGCGCGGCGACGGCGTAAAAACTTGAAATTTTTATTTAATTTGATTATTTGACCTATTTATCTGTTGTACTTGTTATTTAACCATCAAAACTAACTTTTAAGTTGGTTTTGATCATAGGTGAATGTCGAGAGTCCCGGATGAAAATCAAGCGACGAACAAGAACCGAACACACGTTAAATGAAGCTTCCGCGTTAAACCTTGATTTGTTTTGTTATGAGTGAATTATGTAAACACTTACAACTATGTTTTGAAATGTTTTTAAAACATATGGGAATGTTGGCATGACAAGTTTTTGTAAAGTCGCATTTTTAGTATTAAAATGCGTATTTTAAAGTTGTAATCGTGTAAATTTCCAATGTGGGTTTTACAAAAAAAACCAAGTTTTTTTTTGAAAAATTTGTCCTGATTTTATTTTTGGACCAAAATGGCAATAAAAATGAAACCACAGGGACCCAGATGCAAAAACTTTGAGATTTGGACTAAAGTGGCAAAACTGCCAAAACCTCAGGGACCAAATGGGAGTTTACTCTAACTTATTTTATTTTTCAGATTCGGTTGCATGATGAACATGCCAATTTAAACAACACATTTGTCAAACAAGCTTCTAAGGTATTGATTTTGCTGGTTTTTAAGTATTATTTTTGTGTATATCTTTCATATTAACATGTTCGTTATGTTATTATATGTGTATTTTATTGCAGGATGATGGTGATAAAAGTATTGATATTATTTCTTATGGTGCAATGTTTAGTCCATACAAGTCTAATCTTCAATGTAAATTTAGTGAATATGTAATTTTAAGGTTTATTTAATCTTTTTTTAACTTTTGTATTCATTTTTTTTTCATCTATAGGGATCGGAAGTTTGAGACTCAAAAGAAGAGATCCAAGAGACTCTCTTAATGGAAATGGAGTGAGGTTATTAATTTAGACGATTCTGAGAACAATGACAAAGAAGAGGAACTAGAAGATACTGTCGATTCAAGCACAAACCAGAAAACCCGATTAAAAAACGTCGAGTGTCAATTCAGAAGCGGAACAGATTTCATGCAGCCTAATATGAAATCTATCAAGTGTTTTATATATATTTTTTTTCATTTTCAGTTGTTATGTTTGACCTAGACTTATGAATAAAATTTATTTTATATTTGAACTTTATAAAGTTTATTTTATATTTGGTGTTAATATAATGCAGTTATTAATAATATTAATAAAGTTCAAAATAAAGTTAGTATCCTAAATTTACAAGTCAACTGAACTTATATAAGTTAATATCCTAAAGTTGCAATAAATAGATATTGCAGTTAGATATAGTCAAGCTGAAATTATAAAATATTGCAGTTATTGTTGGATATTAATCTAATAATTTGCATTTCTTAGTTAAAAAGTAATAAAGTAACAAACTTTAAAGCTAAACTAAAAAACTGAACTCACTATGATATAAAGTTAATAAAAAAATAATTATTTTATAAACATTTTTATAACAAGTAATATAAATAAAATACTCCAGAAATTTACAATCTTTACTAGATAAATTCTAAACTGGGTTCCAAATTTTCAGGAATTATAAGTTCAACTATATTGTTATAGATAATATTAGTCAGTTCTAAAAGAATTATTTACCAACTTGACTAGATACATAGTAGTAGATTGTGTTGCATATTTTTAGGGATTATAAGTTAAAAGTAGACTCATACAGATAAGATTAGTTAGGAACTAAAAATTTGAACTTAGTATGATATAAAGTCAATAAAGATATAAACTCTTATCATCCTATTTTTTTATAAAAACAGTTATTGAAATTTTATAAAAATATAAATTTTTATATTTCTAAAAAACCGAAATTTAACAATTTAAGTTAAAGCTCTAAAACGTACTTACGAGTCAAATACTATTTTTTATTTTTATAAAAACAAAAGTTTTAAACTTAAAGTTTATTGAATGGGTACTATGTGGATATTTAGAAAAATATGAACTTTAAAGAATAAAATTATACTTTATAATTTAACCAATAAAATAAAAAAACTTTACAATTATAACAACTTATCTTTTATTTTTTGTCTTTTGGTTATAAATTTTTATAAAAAACAATATTTTTCGTCTTTTGATTATTAATTTTTATAAAAAACAAAACTTTTACATATGTGTAAACTTATGACATATATCCATCACAATAATGTTATCATAAATATTATATGAATAAGAAAACTATCAGAAACAAGTGTCGCAATGCAAAGTGTCACTCCCGCCGCATCGCGCGGGCACCCTGCTAGTTTAAGTAATAATAATAAATGAATAATAGTGAAAGACTTGAAAATAAAGAAACAAAGACGAAGAAAAAGGGAACATGGGAGTAAATAAATCAAAATATTGACTTGCAGCTGAACCATTCCAAAGTAATAATAATAAATGAATAATAGTGAAAGACTTGAAAATAAAGAAACAAAGACGAAGAAAAAGGGAACATGGGAGTAAATAAATCAAAATATTGACTTGCAGCTGACAATTCCAAAGTAATAATAATAAATGAATAATAGTGAAAGACTTGAAAATAAAGAAACAAAGACGAAGAAAAAGGGAACATGGGGGTAAATAAATCAAAACATTGACTTGCAGCTGAACCATTCCAAACGACTCCTGCATTTGCCACCGTCTGGAAAATATACATAAAAACAATATTATAATGTGTAGAAAGTGATTTGCACTTTTGATCTTACTTTTTTTCAATGGTTATGATTGAGGAGGTGAAAAAATTATAAATACTATGAAGTGATGCCCACGTTTCATCCGAAGGCATGGTTAAAACTAAGATGCGGTGCAAAACAAATGTTTATATCAGGACCGTACTTAGGGGTTTCTAAATCTAGGCAACGATCCCAATAAAAATCTTTATATAACATATGTGTATTATGTATTAGGCTCAAATAAATAACCAATTTTTAAATAAAAGAGCCTAATTCCTACTCCAAGCAATATGCAATTTGTATTTAATCTAGGCCGCGATTGTTATTCTCATTAACTGTAACGTCGCACGTACCCATTTTGCCAATGGTGACGCCGATTGGGGAAAAATTAGATGTGAAATTAGGGGAAATTAATGGTGCCGCAAGGATAATCCAGGTTGATTAATGACTAATTTTATAGTAATCTCTATGCATTGCGATTCATTTAATCACTATTCTCCCTAAATTCCTAATTGATACTTTGAATTTTTGAATTTTGATATTGTCCTTGCGACAGAGACTTAGAAGGAAGAAAACATAATCAATATTTTCTTTATACCCATTTAAAGGGCCCCTCTTTATAGTTTGTTTAGGACGTCTAAATTCGAATTTAAAGGTGGTTGCAGTCTGTGATGGAGGTGCAGGTGGTGAAGGCGGCGATTAATGGAGGTGGAGGTAGGGTGGGGTGGGTGGTGGCAGGTTGTGATTGAGGTGGATTGGAGGTGGTGATGGGTGGAAGAGACCAAATTTTAATTGACAAAAATGCCCTTAGGTGTTTGCACATTACTAAATTTAACTGAAAAAACTAACTGGGTTAGGCCTAAAGGACAAAACATGTATGCTTTGAAAACATAAAGTACAAAACTCGTCAATTTTGAATATAAAGGACATGCCTAAAAATAGGTATAAACATAAATGACAACTTGAAATTCACTCTTTTTTGTTTTATTAAAATTTAAACAATTTTAAGTTTTTTAGTTAAACAAGTTTTTTCCTTTAATTTAAAATCAAGGGGGTCATAAGAGACCCACCATCACCCCTTTCCGGACTAAAAAAAAACCCACCTCCAGTCCAAACTAGGGTTGTTCACGAGCCGAACCGTACTGATCGGACCTTTGCTTGTGCTTGGTTCGTTTACACATCGAATCGATCCGAGCGTTTTTTCAACCGAGCCAAAGTCGAACGAGCGCCTTTCGATCCGAGTATTTTTCGAACGAACGTCGAGCGAGTATCGAGCGTCGCATAACAAATAGAAAAGTGACCATGGGGTTGTTAGTTTTTAGAGTAAAGTGTAGTTTTCATCCCCTAGGTTTCGTCTAATTACTACACTAACAAGGAATAGAAAAAACACTCAACTGGTTCTACCGAGATTATCTACGCAGAAAGATGAATCGTCGACCAGTTGAAGCATACCTTTTGTTAGGGGAGGATTTTCCAATGATCAGTGATCCTCAATTACTGCCGGGCTTAGGGATCCTCAGTTCTGTTTGAATTAGTGATCCTCAGAAAGTATTATAGGATCAGGATCATGGATCATAGTGATCCTTGCACTAACGATTGTCTGCTTTGAATATGATGTTGTTTTGCAGGAGTACGAGCTTGGACTTGGTCTTGGCGATATTCCTGGAGCATATTCCTTACTTATTCCGCACGTGCTTGACTAATATGAACGTTATGGAGATCGTGGAAGACTTGCACGAAATGCGGATAGTTAGTTAGCTTAGATATTTTCTAAATTTAAAAGGGGATAGCGAGCTAGATTAGAACACTTGGCTATTTTGGCTAAACACACACACTCGTAATTGCTCTCTTCAGCTCTTGACAGTTTACTTGGCGAATACACTCTCTTTTGCACAAAACACTCTAGTGATCCTTGTAATAAGCTCTCTATCATCCAAAGTTGTAATACATTTTCTGTTTAATCTGAGTTGGTGATCGGTAGTTTCCATCACCCGAGGTTTTTTATGCCAGAGATCAAATCTTGATCAAGGGCTTTTTCCTCGTATAAATCATTGTGTCACTCGTTCATTACATTTCTGAGCGATCCTTCATATTGTTCATTGATTCAAACATCACACCTCACAACAGAAAGTTTGGTTGCATTATCTTAGCTTGATTTTTGACAAAAACAGTTTGGCGCCCACCGTGGGGCAATTGGTGCTTCATTCCTAAGAAGATTCATATTTTTGTGGTCATTTCGGTTCGTTACGACCAAGCAGATGGCTTCCTCAGCGAAGAACACTTCAAGTTCAATACCGGCAATCAGTTCTTCACAAGGCGTTCCACCTTTGCCTCCACCACCTTCTGATCCCAGAAGAATGCTGAAAATGCTGCGAAGAGACAAACCCCCATTTTCCCAAAACCACCAACTTCTTCTGTTTCCTCTAATCCTACTACTAATGATCTTTTTACTCTAATTTTGCAGATGAGAGATCGTATGCAAGAGCAGGACAAAACCAATGAAAGGATCCTCCAGGAGATTGGTGATATCAAGAAACAGAAGAAATCTGTGGAGGATCACTCTCCTCTGATGCCAAGGTCATTAAATTTTGACACTCCAATTGTAACTACCATACAATCGGCAGTTCCGGGCGTCCAGTATCAAAGTGGTCCATCAGAAAGGCGTTATGGAACAGCAACTATGAGTCAGGCATTTGGCTCCCACTTCCTGCCTCAAGGATCCTGTTCTCAGCTATCGGGATCCTCTTTTCAGCATCAAGGATCCTTTAGCTCAGGAGGATATTTGGGAATGCACACGGTTCAAGGATCCTCCCAGGTCCAAGGATCCTCCCAGGTCCAAGGATTCTCTATGGTTCCAGGATCCTTTCAAGTTCAAGGATCCTCTCAGCCCCAAGGATCCTTTCAGGTTCAAGGATCCTCTCAGTTTCAAGGATCCAACATCTTTCAGGATCAAGGATTCTTAAGAAGTATGCAGCCTCCAAGTTCGGATGTTCATCAAGGAGACTTCATACCAATGCAGACCATTGCCTCCTCTGGTCCTTCAATCATACCGGAACCCCGTCAATATGGATTCACATCTGGAATTCCAAACATGAATCCCATGGGAGGTAACACTTTTAACAATTCATATAACACTAACCATGGCTCTATGCAGGATACAGGTATCAATCAGGCTATGGCTAGGGAGTTACAGAAGCTTAAGGATATGATATCCAGCGTGCCAGGGGTGGTTAAACCCATTCCTGAAATTGCAGATGGTAGCCATAGGATATCTCGCTTTGCATCACCTATTTGTGATGCTGAGATACCCAAGAGATTCCAGATACCATCCATGAAGCTGTATGATGGTTCAACGGATCCAGAGGAGCATGTAGCTCAATACAGGGAGAGGATGGAAATCAATCCAATTCCTGAGAGGTTAAAAGAAGCATGTCTATGCAAGGGTTTTGGATCCACACTCACAGGATCTGCTCTTAAATGGCTGCTAAGTCTTCCCCCTTATTCTATTACTTCATTTGCTAATCTAGTTAATCTGTTTAATAGTCAGTTCTCTTGTAGTAGAAAATTTGAACGTTTAACTAGTGATCTTTATAGGGTAACTCAAGGTCAAAATGAATCACTTAGAGATTACATCACTAAGTTTAGTAAAGAATCCTTAGACATTCCTAACCTGGATATTGCTACGGCTGTAGAAGCCTTTAAAATGGGATTGCTTAGGGATTCACTGTTCTATGATGATCTTGTTATGACCCCATGCAGGAATCTTGATGAAGTAAGAACCAGGTCCCTTAGATTCATCCATCTAGAGGATGACAAAAGGATCCAGGAGAGATTGACAGGATCCTCAAAACAGGAAAAGCAAGGATCATACTTTAAGAATAACAAGTTCAAGTCCTACAACAAGTCTGATAACCAGAATGTTCATGCAGTATAGCAAGAAGAGGATGATGAGGATTATCCTCCAATTTCTGAATACTGTTTTTCTGTTGATAACAATGAGCTAATTCTTGCAATGCAGAATCTAGGTGAGAAAGCTAGGTGGCCAAGGAAAAGTGATAAACCAGCAGCTACAAAGGATAAGTCCAAGTGGTGTGCATATCATGAGGATTTTGGGCATCTCACTGAAGAGTGTATTGCACTTAGAAAAGAAATTGGTTACTTGTTAAGCAAGGGGCACTTGAAGGAGCTTCTGGATAGAAAGAAATCAAGGATCCAGGATCCTGAAAGGATCCCGGAAAAGGCTCCTGCTCCTCCAGCAGATGCACAAGTCATAAACTTCATATGCGGTGGATCAGACATTTGTGGTACTTCCTTTTCAGCAGCCAAAAGACATGCCAAGGAAACCAAGATGGATAATGGAGACAGACCCATCCGGACCTCCACTGTCACCAAGGATAAGATCATAACTTTTGATGAGGATGATCGTCTTGATGTTCAGGATCCTCATCATGATGGTCTTGTTATTACTCTATTTATTTCTAACCATTTTGTTCGCAGGATCCTGATAGATGGAGGAAGCTCAGTAAACATCATCCAGCTTGATGTCCTCAAGAAGATGAATATCCCTGAATCAGACATTGTCCCAAGATCTTCAGTACTTGTGGGATTTTGCGGGGAAACCAAGGGGGACATCAAACTCCCTATCTATATTGAAGGACTCCATTCTTATCAAAAGTTTTATGTTATAGATTGCTTATCTTGTTGTAATGTTATCCTTGGCAGGCCATGGATACATGACATGAAGGCAGTCCCGTCTACTTATCATCAGTGTGTGAAGCTTCCTAGTCCATGGGGGGTGGTGAAAATTGAAAGTGACCAGCAAGAAGCTAAGAACTGTTACACATCATCAATGAAGCCAGCCTCAAGACCAAGGGAGCAATAGCAACTAAAGTATCCTCCAAGGGATGTTTTGGAGGCAAGAGAACAGGATTTGAAAGAAATCCTCATGGATCCTCATGATCCTGAATCCAAGATCTTCATAGGATCAGGGATCCTTAGTGAGATTGAACAGGATTTAGTATCCTTCCTTAAGAGGAGGAAAACCACCTTTGCCTGGAAGCATGAGGATATGACAGGTATATCTAAGGATATAATTACTCACAAACTTGGCATTGACAGGTCATTCAAGCCTATACATCAGAAGAGGAGGAAGTTTGCACCTGAAAGGAATGCTATTATCCAGGAAGAGGTAGATAAACTACTTCGGGCAGGTATGATAAGAGAGGTTAAGTATCCAAGGTGGTTAGCCAATGTGGTTGTTGTTCAAAAGAAAAATGGAAAGTTGAGAGTATGTGTCGATTTTACTGATTTAAACAAGGCATGTCCCAAGGATCTTTTCCCATTACCCCACATTGACTCCATGGTGGACGCTACCGCGGGTCATGAGTTGTTGACTTTTATGGATGCTTCATCTGGATTTCAACAAATTCAGATGGAACCATCTGATCAAGAGGATACAGCCTTTATCACCCCAACTGGTATATATTGTTATATTGCTATGCCATTTGGACTAAGGAATGCAGGTGCTACTTATCAAAGGCTAGTCAATATGATGTTCAAGGAACAAATTGGACACACTATGGAAGTCTATATAGAT
This sequence comes from Helianthus tuberosus, assembly GCA_030545235.1. Classification (NCBI taxonomy): domain Eukaryota; kingdom Viridiplantae; phylum Streptophyta; class Magnoliopsida; order Asterales; family Asteraceae; genus Helianthus; species Helianthus tuberosus. The sequence goes on along the minus strand of CM060413.1, from coordinate 13,162,142 downwards.
GACATGGTGGTTAAGTCCAAGAAAGCTGAGGATCACCTTAAAGACTTGGAGGAAGCATTCAATATCCTTGATAAATTTAATATGAAACTAAATCCTTCAAAGTGTCATTTTGGTGTTAAGGCAGGTAAATTCTTAGGCTATATGGTGACAAAGAGGGGCATTGAAGCAAGTCCAGAGCAAATTAAGGCTATAGTGAATATCAAATCTCCTGCCAATGCTAAGGATGTGCAAAGATTGACAGGCAGGATCGCAGCCTTAAACAGGTTCATATCCAAATCCTCAGAAAAATACAAGGAATTCTATGACATCCTGAGGAAGAACAAGAAATCTGAATGGACTGAGAAGCATGAAAGTGCCCTCAAAGCTCTTAAGGATTACCTATCCTCAGCCCCTGCCTTGATGAAACCAGAAAAGGGAGATATATTATCCTTATACCTAGCAGTATCCTCAAAAGCAGTAAGTGCGGTCCTTGTTAAGGATTACGAAGGTACACAACATCCTGTCTATTATGTAAGTAAGAGTTTGCTTGATGCTGAATCCAGGTATTCACATTTAGAAAAACTTATCCTTGCATTAATTATGGCATCTACTAAATTAAGACATTATTTTGAAACTCATGCCATTATTGTTAAAACTAATTTCCCAATTAAGAATGTTCTCAGGAAACCTGAAATGTCAGGAAGGATGGCTAAGTGGGCAGTGAAGCTTAGTGCTTATGATATAAGATATGAACCAAGGACTGCCATCAAATCCCAAGCCTTAGCTGACTTTGTGGCAGATTTTAGTAGTGACTTGCAAAAGGAAGCTGAGTTAGAGGTCCAACAGCTAGAAGAAACTAAGGATCCTTGGATACTCTTCACTAATGGTGCTTCTAATGTCAAAGGAACAGGGCTTGGAATACTACTAAAATTGCCACAGGGGGACATAATACCCCACTCCATAGCTTGTGAGTTTCAAACTACTAATAATGAGGCTGAATATGAAGCCTTGATAGCTGGTTTGCAAATCGTCAAGCATATGTGGATCAGGTATCTTGAGGTACATGTATATTCATTAGTAATCACTAATCACTTTAATGGATCCTATGCTGTTAAAGGTGAAAAGCTAATCAAATATTTAGAGATAGTCAAAGAATTGGCACTCTCTTTTGTTTCCTTTAGTTTGACACAGGTACCAAGGGAAGAGAATGCAGAGGCTGATGCATTAGCCAATCTAGGATCATCCTTGAAGATCCCGGAGGATATCAAGGTCCCTATTATCCACATCCTGACCCCTGCTATCGAGGATCATGTAGCCATGGAAATAGGAGAGGATTCTGCAATCATCCGTAGTGAGGATACTCAATCTCATTCAGGATCATGGATCCTCCCAATCATGAGATACATACAACATGGAGAGATTCCTACAGGAGAAAACCCTAGGGCTTTCAAAATCAAGGTATCTCAATTTACAATATTGAATAATATGTTGTATAAACGATCTCTTGCAGGACCATATCTAAGATGCCTTGAGGATCCTGAAATCCAAGAAGTCCTAAAGGATTTCCATGAAGGAGATTGTGGAAACCACACTGGGGGCAGGGCATTATTCTCAAGGATCCTGAGGACAGGATACCATTGGCCTACTATGAAGAAGGATGCTGTGGAATATGCCAAGAAGTGTGATCCTTGTCAGAGACATAGTAATATCCTTCATCAACCAGCAGAGCTTTTGCATCCTATACCTCTTCATGGCCATTTATGAGATGGGGAATGGATATAGTTGGTAAGCTTCCTAAGGCACCTGGTGGAAAAGTATTCATGCTTGCTATGACTGATTACTTCTCCAAGTGGATAGAGGCTGAAGCCTTTGCTCAAGTCAGAGAAAAGAAAGTTATATCCTTTATTAAAAGAAACATTATTACTGTCACGACCCCCGACCCACCCTGGACGGAATCGGAAGCCGCGAACAGCCACGTGGTACCGGTGATTATTTTGAAAAATATTGCAGCGGAAATTTCATCAGGACCGTGAGTTAGGAAAAATATCAGAGTTTAGAAACACCGGATTTTATTTATTAAATAGATGGGATAAACCCAGGTTTTACAAAGGTAGCTTTAATAAGGGATAAATCCAATTACATAAAACAATATTTCTTAATTTGATTTAATTAATAAAATAAGCCACTTCTTGAAGCCTTTCAGTGCCGTATCCAACTCTTACTCCAATCTACTGTAATTACCTGAAACGCGTTTTAAAAAGATTTGGTCAGCAGGAAATACTGGTGAGTTCATTCTATTTATTAAAACGACACGTTTGTTATAATCTACAGTATTAAGAGCGATTACAATGTTTCCTGATATCAAACCAACTACCCACGGTATTTTGTCACTCGACCCATTGGCCCTTCTGTTGTCCAATGGTGTCTGTGACTATGGTCATATCACCCCTTGGCTGCCCCAATGGTGAAGATTATCAAGTAATGTATACAAAACCCCACATACCGGCTGTAATTTGGTGATTACAAAGACTTAATCCCTGTAATTATAACTTTGAAAATAAACATGCTTTTGGAAAGTAATTTGATAAAAAGAGAATGACTCACATTTATAAGCATGCAGATTTATACGGGCAGAGCTTAATCTACAGATAAGTCTTGATATATTGCAGATTTATACAGGCAGAGCTTAGCCTATTGATTAGCCTTGTAACCTAGTGCACACGAACTAAGTAAGTAACTAATACAACATTTACGATAACTCACAAGATTAAAACCCTCACAACGAATGACAAAGTGCAATCACTTAAACATCCATCGGATTCACAATGAATGACAGAGTATTCCCCGAGTTCGGGTGGTACTCAAACATCCTGTCGGAATCACGACTAATGACAAAGGATAACACTTAAACATCCGGTCGGATAGTTTAAATCGATCGGACATTGAATCGTAGCAGCGATCGAGTTAATACCCGGTATCGTAGCAGCGCCTCGCTAATTTGAGAGTAATATTCGAATTATGGCAGTATAACTTCGTTTTTATGAAATTGTTTCGACACCAGAGAACAGGCCATGCGACAAGCTATTTATAGGTGAAATTGGGGATTGTCGCGGCCCGCGTGAACCTTCGACCAATCCTTACGCGGCCCGCGTAGCCGCCTAGTCTACGCGTAGGGTCGCTGAGTCACCAGTAGGTCTGTCAGGTGGATGCCACGTGTCCCTTAAGCTTATCCGGAGATTTGCCTTGCTGTCGCGGCCCGCGTAACCTTCCGTCTATTCTTTACGCGGCCCGCGAGAAGACCACAAATCTGATTTTCTTGATTCTTGATATGGATTGGGGTTTCAGGGGTCCGGGTTTTTACTTACGGATCAATTTGGGACCTTTTTGAATAAAATTATATCACAAGGAAAAAAAGGAATAAAATAGTGAGAAAAGAGAATGGACCTACTTTGTAACTTTAGGGTTCAACTAGAAAGTCTCCTGGTAAAATATTAGGTATAACTTCTGAGCTATTTAAAAATATATATTGCACTCGTGTTAAGTATAGTACCCCTCATTCAACCTTGTCCCTATGTCACGAGACAGAACCCCAATAACTTAGTCGGGCAGAGCCCTGACATACGTTATGAGGCTCAGATCAACCGGAAAGGGTAGCGGTGATCGGGAGTTAAAACACTTAAAACGGGGCATGGCTATTATTATTATTATTATTGGTGAAATAAAAATAAAAATATATATATATAAAAGAATCGATCAAGATGTATTTGAGAAAGACGAATGAACACTTGAAAATGTAGAAAGGGATTTCTATTTATAGCTGAGGTATTAGAAATGTATGAAGGACACATAGGTTGCCTACCTACACACCTATCATTCAATTTGTAGTGTTTCTTTCAAAGTCCTTTCTAATTTGACACGTACAAGTTCAAAAATATAAGTTTTAATTTAATTTTACTTTATTATATATATATATTGAAAGTATGTACGGGTGACACGTACAATTTAAAAATCAATGGTAAGTTTTAATTTATTATTTTATTATATTAAAATGTATATATATTTCTTAGTATTTATTAATTTATATATTAATTTAACTGCTTCACTTATTTGGTTCGTATAACTTGTAAAATATAACGTTTTATAAAATAATAAATATGTCATTAGAACAAGAATATTTTTGTCTACATTTTGAACCAAGTTTCATTAAAAATAGAGTAGGTTCAAATATAATGTATTTTTATAATTTAATTATTAAACGGTTCCTGGGTCTGTCTAGGTACTTCATATTTTTAACAGTCAACTTACCCGTAATCTACCTGTTTAATAATATAAGTTTTCATGTACTTTTATTTTATTAGAAAGGTCGCCTATATATAGGCCAATTAAGTAATATAATATTTCAACCAACTATATAAAATAGTGTTTAAAACTATTTGGGTTGAATATTTATATTAAAAATAAACTAGTTACTAGTGGTTAATAAATTTAATCAAACCTATAATTCTTATATAGAAATAGGAATGTTACATTCTCCCCACATTGTTTTAAATCTCGTCCTCGAGATTTGGGTTACGATATTTCTTTTAGACTTATGTCATATTTTAGTTAATAAAAACAATATCAAGGTAGATGACACAGAATCAAAATATCAAATTTTGTGAATACGAGTTGTACAATAAATAGGACTCAATGGTTCAACTGAATTAGTTCAAGAAATCGATGACAAACGAATGAGATGAAATGATATAATTTCTAAGGTGACTAGGTTCAAGCCAAAAGATATATGATCAATAGATTTTTAAAATGAATGTGAAGGACTTTTTAGAATTTTTTTTTCTTCAAAAGAAAGCTTACTTTGATTGGCAACCGAGGAAGACTTAGAATTGACAGGTTCCAAATGAAATAAAAACATAAAAATGATTTGTCAAATATTAAATTATGATATGAGAAAATCAATGTGTTGAGATGAGTGAATTGCAAAGATACACCAAAAGACAATAGAGTTAGTGTATCATTGTTTAGAGTTCCAAGTTGTTTTAATTGTGAAACAATGTGATAGTACACTATTAGTGACCATATTTTTCATACTATGTCCTAGAGATCGAAATATAATAAGAACAAGTTGTTTTGGCATGACCAACCATTATATTATATTTGTAAAGCAAATGTAATATATATTATTTGTGTCCCTGTCTGAACCGTATCTTACATATCAAATATAAATACCATGTAATATATATTATTTGTTACGCATTTTTATTATATGTAAATGTTCACTACTTTTAAATAAATATTATTTTAGTATTTTACTATACTATGTAAAATAACTTATATTTACTATGTAATATATATTACAAAATACCGCAATGAAGTTATTACATTACAAAATATATTAGTTTTATTATTTTGTAAAAGAAATCACTATTATTTATAACGTTAAATGAAAGTTGTAAATAAAGGTGTAAGAATATTTATTGTACAAAAGTATTTAAAAAAATATTTTGTAAATATATAATACTTAATGGGTCGATTTTATGTGATTACTTATTTTCATTTTGAAACCATATAACGTTGTGAATGTATTTACAAATGTTGTAAATAAGTGAAAACGGGGACTATTTTTATATATTACAATGTTCCCCTAATCCAACGTAATTGATGACTACCATATTATTCTTATATGGTCATTTTCTTGTCGGAGCGTTACGGTACATAGTTACCACAAAACATGTGATAGACAATTATTTATATAATTTTTATTCGTCTCTCTAATTCTTGTATTGTTTTATGAAAATATGTTTTCTCCTTACAGTACAAAGTATATATATATTTTTATATAAAAAATATTTTTATATATAATTAAAATTTACTAAATAAGTATGATGACTTAATTTATATACATTAACTAGTCATTATCATGGTTGGATATTGGTTAGTGCTGCCTTGTTTAAGCATAGGTGATCAGTCCATGCCTAACTAAGGCTAGGCTATCCAATACCTGCCCTTGACAATAACCCTAGTACCTAAAATAATACTAAGACTACTATTATTAATATATTATTACTAATAATAAAATTATTAATAATAGATAACTTAAACATAAACTTAAATGAGAGTATACCTCAACATAATTTTTATACATATATATATAAATATAAATTCTTCACCTCAATTGTTTAACAAAATTCATTGACTCGATATCAAAGAATCATCGTTTTGCAATAATGCAGTTTACAGTGCAAAAAGCAGAATGATATTTGAGTTTGGATAAAATAACAAATCGGAATGAAGCCCTCCAGTGGTCTTCATAAATCAAACGAACCACATGCGCAACAAACAGTGCATGTGTAACGTGTGGATTTACCAAGAAATGAAATAGATCAATATTCGCTACTATGAAAGAAATCCTCATGGTATGATGACCATTAGGGGAAGTAGCAATGCAAAAGTCTATTTACAGAGGTCAGAATTTTAACAAAAGAAATTTAAGAATTTTATCTGAAATTTTGTGTGATAATCTTTGTTAAATGACATTACCAAGGAATGTCGAATAAAATGGAATAGGGAATTTGCAAAGGTATGTGACTTCTTTTTCAGTGATAATAATTATGATTCTGATTAGACTGTGCACCGATGGTTGTGAAATCTTGTTCCAACGTACCTCAGCAAAATTCATGTCGTTTGTGGGATCACGTGGCCCAGTGCTGCTTTTTGGTTAGTAGTTCTTCTACTGACGGGATTCGTATTGGTGTTTTCGTGCCCAATTATATTTTCCAAAGGTCTTGCCTTGAAAGTCGTGTGTGATATACTTTGATGTCTATGGTCGTATAATTTTAAGTTTCATGTGTTTTCTTGTGCACTAGCACAACTTTACTTGCTTCGTTCTTGCGTATTGGAAATTCTTATACTCGTGATGGCGTACCAACTTAAAGGGTTCCCATTGCACGAGTTACGAGGTAGATGAAATAATGTTTGATATCGAAATTATAGATATATGCAAGAGATTCCTGATAAAGAAATCTAGATTTATTATTGACACATATGCTTGTGCTTTATTCTTAATTGACTTTTGGAATTCCTTATAGATATACATATCTATATAATCTTATACATGCTGTAATATACATACCCTCTATAAGGTCAATGTATTTAACAGATTCATATTTTCAAAAACAAGTCAGATATCAGGTCATGATACTATTTAGGGAAATCTTGTCACTTGTTTGACATATTATATACCCCGTCTTATCCGGTTCGCGCCGGAGAGGTAACCTCAGTATATCCGGACAAACTGGAGAGTCTGCTACACCATACCCAGTCTTGTCGGAGAAGAAATTTATATTTCCCGTAAATAGTATTTTAAAAGTGCCTCTTTTATTAGGCTTTTATCCAGAATCCAAGAAATTTGTATTTCCATAACATATCTTTATTCTAGACCAAGTAATATCAATAAGCAAGAATTAATAGTAATTAAGTGCTATTGCCTGCAATGTTTTAATCGTCATTCTTACGGCATACCAAAATCCATTATATTTTGTTTTCACAAGTACTTAGCTTATCTCGAAGCTTATACTAAGGCATCTTTTCTTAAGTTCAAGTCTAAATGCTATCAGGTGTGCTACCAGTTAATAGCAATCTCCTAACTCTTTTATTTAAGCTTAGGTATTATTATCATAACACTTATAGGCTTAAAGCAGTGGCTCTGATACCACCTTCTGTCACGACCCTCGACCCACCCTAGACGGAATCGGAAGCCGCGAACAGCCACGTGGTACCGGTGATTATTTTGAAAAATATTGCAGCAGAAATTTCATCAGGACCGTGAGTTAGGAAAAATATCAGAGTTTAGAAACATCGGATTTTATTTATTAAATAGATGGGATAAACCCAGGTTTTACAAAGGTAGCTTTAATAAGGGATAAATCCAATTACATAAAACAATATTTCTTAATTTGATTTAATTAATAAAATAAGCCACTTCTTGAAGCCTTTCAGTGCCGTATCCAACTCTTACTCCAATCTACTGTAATTACCTGAAACGCGTTTTAAAAAGATTTGGTCAGCAGGAAATACTGGTGAGTTCATTCTATTTATTAAAACGACACGTTTGTTATAATCTACAGTATTAAGAGCGATTACAATGTTTCCTGATATCAAACCAACTACCCACGGTATTTTGTCACTCGACCCATTGGCCCTTCTGTTGTCCAATGGTGTCTGTGACTATGGTCATATCACCCCTTGGCTGCCCCAATCGTGAAGATTATCAAGTAATGTATACAAAACCCCACATACCGGCTGTAATTTGGTGATTACAAAGACTTAATCCCTGTAATTATAACTTTGAAAATAAACATGCTTTTGGAAAGTAATTTGATAAAAAGAGAATGACTCACATTTATAAGCATGCAGATTTATACGGGCAGAGCTTAATCTACAGATAAGTCTTGATATATTGCAGATTTATACAGGCAGAGCTTAGCCTATTGATTAGCCTTGTAACCTAGTGCACACGAACTAAGTAAGTAACTAATACAGCATTTACGATAACTCACAAGATTAAAACCCCCACAACGAATGACAAAGTGCAATCACTTAAACATCCATCGGATTCACAATGAATGACAGAGTATTCCCCGAGTTCGGGTGGTACTCAAACATCCTGTCGGAATCACGACTAATGACAAAGGATAACACTTAAACATCCGGTCGGATAGTTTAAATCGATCGGACATTGAATCGTAGCAGCGATCGAGTTAATACCCGGTATCGTAGCAGCGCCTCGCTAATTTGAGAGTAATATTCGAATTATGGCAGTATAACTTCGTTTTTATGAAATTGTTTTGACACCAGAGAACAGGCCATGCGACAAGCTATTTATAGGTGAAATTGGGGATTGTCGCGGCCCGCGTGAACCTTCGGCCAATCCTTACGCGGCCCGCGTAGCCGCCTAGTCTACGCGTAGGGTTGCTGAGTCACCAGTAGGTTTGCCAGGTGGATGCCACGTGTCCCTTAAGCTTATTCGGAGATTTGCCTTGCTGTCGCGGCCCGCATAACCTTCTGTCTATTCTTTACGCGGCCCGCGAGAAGACCACAAATCTGATTTTCTTGATTCTTGATATGGATTGGGGTTTCAGGGGTCCGGGTTTTTACTTACGGATCAATTTGGGACCTTTTTGAATAAAATTATATCACAAGGAAAAAGAGAATAAAATAGTGAGAAAAGAGAATGAACCCACTTTGTAACTTTAGGGTTCAACTAGAAAGTCTCCTGGTAAAATATTAGGTATAACTTCTGAGCTTTTTAAAAATATATATTGCACTCGTGTTAAGTATAGTACCCCTCATTCAACCTTGTCCCTATGTCACGAGACAGAACCCCAATAACTTAGTCGGGCAGAGCCCTGACATACGTTATGAGGCTCAGATCAATCGAAAAGGGTAGCGGTGATCGGGAGTTAAAACACTTAAAACGGGGTGTGGCTATTATTATTATTATTGGTGAAATAAAAATAAAATATATATATATATATATATATAAGAATCGATCAAGATGTATATGAGAAAGACGAATGAACACTTGAAAATGTAGAAAGGGATTTCTATTTATAGCTGAGGTATTAGAAATGTATGAAGGACACGTAGGTTGCCTACCCACACACCTATCATTCAATTTGTAGTGTTTCTTTCAAAGTCCTTTCTAATTTGATACGTACAAGTTCAAAAATATAAGTTTTAATTTAATTTTACTTTATTATATATATATATTGAAAGTATGTACGGATGACACGTACAATTTAAAAATCAATGGTAAGTTTTAATTTATTATTTTATTATATTAAAATGTATATATATTTCTTAGTATTTATTAATTTATATATTAATTTAACTGCTTCACTTATTTGGTGCGTATAACTTGTAAAATATGACGTTTTATAAAATAATAAATATGTCATTAGAACAAGAATATTTTTGTCTACATTTTGAACCAAGTTTCATTAAAAATAGAGTAGGTTCAAATATAATATATTTTTATAATTTAATTATTAAACGGTTCCTGGGTCTGTCTATGTACTTCATATTTTTAATAGTCAACTTACCCGTAATCTACCTGTTTAATAATATAAGTTTTCATGTACTTTTATTTTATTAGAAAGGTCACCTATATATAGGCCAATTAAGTAATATAATATTTCAACCAACTATATAAAATAGTGTTTAAAACTATTTGGGTTGAATATTTATATTAAAAATAAACTAGTTACTAGTTACTAGTGATTAATAAATTTAATCAAACCTATAATTCTTATATAGAAATAGGAATGTTACAATTACTAGATTCGGTATCTCTTCTGAAATTGTTTGTGATAATAGATCCCAATTTATTGGGAGTAGAACTACTAACTTTTGTGACAGCTGGGGGATTAAGATGATAACATCAACACCAGTCCACCCACAAGCTAATGATCAGGCAGAATCATCCAACAAGATCATCATCAACAATTTGAAGAAGAAGCTTGGATCCAAGAAAGGAAAATGGGCAGAAGAACTACCTTATGTACTTTGGGCAGATAGGACAACTCCCAAGAATGCCACTGGCCAAACTCCATTTTCTTTGGTATTTGGGACAGAATCAGTGATCCCTACAGAGATGGTGGTTCCTACTGCAAGAACAAGCATTCGTGATCCTGAAGAAAATGCTGAAAACTTAGTTCAAGATTTGGATACTATAGAAGAACTCAGGGATTTGGCAAGGATAAGGATGGCCAGTTATCAACAAAGGATGGCTGGAGCTTACAACAAAAATGTCAGGATCAGGAAATTCCAAGTTGGTGATTGTTTTGGTCAAAAATCAGACGAGGATAATGCAACCAAACTCTCTGTTACGGGGTATGATGCTTGAATTGGTAAACAACAATGAGGATCACTATGAAATGAATTGCACAGGAGACACAAAGATTTATACGAGGAAAAAGCCCTTGATCAATGAATGATCTCCGGCATTAAAAACCTCGGGTGATGGAAACTACCGATCACCAACTCAAATTAAACAATAAATCTTTTACAACTCCGGATGATAGCGAGCTAAGTACAAGGATCACTACAGTGTATCGTGTAGAAATGTATGAAAAACTGCTAAGTGTTTTGCCGAGAGCTGATGAGTGCAGTTGTACGAGTGTATGTAGCCAAAAAATAGCCAAGTGTTCTAAGAATTAGCTCGCTACCCCTTTATAATTAGAAAATATCTAGCCTAATAAACTATCCGCAAATGGTGCAAGTCCTTCCCGACTCCACAACGTCCATTTCTGGCCAAGCACGTGCGGAATAGACTTAGAATATTCTCCAGGAATATCGCCAAGACCAAGTCCAAGTTGATACTCCTGCAAAACAATTACGAATTCAAAGTAAACAATCATTAGTATAAGGATCCTTAGGATAATCCATGATCCTGATCCTGAAGTACTTCTGAGGATCACTAATTGTCACAGAAGTAAGGATCACCAAACAGGATAACACTTGAGGATCACAGGTCATTAAGAAATCCTCCCCTAACAATTGCCCCCAAAATATAAGGAGTTATATTGTAAATAAACGAGTTGTATTTTGTCGATCTTATCCGTAACAAACTAACGGATATATAGCTGTTAAGATCGAACTAGCCATTGGAATGCAGATGTCAATGAGGTAACTTATCCTACAAAATCATCATTATAAATAGGAGTTAGAGATAGAATCAATCAGCATTCAAATTCAAGAGAACTCCCTTTAAATTCTCATCCGACGATCAAGCAGGTAACTCTTTTCCTTTTCTTCTTTCTCTTACTCTGCTTTTCTTTCTTTACCATCCTCAAATCAAGACGATGATGAGATCCTTACCAGTCAAGGATCATAAGAAAGAAAGTCCTCTCAAAAGCCAGGGGATCATTGAAGATTCGGTGAAAGAAATATGTTGTTTCTCTGATCCACAAATAGATAGAATTCGTCACTGTTTCCCGGCGAACACTGATTTCAAACCGTTTGATTCCACCATTTTAAGCGATTATATCTCTGAAACTTGGATTGCCTTTCCTGTTACCCCATTCACCAGAGGATACACCTATCCTTTTCCAGACTTTACCCAATCCTTCTTTTCCCTTACCGGCATCTCTTACATCCAAGCTATGCCGATGATTTGGAGGGTCTTATATACCCTTGAGAGGATCATCGAGCAGGAATGGATTGACCTAGGAATGTCAGAGTTGGCTGAGATGTATGATCTCACAACGTTTGGATCCCACCGATATTTGTTTAAACGAAAACCTGGTGAAGAACACCCTATTTTTAAAGCCACCAAGAACGATACGAACTGGAAACGACGCTTTTTCTTTGTCAGAAGAGACTCTATCCCAAACGGAAAGGATCTACCCAGGAAATAGTCCACCCATGGTAGGATAGGAGGATCCTTAGAAGGATCACCAAGTAAGCTTATTTCTGATAATGATTACTAACATGCTTTTGTTTCTTTTGTACAGCTATTACATTCTCGCATATTATCCCTTCAGCTGCCACCAAGGGGAGACTCGCTGCTTTTAGAAGACTCAGTCCTGAAACAAGATCATTCAAGACAATCACCCAGGATTCCCAAGAGATATCCTCAGGCTCTGTCACTATGTCAAGTAAGTATCCTGTTATTTTTATATTCAAATGTTTAAATAAATAGTTGTATATGAATAAAATAAGGACACTTATCTGTTTTGGGTGTGTAGGTACTGGAAAGTCATCAAAATCTGCCTCTAGATTCGGTGTTACTGAGCTTGACACTGTACGATCCTCCAAGAGGAAGCTTCCTGCCAGCCCAACTGCTTCGATCCCCAAGGCACCCATCAAAGGAAGAGGTGGCAAGAAAAGAAAAGCTTCTGAAGCTGAGGATCTGCAAGGTCTACCCCTGATCCGCCACCAGTTCCTTGAATACTTCAACGAAGTATGGATCCTTGTCCCTGCTTTAGGTATCCATCTTATTTGAGGATCACCTATTCTTGAACTGTTCTTTATCTTCTTTGCAGAAATTTGCTGAGATTGAAGACTACGTTGGGCATGTCGAGGAGCAGGACAAGAAGATTGCTGACCTTCAACAAGTCGCATTGCTCAAGGATCTTAAGATTGCTGACCTCCAAAAAGAACTCAAAGACGCCAAAGCTCAGACGGCTACACTCCTGATCAACTTTGATTATGAGAAGAACGAGATCACCCATGATGCCAAAGTCTCTGCTGCCATAGCGATGTACAAGACTGTGACGCCCTAAAACATTTTAACCCAATTTATCGCAGCGGAAAGTACATACCTAAAATTTCTTTCATGATAATCTTTCTTTCATTTAAATACATTAATCCCTTTGTATAACTTAATCAAAAACTAACATACTTATATCAATTTAAGTGACCACAAACACACCCACGTACAATCCATATATTGACTCGATCTTCTACCGCGTACACTTCTTGGTGAAACATCCAAAACCCTGTACGGCCTGCAGTCACCACATTCAATCAAATCATTAGCAACAGGTGACATAATATAGAAATAAATCTTAACACATGCATAGTAAGGCGTCAACATATCCTGCTTTCTCTTATACCAGCCCCTTCATAAATCCATTCCTTCACTAGCATCGGATTGCGCAGCTAACCTTCACTTTCCTTGGAGACATGCCTATACTTTACATTAACTCTCAATAGAAACGGTTAGTATCATTAACTTCCCTTCGCGTTTGAACATATTCTCGAATACCCATAACTCATCTTTATGCCTAATTCATTATGTAAGTTCCCTTTCTTACCCAAGCTTAATCGAATCTCTTTCTTAACCACTCCCAACTCATTTGTACTAAAACTTAACTTACAAATAACATCGATTCATATCTTCTCACACTACATTCAATAAATACCATATATCACAACTACGGTACCAAACAAAAAGGTAAGTTCGGAGTGCACTTACCTCGTGCGTCCGAGTTCAAGCATAGCTTCCGTGTTTATCCTTGGCCTGTTGCCTTTCCATGCTTGTGTCCATGTTGACATGACTCCTATCCATACATGTCATCACATTCATTATTAACATACAATCTCACTTATCATTTTCTCCTAAGCATTTCATCAAACACTTGGTGTGCATAACACTTTCTAAGCATAATGTACAAGTGCTTAAAGCATGTTCTTCCTTATTTCATCTTATGAACCATTTCATTCAAGCAAAATCTCATAATCATAAATTCCACATCAAGTTTATCTATCTTAGTCTATCATACAACACCTTATACATCAAAAGATCACACTATAACATCTACAAGTTCATCATGATCATTATCTTCACACTCATGCAATGGGTTTCATTCTAAATCACCCAATTACTTGAAATTATTCATAACACAAGTTCTATTTGGTGTTTCTAACACCTCTACATGCTTAATTTCATACAATTTCATGGATTGATCATAACCCACTTTAAACAAGATCATCAAATCTAAGTTTTAAGGCATACCTTATGATCCCCTTGTGAAGGTGATCATTAATTCATGTTCGGTTGTGAATTTGGGCTTCGTTTAGCCTTTCAATTTGGAGCATTTGATGAAACTTAGGGTTTTGGCTCCATGGGAGCCTTCCCTGCTCGATGATGAACACACACACGATGTGTGTGTTTGTGTGTGTGTTGTTTACTTTTAAAACCACAACTTTCAAGTTGTTCACTTTGGTCCCTCATGTTTCGTTTTAAATTAAATAAGGCTACAACCCTTCGTTTAATACCCACGATATTAACATTCAACTAGGTTACTTATTCCTAGTAAATGTTCATTTACGGGTTCACTTTTATCCCCTAACGGTATTTACCCGTTCCTTTATATTAACCGGGTTTAAATTACCAAACCCATTTTTGGGGTGTTACAAGTCTACCCCCCTTAAAAGAGGTTTCGTCCCCGAAACCTTGTTCATATCCACGGGACCATAATCCTTTACCTACCGGTTACTACCATTCTTTCTATTTGACACACTTCTAAAATGTATATATCTTTAGATTTCAAATTCTTACCTCATGATAGTTTCTTAGTGATGATCATCACTACCTATTTATTCATCCATTCCATTCACAATACATACCCTGGCAAGAATTTATTCATACTTTATAAAAATGCCTTATTCATGAACAATTATAACCGTACGTCCTATCCTTACTCTCCTAAATCGAGCATAATACTTCCATGCATACAATGTATAACCTTTAATCCTCGTTTCGTTATCACCACAAAACTACTATTTCACAGTCACATATACTTGCTTAGCCCTAAAGTTAACATCATTCTACGCCTGTTAACGTTACATGCTACTGGGTATACTCATATACGTAGATTCACACGTATATTCTTACATATATACAAGCTTTATTCCTTTGTGCACATTCAATCCCATTTCATACATACGTACATACGTTCATATATGTACACTCATATATCTAGTTACATACACCCAAAAACATACTTACAACAATAACACATCTATACGTACATGCTTACCTATCGTTATATAATGCACACACTCTATACGTACCTTCATACATTTATTACATATATACATACTTACATACCTTCCTACATCTCTTCATACATGCGTACATTCATACATGCCATTCATACCTTCCTGGACGATAATTCCTTCCTCATGCATACGTACATCTACACGTATATTCATGTATTACATTCCAAATCATTTCATTCGTGCTTTCTCATGCATTACTTACTATACACACATATGGCCGTTACGGAATACTTTAAGACTGAACTAAGATATCATTCCTTTATTGACCTCTAAAAGTCAAACCTTTTATACCATGTCTTACTTGTACTATTATTAGTTTGCGTGGAAATACTATTCCATCTATAACATTTCTATTTACATTCACAATTCAAACAATTGGCTAACCTCGCCTTCATTACATGCTCATCAATCTGTACCAGATTGATTTTATTCATCTGTAAAATAAGCCCTCTACGTGAGTATTCTTTCAATATCTACTACTTTCATCATTCTCATTTACAGCATTAATGGGTATTACATTTCCTATCATACTTTCATTCAACTCGGTGTTTATTCACCCATATTTCTTTCACGAATTCCCGATTTGCATTAACATTATACTGTACATGGACCAAATAATATAACTTGTAAGACCAAAGCTTACCTAATCGAGAATTTATAAAAACCTTCGCATTATATAAGTAATGACCATAAACTTTCATACAATGTTTATAGCACTTCAACACTTTAGATACGATAACATATTCATACTCATAAAACCCTTACAAGGTTCATAACTGGTTCAATTCGTAAAATAACATAACTTTACCCTTTCTGAGATCGGTTTCAATTCCTCATGAATCCAAGGTTCTCATACCTGCATTACATTGCTTTCTCCACGGAAATACGATTAATAACGTTAATAATCGAACGTATCTAAATCGTGCATATGTACATACTTGTATACCTACTTACACACCTACATGCGTACATACGTCCATACCTCTCTTCATACATACATATACTCATACGTACCTTCGTACTTACTTTCATACATATCTTCATACGTACATACGTTCTTACATCCCTGTATACTTGTGTATATTCATACCTAACTTCATACGTACTTACATTCATTCATTCATTCATACTTGCATACATTCGTACATACTTGCATACATTCGTACATACTTGCATATATTCATACATACTTACATACGTTCATACATACTTGCATACATTCATACATACTTGCATACATTCGTACATACTTGCATATATTCATACATACTTACATACATTCATACATACTTGCATACATTCGTACATACTTGCATACATTCGTACATACTTGCATATATTCATACATACTTACATACGTTCATACATATTTGCATACATTCATACATACTTGCATACATTCGTACATACTTGCATACATTCGTACATACTTGCATATATTCATACATACTTACATACGTTCATACATACTTGCATACATTCATACATACTTGCATACATTCATACATACTTGCATACATTCGTACATACTTGCATATATTCATACATACTTACATACGTTCATACATACTTGCATACATTCATACATACTTGCATACATTCGTACATACTTGCATATATTCATACATACTTACATACGTGCATATCCTTCTTTGAGACTATCGGGGGTTCGGGGGCAGCGCCCCCGAGAGAAGCGGGGTCCAAGGGGCGGCAGCCCCTGGCTGGGGTCGAGCTGCCAGGTCAGCTTGGAAAAATTTTATTCTTGACAAAAGTCCTTTATCAAAAATGCATCAAAAACTTGATTTCGGCCCATTCGGGAGCTTAACAGAGCACCGGGACGCGTTACAGATCGTTTGGAAATGCAAAACTAAGAAATTCGGAGAAGTGGGCTAGACAGCCCGTCGGCGACGGGGTGGGTACCCGTCGGCGACGACCTCTTAAACAT
This sequence comes from Helianthus tuberosus, assembly GCA_030545235.1. NCBI lineage: Eukaryota > Viridiplantae > Streptophyta > Magnoliopsida > Asterales > Asteraceae > Helianthus > Helianthus tuberosus. The sequence continues at coordinate 13,144,651 of CM060413.1, read as the reverse complement.
GCCCGTCGGCCGAAATGTCCCGTATCCAGTCAGTTAGGCCGTCGGCCAGTTTTGCGATTTTGAGAGCCCGTCGGCGACGGGGTGGGAACCCGTCGGCGACGACCTTCAGAAAACCCATTTTTCTGCAGTTCCGTTCCGTCGTTCGTACGCACTAAAACGCGCATAACTTTTGAACCGTTTACCCGTTTAACCTCCCGTTTCTTCCTACATGCTTGTAAATTCACATTCTATCATACGAACTTAAAATCCCACCTCCGGATTAAGAAAATTCTTAACTTACAAGCTTTTGGCTTAATATTCATTTAAGAATTATTCGACCCGTTCATGCATTTATCAAACAAACACGTTTGTTTGATCCCCATTTCTCATGAACTCCATAAGTTCAATATTGTCTATCATACTAGGTTCATATCATGGGTTTATATACGTTCTTAAACCTGTTTTCGCTCATATGCTTATTTTGACCCGTTAAGGGTATATAAGCATTTCCACGCATAAATCGCTTTCATTTGCTTCTACTTAGCATCACCACATTTCTTATCATATAATTTTCCACCACAACCATATTTGTAGTGGATTTAATGCAAGAATCTACTTATTCCGAGTTTTACCCTCGGATTATTCTTTTTACGGCGAATGCCCATTACAAGGTATTACGCCAAAAAGGGCTTATATCTTTCACTTTTACTCAACCACAAGGGTTTATTCATTTACAAAACTTATTTCCAATCTACCTTTAAGGGTCGTTTACCCATTTCGCCCTTCGGGGGCGTTTTGGTCAACTTTAGCCCTTCTTTTACGACGAGGGACTTTCAACTACGTAATTGACCAAAATCACACATCTTTGCTAAAAATTTTACTTACACATACCTGGCTCGAGTCAAAGCATTGACCCGTTTAAGTACCTTGCATTTTTAGTTACTAAATACTAGCAACGAAATTTCCATACGCTATCCATCCTGTGAGCACAAAACTCAACAAACGTTCATTAATTCTCATCATTAATTGATCATATCATCATTAATTGACCCATTTGGTCTAAACGCCCCAAACCTTTTGCATTTTAAGTAAAATGGTATCGATTTACCCTTTCGCTCATTTGACTCATTACGGATTTTCACTGTATGGTCACAATCTTTAAACATTTCTTCCATACATTTAACCCATCATCACTTACACCATAGGGTGTTCTTTAAACTTCATTTTTATTCGTCCACGTAACTAAATTACCGTTTTACCCCTATTTACTTATCATGGCATACATCATAACAGAATCTTTCAAAACTCATTATACTTTCATCATTCCGTGACCAAATTACCATTTTACCCTTTTTACCATTAAATATGGTTTACTACCAGCTTTAATTTGTTCCGACCCGTATCGATTCGTTTCGGAACATCTTATTTCGAAATCTCCTTTCGAATAGTAGCATCTCTTATTTCTAGTCAATTACATAAGTGGTCGTACTAATTTAAATGCCGTAAGCTTTACTTACCTTCCATCCAACTACGCTTTTTTTTTTTTTTTTCCGCGTACTTAATTCGTTTACTACTTACGGCTCAAGCCTTTCATTCTTCTTTTCTTCCTTCTTCATAAGTTTGATCCGTATCCATCTACGGATCGAAACCTTCGTTCATACCTTCCATTCTTTTCATTCCATTCCCTTCGCGTTTGAATTCATTCACGAATTCAAACCTTTCCTTCCTTTCATTCCATTCCGGTTTGAATTCATTCCCGAATTCAAACCTTTCATTCCTACTTTACATTCTTTCATGTTTCGAATCCGTCTCGCGGATTCTAACATAGCATTCATACCTTAACTTCTTTCATGCTTCGAATCCGTCTCGCGGATTCTAACATAGCATTCATACTTTCATTCCTGAAAGTCTTACATTTCTCTTCACCCTCACGTCCACCTACTACTTAATTCTAACGGACATACCTGTAACAATTATCACGGTCTCACGAACGTCATACGTTTCTTGTGTACTGGCCAGGTACACAATCCACATACTAGTTTCGTGCCTTCGTGTAATCGCCACCTTATGTCCGAAGAATTAAGTTTCGGCACGTGTAACATTTTCAAAACTTCATTGCCATGTCACTATTATATTTCATTTATGATTTTCCTTCGCTTGCTTAATCATACCACGTCATATTGAATTTACGTACCTGGGGTTCATTTTCCTGACATATCACACACCTTAGCTTTCGCACTAGCCCGCGACTGCGGAACATCGTCATTATCCATCAAGCTCACCTTTCAATATTCATCATTATTAGTAACCTCTCGCATACTTACTTATATTAAATCTTACCTTTCGGTCTTGATCGAGTCTTGGATTGTACGGGTCATTAATCACAGGAGCACACAGGTTTGAGTTCAAGTACCCACTCATTTGTACTTGATTTCGCTCAAACCTAGGCTCTGATACCAACTTGTGACGCCCTAAAACATTTTAACCCAATTTATCGCAGCGGAAAGTACATACCTAAAATTTCTTTCATGATAATCTTTCTTTCATTTAAATACATTAATCCCTTTGTATAACTTAATCAAAAACTAACATACTTATATCAATTTAAGTGACCACAAACACACCCACGTACAATCCATATATTGACTCGATCTTCTACCGCGTACACTTCTTGGTGAAACATCCAAAACCCTGTACGGCCTGCAGTCACCACATTCAATCAAATCATTAGCAACAGGTGACATAATATAGAAATAAATCTTAACACATGCATAGTAAGGCGTCAACATATCCTGCTTTCTCTTATACCAGCCCCTTCATAAATCCATTCCTTCACTAGCATCGGATTGCGCAGCTAACCTTCACTTTCCTTGGAGACATGCCTATACTTTACATTAACTCTCAATAGAAACGGTTAGTATCATTAACTTCCCTTCGCGTTTGAACATATTCTCGAATACCCATAACTCATCTTTATGCCTAATTCATTATGTAAGTTCCCTTTCTTACCCAAGCTTAATCGAATCTCTTTCTTAACCACTCCCAACTCATTTGTACTAAAACTTAACTTACAAATAACATCGATTCATATCTTCTCACACTACATTCAATAAATACCATATATCACAACTACGGTACCAAACAAAAAGGTAAGTTCGGAGTGCACTTACCTCGTGCGTCCGAGTTCAAGCATAGCTTCCGTGTTTATCCTTGGCCTGTTGCCTTTCCATGCTTGTGTCCATGTTGACATGACTCCTATCCATACATGTCATCACATTCATTATTAACATACAATCTCACTTATCATTTTCTCCTAAGCATTTCATCAAACACTTGGTGTGCATAACACTTTCTAAGCATAATGTACAAGTGCTTAAAGCATGTTCTTCCTTATTTCATCTTATGAACCATTTCATTCAAGCAAAATCTCATAATCATAAATTCCACATCAAGTTTATCTATCTTAGTCTATCATACAACACCTTATACATCAAAAGATCACACTATAACATCTACAAGTTCATCATGATCATCATCTTCACACTCATGCAATGGGTTTCATTCTAAATCACCCAATTACTTGAAATTATTCATAACACAAGTTCTATTTGGTGTTTCTAACACCTCTACATGCTTAATTTCATACAATTTCATGGATTGATCATAACCCACTTTAAACAAGATCATCAAATCTAAGTTTTAAGGCATACCTTATGATCCCCTTGTGAAGGTGATCATTAATTCATGTTCGGTTGTGAATTTGGGCTTCGTTTAGCCTTTCAATTTGGAGCATTTGATGAAACTTAGGGTTTTGGCTCCATGGGAGCCTTCCCTGCTCGATGATGAACACACACACGATGTGTGTGTTTGTGTGTGTGTTGTTTACTTTTAAAACCACAACTTTCAAGTTGTTCACTTTGGTCCCTCATGTTTCGTTTTAAATTAAATAAGGCTACAACCCTTCGTTTAATACCCACGATATTAACATTCAACTAGGTTACTTATTCCTAGTAAATGTTCATTTACGGGTTCACTTTTATCCCCTAACGGTATTTACCCGTTCCTTTATATTAACCGGGTTTAAATTACCAAACCCATTTTTGGGGTGTTACAAAGACCAAATTGCAAATGGCCTTGGAAGCTCAGGATCCTGACTTCGACAGGAGCAACTGGGATGTGGAAGGCTGGAAGGCAAGGCTGGCTGAGCTGGATGATGAGGAGGAGGCTGAGGAGATCCTGACAATCGAGGCTGGAGGCAGTGGTAAGGATCATGGTGGTGAAGCTAGTGGAGCTGGAGATGGTGATGGTGATGCAGCGAAGGTGTAGGCTGCATGAGTGGGCGATGAAGGACATTTCTAGACGTAGCCGGAGCCCACTTTTTTAATTTGGTTATGATTTTTGTTTTGATGATGTTTTGATGAACAATGGTTGGTCTGTACTTAAACAATAGTAAATAGGGTTGAGGATCATGGATGATCCTTTGAACAATAGGTAGGATTACAAATGGTGGAGGGATCCTCTGTTTGGGGGATAAAGCCATTGTGATCCTACCGTCTTTAATTTCCTGCACTTACTTAGCAAGACCTTTAGACAATGGACACCCTTTGCCAACCCATGTGGACGGGCCACGTTTTGCTGGTAGAAACGTGGGTTGGCAATTTTGACAACCTTTAAAGGGTTTAATCTTTTGTTAATAAAATAACTTTAACTTTTTGGCTTATCCTGTGTTGATATCCTTGTTAAGATTTTACTTTCCAACTGTTGTGATGTTTATGTTGATTAAACTTATCAAGTAAAGACAAAATTTTTGAAAAATATCCCTCAAGAGTTAAGGATATGATCAAGGATCACATATCACATAATCGACAAGTTATGAAAAATAACATAGTTTAAGGATTATGAATTCAGTTGTTAAAGGATAAGTGCCACTTAAATACATAATGAATAAAATCAAAACAGTTATGGATCATACCTGAGAATCCAAGTTAGGATCCTATCCTTTAACACTTAAAATTAGGATAACCATAAGACAAACCTTAGTAGAAGGTAAGTGTTTTGGTCAAAAAATCTGATGAGGATATTGCAACCAAACTCTCTGTTACGGGGTATGATGCTTATAGTGTAGAACAATGACAAGGATCACTTCAATGTAAATTGCACAAATGACACAAGGATTTATACGGGGAAAAAGCCCTTGATCAAGAGTTGATCTCCGGCACAAAAAACCCCGGGTGATGGAAACTACCGATCACCAAGCTCAAATAAATCAATAAATGTTTACAACTTCGGATAGTAACGAGCTAGGTACAAGGATCACTATCGTGAAATGTGTAAAAGTGAGTGAAAACTAATGAGTGTTCGTCGAGAGCTTTAAGAGTGCGATTGTATGAGAGTGTGTGCAGCTGAAAAAATGGCTAAGTGTTCTAAAATCTAGCTCGTCACCCCTTTTAAAAATAGAAGTTAACTACAATAACTAACTATCCGACTTTTGTGCCAAGCTCCCACGTTCTCCACAACGTCCATTTCCAGTCAAACGTGTGCGAAATGCCCGTGGAATATTCCTTAGTACCGTTGCTAAGACCAAGTCAAGCTTGTTACTCCTGCGAAGTAATACAAAACACAAACAATCAATCGTCAGTATGAGGATCCTTAAAGTGATCCATGATCCTGATCCTGAAGCTCTTCTGAGGATCACTATCTGTCACAGAAGTAAGGATCATTAATTAGGATAACGAATAAGGATCACTAATTGTTAGAAAATCCTCCCCTAACAATTGCCCCCAAAACATAAGGAGTGATATGTAAAAATGAGCGAGTTATGTTTTCCTGATCTTATCCGCAACTAACTATCGTAAATATAGCCGTTATTGTTGAACTATCCGTTGCAACCGTGACGTCACAGAAGTGACAGCCCTGCATAATTATGATTATAAATAGGAGATAGAGATAGGATCGATTGCATTTAAATTCAAAGAAACTCCCTTTAAATTCTTGGTCGAAGATCTATCAGGTATCTCTTCTCTTATCTTCCCTTCTCTTACTCTATTTTTCTTTCTTTCTATCATCTCTTCAAGAATGATGCTCCGGTCCTCCCCCGCCAAGGATCACCAGAAGGATAGTCCCTTGAAGAGTCAAGGGATCATCAAAGACTCGATACATGAGAGGTGTTGTTTTAACGATGCTCAGATAGACAAAATTCGTCACTGCTTTCCGGCGAGTGCCTTTTTCAAACCCTTCGATCCTACTATTCTGAGCGACTATGTTTCAGAAACATGGGTTGCCTTTCCAGTTACTCCATTTGCCATAGGGTACACCTATCCTTTCCCAGAATTTACACAATCCTTCTTTTCCCTTACCGGCATTTCTTATATCCAAGCCATGCCGATGATTTGGAGGGTTTTGTATACCCTAGAGAGGATCATCGAGCAGGAAGGCATTGATTTAGGAATGTCAGAGCTGACACAAATGTATGATCTTACTACCTTTGGTTCTCATCGTTATTTGTTCAAACAAAAACCCGGCGGAGAACACCCCCTTCTTAAAGTCACCAAGAACGACACAAATTGGAAACGTCGCTTCTTCTTTGTCAGGAGGGATACCATTCTAAACGGAAAGGATCTACCAAGGACATGGTCCACCCATGTTAGGCCAGAGGATCCTGAGAAGGATCACCAGGTAGTCTTGTTTTTGTATAAGGATCACTAACCCCCTTTTTGTCTTGTGTTATGCAGCTATTTCTGTTTCACACATCATCACAACACCCGCAACCAAGGATAGGCTTGCTGCTTTTTGGAAGCTTGATCCTGAAATAAGGACATTTAAGATAGACACCCAAGACTCACAAGAAGTATCCTCAGGTTCCATTACCATGTCAAGTAAGTATCCTGCTTGATTTATAGTTTGAATGTTAAAATAAATAATTAAATTGAAATAAGATTAGGACACTTATCTTGCTTTGATTGTGTAGGTGCTGGAAAATCTGCCAAGCCTGTATCCCAGTTCAATACGGCTGACCTTGATGTTGTTCGATCCAGAAAGAAGAGGGCCACTACCAGTCCTAGCATCTCCATTCCCAAGGCACCCACTAAAGGAAAGGGTGGCAAGAAGAGGAAAACTTCTGACACTGAGGACCTCCAAGGCCTACCACTGATCCGCCACCAGTTCCTTGAATACTTCAATGATGTAAGGATCACCAATTCTGCCTAGGTATCCTACTCGTATGAGGATCACCTGATCTTGAACTGCTTTGTCCTTTTCTTTGCAGAAATTTGCTGAGATTGAGGACTATGTGGGGAACGTCGAGGAGCAGGACAAGAAGATTGCTGACCTCCAACAGGTTGCAGTGCTTAAGGACCTTGCAATCGCTGACCTTCAGAAGGAACTCCAAGATGCCAAGACTAAGACGGCTAAACTTCTGATTGACCTTGACTATGAGAAGCATGATCTCATAGAAAATGCTAAGGTCTCTGCTGCCATCACAATGTATCAGACAAAATTAAAGATGGCCCAGGACGCTCAAGATCCTAACTTCGATAGAAGCAGCTGGGACGTTGAGGGCTGGAAAGCAAGGTTGGCTGATCTTGAGGATGATGAGGAGGCTGAGGAGGTTTTGGCGATCGAGGCTGGAGGTAGTGGGAAGGATCTGGTGAAGGATACCGCAGCTGGAGGGGAAGAGGATGCAGCAAAGGTGTAGGCTGCACAATTGGGCGATGATGGACATTCCTAGACGCAGCCGGAGCCCAATTTTTTAAATTTGGTAGTAGTTTTTTGTGGTCGTGATGTTGAACAATTTAATGGTTTGTACTGAACAATAGTTTTTAGGATTAAGGATCATGTATGATCCTTTGGACAATAGGCAGGATTGCATATGGTGGAGGGATCCTCTGTTTGGGGAATGAAGCCATTGTGATCCTGCCGCCTTTATATTCCTGCACTACTTTTGAACTTATTATCATGGGCACCCTTTACCTACCCCAGCGGACGGGCCACGTTTTGCTGGTAGATGCTCGGGGTAGGTAATTTTGACAACCTTTTAAGGGTTAATCCTTTGTTAATAAATAAAATCTTAACCTTTTGTCGCTTATCTTGTGTTGTTATCCTTTTGTTTCTTTAATTTTCCTTTGTTTTGATGCATATTTATTGAATAAACAATTTTGAATAAGTCATATTAAAAATATTTAGGACATGATCCATGGTCAAATATCCTATAGTTAAAAAATCCCAAAAAGCAATATGTTTTAAGGATCACAAGTCTAGTTGTCAAATTTTTTAAGGGTTATTCAAATAAATAATGAATAGGATTAAAAATAGTTAAGGATCATACCTGAGGGTCCAAGTTAGGATCCTTACCATAATAAGGATAACTATAAGATAAACCTTAGAGAGAAATAAGGATCAAGGATCCCTAGTTGCTTGTCTTCAAGGACCTGAAATAGATCATAACTTTGGACTAAGCCAATATAAGATAAGAGTTAGCAACTGGGGACAAGCCCAAGGATAACTGGGGACAAGCCCAAGGATAACTGGGGACAAGCCCAAGGATCGTATGTAAACTGGAGTATGGCCCTAACTGGCGACTATCCAAACTTAGTGACATGAAAATGCCAAAACCTTAGCTAACGTGAAAACGTTAGAAACCTTAGGAACGGATGTATGGTACGTCTACCATTATACGTAGGATCCTAGGCATAGCCAGTACAATGGAATTATCAGCCCCTAAAACGAGTACTGGTCCCACTGCCTTGAACCATACCAGGATCATCATGCGCTACAGGCGGAACTGGGGTCAAGCCCAAATAACTGGGGTTAAACCCAAGGAACGGATTGCTTCTGCAGATAACCAATGTTATGCAAAGGATACCTGAACTTTCAAAACTTAAAATCACGTGAGGGATGGATAAAGGACACATGATCCTTATCCTTATATGAGAAAATAAAGGAATGAAATAGTCTAAGATTAGGATATTACCAAAGTAAGGATCACCGATACTTTAAGGATCCTTTAAGGATATCTCTATCGTAAGGATCATCTGTGCCATGAGGATCCTGGTCACATGAAATATTTCTTCAAGTGGACAGCATTCCAAGCTCTTGGTAGCAAATCACCTTCCATGGTTAGCAATCTATATGCCCCCTTTCCTGCTTCAGCTTCAATCAAATAAGGGCCTTCCCATTTTGGAGCCAATTTTCCATCAGCAGGATTGGTGGTATTCTGAAATGCCTTCCTCAATACCATATCTCCAACTTGAAACTTCCTGATCCTGACATTTTTGTTGTAGGCACCAGCCATTCTTTGTTGATAACTGGCCATCCTTATCCTAGCGAGATCCCTGATTTCTTCAATAGTATCCAGGTCTTGAGCCAAGTTCTCATCATTCTCCTCAGGATCACGAGTACTTGTTCTAGCAGTTGGAACCACCATTTCTGTTGGGATCACTGATTCTGCCCCAAATACCAAAGAGAATGGCGTTTGACCAGTAGCATTCTTAGGGGTTGTCCTATCAGCCCAAAGCACATAGGGTAGTTCTTCTGCCCATTTCCCTTTCTTGGATCCAAGCTTCTTCTTCAAATTGTTGGTAATGATCTTGTTAGATGATTCTGCTTGACCATTAGCTTGTGGGTGGACTGGTGTTGATGTTATCATCTTAATCCCCCAGCTGTCACAAAAGTTAGTGGTTCTGCCCCCAATAAATTGGGAACCATTATCACATATAATTTCAGATGGAATTCCAAATCTAGTTATAATATTTCTTTTAATGAAGGATATAACTTCCTTTTCTCTGACTTGGGCAAAAGCTTCAGCCTCTATCCACTTGGAGAAGTAATCAGTCATAGCAAGCATGAATACTTTTCCACCAGGTGCCTTAGGGAGCTTACCAACTATATCCATACCCCATCTCATAAATGGCCAAGAGGAGGATATAGGATGCAATAATTCAGCTGGTTGATGAAGGATATTGCTGTGTCTCTGACAAGGATCACATCTCTTAGCATACTCCACAGCATCTCTTTTCATGGTTGGCCAGAAGTATCCTGTCCTCAGGATCCTTGAGAATAATGCCCTGCCCCCAGTGTGGTTTCCACAATCTCCTTCATGGAAGTCTTTTAAAACTTCTTGGATTTCAGGATCCTCAATGCATCTCAAGTATGGTCCTGCAAGAGATCGTCTATACAACATATTATTTAAAATTGTGAATTGAGATACCTTAGATTTGAAATCCCTAGGGTTTTCTCCTGTAGGAATCTCTCCATGTTGTAAGTATCTCATAATTGGTGAGATCCATGATCCTGATCCTGAATGGGATTGAGTACCCTCACTAGGGATAATTGCAGAATCATTTCCTATCTCCATAGCCACATGATCCTCGATAGCCGGGGTCAGGATATGGATAATAGGGATCTTGATATTCTCCGGGATCTTCAAGGATGATCCTAAGTTAGCCAATGCATCAGCTTCTGTATTTTCTTCCCTTGGTACCTGAGTCAAACTAAAGGAAACAAAAGAGAGTGCCAAATTTTTGACTATCTCTAAATATTTGGTTAGCTTTTCACCTTTAACAGCATAGGATCCATTAAAGTGGTTTGTAATTAACAATGAATCTACATGTACCTCAAGATACCTGATCCCCATATGCTTTGCAATTTGCAAACCAGCAATTAAGGCTTCATATTCAGCCTCATTATTAGTGGTTTGGAACTCACAAGCTATTGAGTGGGGTATTATGTCCCCCTGTGGCGATTTTAGTAGTATTCCAAGCCCTGTGCCTTTGACATTTGAGGATCCATCAGTATAGAGTATCCAAGGATCCTTGGTCTCCTCTAGCTGCTGGACTTCTAACTCAGCTTCTTTTTGTAAATCACTACTGAAATCAGCCACAAAGTCAGCTAATGCTTGGGATTTGATGGCTGTCCTAGGCTCATATCTTATATCATATGCACTTAGCTTCACTGCCCACTTAGCCATCCTTCCTGACATTTCTGGTTTCCTGAGGACATTCTTAATTGGAAAATTAGTTTTAACAACAATAACATGAATTTCAAAATAATGTCTCAACTTAGTAGATGCCATAATTAATACAAGAATAAGCTTTTCAAGGTGTGAATACCTGGATTCGGCATCAAGTAAACTTTTACTTACATAATAGACAGGATGTTGTGTACCTTCATGATCCTTAACAAGGACCGCACTTACTGCTTTTGAGGATACTGCAAGATATAAGGATAGCACATCGCCTTTTTCTGGTTTCATCAAGGCCGGGGCTGAGGATAGGTAATCTTTGAGGGCTCTTAAAGCATTTTCATGCTTCTTAGTCCACTCAAATTTCTTGTTCTTCCTTAGGATATCATAGAATTCTTTGCACTTCTCTGAGGATTTGGATATAAATCTGTTCAAAGCTGCTATCCTGCCTGTTAGCCTTTGAACATCCTTAGCATTGGCCGGAGATTTGATGTTCACTATTGCTTTGATTTGTTCTGGGCTAGCCTCAATGCCTCTCTTTGTCACCATATATCCTAAGAATTTACCTGCTTTAACACCAAAGTGACATTTTGAAGGATTAAGTTTCATGTTATATTTGTCGAGGATATCGAATGCTTCCTCCAAGTCCCTTAGGTGATCCTCAGCTTTTATGGATTTTACCACCATATCATCTATGTAAACCTCCATTGTTTGTCCAATCTGATCCTTGAACATCATATTCACCAGCCTTTGATATGTTGCACCTGCATTTCTTAGTCCGAACGGCATAGCAATATAGCAGTATATACCAGTTGGAGTCATGAAGGCTGTATCCTCTTGGTTGGATGGTTCCATTTGGATTTTTTGAAATCCAGATGAAGCATCCATAAAAGTTAACAGTTCATGACCCGCAGTTGCATCCACCATGGAGTCAATGTGGGGTAATGGGAAAGGATCCTTGGGACATGCCTTATTTAAATCAGTAAAGTCGACACATACCCTCCACTTTCCGTTTTTCTTTTGAACAACAACCACATTGGCCAACCATCTTGGATACTTGACCTCTCTAATCATACCTGCCCGGAGAAATTTCTCTACCTCTTCCTAGATAATGGCATTTCTTTCCGGTGCAAACTTTCTTCTCCTTTGATGGATCGGTTTGAAGGACCTATCAATGCCAAGTTTGTGGGTGATTACATCTTTAGATATGCCTGTCATATCTTCATGTTTCCATGCAAAGGTAGTCTTTCTCCTTTTGAGGAAGGATACGAGGTCTTCTTTCATATTGCCAAGGATCCCTGATCCGATATAGATTTTGGATTCAGGATCATCAGGATCCATGAGGACTTCTACCACATCCTGCTCTCTTGCCTCCGAGACATCCCTTGGAGGATACTTTGATTGCTATTGCTCCCTTGACTTTGAGGCTGGTTTCATCGATGAAGTATAACAATTCTTGGCCTCCTGCTGATCACTATCAATCTTTACTATTCCCCAAGGACTAGGGAGCTTCACACATTGATGGTAGGTAGATGGGACTGCCTTCATATCGTGTATCCAGGGCCTGCCAAGGATAACATTACAACAAGATAAACAGTCAATAATACAAAATTTTTTATATGAGTGTAGGCCTTCAATGTATATTGGGAGTTTAATGTCCCCCAGGGTATTCTTAGTTTCGCCACTAAATCCCACGAGCACGGAGGATCTTGGTATGATATCTGATTCAGGAATACCCATCTTCTTTAGAACATTAAGCTGGATAATGTTCACTGAACTTCCTCTGTCTATAAGGATCTTGTGCATCTGCTGGAGGGGCTGGAGCCTTCTCAGGGATCCTTTCAGGATCCTGAGTCCTTGACTTTTTTCTTCCCAACAATTCTTTTAGATGCCCCTTGCTCAACAAGTATCCAATTTCCTTTCTTAGTGCAATGCATTCTTCTATGAGATGCCCAAAATCTTCATGGTATGCACACCACTTTGATTTATCCTTAGTTGCAGCTGGCCTATCATTTTTTCTGGGCCATCTAGCTTTATCACCTAGGTTCTGCATCGCAAGGATTAGTTCATTGTTATCAACAGAAAAACAATATTCAGAAATTGGAGGATAATCCTCATCATCCTCTTCTTGATCAACAGAATGCACGTTCTGGTTATCAGATCTGTTATAGGATCTGAACTTGTTGTTTCTGAATGAGGATCCTTGCTTATCCTGCTTTGAGGATCCTGCTAACCTCTCCTGGATCCTCTTGTCATCCTCTAGCCGAATGAACCTAAGTGCTCGGGTTCTTACCTCATCTAAGTTCCTGCATGGTGTCATAACAAGATCATCATAGAACGACGAATCCCTAAGCAATCCCATTTTAAAGGCCTCAACAGCCGTGGCTATATCTAAGTTGGGAATGTCTAAGGATTCTTTACTGAATTTGGTAATGTAATCCCTTAATGATTCATTATGACCCTGGGTTATCCTATATAGATCACTAGTTAATCGTTCAAATTTTCTACTACAAGAAAACTGATTATTAAACAGGTTACCTAGATTAGCAAATGAGGTAATAGAGTAGGGGGGAAGACTTAGCAGCCATTTGAGAGCTGATCCAGTAAGAGTGGATCCGAATCCCTTGCACAGGCATGCTTCCTTTAACCTTTCTGGGATTGGATTGATCTCCATCCTCTCCCTGTATTGTGCTATGTGTTCTTCAGGATCCGTCGAACCATCATACAGCTTCATTGTTGGCACATGGAACCTCTTGGGTATCTCAGCATCACAGATTGGTGGTGCAAAGCGAGATATCTTGTGGCTCCCATCTGCAATCTCTGGGATAGGTTTGACCACTCCTGGAACACTTGATATCATATCCTTTAGCTTTTGCAATTCTCTGGCCATGGCATGATTGATACCTGGATCCTGCATAAGACCATGGTTAGTAGTATAAGAATTATTAAAAGTGTTACCTCCCATTGGATTCAAATTAGGAAGAATGGATGTTAATCCATTTTGTTGGGGCTCTGGAATGATCGAGGGACCAGTAGAAGCATTGGTCTGTATTGGAATAAAATCTCCCTGATGGACATCTGAACTTCCTGTTTGCAAACTCCTCAAGGATCCTGGCATCTGGAAGGATCCCTGAAACTGGGACGATCCTGGAACAAAGGAAGATCCTTGAACCTGGGATGATCCTGGAACACAATTAAATTGGATTCGGTTGGATGGTACTAACAAAATCATGTGCTAACTCCCATTTCTTATTGAATTAACCGACTCTGTTTCGCCCACGAAAGATTAATTGAATCATAAAAAATTTGGAGCTGGGATGATCCTGGAACAAAGGAGGATCCTTGAACCTGGGATGATCCTGGAACAAAGGAGGATCCTTGAACCTGGGATGATCCTGGAACAAAGGAGGATCCTTGAACCTGGGATGATCCTGGAACAAAGGAGGATCCTTGAACCTGGGATGATCCTGGAACAAAGGAAGATCCTTGAACCTGCTGCGCTTCTGAATATCCTCCTGAATTCGTGAGGGATCCCATATGCTGAGGATAGGATCCCGCTGGCTGGAAATAGGAACCTGTTGCCTGGGTCACTGTTGTTGTTCCATAGTGCACTCCTTTCGGTCCACCCACATATTGAACATCTGGAACCACTGATGGCTGAGAAGTAATCACCGGAGTATCAAAATTCAAAGATTTTGGCACCAGTGGGGAATGATCCTCTGCCGTTTTCTTTTGTTTCTTGAGATCTCCGATTTCTTTGAGAATCCTTTCATTGGTCTTATCCTGTTGCCGTATCTGATCCTTCATCTGCAAAATCAAAGTAAACATGTCACTAGTAGTGGGAGTGTAAGAAGCAGAAGAAGTTGGAGGTTTTGAGAAAATGGGAGTTGGTTTCTTCGCAGCATTCTCAGCATTCTTCTGGGATCCAGAAGGTGGTGGAGGCAAAGGGGGAACGCCTTGTGAAGAAGTGAATGAGGGCATCAAATTTGAAGCATTCTTCGCTGAGGAAGCCATTTGCTTGGTTGTAGTGAACTGAAATGAGCACAGAAATACGAATTTTTCTAAGGATGAAGCACCAATTGCCCCACGGTGGGCGCCAAACTGTTTTGGTCAAAAAATCTGATGAGGATATTGCAACCAAACTCTCTGTTACGGGGTATGATGCTTATAGTGTAGAACAATGACAAGGATCACTTCAATGTAAATTGCACAAATGACACAAGGATTTATACGGGGAAAAAGCCCTTGATCAAGAGTTGATCTACGGCACAAAAAACCCCGGGTGATGGAAACTACCGATCACCAAGCTCAAATAAATCAATAAATGTTTACAACTTCGGATAGTAACGAGCTAGGTACAAGAATCACTATCGTGAAATGTGTAAAAGTGAGTGAAAACTAATGAGTGTTCGTCGAGAGCTTCAAGAGTGCGATTGTATGAGAGTGTGTGCAGCTGAAAAAATGGCTAAGTGTTCTAAAATCTAGCTCATCACCCCTTTTAAAAATAGAAGTTAACTACAATAACTAACTATCCGACTTTTGTGCCAAGCTCCCACGTTCTCCACAACGTCCATTTCCAGTCAAACGTGTGCGAAATGCCCGTGGAATATTCCTTAGTACCGTTGCTAAGACCAAGTCAAGCTTGTTACTCCTGTGAAGTAATACAAAACACAAACAATCAATCGTCAGTACGAGGATCCTTAAAGTGATCCATGATCCTGATCCTGAAGCTCTTCTGAGGATCACTATCTGTCACAGAAGTAAGGATCATTAATTAGGATAACGAATAAGGATCACTAATTGTTAGAAAATCCTCCCCTAACAGTAAGGATCAAGAATTCCTAGTCATTTGTTTCCAAAAACCTGAAACAAAATTCAACTTGGGACTAAGCCAATATAAGATAAGGATTAGCAACTGGGGACAAGCCCAAAGGTTAACTGGGGACAAGCCCAAAGGATAACTGGGGACAAGCCCAAGGATAACTGGGGACAAGCCCAAGGATAACTGGGGACAAGCCCAAGGATCGTGTGTGAACTGGAGTATAGCCCTAACTGGCGACTATCCAAACTTAGTGGCATGAAAATGCCAAAACCTTAGCTAACGTGAAAACGTAAGAAACCTTAAGAACGGATGTATGGTACGTCTACCATTATACGTAGGATCCTAGGTATAGCCAGTACAATGGAATTATCAGCCCCTAAAACGAGTACTGGTCCCACTGCCATGAACTATACCAGGATCATCGTGCGCTATTGGCGAAACTGGGGTCAAGCCCAAATAACTGGGGTCAAACCCAAGTAACTGGTTGCTTTTGTAGATAATCAACCCTTTGCTAAGCATACCTGAACCTTCAAAACTCATAATCACGTGAAAGATGGATAAAAGATGCAGGATCGTTATCCTTATGTGGGAAAATATGTAAATGAAATAGTTTGAGATTAGAATGTTACCAAAATGAGGATCATCTGTGTTCTAAGGATCCTTCAAGGATACTTATCATGTAAGGATCATGGATCACATGAAGTATTTCTTCAAATGGACAGCATTCCAGGCTCTAGGTAGCAAATCACCTTCCATTGTTAGCAATCGATATGCCCCCTTTCCTGCCTCTGCTTCAATCAAGTAAGGTCCTTCCCATTTTGGTGCCAACTTTCCCTCAGCAGGATTGGTGGTATTTTGAAATGCTTTCCTCAACACCATATCACCAATTTGGAATTTCCTGATCCTAACATTTTTATTGTAAGCACCAGCCATCCTTTGCTGATAACTGGCCATCCTTATCCTTGCCAAATCCCTGATTTCTTCTATGGTATCCAGGTCTTGAAGCAAGTTCTCATCATTTTCCTCAGGATCACGAATACTTGTTCTAGCAGTTGGAACCACCATTTCCGTAGGGATTACTGATTCTGCCCCAAACACCAAGGAGAATGGAGTTTGGCCTGTAGCATTCTTAGGAGTTGTCCTATCAGCCCAAAGCACATAAGGTAATTCTTCTGCCCATTTCCCTTTCTTGGATCCAAGCTTCTTCTTCAAATTGTTGATGATGCTCTTATAGGATGATTCTGCCTGACCATTAGCTTGTGGGTGGACTGGTGTTGATGTTATCATCTTAATCCCCCAGCTGTCACAAAAGTTAGTAGTTCTGCCCCCAATGAATTGGGAACCATTATCACATATAATTTCAGAAGGAATACCAAATCTAGTTATAATATTTCTTTTAATGAAGGATATAACTTCCTTTTCTCTAACTTGGGCAAAAGCTTCAGCCTCTATCCACTTGGAGAAGTAATCAGTCATAGCAAGCATGAACACTTTTCCACCAGGTGCCTTAGGGAGCTTACCAACTATATCCATACCCCATCTCATAAATGGCCAAGATGAGGATATAGGATGTAAAAATTCAGCTGGTTGATGAAGGATATTGTTGTGTCTCTGACAAGGATCACATTTCTTAGCATACTGCACAACATCTCTCTTCATAGTTGGCCAATAGTATCCTGTCCTCAGGATCCTTGAGAATAATGCCCTGCCCCCAGTGTGGTTTCCACAATCTCCTTAATGGAAGTCTTTTAAAACTTCTTGGATTTCAGGATCCTCAATGCATCTTAAGTATGGTCCTGCAAGAGATCGTTTATGTTTTGGTCAAAAATTACCGAAGCAATTTAGTGATCAAATTAGTAATGTGAGGTAGTGTGCTAGAAAGTGTATAGAAAATATGCTTGTTGAGTTATTTAGAAAATCTGTATTCAGGATACGGCTCAGGATATTGAGCTGTATCTACGATCAAACAATGAGCAAACAATGAGCAAAAAGTAAAGGAAATGACACGAGATGTACGAGGAAAGCCCTTGATCAATCTAGATCGCCGACATAAAACCTCGGGAGCAGACAATCGCAGCTGCCTTGTTCTTCTTATTGCTTAAACTTCAGGATACAGTGCAGGATATAGACCAGATCGCTAAGTGTTACAATGCCTTTATATGAAAGTGAGAATTGCTCGAGAGCAAGTGTTAGAATGTAGCGAGTGTGATTGTGATGTCCTATTTGATCTGGTATACCCACCTATTTATAGTAATGAATTACAAACAATAATCCCTACAAATATGGGGTACTCCGAATATTCCATTATGAACGTTATTGACCGAGTAATACGGCTTCAACGTCTTCATTTGAACGACTTGGACCGAGTCTTCCGCGGAATGAATCTGATGAACGTTACCAGTTTCCAACCCACGTACCTGCACATAATCCATTAGTAATCCTGAGGATACCATTCAGGATATTACCAATATCCTGAACCAGCATCCCGGATGTAAACAGATACTACATAACCAAGATATAAACCAAGATATTTTCCAGGATATAGGGGTTCAGAATTTCACCCATTTCAATTGTCCCCAAAAATGTTACCGTTTGATATCCTGCACTAACGGTTACATTTTTCACGGTGGCTGAGGTAATTAAGAGATAAGACCATTGATGTGACAGCTTTCAACCACCTGGCCTATATTTACTCATCATGCCCTATATCTTCTCATCCTCATCTTCTTTTTTAACCAAAATCGACAACCACCCGACCATTGATGTGACAGCTTTCAACCACCGCTACCTTGAACTATACCTAGATAACTTGCGCTCCAGGCGAGGTGTTTAAACCCAATTCGAAAGAAAGGTGAATACCTTTAAACCTTTGAAGGGACCAGGATCCCTTAAACGTGAGAGAGGGGGCCAATCCTCTAATCTTTCGACTTATCCTGAGCATATATCCTGGAGCTATATCCTGAAACATATCCTACAAAACAATTGTAAGCTAACACCCCTCCGATGCTTAAGTCAGTATTGGGTTCAAGACAATAAACAAATATATTTAAAGACAGAATATATACCATTCTGAGATAGAAAATAAATTCTACTCTTACTTGAAATAGAGCTTCAAATGTATCGCATTCCAGGATCTTGGTAGCATATCCCCTTCCAGATTCCTGAGTCGATATGCTCCTTTCCCTGCTTCTGACTCGACTTCATAAGGTCCTTCCCATTTCGGAGCTAGCTTGCCATCGGCAGGATTAGTGGTATTTTGAAAAGCCTTTCTTAGCACCTAATCACCAACTCGAAATCTTCTAGTCCTTATGTTCTTATTATATGCTCTGGATATTCTTTGCTGATATGCTGCTATCCTTAGCCTTGCTGCATCTCTTTTTTTGTCTATAGTATCCAAATCCTGACATAAGACTTCAGGATTCTGTTCAGGATTCTGCAGCATAGATCTTGCAGTAGGTATCGTCATTTATGTTGGAATCATCGCCTCCGCTCCAAATACCAAGGAAAACGGGGTTTGGCCGGTTGCATTCTTTACCGTTGTCCTATCAGCCCACAAAACAAAGGGTAACTCTTCCGCCCATCTTCCTTTCTTAGCCCCAAGTCTCTTCTTTAAGTTATTGACTATTATCTTGTTTGAAGATTCAGCTTGTCCATTCGCTTGAGGATGTACTGGAGTAGATGTGATCATTTTAATTCCCCAACTTTTGCAAAAGTCAGTAGTCCTTTTGCTTATAAACTGGGACCCATTATCACAAATGATCTCAGCCGGTACTCCAAACCTAGTCAGGATATTCCTCTTTATGAAGGATACTACTTCTTGGTCTATAACTTGGACAAATGCTTCAGCCTCAACCCACTTGGAGAAATAATCTGTCATAGCTAACATAAAGACTTTTCCTCCCGGAGCTTTTGGTAACTTCCCTACTATATCCATCCCCCACTTCATGAATGGCCAAGGGGAAACTACAGGATATAATGGTTCAGCTGGTTGATGTAGTATGTTACTATGTCTTTGACATGCATCACATCTTCGAGCATATTCTGCAGCATCTTTCCTCATCGTCGGCCAATAATATCCTGTCCTTAATACTTTCGAGAACAATGATCTGCCCCCGGTGTGATTACCACAATCCCCTTCATGTATATCCTGAAGTACTTCCTTGGCTTCAGGATCCTCCAAGCATCTTAAATACGGTCCTGCAAGAGATTTCTTGTATAAAACGTTATTTATAATAGTGAATCGTGATACCTTCATCCTAAACGCCTTAGGATTTTCATTTCCGGGGATGTGTCCTTCTTTGAGATATTTCACAATTGGAGCCGTCCAGGATTTAGGATCCTCTTTAGGATATTCCGCCCCAGGATCCTGAATACCCGCTACTTCTTTATCCTGAGGATTCGTTGCAGGATATAAGACATGTAATACTGGTATTTGGGTCCCTTCCGGTATCCTGATTGATGATCCCAGATTTGCTAAGGCATCCGCTTCAGCATTATCCTCCCTTGGTACCTGTTCAAGTGTAAAAACATCGAAATATCCTGCTAATTTTTTGAGAATATCAAGACATTCTATTAATTTCTCACCCTTAACTGCATAGGATCCATTAAAATGGTTAGTAATTAACAAAGAATCAACATATACTTGTAAATTTTTGATACTCATGCTCTTAGCCAACTCTAATCCTGCGATTAAAGCCTCATATTCTGCTTCATTATTGGTAGCAGGAAATTCACACCTAATAGCCTGGGGTAATATGTCCCCCTGTGGCGATTTTAGTAGTATTCCTAATCCTACTCCTCTTATATTAGATGCACCATCAGTATATAATGTCCAGGATCCTGAGGATTCTCCTAACTGTTGAACTTCTAGGTCTACCTCATCCTGAATGTCACTATTAAAATCAGCCACAAAGTCAGCTAAAGCCTGAGACTTTATGGCATTCCTAGGTTCATATACTAAATCATAAGCACTTAACTTTACCGACCACTTAGCCATTCTACCCGACATTTCCGGTTTCCTAAATACATTTTTGACAGGATAATTTGTTTTAACGTGTATCCTATGTGTCTCAAAGTAGTGTCTAAGTTTTGTTGATGCCATAACTAATGCTAGTATTAATTTTTCTAAATGAGAGTACCTAGTTTCAGCATCTAACAAACTTTTACTAACATAATAAACAGGATATTGCTGACCTTCATGGTCTTTAATAAGAACGGCACCTACAGCATTTCCTGATACAGCAAGGTATAGGGATAGTGGTTCACCATTTTCAGGCTTCATTAATAGAGGTGCGGTTGAGAGATATCGTTTCAAATCCTGTAGGGCTGCTTCATGCTTCTCATCCCACTCGAATTTTTTGTTCTTCTTCAGGATATCATAAAAATCTTTGCATTTTTCTGAAGATCTTGAGATAAATCTATTCAATGCTGCCACTCGCCCTGTTAATCGTTGAACATCCTTCATATTTGAGGGCGATTTAATATCCAAGATGGCTTTAATCTGCTCCGGGCTTGCTTCTATTCCTCTTTTGGTCACCATATATCCTAGGAATTTTCCTGCTCCTACTCCAAAATGGCACTTAGCAGGATTCAGCTTCATGTTATACTGATCCAGGATATCAAACGCTCCTTTAATATCCTGGAGGTGATCCTGAGCTTTCTTTGACTTTACCACCATATCGTCGATGTACACCTCCATGGTGTCCCCCAGTTTGTCTTTGAACATCATGTTTACCAATCTTTGGTATGTTGCACCTGCATTTTTCAAACCAAAAGGCATAGCTGTATAACAATAAATACCTGTTGGTGTCATGAAGGCAGTATCCTCCTGGTCAGAAGGCTCCATTTGGATCTGTTGAAATCCTGAAGATGCGTCCATGAAGGTCAGCATTTCATGCCCGGCAGTGGCATCTACCATTGTATCAATGTGGGGAAGAGGAAATGGGTCTTTAGGACAAGCTTTGTTCAAGTCTGTGTAGTCCACACAAACTCTCCATTTCCCATTTTTCTTCTGTACTACAACCACATTTGCTAGCCACCTTGGGAACTTAACCTCCCTGATCATCCTGGACTTCAATAATCTCTCAACTTCCTCCTGGATAATTGTGTTCCGCTCAGGAGCAAACTTCCTTCTTTTTTGCTGCACAGGCTTGAATGATTTATCAATTCCAAGCTTGCGAGTGATAATATCTTTGGATATGCCTGTCATATCCTCATGCTTCCATGCAAACATAGACATCCTGCATTTCAAAAAGTTAATTAATTGTTCTTCAATATCCTGAGGGATATTGGTCCCTACGAGCACCGAAATATCGGGATTATCCTGGTCCAGGATAATTCTCTTCACATCCTGCTCCGGATCCTCCACGATATCCTGGGCCCACGTCTTTAATTGCTATGCTGCACTAGGTTTGGTTGAGGATTTCATCGAGGATGAGTAGCATTCTTTCGCCTCATGCTGATCACTATCAACTTTAACAACTCCCCAAGGGGTAGGTATCTTGATGCATTGGTGATATGTTGATGGCACGGCCTTCATATCGTGAATCCACGGTCTTCCCAGTATGATGTTATAGCAGGATAGAGAGTCCATCACACAGAAACGTTGTATCGAGTTGACTCCTTCAACGTACACCGGCAACTTTATCTCTCCCACTGTGTTTCTAGCCTCTCCACTGAACCCAACAAGCACGGTAGACTTTGAAGTGATATCCATTGGAGATACATTCATTCTTTTCGGCGTCTCTAGTTGGATTATGTTGACAGAGCTGCCATTATCAACCAATATCCTGCGTACAAAATGGTTAGCCACATATAATGTTATTACCAGAGCATCATGGTGAGGATCCTGGACAGTATCCCTGTCATCAGCATCAAATGTGATCACTTTGTCAGTTGTAAGTGTAGTCATCCTGACAGGTTTATCTCCCCTTTCGGCCTTAGCTTCTTTTGCATGTCTCTTTGCTGCCGAATACGAAGTCCCACAAATGTCGGATCCTCCCGAAATGAAGTTGATTATCTTGGCATCCGCGGGAGGTGATGCTGCTCGCTCAGGATCCTTCTCAGTATCCTGACCCTTATTCTTCTTTCTTCCTAAGAGATCTTTCAAATATCCCTTGCTTAGAAGATAGCTTATTTCTTTCCTTAGAGCGATGCAATCCTCAGTCATATGTCCGAAATCTTCGTGGAAAGCACACCATTTTGATTTGTCTTTCCAATCTGCTTTTTGTTGATTCTTTCGAGGCCATCTTGCCTTGTCCCCTAGATCCTGCATGGCATACATCAATTCAGGAATGTTAACAGAAAAGCAATATTCAGATAATTCAGGATACTCTTCAGGATCCTCATCTTCGACAGCATTCACTCTCTTGTTTTCATTTCTGCCATATGGCTTAGGCCGATATGACTTGAATGAGGATTCTGACTTCCTGTTAGTTGACTCATAAGTGTTAGATGAGTTCATCCTTTCTTGCATCTTTCTGTCATCCTCCAACCGAATATATCTTAGGGCCCTGTTCCGAGCTTCATCCAAGTTCCTGCATGGGTTCATTACAAGGTCTTGATAAAATTGAGAATCTTTTTGCAGCCCCATCTTGAAAGCTTGCACAGCTGTTGCAACATCAAGATGAGGAATGTCTAGTGATTCCCGGCTGAACTTGTTCACATAATCCCTAAGGGATTCCTGAGGCCCCTGTGTTATCCTGTAGAGATCACTTGTTAATTTTTCAAAGCTTCTACTACAAGAAAACTGACTATTAAATAAATTTACTAAGTGAGCAAAAGACGTAATCGAATGTGGAGGAACATTCAAGAGCCATTTCAAGGCTGATCCTGTCAAGGTTGAACCAAAACCCTTGCACAAGCATGCTTCCTTGAGATCCGGAGGGATAGGGTTAATCTCCATCCTTTCCCTATACTGAGCAATATGCTCCTCAGGATCCGTTGTTCCGTCGGAAAGCTTCATGTTGGGGGTTTGGAACCTCTTTGGGATCTCAGCATCACAGATAGGATATGCAAAACGGGATATCTTGTGGCTGTCTTGAGACACTTCCGGGATCGGCTGGACCACCCCGGGTACACTTGATATCATGTCCTTCAACTTCTGAAGTTCCCTACTAAGCGCTGATGTCACACCTGTATCCTGCAAAGATCCACTATTGTTAGTAGTATGAGTATTATTATTATTTGACACGTTACCCGTTGGAGGATTTTGCCCATATCCTGAAGCATATCCTGAGCTCCTTATGGTCGACATCCTGACCGAGGAGGGTATTTCAGGAGTATGATTCTGAGGAAGACTGGGCACAATATTCCCCCTGTTATCCTCAGTATACACAGCCGAACTGAAGTTCAACGTTCTGGGGTGTAATGGAGTGACAATATCCTCAGCAGATCTGCTCGAGCCAGACTTCAGGAGTTGTATTTCCCTTAAAAGCATTTGGTTTGTTTCCTGTTGCTGCCTCATTTGTTCCTGCACACTTCCAAATAAGGTTAAAATTTCATCGTTAGAAGCTAAAACGGGAGCAGATTCCTGAACACTGCGGGTAGGGATAATATCCTGAGGTCGTGTAGAGGCTGGCATCCTTGGAGGAGGTGGTGGAAGCACCGGACCGGTAGTAGCAGAAGTCATAGCAGACACAGTAGAGGAACTCATGTTTGATCTTGAGGCCATTATGGACAATGTGGCAAAAAGTTTTGAAAATAGAAAACCGATTAGCGATTTGACAAAAATTTTTAGTAAAGAGAGCACCACTTGCCCCACGGTGGGCGCCAAATTGTTTTGGTCAAAAATTACCGAAGCAATTTAGTGATCAAATTAGTAATGTGAGGTAGTGTGCTAGAAAGTGTATAGAAAATATGCTTGTTGAGTTATTTAGAAAATCAGTATTCAGGATACGGCTCAGGATATTGAGCTGTATCTACGATCAAACAATGAGCAAACAATGAGCAAAAAGTAAAGGAAATGACACGAGATGTACGAGGAAAGCCCTTGATCAATCTAGATCGCCGGCATAAAACCTCGGGAGCTGACAATCGCAGCTGCCTTGTTCTTCTTATTGCTTAAACTTCAGGATACAGTGCAGGATATAGACCAGATCGCTAAGTGTTACAATGCCTTTATATGAAAGTGAGAATTGCTCGAGAGCAAGTGTTAGAATGTAGCGAGTGTGATTGTGATGTCCTATTTGATCTGGTATACCCACCTATTTATAGTAATGAATTACAAACAATAATCCCTACAAATATGGGGTACTCCGAATATTCCATTATGAACGATATTGACCGAGTAATACGGCTTCAACGTCTTCATTTGAACGACTTGGACCGAGTCTTCCGCGGAATGAGTCTTATGAACGTTACCAGTTTCCAACCCACGTACCTGCACATAATCTATTAGTAATCCTGAGGATACCATTCAGGATATTACCAATATCCTGAACCAGCATCCCGGATGTAAACAGATACTACATAACCAAGATATAAACCAAGATATTTTCCAGGATATAGGGGTTCAGAATTTCACCCATAACAGTTTATACAACATATTATTTAAAATTGTGAACTGAGATACCTTAATTTTGAAAGCCCTAGGGTTTTCTCCTGTAGGAATCTCCCCATGTTGTAAGTATCTCATGATTGGGAGGATCCATGATTCTGAATGAGATTGAGTATCCTCACTAGGGATAATTGTAGAATCCTCTCCTATTTCCATAGCCACATGATCCTCGATGGCAGGAGCCAGGATATGGATAATGGGGATACTTATATCCTCCGGGATCTTCAAAGATGATCCTAGATTAGCCAATGCATCAGCTTCCGCATTCTCTTCCTTTGGTACCTGTGTCAAACTAAAGGATACAAATGAGAGTGCCAATTCTTTGACTATCTCCAAATATTTGGTTAGCTTTTCACCTTTAACAGCATAGGATCCATTAAAGTGATTAGTGATTAACAAAGAATCTACATGTACCTCAAGATACCTGATTCTCATATGCTTTGCAATTTGCAAACCAGCTATCAAGGCTTCATATTCAGCCTCATTGTTGGTAGTTTGAAATTCACAAGCTATGGAGTGGGGTATTATGTCCCCCTGTGGCGATTTTAGTAGTATTCCAAGCCCTGTTCCTTTGACATTTGAGGATCCATCAGTATAGAGTATCCAAGGATCCTTGGTCTCCTCTAGCTGCTGGACTTCTAGTTCAGCTTCCTTTTGCAAATCACTACTGAAATCTGCCACAAAGTCAGCTAATGCTTGGGATTTAATGGCTGTCCTGGGCTCATATCTTATATCATATGCACTAAGCTTCACTGCCCACTTAGCCATCCTTCCTAACATTTCAGGTTTCCTGAGGACATTCTTAATTGGAAAATTAGTTTTGACAATAATGGCATGAGTTTCAAAATAATGTCTCAATTTAGTAGATGCCATAATTAATGCAAGGATAAGTTTTTCTAAGTGTGAATACCTGGATTCAGCATCAAGTAAACTCTTACTTACATAATAGACAGGATGTTGTGTACCTTCGTGATCCTTAACAAGGACAGCACTTACTGCCTTTGAGGATACCACAAGATATAAGGATAACACATCTCCTTTTTCTGGTTTCATCAAGGCCGGGGCCGAGGATTGGTAATCCTTAAGAGCTCTTAGGGCACTTTCATGCTTCTCAGTCCACTCGAATTTCTTGTTCTTCCTTAGGATATCATAGAATTCCTTGCATTTTTCTGAGGATTTGGATATGAATCTGTTTAAAGCTGCAATCCTGCCTGTTAACCTCTGAACATCCTTAGCATTGGCAGGGGACTTGATGTTCACTATAGCTTTAATTTGTTCTGGACTGGCTTCAATGCCTCTCTTTGTCACCATATATCCTAAGAATTTACCTGCTTTAACACCAAAGTGACATTTTGAAGGATTAAGCTTCATGTTATATTTGTCAAGGATATTGAATGCTTCCTCCAAGTCCCTTAGGTGATCCTCAGCCTTTTTGGATTTTACCACCATATCGTCTATGTAAACCTCCATAGTTTGTCCAATCTGATCCTTGAACATCATATTCATTAGCCTTTGATAAGTTGCACCTGCATTTCTTAGTCCAAATGGCATAGCAATATAACAGTATATATACCAGTTGGAGTCATAAAGGCTGTATCCTCTTGATCGGATGGTTCCATCTGAATTTGTTGAAATCCAGATGAAGCATCCATAAAAGTTAACAGTTCATGACCCGCGGTCGCATCCACCATTGAGTCAATGTGGGGTAATGGGAAAGGATCCTTGGGACATGCCTTGTTTAAATCAGTGAAATCGACACATACCCTCCACTTTCCGTTTTTCTTTTGAACAACAACCACATTGGCCAGCCATCTTGGATACTTGACCTCTCTAATCATACCTGCTCGAAGTAGCTTATCTACCTCTTCCTGGATAATAGCATTCCTTTCAGGTGCAAACTTCCTCCTCTTTTGATGAATCGGCTTGAATGACCTGTCAATGCCAAGTTTATGAGTAATTACATCTTTAGATATACCTGTCATGTCTTCATGTTTCCAGGCAAAGGTGGATTTCCTTCTTTTAAGGAAGGATACTAGCTCCTGTTCAATATCGCTAAGAATCCCTGACCCAATCAAGATCTTGGATTCAGGATCATCAGGATCCATGAGGATTTCTTTCAAATCCTGTTCTCTTGTCTCCAGGACATCCCTTGGAGGATGCTTTAAATGCTATTGCTCCCTTGACTTTGAGGCTGGTTTCATTGATGAGGTGTAGCAGTTCTTAGCTTCTTGCTGATCACTATCAATCTTCACTATTCCCCAAGGACTAGGAAGCTTCACACATTGATGATAAGTGGATGGGACTGCCTTCATGTCATGTATCCAAGGCCTGCCAAGTATAACATTACAACAAGATAAACAGTCAATAACACAAAATTTTTGATAAGAATGTAAGCCTTCGATATAGATTGGGAGTTTAATGTCCCCCAGAGTATTCTTAGTTTCGCCACTGAATCCCACGAGCACAGAGGATCTTGGTATGATATCGGATTCAGGAATATTCATCTTCTTGAGGACATCAAGCTGGATAATGTTCACAGAGCTTCCTCCATCTATAAGGATCCTGCGAACAAAATGGTTAGAAATAAAAAGAGTGATAACCAAACCATCATGATGAGGATCCTGAATGTCAACGCGATCATCCTCATCAAAAGTGATGACTTTTCCTTCGGAGACACTGGATGTTCGAATGGGTCTATCTCCATTATCCATCTTGGTTTCCTTTGCATGTCTTTTAGCTGCAGAGAAGGACGTTCCACAAATGTCTGATCCACCAGAAATAAAGTTTATAACTTGTGCATCTGCTGGAGGGGCTGGAGCTTTCTCTGGGATCCTTTCAGGATCCTGAGTCCTTGACTTCTTTCTCCCCAAAAATTCTTTCAAGTGCCCCTTGCTCAACAAGTATCCAATTTCTTTTCTCAATGCGATGCATTCTTCTGTGAGATGCCCAAAATCTTCATGATATGCACACCACTTTGACTTATCTTTGGTTGCAGCTGGTCTGTCATTTTTCCTGGGCCACCTAGCCTTATCACCTAAATTCTGCATCGCAAAGATTAGTTTATTGTTATCAACAGAAAAACAATATTCAGAAATTGGAGGATAATCCTCATCATCCTCTTCTTGTTCAACAGCATACACATTCTGGTTATCAGATTTGTTATAGGATCTGAACTTGTTGTTCTTGAATGAGGATCCTTGCTTCTCTTGCTTTGAGGATCCTGCTAACCTCTCCTGGATCCTTTTGTCATCCTCTAGCCGGATGAACCTAAGGGCCCGGGTTCTTACCTCATCTAGATTCCTGCATGGTGTCATAACAAGATCATCATAGAATAATGAATCCCTAAGCAATCCCATTTTAAAGGCTTCAACATCCGTAGCTATATCCAGGTTAGGGATATCTAAGGATTCTTTACTAAATTTAGTGATATAATCCCTTAATGATTCATTATGACCTTGGGTTATCCTATACAGATCACTAGTTAAACGCTCAAATTTTCTACTACAAGAAAACTGGTTATTAAATAGGTTAACTAGATTAGCAAACGAGGTAATAGAGTAAGGGGGAAGACTTAGCAGCCATTTAAGAGCCGATCCAGTAAGAGTGGATCCAAATCCCTTGCACAGACATGCTTCCTTTAACCTTTCTGGAATGGGATTGATCTCCATCCTTTCCCTGTATTGTGCTATGTGTTCTTCAGGATCTGTTGAACCGTCATACAACTTCATAGTAGGCACATGGAACCTCTTGGGTATCTCAGCATCACAGATTGGTGGTGCAAAACGAGATATCTTGTGGCTCCCATCTGCAATCTCCGGGATAGGCTTGACCACTCCTGGGACACTTGATATCATATCCTTTAACTTTTGCAATTCTCTGGCCATGGCATGATTGATACCTATATCCTGCATAAGGCCATGGTTAGTGGTATAAGAATTATTAAAAGTGTTACCTCCCATTGGATTCAAATTAGGAAGAGCGGATGTGAATCCATATTGTTGAGGCTCTGGAATGACCGATGGACCAGTAGAAGCAATGGTCTGCATTGGAATGAAATCTCCCTGATGGATATCGGAACTCCCTGATTGCAAACTCCTTAAGGATCCCCGAATCTGGAAGGATCCCTGAAACTGAGAGGATCCTTGGACCTGGGAGGATCCTGGGACGTAGGAAGATCCTTGAACCTGGGAGGATCCTGGAACATAGGAGGATCCTTGAACCTGGGAGGATCCTTGAAACTGAGAGGATCCTTGAACCTGGGAGGATCCTGGAAACGGCCAGAATCCTTGAATCTGCTGCGCTCCTGAATATCCTCCTGAGCTTATGAAGGATCCTATATGCTGAGGATGGGATCCTGCTGGTTGGAAGTGTGACCCTGAAGCCTGAGTCATTGCTGATGATCCGTAATGCACTCCTTTTGGCCCTCCCACATATTGTACGTCTGGAACCACTGAAGGCTGAGAAGTTATAACCGGAGTATCGAAATTCAAAGATCTGGGCATCAGTGGGGAATGATCCTCTGCCGATCTCTTCTGTTTCTTGATGTCTCTAATTTCTCTAAGAATCCTTTCATTGGTCTTATCTTGCTGCTGTATATGATCCTTCATCTGCAAAATCAGAGTAAACAAGTTACTAGTAGTGGGAGTATAAGAAGCAGAAGAAGTTGGAGGTTTTGAGAAAATGAGAGTTGGTTTCTTCTCGGCATTTTTCTGAGGTCCAGAAGGTGGTGGAGGCAAAGGTGTAATGCCCTGGGACGAATTGACCGCAGACATCACATTGGAAGTGTTCTTTGATGATGAAGCCATTTGCTCGGATGTAATGAACCGAAATGATCACAAAAATGAGAATCTCTTAGGAATGAAGCACCAATCGCCCCACGGTGGGCGCCAAACTGTTTTGGTCAAAAATCAGACGAGGATAATGCAACCAAACTCTCTGTTACGGGGTATGATGCTTGAATTGGTAAACAACAATGAGGATCACTATGAAATGAATTGCACAGGAGACACTAAGATTTATACGAGGAAAAAGCCCTTGATCAATGAATGATCTCCGGCATAAAAAACCTCGGGTGATGGAAACTACCGATCACCAACTCAAATTAAACAATAAATCTTTTACAACTCCGGATGATAGCGAGCTAAGTACAAGGATCACTACAGTGTATCGTGTAGAAATGTATGAAAAAATGCTAAGTGTTTTGCCGAGAGCTGATGAGTGCAGTTGTACGAGTGTGTGTAGCCAAAAAATAGCCAAGTGTTCTAAGAATTAGCTCGCTACCCCTTTATAATTAGAAAATATCTAGCCTAACAAACTATCCGCAAATGGTGCAAGTCTTCCACGACTCCACAACGTCCATTTCTGGCCAAGCACATGCGGAATAGACTTAGAATATTCTCCAGGAATATCGCCAAGACCAAGTCCAAGTTGATACTCCTGCAAAACAATTACGAATTCAAAGTAAACAATCATTAGTATAAGGATCCTTAGGATAATCCATGATCCTGATCCTGAAGTACTTCTGAGGATCACTAATTGTCACAGAAGTAAGGATCACCAAACAGGATAACACTTGAGGATCACAGGTCATTAAGAAATCCTCCCCTAACAGTGATATGGTGTTAAGGAAAGCATTTCAGAATACCACCAACCCTGCTGATGGAAAGTTGGCACCAAAGTGGGAAGGCCCTTACTTGATCGAAGCTGAGGCAGGAAATGGGGCATATCGATTGCTAACAATGGAAGGTGATTTGCTACCAAGAGCTTGGAATGCTGTCCACTTGAAGAAATACTTCATGTAATAAGGATCCATGATCCTTACCTGACAAGTATCCTTGAAGGATCCTTACAGAACAGATGATCCTCATTCTGGTAATATTCTAATCTCAAACTATTTCATTCTTTAATTATCTTATATAAGGATAAGGATCCTGCATCCTTTATCCTCCTTTCACTTGATTCTGAGTTTTGAAGGTTCAGGTATCCTTAACAAAGGATTGAGTATCCACAGAAGTATCCAGTTATTTGGGCTTGATCCCAGTCATTTGGGCTTGACCCCAGTCATTTGGGCTTGACCCCAGTTTGGGTCTGTCCCCAGTTTCGCCAGTAGCGCATGATGATCCTGGTATAGTTCATGGCAATGGGACCAGTACTCGCTTTAGGGGCTGACAATTTCATTGTACTGGCTATATTCAAGATCCTACGTGTAATGGTAGACGTACCATACATCCGTTCCTAAGGTTTCTAACATATTCACGTTAGCTAAGGTTTTGGTATTTTCATGTCACTAAGTTTGGATAGTTGCCAGTGAGGGCCATACTCCAGTTTACACACGATCATTGGGCTTGCCCCCAGTTATCCTTTGGGCTTATCCCCAGTTATCCTTTGGGCTTGTCCCCAGTTATCCTTTGGGCTTGTCCCCAGAATTGTTGGGCTTGTCCCCAGTTACTAACTTTTATCTTATATTGGCTTAGTCCCAAGTTGTATCCTATTTCAGGTTTTTGAAGCTAAACGATTAAGGATCCTTGATCCTTACCTTCTACTAAGGGTTGTCTTTTGGTTATCCTGATTATGAGTGTTAAAGGTTAGGATCCTAACTTGGATTCTCAGGTATGATCCTTGATCATTTTGATTCTATTCATTATTTACCTAAGTAACCCTTATCCTTTGACAACTGAACTTATGATCCTTAAACTACACTACTTTTCAGAACTTGTCGACTATAGGATATGTGATCCTTGATCATATCCTAAACTTTTTGAGGTTATTTATTTTTCTTTTTTACTTAATAAATTAAAACAAAATATATATCACAACAGTTGAAAAATAAAGTATTCACAAGGATAACAACACGGGAAATAGCCAAGAAGTTAAGGTTTTATTTATTCACAAAACGTTAAACCCTTCAAGGTTGTCAAAATTACTTACCCCAAGCATCTACCAGCAATACGTGGCCCGTCCGCTGGGGTAAGTAAAGGGTGTCCATTGTTCATAGGTCTTTGAAGTGCAGGAAATAAAGATGGCAGGATAACAAGTGGCTTCATCCCCCAAACAGAGGATCCCTCCACCACCTATTATCCTACCTATTGTCTAAGGATCCATGATCCATAATCCTAGAAACTATTGTTCAAATACAACCCAATATTGTTTGAAAACACCATTACCAAAATAAAACTACTACCATGTCCTAAAAAATGGGCTCCGGCCGCGTCTAGAAATGTCCATCATTGCCCATTCCTGCAGCTTACACCTTTGCTGCATCACCATCACCTTCACCAGCTCCTCCAGCTCCAGCATCACCCACATGATCCTTCATCCCACTGCTGCCAGCCTCTTCTTCATCATCCAGCTCAGCCAATCTAGCCTTCCAGCCCTCTATGTCCCAGTTGCTCTTGTCAAAGTCAGGATCCAGAGCTTCTTGGGCCATTTGTAACTGGGTTTTGTACATAGCAATCGCAGCGGAGACTTTGGCATCATTGGTGATTTCAGCCTTCTCCTGATCAGCAGTGATATGAGCCAGGACAAGTTCCCTCTTCACCAGATTGATGTCGTTTTCAAGGGAGGCAATCTTCTTATCCTTGGCCAGCATGATCTTTTGGAGGTCCACACACTTTTGCTCAACCTCTTCAACACTGCCTACGTAGTCCTCGATTTCAGCAAATTTCTGCAAGAAGACAATGTAAAGTTTAGGATCACATGATCCTCAAGTGGGCAGGATAACTAAGCTTAGTCAATAATCCTTACATCAGCAAAATATTCAAAGAACTGGTGGCGGATTAGAGGTAAGGCTTCTAGATTGTCAGTCTCCGAGGCTTTCCTCTTCTTTCCCTTGGAGGTGGTGGGCTTGGGGATGGCAGTACTCGGGCTAGCAGCAGCCTTCTTCTTCCCGGACCTGGGACCAACAGTGGTGAGATCGGTAACACTGAAACGAGTAGCAGACTTCGATGATTTTCCAGCACCTACACATCCAAAACAGATAAGTATCCTTATTTCATTCTATTTTAAACATTTAATTATGCACAAAATGGGATACTTACTTGACATTGTAACAGAGCCTGAGGATACTTCTTGAGAATCCTGGGTATTTGCTTGAAATGATCTTATTGCAGGATCAAGCCTCCGGAAAGCAGCTAGCCTTTCCTTCGTTGCAGGTGTTGTAATAAGGTGTGAAACAGTAATAGCTGCAAAATAGAAACAAAAGGATGTTAGTGATCCTTAGCAGAAACAAGGTTATCCTGTGATCCTTCTCAGGATCCTCTATCCTACCATGAGTGGTCCATTTTCTAGGCAGATCCTTTCCATCAGGGATAGAATCCCTTCTGACAAAGAAGAATCGCCGTTTCCAGTTGGTTTCATTCTTAGTGACTTTGAAGATGGGGTGTTCTTCACCAGGTTTATGTTTGAATAGATATCGATGAGATCCATGGCTCACAAGGTCATACATCTCTGCTAACTCCGACATTCCCAGATCAATACCTTCATGCACAATGATTCTTTCAAGGGTATACAAGACCCTCCATATCATTGGCATTGCTTGGATGTAGGAGATGCCGGTGAGAGAGAAGAAAGATTGGGTGAAATCAGGAAAGGGATACGAGTATCCTATCGTAAACGGGGTGACCGGAAAAGCTACCCAGGTTTCAGAGAGAAAGTCGCTTAGGACGGTGGGGTCAAAAGCTTTGAAAAAGGTGTTCGCCGGAAAACAATGGTGGATCCTGTCTATCTGTGGATCGGTAAAGCAGCATCTTTCTTTCGCAGAGTCTTCGATGATCCCTTGGCCCTTCAAGGGACTGTCCTTTTTGTGATCCTTAGCCGGTGAAGATCTCAGCATCATCTTGGTCATGATGATGGTGAAAAAGAAGAAACAGAATGAGAATATGAAGAGAGAAAGGAAGGAGAAGTACCTGATCAGATCTTCGAATGAGGATTTAAAGGATGAAATGCACGAATTTAAATGCTCCCTAACCCTTATCTCTAACTTCAATTTATAATGATGATTTTGTAGGATAGTCACTTCAATGACGTCATGTTGGCAACAGCTAGTCAGGATTCAACGGCTATATATCCGTTGATTTGTTACGGATAAGAACGAGAAAATATAACTCGTTTATTTACACTTTACTCCTTATATTTTGGGGGCAATTGTTAGGGGAGGATTTTCCAATGGTCAGTGATCCTCAATTACTGCCGGGCTTAGGGATCCTCAGTTCTGTTTGAATTAGTGATCCTCAAAATGTATTATAGGATCAGGATTATGGATCATCATAGTGATCCTTGCACTAACGATTGTCTACTTTGAATATGATGTTGTTTTGCAGGAGTACGAGCTTGGACTTGGTCTTGGCGATATTCCTAGAGCATATTCCTTACTTATTCCGCACGTGCTTGACTAATATGAACGTTATGGAGATCGTGGAAGACTTGCATGAAATGCAGATAGTTAGTTAGCTTAGATATTTTCTAAATTTAAAAGGGGATAGCGAGCTAGATTAGAACACTTGGCTATTTTTGGCTAAACACGCACACTCGTAATTGCTCTCTTCAGCTCTTGACAGTTTACTTGGCGATTACACTCTCTTTTGCACAAAACACTCTAGTGATCCTTGTAATAAGCTCGCTATCATCCAAAGTTGTAATACATTTTCTGTTTAATCTGAGTTGGTGATCGGTAGTTTCCATCACCCGAGGTTTTTTATGCCGGAGATCAACTCTTGATCAAGGGCTTTTTCCTCGTATAAATCATTGTGTCACTCGTTCATTACATTTCTGAGCGATCCTTCATATTGTTCATTGATTCAAGCATCACACCTCACAACAGAAAGTTTGGTTGCATTATCTTAGCTTGATTTTTGACCAAAACACCTTTGATCTATGAGAAGGTTAAAATGAAATGAACTGATTGAAGCAAAATCTTAGGGAGTTGGCGTCTTGGTGACAAAGAATTCGAATTATGATGGTTGATGCAGGATTGTAACTAAGATTATATACTTCTAAATTGAATGACGGGTTGACACTTAAGTATAGATCGACACTTCACATTTCGGTGTTGTGACATTTTGACTCAATTACTCTGGATTATTGGGCAATAGACTATTGGTATCGGCCTTCAATTCTATAATTAAATGGGTTCTAGTTGGATCTTGGATCAAACATTATTAATGAGCGCATCTAGTTATTTTATTAATATATATATATATGTGTGTGTGTGTGTGTGTGCGTGTGTGTGTGTATATATATAGAAATGAGATCAGGAGAAAACGCTCAAAAGTGTGAGAACGGTGAGAACGCTTCCTGGCCCAACACGTGTCACGCCGCTTAGAGAAGGGCGAAGGGGTTTTTTTGTCCTTTCATCTTTCTTTTTTTTAAACGCGTGTCACTTTGGCTTTCCATTTTTTGGCGTTTAATAAATACGCGGCGTTTTTAATTTTTTTAGATCAGAATCATAGTAAATATTTTGGCGTTTTAAGTATTGTTTTGGCGTTTTTATTGTTTTTTAGATCAGGATGCAGGCCTTTAATGTAAAAAACATCAGTATTTTTCTTGATTTTATTATATCAAGTGTGTTGCCATGTAGGATACAGGCCTATAATGTGACAGACAATTATGGAGTTTTGAAAAGATAAATAAATTTCAATTTTCCATGTAGTGGCATTAATATAACTATAATGTTTGGCAATAATGATACCGTCTCTTTATTTTACTGTTTCTTTCAATTTTCATCTCTCAATTAGTGTTGATTTTTCCAGTAATACTTTGTTTGTGTTTTTTGGCGTTTTATATAGCAACATCGTGCTTTGCTAGCATTCGTTCTCACAGTTTTTCACACTATCAGGCGTTTTGGTGTTTGTAGTTTTTGGCGTTTTATACTCATTTTTTTTAAATAGTAGAGAATTAGATGATCAACAACAGACAATTAGATAACAAACAATAGAAAATGAAAAAAAAATTATAATCTAATTTCTCATCCAAATCTTCACTGTCATCAGCCTCTTCTAATTTTGACATTTTTTTGCATTTTGAACCTGTTTTTGAATACCTTATGTAGATCCTTATTTTCCTACATACCGGCCGTCTTTAGAAGATGCTTATTTTTTGTGGCATCGTTTATTGTGGCGGATATATACTTGTTTGATGATATGTTGAAGACCAATGCCTGCTCTAATGTATTGTTCACTTCATGCCATCAATATATCCATCAAGAACAAAGTGACATGATGTCATATCAGTGCCATCAGTCTCTTTATCTTGAATATTTATCCATCTCATTCAGCAAAAGATTATAGAGATACCCAACTCAGAGAAGAATCCATTCAGTGAAACTTCATTCATATCAATACTCAATATAGCAGTATCTGTTTTGGTCAAAAATTACCGAAGCAATTTAGTGATCAAATTAGTAATGTGAGGTAGTGTGCTAGAAAGTGTATAGAAAATATGCTTGTTGAGTTATTTAGAAAATCAGTATTCAGGATACGGCTCAGGATATTGAGCTGTATCTACGATCAAACAATGAGCAAACAATGAGCAAAAAGTAAAGGAAATGACACGAGATGTACGAGGAAAGCCCTTGATCAATCTAGATCGCCGGCATAAAACCTCGGGAGCTGACAATCGCCGCTGCCTTGTTCTTCTTATTGCTTAAACTTCAGGATACAGTGCAGGATATAGACCAGATCGCTAAGTGTTACAATGCCTTTATATGAAAGTGAGAATTGCTCGAGAGCAAGTGTTAGAATGTAGCGAGTGTGATTGTGATGTCCTATTTGATCTGGTATACCCACCTATTTATAGTAATGAATTACAAACAATAATCCCTACAAATATGGGGTACTCCGAATATTCCATTATGAACGTTATTGACCGAGTAATACGGCTTCAACGTCTTCATTTGAACGACTTGGACCGAGTCTTCCGTGGAATGAGTCTTATGAACGTTACCAGTTTCCAACCCACGTACCTACACATAATCCATTAGTAATCCTGAGGATACCATTCAGGATATTACCAATATCCTGAACCAGCATCCCGGATGTAAACAGATACTACATAACCAAGATATAAACCAAGATATTTTCCAGGATATAGGGGTTCAGAATTTCACCCATAACAATTGTCCCCAAAAATGTTACCGTTTGATATCCTGCACTAACGGTTACATTTTTCACGGTGGCCGAGGTAATTAAGAGATAAGACCATTGATGTGACAGCTTTCAACCACCCGGCCTATATTTACTCATCATGCCCTATATCTTCTCATCCTCATCTTCTTTTTTAACCACAATCGACAAGAAAAAGGTAATATTCTCTCCCTCATCTTCATATTCATCTTTTATCTTTCTCCGGCGAGAATTCAGGCGACCAAATGCCTAGGCAAACGAGGTCCAGTTCAGGCGACTCGGCTCCCACATTCATCCAACAGAATCTTCTCCAAGAACCGGAGAATGAAACATGCACCTTTGACAGTGCTCATCTGTCGGCCTTGAAATCCTCCGGTATCTTTCCGGAAGGAACTATATTCCGACCCTTTGATAGAGAAATCCGGTCAGATATGGTTTCCAACGAGTGGATTTGTTTCAATGCTTTCCCCTTTACCTTAGGGTTACGATTCCCCTTTCCGGACTTCATCACCGAGTTTTTTAATATCACCAAAATTTCTTTCAGCCAAACCATGCCAATGCTCTGGCGTGTTTTGTCTGTTCTTGACCAAATCAAGAGAAACCACATACCTGACCTTTCTGTCCATGATCTCCCTTTAGCCTACAAGCTTAGATGCCATGGCTCATCTAGATTCCTATTTTATTCTACTTCTGGTGATCCATTGATACTTCATGCCACCAGGAACGAGGATGGTTGGCAATCCAAGTTTTTCTTCGTGAAAAGGGATTCAATCCCTGGTGGAACGGATTATCCGATGAGATGGTTAAGAAAGGGTAGGATTTAGGGTTTAAGAATGATCCTGTCTCTTATCCAGTCTCATATCCTCAGCTAATGAATTTCATTTCTTCTGTTTGTGTATGCAGCTGATTTCAGAAAGATCGCACCTCCCCTTGCTGATTCTCAAAAAAGGATAGACGCCATCAGACTGCTTTCAGAAACAGAGAGAAGTTTTAATCCGTCTCCACCAACTCCAAGCCCTCTTTCAAGCGCAAACATGTCTGGTAAGAATCCTGCAAGATATCCTGCACACACATGTTTTTATTTGATATTCTTAGGAGAGATTTAGAAATTTACTCCCTGTGTGCAGATTCCAGCAAAGTCCCAGTCTATCTAGACCTTGATGAACTTGACAGCTATCCAACTCCAGCCACAGTCAAGAAGGAGACTCCTGCTGCTACTAGCTCTAAACCACTCCCGGCTCCCAAGGCTAATCCAAGAACCCGTGCTTCCACAGCGAAAAAGAGGAAGGGTCTTGAAGTCAGTGCTCCAGGCTCAGAAGGGTTCTCCTATGACGAACTCAGCTTCTCTGATTCCTTAGAGCCAATGACATCCTTCCTTAACAAGGTAATATCCTGACGCATATCTTTCAAATATATCCTGCACATATATCCTGCACGTATATCCTAACAGGATATCCTGGTAGGATATCTTGGTCAACATACATTCTAACTTTATACCTGTAATTGATGTGCAGGGCCTCCAGCATTTGCTCCACTTGTATAATGACGCTTGTGGTACTGTGGCACTTCATGAAGCCAGGATCAAACAGCTCGAAAGCACCGTTGCTGACCAAGGTGCCATTGCTGAAGCGAAGAGCCGGCACTACGAAAGCTTGCTGAAGAAGGTCACCCAAGACGCTGAGGTCAAACTCGCCACCGTTCAAATGGATCATGATCAGGCCTTGATCAATTTCCGAGAGGGAATCAAGGCTTCTGCTATCGTCTCCCTGCTACAAGCACGCATCAAGATGGCCTACGAGGCCAAGGAGACGGGCCTTGTTTGTCCATCTTGGCCAATTGAATCCTGGGTGGCCAAGTTAAAGGAGCTCGGAGGCAAAGCTGTGCCATTTCCTGCTGAAGCCGGTGAGTCTTCTAAATCAGCAGAGGTGGTGGTCCAAGCTGGAGACAAGAAGGATGCTGGAGCTGATACTGGGATG